>CM069594.1:33798269-34445769 GCA_035771175.1 Paratinospora sagittata
CAAGGATCATTATTACAACCAGATTTAGTAAAATGCAACTGATCTTTCAACAATCGAAACACTTAGAAGATAGGTGCCCCGGGCGATTGTGCCAAGTTTGAACAGAAACAAAATTATTACCGAATGAAGAATGGCTTCCCAAAGAGTCCGTCATAGTATCAACATTGAACATATACAGGTCCTTGAGTCTTTTACCCTTGCCAATAATCTTCTTGCTGGTTATGTCCTGAATCACGAAATGATCAGGAGAAAATTTGATCATAAGTCGTGAATCAGTGGTGAGAGCACTCACAGAAATCAAATTGAATTTGAATTGGGGAACAAATAATACGTCTTTAAGAACCAATTGAGATGTTAACTGCACATCTCCACATAGACTAACAGGGATAGAGGCATTATTTGGCAAAGTAACAGCTGAATTTCGTATGGGCTTCAAGAAACTAAAAGCGTTTGCATTTGAGCAAATGTGTTTAGAGGCTCCTGAGTCAATGATCCAAAGCCTTGTCGAATCAAGAACAGGATGTAAAGATATAGAGAAACAAATACCTGCTATGTATGAAGCCGATGCATCAGATGACTGTTCGGGAATCTTAACAGAAGATAGCAGATGAGAAGAAAGAGCAGTCATCAGCTGCTGGTACTGGATGTTGTTATGATTCTTGATGAATGTATCAATGGTGCCAGTACCTTGATCGACTTGAACATCATTATTGGATAGAGTAGACACCTGATTAACTGTCATAGATTGCTTCTTCTGTTTCAATTTGTAACCAGGAGGATAACCATGAAGTTTATAACATTTTTCAACCGTATGACCATGAAAATTACAATGAGTTCAAAACGGCCTTTCTTTCTTTTGATTCTTGTTTCCACCAGAATGACTGTCATTGTTTGATTTCTTACCAGCATCAGTTCTAACAGCAAGAACAACACTATTCACAGGATCAAGAGTACCAGAACCATTAATGGATCTTTGACATTCTTCTTGAGAAACAAGAGAAACACTTTGTTTATAGGAGGAATAGGATCCATCAACATCAATTAACCTCATACTCGAGAAAAAGAATCATTTAATCCCATAAGGAATGACATGACATACTCCATTTGAAAAGATGAATTCAACTCTTTAACTCCACCACAAGTACCTTTACCACATATACAATGAGGACGAAAATTACTCAATTCTTCCCAAAATGCTTTCAGTTTAGTGAAATATACACTAACCGAATTTTGGTTTTGATTATGATTAATCAACTCTCGACGAAGTTGAAAAATTCGAGGTCCATTACTTTGCTGAAATCGATCTTGAAGATCAATCCAAATGTCATAAGCAGATTCGGAAAAGATGATACTAGCAGAGATTTCTCTAGAAACAGAGTTCAAAATCCAAGAAATTACCATGTTATTGTTTCTTGTCCAAGAATGAAGAAGATTCATATCAGTACCGTTAGGTTTTAGAATTGATCCATTGATAAATCCAAGTTTTTTCTTCACAGACAGTGCAATCATCATTTCACGACTCTAGGAGGCGTAGTTATCTCCGGTTAGATGTTGCAAAACAAGAACAAGACCAGGACTGTCAGAATGGTGAAGATAATAGGGGCTAGAAGTATCGTCAATGGCGGATTTGCCAATTGACGCCATGGAGCTACCAGAACCAGGAGGCTCCATGAGAAACATAGAACGAGAATGAGAACTATAGATCAGAAAAGAACAGCAGCAGCAACTTTAGCGTCTTTTCTCTGATACCATATTACGAGAAGAAGGAGGAAGAAGATCACAAAGGAAATGGAGAAAAACAGAGGAAGGAAACGTTGATTTTATTAATTACTGATATGAACATACGTCTACATATATATACTGATACAAGAACATTGGTAATAAAGCTGATACAGTTATGTAACTAACTAACATGATAACAGACTCTCTGACATACTCAGTAACTGAATAACTAACTTAACTAGCTAATGCTAAAACCTATGCTTTTCTTTTTTTCCTGTTTGATTGGTTATTTAGGCTAATTTTTTGTCTGATTTTCAAAACAATGATATAATAAATTTGTACAAGCTAGATGGCAGTTAATGGTGAATACTGTGTTTCAGAACGAGGATGTTAGTATCAATTAGGGAGCCCACACACGTTAAATAAGATAATCACAGAAGAAGAACTTAAATGAAAATTGCCTTAACTCATGAACGGATACCATATAACCTAAACCCATTTAATTGCATTAATGTAAGAATGGTTACCAACTTACCATTGCCGCCATTTCCTTGATAGGTAGAAGTGGCTTTTATGATATATATTTAGAGGGCCCAACTAAGAAACGTGGGGGTTTGTGCAAATATTTAAAAAGTTTAGGAGAGTCTATCTAATTTTAAAAAAAAAAGCTTAAAAAACATAAACGTCCCCTTTATATAGTAAACCCTTGAATCTTTCTCTCCCTAAGCCTATCTTTTTCATTTGCTCCAACTAAGAAACGTTGTCGAAATCTCCAACAATCGTCAACGACCCTCCGACGATAGATATGTTAGTTTTATACTTTTGAACCTTTTGGATAATATGTATTATGACATGAATTAATGTTTTGTGGACATGATTTTAATTAATATGAAGTGTTTTTTTTATCATTTTATGAAAAATTAATATTTATTATAGAATATAGTTGGATATATATAATTTTGTATATGAACTGTCCAGGGACCTGTAAATAATTAATTAATTATCTAGGGACCTATAAATAAATATTTTTCTTATCGCCTAGGCCACGTCTAGGCTTCACCTAGGCTACGCCTCGCCTAGACATCGCCTTGGCGCCTTGAAAACACTGGTCATCAGTTGCTTTTTATTAATCATTTTTGTAAAAGTTAAAGCTATAAACAGAAGCTATTCCAAACAGGCATTTTGTGTCTTCTCTGTTTACCAGTTGAAGTTGAATGAGCCTTAGAAAGCTCGCTTTGGAAAGCATTTCAAGGCTTTTTTTTTTTTTCCATGCCATCAAATAAATTTCCATGCCATCAAATAAATCTCTCACGCTTAGCTTTTTGTTTGGTAAAGATTAGAGTAGAATACGCCAGCTACAAATTTTTTTTTTTTCTTGGTGGCTTTCTCTTTTTTTTTTTACTGATTTTATCTCATATTTCATGACATCCCTGTTTGGAAGATAGGATTACAGATTACTGCAATTAAATCTTGATGCTTGTTGTGTTTTTGTAGCTGGTTTCTTTTCCTACTTCTTGTTGAATCTGTTCTTTTTTTCTTCTTTTCGTATTATTGCAATTCTATATGCAAGCCTCTACCTCAGTCTCCTGGTTCTTTCCATTCAACCATCAATGCATCTAAGTTTGTAGTTAAGTACACCTATTTTGGAGCCAAAAATTGTTATAAGCACTACCCTCTTCTCAAGCTACATGTACTAGTTTCTAAAAGTACTGCAGATGTTATGTTATGGTACTAGTATGCATACTTTTAATTTATGAGAAGGCAATGTGAGCTTGCATTTTTCATTTGATGTAATGTTGTGGCATACTTTGTGTTGAACCACATATATGGTTAAGTATTTGTGGTTTTAATTTCTTTTTTATTGTTCTTTCTTCTTGGTTAGTTGAATTGTGATGTGACAAATTGGTATGACAACAGAGTCACTTGAGTGATAAAATTATTGTAAATGAATCTAATGTAGATTCGTTGCGGAAGAAAAACGGAAAATACTCAAAAAAATAACCAAAATAAATTTTATTGAATAAAATATTCAAAGAGAAAAAAATAATTGATCTTCCTCTCTTAAATTTCGTATTTCGTAATTAGAGCTCCTTATATAGATAAATCCTAACTCTCCTAAAACAACTTCTAAACTGCCTAAAACACTTAAAAATAAGTTTTCTAAGTTATCTATAACATAATAGCAACTTTCTAATTCTATTAGAACTCTATATAGACACGTCTAAAACACTTTTTAATACACTTAAATAATAAAAAAGAATTTTAAAAACTATCTAGAACTACCACTGAAATATAAATTTACCAAAATAAAAACTTCTCTAAAAAAAAGAAACTTAAATAAAAAACATAAAAAATATACTAAAATACGTTATACATCAGAATCAGTGACGATTCATTAAGCAACATGAAATGATTGGAGGTCTTGGCCCAATGACATCTTTGATACAAGCAATAACTTATTTGTTGCGTGTCTTGGTTCTGATGTATCTAAGAAACCAGTGCTCTTCAATTTGGTCATTAATTGTTGAGAAGATTGTATTTGTGAATGAATTTGAAAACCAAATTAGTGGTCGACCCTCTTTGTACAACTAAAACACTAGAATGATATTCCTTCGTCGGTGATGCATGGACTGAAAACAAAGCTGATATGTGAATCAAAGCTTTTTAAGTGTGTAATGGGATTGATGTTTTGATGTTTTGATGTTTTGAGAAGGGCAAGATGCCTGGGATGACAACAATATCTTGGATTGATGATTGACAGTTTCTATTTATAACAAATGTCTCAGAGATGACAAAACCATGTGTGAGGCCCCCAATTTTAGTTGATCGTGAATGTGAGGGGGAGAGTGAAACTTGTGTGATGAAGGACTTGCAAGATTTGATCTATAGGCTATAGGTGATGATAGCTCAGCGGGGAAGATTGGGGGTTAAAAGTTAGTATTAACTGCGAGAATTCACCTAGATGGTTGGTCAGCCCTTTTTTGTGCATGATGAATTGTGGCCTCAACAGAAGTGGACAGCGCTTCCCTTAAATGTGTAATGACAAGGTTGATTCTACATGGACTTCCAGATCCCCTTGATTATATCCACCAAGGAGGGAATCAGCTGATGAAAACTTTGAGTTTAAGAGATTTGGTGAAAGAAAAACGAGCCTTTCATAATATTCATATGAGCCTCGGTTACCGATTGAAGGTCGAAAATGGGCTTCAGCTGAACAAGAAAGCCTAGGTTTTTTTTATTGTCCCCAAGCTGTAATGAGACTCAATCTTGAGGACAAGGTCTCTCTCTAGAGATCTATCACATTTAAGGGAGGGCCATTGTTTTTATTTGTTAGGGCAGCGAGGTGGTGTTGGTGGATATGTGATTTTCCTTCTCTAGGTGAAAAGATGCCTTTAAGTGACAAAAAGGCATACTAGTGCACAAGGCTCTTGCTATTGTAGGGTCTAGGGAAGGGCTATAAAGTTCTTAGAGGAAGAGTTTTTTTTTTTTGGTCTTTGACCCCTAGTATCCCCGCTAACCCCTTTGCGGGGGCGAGACTATTCTAGAGTCGGGAACGGTATGCGGCATTGGGCAGTTCCTCCCTAGAGTGGGCGCATAGGCATGGGTGCGAACTCGGACTCGAAGTCGAGACCTCTTCCCTCAACTACAGTCTATACCTTGTTCCGCAACCAACGAGGCTACCCAACCTTGGGTAGAGGAAGAGTTTTCAGTCATGTACAAAATATCTTTCTTTCTATCATTGCTAAAAAACAAAATTGAATTCTTTTTTTTTTTAAAAGGACGAATCATTGATGTTAGAATGTTCATTATAGTTGACTAAAACTATTTTTGGAGCTAATTGCCAATGAAAATTGGGTTCAGTGGCATTGTGGGTGAACAGGGAATGGAAAAGGGTTAATGGTTGAGTGGAGTGATGTGTTTTGTTAAAAATCTTTCAATATTTACAAATAATTAATTTCATTAATTTCACCAATAGCCTTATAATTTTAAAGATTTTGTGATCCTCCTCCAAATGACTTATAATTATTTTGTTGATGAACCTGAAGGCTGAAATAAATAAAATTGTTATTTTCATAAGCTGGGATGGAGTTTGTCCAATTTTTTAGTAACATGGGTTTTACCGAGTAATCTTGAATCTTGAATTTTGTCTTTATTTTCTTGCGTTTTCCTAGTGACAACTGAAGCATTTAGGCCTGCATCCTATGGAAATGTTTTCTACTTATGCATTGGTTCATCTTCAAAAAGAAACAAAATTGTCATACTTATAATTATTTTGTTGATGGATTTGTGATAAAACATAGAAGTAAAAATATAAAATGACAAATAAAGTAATGAACATATGCAAACATGATATGAATAGCCCCAGTGGAAGTAAAATGAGAGAACCAATTATATGGTTTAGACACATGAAATGAAAGCCATTAGATGTGCTAGCTAGGAAGAGCGACATGTTAACAATTGATGATAATGATAAAAGAAGAAGAAGACCTAAAATAGCATAGATAGAGATAATTAAGAAAGATTTGGGCTACCTGTAATATAATTGTAGGCTTAGCTCTTGATAGAGTAGAGGGAAGCATATTCATGTAGCGCATCCCATGTAGCGGAGAAAAGGCTTTGTTGATACTATCCAAAATTTAGGCCAATGTGCTGTCATCTTTTGACTATAGAAAACATCCACTGTATATGTCCGTGATTCTCGAGGACAATCACATCGTTTCTCAGATTTTCCAAAATTTTGCAATTCATTGTTCAAATTAAATCATTTGCCAATTGATTCAAATTGGGCTCAAAAAGAAATAATTTTAAGTCGTAGAGTGTGTGATTTAGAGTTGAATTGTGTTGAAGATAAGAAACACTCAGAAAAAGATGATGAGGTTGTTTGCTTATTGAGGCTAAGACTTATATTCTCTTCCCTCGCTGTTTTGAAACTAAAAACTCACGCAGCAAGTGCCTGGCAGTTATTGCATTTTTCAGTTTAATTGGTATTATGTATTGTTGGACTTGGGATGCCGAACATGAATTAAGAGGACCTGTTTCATCAGCCATGTCTGATCTTGCTTGGTAGGTTATCGGATATTTACAGGTGTGATGAGCTGAATATTTCTTAATTATGGCCATAATGTTCCAATATGCCAGTGGAAAGGGAAGAAATAGTTTACAATTAGATTCTTATTTTATTTTATTTTTATAATGCACTGTTGCGTAATTCTAATGGCTTGGTGCTTAAGTGTATTCAAAATAATAAAAGAGATGGGAGATGCAGTAAAAGAAATTACACAAAGGGGGAAACCTATGAAAGAGGGTCTGTCCATAAAGGAAAACTGAAAGAGGAGAGCAGGAGACTGATCAAATATATGGGGAAACCTATGAAAGAGGGTGTTTAATCATCATAATGGCTCATTGTAAGATAGGTCAGATTTTTTTTTTGTGGCTGCATCTCTGGTGCTCCTTGGGTATTGTACCTTAATTTTTGACTTAATAGAATCCAGATCTTGTTTCTGCTAAAAGAAAAAAAAAGATTTATTATGAGGAAGAAAAAAGGACATGTATAAATGCCAGTTGATAAACTAGTGTTTGAGCTATAATAGTCCCTACTGATATTAAGAGTCGTCTTTATTCTTGCTGGATTTTCATACTATATATCTGAGTCCACTATTTCCTTGCATCTCCATTGAGGACCCAGCTTCTGTAGTTTTCTTTAGTTGTCTCTCTGTTGCTGCCTGAGTGGTCTCTGAGGTTTTCTTTCTCCCTTAATGTGTCTATATTTAATTAGACCCCAGTAATTTTGAGTGCTTATGTTGGTTAAATGAATTTGCTGTTTTTGCCCTTTTTTTAAAAATCTGGCAGGTATTCAATCACAAAGGCCTTCTGCATTGCATTTGTAATGACATTCTTTGGCATGTTTGACGTGCCTGTATTTTGGCCTATTCTACTCTTCTATTGGCTGGTGCTCTTCTTCCTCACAATGAAGAGACAGATATTACATATGGTCAAATACAAATATGTTCCCTTCTCCCTAGGCAAGCAGGTATGCTTTAGTATTTGAACCTATGGAGCCATCTTTTCTTGGATTCCAATAATTTTACTATAATTTGTTATCTGATTATTGAGATTATAATTGATTTTTTCTTTTCCTTTTCAGCGCTACACCGGAAAGAAAGTTGTCTCAAATGATGACATGTCCGCTTAAAAGATTGAAACTTCAGGTTGGTGGAACCATTGAGATTTAATGATTGTCATAGCTTAGTGCCATCACATATAGCTGATTGTTTTTATTTTCTTTTTTGGTCATAACTGCTGGAGCATTCGAGGCCCTGGTAGGAGTAAAAGCTGCCTGGAAATTTCTTTTTTCTGGGACATTATTCAGACAGTCTCCGGGCAACCTCCCAATCTCAACATGGTTAACACCACCTTTTTTGTTATCTTTTTTCTGATAAGTAGGTTTACACCTTGTTTGTTCTTTAATTTGTTTTCTGGTTCAAAGGAGGATGTTAAATGATCACTAGTCAATCCCTTGCCGTTCAATTAACTCTTCTATGCATTAGGAGGAGCATGTAAAACATAGGAATGCTAGCAAGGAAAAAAAAGTATAATGCAATATTTATTTGGATTTTATGTTCAAAAGCTGTGTGTTATATCTCTAATAGTGTGAAGATAAGTACCTAGCATTTACTCTTTGTAATAAGAACTTAGTTTCTCAGTATACATACCATAAATAGCTGATTTCAACATCAAATCATGTATTTTTTTCTACTACTTTTGTGGAAGAAGTATTCTGAGGTGAAAACATGGACAGTAATTTTTTGTGATACATTATATCAATTTTCATAGCCCAAAATTTTCATTTGTCTGGTTGTACTTTAAAATCTCCAAATGAACCTTGCATCATTAGTAATATTGTCATGATTCATTTTGGGGTTCGGCTATTTTCACCCATCCTTTCTTATCTCTTCACCCACCTCATCTAAAATTAAAAAGATAAAATATATCACGTGAAGTTACCAAAAAAGATAAATATTAAATTCTTTAAACCCTCTTACTTCTTTCTTTACGCACCCACTTTTTAACCTAAACACTTCAACATTCTCACTCATTTTAATCTTTAAACTTGTCATTTTCTTGTACTTTTTAAATCAATAGCATACATTTTTACGATTTTTACCCAATTAAAGTGTTTTTTTATAAAAACATCCAAAATCAAAAATAAAAGAGGGCGAAAATGAATTTTAAAATTTAGAAAAATTGCCCTTGGATTGAGTGTGTCTAACCTTGCGTGGTTGGACATAATGAAGTTTGTTTGACTCTAACATGCTGAACACATCTCTTATGTGGCCCATCAGGGTCGAATAAAAAAAAAATCAAAGTAAAAAATTAAAAAATGCATTGTTCGACCCAATAGGGTAGGATGTTTGGGATTCTAGCGCGCGAAATAGATTTTTGAAATCCATTTTCACCGTTTTATTCTATCATTTTCACCCATTTTTTTGTAAAAAAATATTTTAATTTAATAATGTAGCATTGAAATCAACTTAGAACATGTAAATATCATGATTTATTTATTGATTTGTGGTCAAATATTGCACTTGAATCAC
Organism: Paratinospora sagittata; assembly: GCA_035771175.1. NCBI lineage: Eukaryota > Viridiplantae > Streptophyta > Magnoliopsida > Ranunculales > Menispermaceae > Paratinospora > Paratinospora sagittata. The sequence continues at coordinate 33,807,587 of CM069594.1, forward strand.
TTTGAGTTCGAGGCCTTCAAAATCTGAAATAATTTAATTTTTTGGTAAGATTTCCCGACGTTGTTCACAAATCTTCTTAACGATATTCTAACACTTTGAATGATTGAAAAACTTGAAGAAATGGTGAATCGATGGTAAAGAAACGAGAGAGAGAGGAAAAAAGTTTAAGATGTTAGGGTAAAAAGAGTAGAATAAAAATTTAGGTAGGTGAAGAGAGAGGAAATGATTAATTTTAAATTTTTATGTGAGTGAAGAGAGTAAGTGAGTGAAAAAATAAAAAAGGGTGAATGAAAATAGTCGGACCCTTGATTTTGTTATGTTCAACTTCAGAAAAACAATAGGGACGCTGGGTAGAAAAAGTGTTAGAAATGCCAAATCCCCACGAATCAAATTACACACTTCAGATCCTATAAACTTTTTGCAATTTATTACAAAAGCTGCATTTGGATACATGCTGTTATGATACATTAATGACATTTGCATTATATCAACACCTCGATTGTAATTTATTTACTACATTGTAATAGGTATTGATGTATGGCAGGTGTTGTACCACTCAACAGGGAATCTACAGTCCTTGCATTAACAGGAAAAATGCTAACAGTACTCATTGGGGTGTCAAGTTAAGAGATGGCAAAGTTGATTCAATTCTAATTAAAGTGATGGACAAGGTTTAATAAGATGAAAAATTATCAAAGGAGAAGAAAAAAAAGAAAGATCAAATTCGTCGTGACCATTATTTTTATTAATAAGATTCAAAAACTTCTCATAAGTGCTAAGAACAATGTATATTTTTGGGGTCATTATTGATTATACACACAAGTTACACAACAGAGAAGTAAAGAATATGTCATTCTAACTATAAAAAAGAGTAGGTATAAGTAAAACTACACTCATAACTATTAGACCATGTATTATATTCAACAATGACTATGATAATTTAGTTATATTTTTTGTAATTAAAATAGCGTCATTTCGAAATAAAGGAAGGGATCTGAACCATTGACCATTGTATTGTGGGATGTTACTTGCTCTTGATTGGAGGGTGTTGTATTCGAGTAGATAAGGTGATAAATGGAGGTGGGGACCGGTTTGTTGGGAATGGAAGAGAGAAGGAGAAGGGAGAGTGTCCTTAAATTTTGGGGTATTGGAAGTAATAGCTAGGTGTGTAGGACAAGACTTTTTCAGCTGTCAACCTCTTTGTTGCCTGCAAGGGGTGCCCCAGTGCCCCTCATCCCCTCCTTGCCTTTCATTCCTCAAATTTAATTAAAACCTTCCTTCTCTCCCTATCCCTTTGATCTTTAATTGTTACTAGCTCCTATGTGTGTGTCTATATATATATATATAAAATATGATGAGATATTTCTATTAATAACTAATTTCACGGGGTTAGACATAATGTAATAGTATTAGTGGCCAATAAATAGTGGGAGACATAGACTTGAACGTGAGACATTTTTATAAAGTAAATTTTAAGTGTTTTGCATCTAACCACTCTATCAATCCTTTGTTAGTTTAAGTAATTTAGATATTTCTCTTTCGGTTATCATATGCTCTCCGGGTGTCAGAATAGAAAATCAAGCAAGGTAGATTAAGGGGCACCCTTAAAGCCAGCCCTATAATCAAAGGCCCAAGACCCATTTGTTAGATCTACTGGTGGGTCCTTATAGCTAATGCTTCCACTTTCATTTGTTGCTTGGCGCTTGAGAGAGAACCAAAGCACTTTCTAAGTTCCGATTGAGAGAGAAAGGCTAAAAGGGTAGTGGCGTTTCTTTGTTAATTTAGTGGAGATTTTCCATTTTAGAGCAATTGTTAGCATTGCGTCAGCTTGAAAACATGACATTTAATTGTCTTGTTTTGGGGGCCAAATCAAGCATTTTGTTCCCTCCTTAATCGCGTCCATGCCTAATTAAGAGGAAATACTAGGGTACTCCCGTCTAGCTCTTACCTATTATGATACAAGTCTGACTTATTGTAGGTTTATTTTGGACTTACAACTTGATGTCAACTTAAATAAAATTAATATCCATTATCTGTGAAATTACATTTTGTGGTACTCGAGCTTATTTCTTAAAAAAGTTTAATGGAATTTATTAATAAAAACTTAATTATCAATGCACCATTAAATTATTTTAATTTAAATATTATCGTGTAATTTAATACTACATTGACACAATGAATCTCACCTTATAATATATTGGCAAGGATTAAAAACCGACACTGATTGTTAAAATTCTAAAGTATCAGCCTACATATTCGATTTATAACTTTTTTGTCACAAGATTATATTAATTTTTTTTAAGAGTACATCCTGCCAACAACATCATGAATCATTTTAAAGAATATATACACAAAAAGCAATGACGGCCCCTTGTGAATTGTAGAGACAAGAGGAAATGTAAGCCCCACTAAAAGCGAATAAATTACAAAGTCAAAAATAAAATATTTCACAACAAGTATCACGAGCCCACAATAAAACTATGAAAAACTAACAATCATAATTGTCATAATAAAATTGGAACCCTCTATATTTGTGAAAGAGAAGGATGTTATCTAACTAATTTATTAAAGACCATAGAATTTTAGGGGATTAAAATTATAAATTTGCCACAGTTCTTTTATTGAAAAAAAAAAAAAAAAAAAAAAGGCACATCCATGTGTCTTGTGGAAAACTGAGGAGTCGTGGATGCAACCTAGCAGTGCGGAGCACAGACCCGGGTACACTTCATGATACTACTTGCACTTGGGGGGTGCTTTAGAAGTTTATAAGTGCAAACTGCAACAAGAAGAAGAAAGAACAACAAAACGGAGAACGTTCAGAATTACTGAACACAGTTTTGTCTCTCTCTCCACACACACACACTTCTCTTCTTTATTCCTTGTGTGTTGCAATAACTTCATCACTTGTGTTCTCTTCTGCTTTTTTTTCTTTCTTTCTTTCTCTAATTGACTTGTGATCTTAGAATGGAATCAGCAAGTGGGCTTCCCATGCTCAACTGTCTCTTACAGCACACTCTCAAAACCCTCTGTTGTTCATCTTCTTCAGATTCTTCTTCTGATCATTCTTCCTCCAAATGGGTCTATGCGGTCTTCTGGAGAATCTTGCCTAGAAACTACCCTCCACCCAAGTAATTAATTAATTAATCTTCCAAAAAAAAAATCTATCAAATTCATATATTCTTCTTCTTCTTCTTACCCATAACAATTCTCAATTCTTTGAATTGCATTGCTGAATTTGTTTTTGCAGATGGGATTATGGAGGAAGTCTTCTTGATCGCTCCAAAGGGAACAAGAGGAACTGGTAATTATTAATTAATTAATTAATGTGCCCATTTGCTCATATTAATTAATTGTTGCTTGATTTTAATTTTAATTTTTGATTTTTCCTTCTCATGATAAGGATCCTAGTTTGGGAAGATGGGTACTGTGATTTCTTAGAGTGTGAAAGAGCTGGTAGTGGGTACATTAAAGGAAGATTTGGAGCTGATATCTTCTTCAAGATGTCTCATGAAGTTTACAGCTATGGAGAAGGGTGAGATTTTTATTCGTTTATGGCTTACCGTTGAGAATTGAGACGTTACAATATATAGTTTATTTTATTTTGTTTTTTTGGTTTTTAGATTAGTAGGGAAAGTTGCTGCAGATAACACTCACAAATGGGTGTTCAGGCAAAACCTACCTGAGAATAAGGACCTCAATCTCTTCTCTTCCTGGAATGGATCAATTGACCCAGTAAGCAAAAATATGCAAATTAAACTTTACTATATATAGTTTAAAGTTAAAATAACCAGATCAGAGAACATAACATCTTCGTTTTTGCTACAAATGTTATAAAAACAGCAACCTAAGGCATGGGAGATGCAGTTCAATTCAGGCATTCAGGTACTTGTCCATACAAACTGGGAAAAAAGAAAAGAGCACACATTTATTTGAACTTTTCTCTTGATTCTTCTATTTTTTGTCCAGACAATTGCAGTCATTTCTGTAAGAGAAGGCCTTATTCAACTGGGCTCACTAGAAAAGGTACTTTTTCTCTACACTTATTTAATTGTTTCTCAGGAAATTAATTAAAAAAGAACTCCATTAATGGGTTTATTTATTATGGGTTGTTCAGATTGTGGAAGATCTGAACTTGGTGATCAGCATTCAAAGAAAATTTAGCTACTTGCAGAGCATACCCGGTGTTTTCTCTATGCAGAGACCATACCCATCAAACACCCAGATGATGATGATCAACAACAGTATAACTACTAATGAAACAGGATTTTTGGTAGATGACAAGAGAAATTTACTGGGTAGCAAGAGATGCTATGGTGAAAGATTGGAAGAATCATCACCAAATAAATCCATGAACTTTGGCTGGAACACCCCATTAATTGCCAGTGGTAGCTTAATGGGTGCAGGATCAGCAGGACCCTTTTGGGCTTTCCAGTCTCATCACTTGCCTGCCATGGCTAGCAGTCTTGGAGCTTTGCTTTCTAAATTACCATCTGTGATTCCTTCTCACAACTCCATTGAAGCTCCTGAAACAGCTCTTGACATCAACAAGAACAATAACAGGAACAGTAGCAACTGTGGAAGATCACAGAGTAATGAAGGTGGATTAGACCAAATTTCTCATGTAAAAATTGAGTCTTGCAGCCCTGTAGATGAAGAAAAACAAAGAACCCAAATTCCAAATTCAAGCTTGGGAAGGAGAAGGTGCTCTACTACTTCTGATTAAACTGTATTAATTAGCACGTTGAAGGCAATTTATTATGATAATGAGTTGGATTTGTGCACGTTGGCTTCGTGGCTGGCTCACTTTTCTTTTTTTTTATTATAAAAATAATAAAAATTCTTTTGCTTTTTCATCCAATAGTTTTACGGATTTTCTCCCAATTTAGAGAAAAACTGTCTTATTCAAGCACATTTATAGATTCCTCATCAGTTTTTTTTATTTTTTACTTTATATAAATGTAATGTAACCCATTTTAATAATAGATTTGTCTTGGGTACGTGATGAAATAGTCATAATACTTCTAAGATTTTCATACTTAATAACTTCGAGCGTAACATTACAAATTTTGCCCAAATATTGACACTTAAAAGAGGGTACAACAAAGACTAAATTATGAAAGAATTTATGACACATGCTGACCCTACAACTAAAAATATAACCGAAGAGCCACAAAAGGCCGAAGCCCTACTAACAATCAGGACATGAGGCTCACCATTAAAAACCGTTTGACCTAAACGTTTTAGCTAATAAGTAGACGCTCCAGTATATATATCAAGTGAAAATATAAATATTAGCACTCCTCTTCACGTGCATGAGGGCATGCAAAATAAATTTATAATGAAGAAGAAAGATATGATTAAAAAATAAAATAAATAAATAAATATACTTGGGAAGAGGGTTGAATATTAGACCACCATAATAAAATTGTTGTGGTACCATCTTAATTAAAAATTGTTTGACCTAAAAGCTATAGGCTCAACTTTATATATTAATATAAATATTAACACCCACTATATACTTTGAGCATTTAGGCAACACAAAATTAAGCATTGGGACCTATCAAATTAGGGCAATTGGGAGCAAACAAAATATAACCTTTTTTTATTGTCTTTTCTGAGATTTGATCCTTGCCCACTAATGTGAGATTACCAACGAAGCCAAGAGGCTTTCGGTTCATAATTAATAGCCTTACCTCTTCATAATGCAATAGTACATTTTCATAAAGAATAAAGCAAAGTCCTAAATAATTGAGAAAATGCAAGTCCTAAGAGAAACAACAAAATTGAAGTAAAATAGTTAGGATCATCTACATATTAAAGATTATTAGCAAGAGAACTTGCACCAACAAGAACTATTTTACAATTTAATCAGTTAACAAATTAGAGTACACATTCTCAAATTTTGACCTGAACATTGACTTCTTACCAATTATACTTGCTCATTCACTTACCAACTACTGTGCCTTTCCTGACCTCTATATATAATTGCAAAACACACACACACACACACACACACACATATATATATATATATATATATATATATATATATATATATATATATATATATATATATTATTTTATTTATTTGCCTGGATTCAAGCTGTTAGATATATAGTCGCAGAAATGTAGAGTGAAGACAGACACAAGAATGGTGTCCGACACATCAAGATGGTCCTCTCAACCAAAGGAATGGAAAGAGACGCAACAAAATGGTCCCTCTTTCTGTCTCTGATATTGTATTATAATACATTGAGAGCTCAATTAATGTGTTAGTCCTCATCGAACTAAGTAAAACAGGAGTATACGAATTGATTGAGTTGTGTGGAATTAGGAAAATTTTTAACACACAATTAATCAGTTTGAGAAGTATGCAAATAATAAATGATCAATGCATAATAGTTGAGTAACATAAACCATTATACCTTTCTAAAAAGGTCTAGAATTTTGACACCTACGTTCGGTTCGGATTGGGTTATTCAATTTTTTATGTACTCAACTCATGATTCAATCCAAATTATTTGAGTTGGACATTTTAGAACTCAACCTAATTCAAATAATCAATCTAATCTAAACCAAGTCAACTCAAAAAATTTGATTCGGTTGGATTGATGAACACCCCTACCATCAACCGATCAAGCAACTAGCTCTTCTTGTTTTTATGTTCCAAAGGTAATAAATGGGGAAGTATTACTGCTACTGGTGCCACCTACTCCAGAGGGACCATGCATTTCATGTGGTACTAGACTGGACCTGCCAATACGTGATTTGGAGTGATTTGTGACACTGTTTCCCACTGGTCGGCTCATTACTATATCAAAATGCATATGCACATTATATTGCAAGTCTTCAAAAAGATTTAGCAAAAGTAAAAATAAAATTTGAGAAGCCATTAATTAATTGGGACCTTAATTAATTAAATGAATGCACGACTATCAGCGAAGGCATCCTTATATAACATATGAGATATATAAGTGCAGATCTCTTGATAAGAGATCTCGTTAGCTTATATATATATAAATGCTTTTACAACTTAAAAATTATATTTATGTTGATATAGTGTATTATAATTATAAGTTAAATATATTTTTTTTCTTTTAATAATGTAGTGATATGGTATATTGTCACATCAACTTAAATATAAATTTAGATACAAATCTTAAATCGTCTTGACACTCCTCATATATACATATAATGGAGACTTAGATGTCAAATTCAGTTGGTGTACTCGCACGATCATCTTAGAACCATGTGTATAAGGTGATTTTAGAATTATCTAAGAGACTCGAATGGATAAGTACACCAGCTGAGTTTTGAATCCATACTTGCTGAAATTTCTTCCTAAATTTTGACCTTGGGGCCGTTCAAAGCAGTAGCTACACCAACAAGATTAGGCATATGAGTTGTTGGGTTAATGGGGTTACATTACATACACTGCATTACCTACAATATCTACATTTTTTATATTCAAAAAGTTATATAGGTCTCAGGTCATGGACCACCAGCCAAAAATATTGAAACCTACCCAAATTATTATTAGGCCAACAAGCTCAAACCCTGGTGGTGCAGTGCCAAAGTAGGTGTTGGGAAGCTTTTTCATTGAGAGACAGTGGTATTCTCAACAACCAGTGAAGGGTGACCATACACCTTCTTTTGTTCCATATGAGACTTTCTTGTAAGTTGTAATCTTCTTCTCACTACAAGAAGAAACAGATATTAAAATGTTATATATATATACTAACAACTTATGAAAGCTTTAATGTAGAATAAAATATAGTACCATGTTTCCTTTCTTTTATTAAGGACATGACAAGACAAGATCAATATAATATTTTGTGATTAAAAAACTAGATGGTGGGGAAGGGGATAGAGGGTTGGCAACGGAACTGAGTCTCTATCTTGTAGGAGACACCGAGACAAACCATCACTATATGATGTGGGTATCGCCACCTAAAGCTGTATATATATATATTATAATAAGATGGAATATAAATGAATGGCACTAGCTAGTTGTATTATTGTTTATCCGATAGTAATTTCTTCACCTTAGGTTAGAACCATTGGAGGGTTGGTAGACTCTTCTTCTTTGGATCTTTATGTTGCCTAAACAAGTCCGGAGTCCCTTTAAATTTTTCAAGTTTGGTGAGGGTTTGGACTTTGTGGAGCACCATTTAATATTGTTTCACTACTAAAAGGGTGAAATTAGAATGAGACACCTTTGGTGGGGGCCAAGAGTGTTAGAAATGAACTGTCATGCACCACCATATGGTGGCATGGCCATTGCAAGATGGTTTACTTTCATGCCTATGCACGGTTAGGATTTGGCTAGGGTAATAATACGTTTTGATTTGTAATTTAAATATAATTTTTTATAAAATTTTTAAAAAATAAGTTTGATTGGTTAAATTTTAAAATATTTTTTTAAGAGTTTAGCAAGAAAGTAAATTATTTTTTAAAACTGATAAAAAATTATTTTCTAAATTTTACTTCTCATCATATTGTAACAGGGCGGAAAACTTTTTCGAACCCATTTTTAAAACAAAAATATTTTTAAAAGTATCTGATAATATTTATTTTTAGTTAAATTATATTAAAAAAAAATTATTTTTTATTTTTAAAAGAAGCTAAGAGATGCTAAATTTTTCTAAAAGCATTTTTTTTAAAAGCGCATTTTAAAAAAGTGATTTTAAAAAAATTCTCCCAAAAGGCTATGACTCCATTTGGGAGAGCTTTTTCAAAAACATTTTTTTAATCAATGCTTTTATCAAAAGTATTTTTTAAAAAAATTGATCCCTTCCAATTTATTTTTAAAAATTAAAAATTAATTTTTTCACTGAATTTAACTAAAAATAAATATTGTCAAACACCTTAAAAAAATATTTTTATTCTAAATTTCCAAGGCCAATAAACAATCACTTCACACACCGGACTTATATATATATAAAAGAGAAGAAGAAGAAGAGGATTAGGCTAAAAGAGAATCATATAATATGCAAAGCTTCGTGGACTCCGCACTAAAAATAAGGGGTGGACTATGGACTAAAAATAAGAAAAAATATTATCCGCAATATCCGATTTTTCTGTAAAAAATTATCTGAATGGCACTGAGTACCAAATGCACGAAAATAGTAAGAGATTCGCCGTCAACGCCACTTCGAGTTTTATTTATTGGTAGAATTTGGATCCTAAAATTTGCATTCTTATCTCGCACTCTTTACTCATAATATTATTTTAAAAACAATATTAAAATAAATTTTAGAGATATGTTTGGATACAAAGAGTAGCATATCATATTAAATAATATGATATGTCTGTCATATCCAAATAGAATTGAAAATCAAATCAAAGACTTTCTAAATAACAATGTTTTCTTTTTTTTTTTTAGAAAACTAAGTGAGATTCTTTTCTATACACATCAAACAATATTTTCACCAAACTATAAAATTTGCTTATAGAATCAAAAGACCTGCTCTCTTGACCCAATCAAATATAGATACATAAAGTTGTGAATCAAAAACTGTACCAAACCAATCAAATATCAAATATTAAAAAGAAAAAGGCAAATAAACAGTACCCATTTTGACAAATCTGATTGCAACCATTAGATAAATATTGAAGATATCACTGTAACGCAAGCATTGCGTTCTATTACATAAGTAGGGTCTGAAAGCAAATGTGAGAAATGATATATTGCAAACATAAATATCATCATCAGATATCTATGTACATTAATCATAACCCTGCCCCCACCTGTTGAACAGTATACGAGCTGAGAGTTTTGTCTTGCTACTACTAAATAAATCAACCAAGGGAAACGAGTAGTAGTTCTATGAGGATCCAAAGCTAAGCACTTTAAAACCACAGCTTTTTTTCATCTTTTCCCGGCACAAAATAACTGCCAAGACCTCTCAAGCGCTGCTGACCATACTTTCACTGCTCTTCACAGCCCACTTAGGCTTGGCAGGAGTACGCAATAAAGCCTTCACTCCAAATCGACTTTCCTTGGTCTGAAACACACACAAATCAGCACAAATCAATCACACTGTAACAATAAGATGCAGAAATGAAGAAATAAATTCGATGATTTTTGGGCCTTATTTGCTCTTACCATTAGGCAAGTCCCATCTCTAACGTTACAGATGGGATACTCATGGGGGCAGCAACTGTTGTGGTCATCGCAACAAGTAGCAGATTCGAGTGGGCAACATCCCCATGCAAAGCAAAGGTTACTATACTCATAGACGCAGCAGCAAGTAGTGCTTGCAGGGCAGGTGTAGTAATCGTCACAAAGGGCTGGAGGCTTCACTGGAGAAGGAGGAGAAGGGCCAGGGTTAGGGGGATTCTGGCCATTCTTAATTGGGTAAGAGGCTTCCATTGCAATACCACACTTTCCTGCCCTTGTGCCAGCAAGGTTCCGCTCCATCCTTATATAGCCATCCTCTCCCCAATCACTGCCCCACGAGTTCCTCACAATCCAGAAATCTTTGCCATTCTCTGTGCCGTACCCAACAGCCACGATACCATGATCCAGTGCTGTTCCACATGTTCCTGTGAATACTCCCTGCAGCCAAGATAAATACATTCAGAAAAGAATTTCAGAATTTAGTTATTAAAGAACTTAGAGCCTCTTTTTCGACATTAGTTTGAACACCTAACCAGGACGTGCATTCTAAAAAAATGCCCCAGACGGGCTCAATTGCCTTCTAGGACTCTGATAAATGTAAGTGTGATACATGCAATCGGGCCTTTAGCTATCACATATAACTTTTTAGCTCAAATGGTTTTCTAACCACAAAGTAAAACAAAAAAGGCGTTCAAAAGGAAGACGCACTTCACTATTAATAACCATTAGATACTCAAAATTATAAACCAAATGTCGTGCAAAGACGATTGTCACTCATGATAAAGCATATACTTAATCATCTATTAGTTCTTCCTTCGTAGAGGGTAGACTTTAGGCACAATTTTTAAGGTTACTCTATTCATTGTGATTTTAAGGTGATGAGTTCAATTTCAAAAAGAGTAATGCTACGTTAACACCCAAATACATTCAAAGTGTATATCACCCCTGTACACTATTGAATTTCCTTGAATTGGTATATAATTTGAAACAATCCAATAGTCTTTAGTGGTGATATATACCTTGTATGTACACTTTAAATGTCACTTTGGCATTTTCTTTTCAAAAAGACCTTGATAGGGAGATTCAAGAGTACACACGGAAAGCGTACTCAAGCACTTGAGTCTCAAAAGGCTCCGTATAGATCCAAGGAACCCAGATGCTGGAGTATAGTTGCAAAGTAAGTACACTATTTAAGTCCCAAAAACATTTTTCTTTATAATGTGAAAGTAAGACTACAAAGATCATCTATTCCCCAGACCCTACAATAACACAGGATCCTTGTGCTCTGGGTATGCCCATTTAAGCCCATAAAGGTCTAGGTGCCTAAGATTACTCATAAATAAAATGAGAAAATAAAAATAAAAATAAAAATAAGCGAAATTAAAAACTATCGACTACAAAAGAAACAGATACTACTTACCGATTGGTAAAGCTGGAAAGCTCTGCCACCACCTTCAATAGCAACGCTCACTGGCTGATTGGCAACAGCCTTCTGCAAAGCTTTCTCATCATTAACTGGGACATCTTCATAATTATCAATTGTAACAACCCGGGCGTTTTTCTGCGTGGTAAAAAAATCAAGAGTTTTAAGAAAACATGTATATAACAATAAAAGGGACCTGACCTCCAAGTAAATCATTCAAAGTGACAAATTTACGTAAAACGCACCCTGTATTGGTCGCATACTCCGTCTCTGGCCTCGTAAGGATAATCTTCTTCTGAGTCAATCCCACCATTTTTCATAATGAATTCAAAACCATAATCCATCAGACCCCCATTGCACCCTTCATTATAAGATGTGTCACAGTCCACCAATTCCTGCTCCGAGAGTGATATCAGATCCCCCGTTACGATCTTGTTTATACCCTCAACCGCAGCAATGGTGGAAAACGCCCAGCAACTCCCTTCATTTTCCAATCAAACAAATAATAATGACAATTGTAAATTTTAACCCATCAAGACCTTTGATTCGAACAAAAAGAGGTGAGCTTTTAGCCAAACCCATCAAATTAAACTTTGAGAACGCTAGCCTATTTGGCCCCATATCATCTGTACCTTTCATCAATAACATTTAATTCTCTCCCTAAATGATCGTATTCATTTAATTATTGGAAAAATAAAAATCTGAAGACGAAAACAAAATTACGATAGGCCCCTTTTTCAATCCAATATATTATTCTAAAAATTAGATTTTTTTTCCCATAGATTTTTGTTAATTTTGCTTGAGCCAACAGTCTTGGTGGGGCGGCAACAATTAAACGGCAGTTTAACGGCGTTAACAACTTGTACAACAAGATAACAATCTTGGTGGTCAACCGTTAAACGACCGTTATAACAGCGCTCCCAGCTACCCAATATTTTCCAAGATTATCGCGCGCTTCCCACCATGCATACTACCGACTTTATCTGAATTAATTAAAAACCTTAAATACGTAAATACCCCTGGAAAGGAACGAATAAGAGAGTCAAACAGCAAGGGTATATCAGTCATTTCTGATACTTTGCGTCCCCAACTAGGAAAGGTTAAAAAAGTAAAGTTAGTCCCTTTGATAAAAAAATTTCAGGAAAACAATAAAAGCGAGATTCCATCAACGGTCTCTCCGAGTCCAAACCGATGGATGATCGTCCTTCAGATTCCCGAAATCAATCACGCATAACATTCAACGGTTGGAGATTTGAGAAAACGACTTGGAAGAACTCACCGCAGCTTCCTTGGTCTTTGATCCCGGTGACGGCACCTTTCTTCCTCCAGTCAATGGACTTCGGCAACTCCTCGCCGGCGCGCAGAGCGTACCGGCTGCTCTTTGGCCGGGCGATCCTCCTCCGGGGATCGGACCTCGCTCCGAGATACGTCTTCCGGTACTCCTCGTTCATCAGATCGGCGAACCGGTTCAATCCCAGCGTGAACGTGTGGTTCCCGGCGTTGTGCTCGTCGATGAATCTCAGATTATCCTTGAAGATCTCGAATCTCTTCTCCTTCTCTCCCAACGCGTTGTACGCTTTCCCGTGCTTCACCAGCCACGACTCGTACAGATTCTTCACCTCCTCGTCGCTCCTCGACGACGACTTCTCATCTAGCTTTTCATCGTAGCTCACGATCGACATGTCCAGAGCAAAGGATCCGACGACGAAGAAGAAGAAGTAGAAGAAAAAGAGAGCGGCGGCCATTGACGAAGATTTAGAGAAAGCCATGGTTTCAGGCGCAGAGCACTGGTTGAAATACAAGAGAATTTGTGTGATTTATAAAGTGATCAGAACGTGACTGGATTGGTAATTAAAGTGAAAGGAAGGGGTGTTTTGGGATGGATGTAAATATTATAAAAATCTGTAGGTGGTAAAAAAAAAAATGCTTTGATAGCAATATACGTACATGAGTCGCCGTAGATGAGAAGATGGATTTATCATTTATCAAATCTTAATTTTATAATACACAGAAGTTTCTGTAGAAGAAAATAGTTTAATTTCGTCGAGAATGTGGATTAGGTTTGATTGGTTGACGGAAAGAGAGAGAGACAGAGAGAAATACGTTGACGCCGTTAGTTTAGCTGTTAGTCAGGCCAGCACAATTTACTTAACCATGGTTAGATTTTAAAACCAGGTTGTTAACGAATACTATAATCCACTGGGATTTGACCACATTACCTATTTTACGGGTAACTTCAAAAGGCATCCAACCAACGTGCAACACGCCCAATTATGAATAAGTTTTTTTTTTAACAATTTTTTATTTCTTTAAAAAATGAAGTTTTAAAAAGGCCGTGTTGTGGCGAATGACAATCGACCACGTGGTCTTCCCAATTTTTGCGGGGCAATTTATGCGTTCCTACTAGATGTTATTTTCGGTGAGCCTTAATAATTTCGTTCACTTTTTATTTTTTAGTGGCAATTTTTTTGAAATATTCGAGTAATTGATAATTTTTATTTTTATTTTTTTTTCAATTCAAAGGATAATAAATTACTTCACAAAAAACAATGAGTGGAAGAAAAGTAGACAAGACTTCCGCTACCATCCAGAGGATCTAACGATCTGACGCCTCTAGTTACGTGAACAATTGAATTAAGTAATTGAAAGAAATAATAAAAAATTCTGACAATAATAAATTAACTCAGAAAATTAATAATTGAGAAAGAAATATTTTTTGAAAAATATGTAAAAAGTAAGCATAAATATTAACTCAGAAAATTAACTAACTAAATAAATTTTTTGTATTTTTAAAATTTTAAATACAAAAAAATTATGTCTGAATCATAAATTCTCATATTTAACTTACATAAGTTGATAAGTTTAAAACATAATGAGTTCAAAATGTTATTTAACATTTTTATTGCACATATGTTACATGGGAGTTTTCTATTAAGTAATTGGCATGTCTTTATTCTTTCCACATAAACATTGAAATTTAAGCCTATTTTTTATATAAAATAAAGGGGATTCTATCATCAAACTTCAAACACGTGATATTTTGTACGTTGTACCAAATGATCTTTAAGATTTAATTTAAAATTAAAATAATGTCTCTATACTCAAGTCAATAAAATATTTGTTTACATTAATCACCTTAAATAAATTTGTTTCACCTAAGGAATAAGTTAGTTAGAGTAATTAATTAAATATTTACGTTATAATTGATTTAACAAAATTTTACATTTTCTTTTTTTTTCGTCCAGCTCGAAACTAGTCTTTATTTAAGTTATTACGTATAATTGAAAAAAATACAAAATTCAATATTTGAATAAATTTGTATATTTGCACCCAAAAAAAAAGAATAAATTAATTTGTATGTGAAACAATGTAAAATATTATTATCTGCTCAACACATTTTACTATAATTCAAACAAATTATCACAATCAAACAAACAAGTGAACAACCTTATGGAGCATATTGACCAATTCTCAATATAACTAATTTGTTAAATTCAAAAAACCAAAGAACAATACAACAAACTCGTTGAGCAATTTAATATACAACCAAAAATGATTCTAAAGATAGAATAAGAATGGTGTCATCATTTGTATGGATTGACAAAAAAAAAAAAAAAAAAACAACAGGCCAACAACACCTTAAATTAATCTATATGTTTAAGACCAATGATGGGAACCTACTCAAAATTGGGACTATAATTTAATTAGAACAGGTCTTTTGTCCTGTGATGTCACAAAAATTAAATAAAAAACATGTAAGTTTTGATTAATGGATGATTAGAATATTTGATAGATGAAAGTCTTCTTTGGGCAAGTAAGGTTTTCATTGAAATGGAACCTAATAACGTAAACTAGTGTGCATGATTTTATTATTTTCTTGGAGAAATGACAGTGTATTTAATGAAAGCTAAAAGAAATTTCTCTTTTTCTTATTTAAAATATAAATAATAATTGAGAAAGATTTTAATAAATTATAGTTAAAAGGAATATAAAATTAAAAGCATTATTTATTTAATAATTTCATTATTCTGGAAGCCTTTGTTTTGTGAGAATCTCTAGGAAAATCCAGTGGTATAGAACTTGGGACGACAATGGCTAGGGTTGACGCCAGCACTACCCATAAAAAAACAGAGATTAAGTATTTTATACGTTAGGAAACTATGCCATCGATGACTCATGTGTATGCTGATGTCAATTTGCAATAAAGTAACCAAATGGAAGTTACAGTGGTACAACTAAAGATTATTATTAAAAAATTGAAATTTTATTTTAGTAGTTTCATTTATTTATTTTATTATTATTTTTTAACCACTAAACCCACCCCAAATAGAAAATTTAACCCGTAAGAATTAACTATACCCACACTAACAGACACTTGACACAATAACTCGACGTCGTACGAACTTAGCCTCCACATGTTTGAAAATCTGCCACATCCACCCGCATGGTATACACATTTATATTCATGAAGGAGCGTCACTTCTTCGCAAATGATAATTAATTTGTGTCCACTCCATAACTCGAATCCGTGCCTCCTCCTTGCCCTTCGAAACCTCGAATCATAGGACTAATGTGTCGTTAGCATCTAGACTTACAATTTTAAGTTTCTCCCACTAACTCAAACGTGCCAATAACTTGTAATTAACTAGTTAGGCATCTACCAGAGTTGAGGTGAAAGGTCGAAATCTCCTCAAGTTTATATGAGGTAAAAAATTATAGATTTGTTGTAGCCTTATTGAGCCTTATTTTCCTCTTAATAGTAAAAAATATTGCCTTTGTCTTTAAGCCAATGATAAAAAATAGTTTGCAATGATCTAATGTAACAAATATATCTACAGATTAACCAAAAAATACAAATTGGAACGATATGGTTGTTTACTTTACTATATATCTTATACAGATTTAAAGATGGTTTTTTTTCTAATAGTTTTAAAGAAGTTAGACTAATCCTCTTTGACTAAAGTATTTTAAAAATATTTTTTAAAAGTATTTTTGCTGATTCTTAGACGAATAAATTGGAGCACGCCAAAGTTGAAGCTCTTGGTTCGTTGAACCATTTTTCGAGAAGTTAACTACGATCATTAAATGTAAATAAATATCACTAAGCAATAAAAAAAACAAAAGCAAATAAATAGATAAATAATTTTTTTTTTTTAAAAAAAAGCGTAATCTTGAACGCTATTGGGCCTGAGTTCTGCTGGTGGGCCCACGTCCCTTCACGAGGTTTTACTACATTCCAACGACTTAGAATCTCGGGTTTTCCCACTTGCCCAGTGTACATGCGCTTCTCTTTAAGATTCTGGCGGCCCATTTATTTCCATGGGTCCTACCAAGTTGCCCCATTTCGGGTCTCGGTGGTCGTGAGGCCCATGTTGCATTGGGCCCCACTTTGATTGCTTCTGCAAAGTTACGTAGCAGACTAGAATAAAAGCTCAATGATCCAATGAGTCTGCCGCTCATAAACTTAAACAAAGAAGTCTGTCGCGCAGTGCCAGATGTCAGAAGCTCCCCATGCTAACTCTTTAACTAGAGTTATGGAGTTTAGATGGCTTGAGGTGAGAGGATTTTGAGCGTTCAGTTGTTGCTGCGTTCAACGATTCATAACCGTTCGATGATGACGCAGTTTCTTATTATAAGATATTTGAAGGATCGGTGTATGTGCTTATCCTCTTTGATGCTGTTAGCGACAGCGACATTTGATGATGAGCTTTTGGTTACACGACGCGTGGCACTGGTATATTCACTTGAAGCTGTCGTTATGGGCCGAGTCCAATCTCATCTTGACTGCAACTTGGGGATATGTTTTGAAAATCTAGTGGGCCCCGAGATTGACAACTGAGAGTCAGCTTCTATGATGAGGAAATTTAAAAATAATTTTTAAATATTATTTTAAGTTGATTTGCAGTTTGTAAATTTATGTTTGGTATATGTTCAAAAATTATTTTTAAAATTTAAAAATGAGAAAAAATTGTTTGATTTTTCAAAAGTCAAGTGAAAAAAGCTTATGTGGTGGCTCCCATTAGAGGTAAGAAAAACTCAAAAATTAAAATTTGTATATTTTTTAAAAATAAGTCATTTTCTTAACTTTTTTTTTTAAAAAAAAACAGTTTTTAAATCCCATCAAACCAAACAAGCTTTTTGTAATTTTTTTGAATTTTTGTTTTTAAATGCAAAAAACTGGATTTAAATTCCACATCAAACGCATTCCACATTTCTTCCAAGAATACCTCTCATGCATTTATGTAAATTAGGGTCTAAATTTAAGATTACATTTGGTTTGAGATTTATATACAGTTTAAAAAAAAAGTTTTTGATTAGTTGAATCCAAAAATAGTTTTCAAGATTTTACTTAGAAAAAGTGCTATTTTTAGAAAATATTTTAAAACTAATTTTAAAATTTTTACTTTTTTGTATTATATTCTAATTTTTAAATTACAAATCAAACACAACCTAACATACCTTTGTAGACAAAAATATAATGTTGAAAACAATTCATAGAGATATAAACAAATCTCAAAGATCCATAACTTATAAATCCATCTACACATACTTTAATATAAAATATTCACAAACCTGTGAGAGCCGAAGGTGGAGCACCTTCGACAGTGAATGACGTCGGAAGGGTCGTCGGACCCGCCGATGGTAATGGTGGTGTTTGATCTGCCATTTAGAGAGAGAAATAGAGAAAAGTGGTGTGTACTACACTCTTCCCCACTTAGCACCAATGAACATTTTTATTGGTTCAAGACCATATTGAGATCAAGATATTGAAACTTAATGGGCTAGCCTAATATATAGATGTGGTAGAGTGTAGGGACCTCCCCTTATTAGCCAAAAGGTCACTCGTCCCATTATGAGTCAAATAAACAATTATAATAAAAAGGTTACACTTAAAACCATTCATACTACTTGATTGAGTACACCATAAATGATACAAATAGAACATTGATCACACACAGACCAAATGTACCAACACGTAAATGCTCCTATATATTTGACATTTTTCGGATCCAGACATAAATGACTAAACCAATCTTATATTTATAAATAAATGCATCATTCTCCCACTTGGACAGCATAAGTCATCCTTATCTAAATAGGAATGACTATGCTAGTCTACACTATTTATAAATAAATATAAGATTCTTCCACTTGGACTGCAGACGTCATTCTTGGATATTTTCAAAACAAGTTGTATTACATGTAAAAGGAGTATGTATAAATAAACATTTGAAAAACAACCAACAAAATGGTTGTAACTAAAAAATGTCAAATGTGAGCAAATACTCAAATCATCGAAGCCTTTTCAACATATGCTTACAAGCAACTAAATATATAAGTATCGACAGGATACAAATACATGAACTTATAAGCATCTAATAAGGCGGTAGCATGCAAGTGTGAAATGGAAATGACACCAAAAGTGTGTGATCAGAATTTCATTTCCATAAGGTCCATGCATCTAAACAGAATGATGCACATGCTTCAAAAAAAGCCCATGAGACTAACACAGAATGTCTCATCCAAAAAATGTCGTAATCATAGAATGTGTACAATAAAACAATACATATATGGCAAATAAAATCCATTGAACATAGTTGCAACTGATTACAAAAAATCCAGGGCTCCCACTAACTTAATACAACAAAAGGTTTTACAAGACCCATGCTAGAAACATGATCTTGAAACACTCTAGCAGCCAAACCTTTAGTTCGTAGGTTTGCAAGCATAAGCCCTGTAGGAATGTGCTCTATACAAATAATGGATTCAAACACTTTCTCTCTAATAAACAAATATTTGATGTCAATATGCTTGGAGTGTGAGGAACTCCTAGTGTTACGAGAGAATGCAACTGCTGCAGAATTATCACAATACATCGTCAGCGGTCTAGGAATGGGAATAACGGAATCTCGCCTTGAGATGAAATTCTGCAACCAAATGGCCTCGCATGTAGCTTCATAACATGCTACATATTTTGTATCCATAGTTGAGGAAGTTATAAGTGACTGTTTCACACTTTTCCAAGAAACAACTCCTCCTGCCATCATGAATATATATAACCAGAAGTGGATTTTCTGTCATCTGGACAGCTTGCAAAATCAACATCCGAATATCTAACCACATCAAGAGTGTCAGATTGTTGATATGTCAAAATAAGATCTTTAGTGCATTGAAGATATCTCAACACTTTATTTGCAGCCTTCTATTGCTCTAGTCCAGGCTCGGTCAAGTATCTCCCAAGTACACCAACAACATAAGCACTATCAGGACGTGTACAAACTTGAGCATATATTAAACTATCCACAACAGAGGCATAAGGAACATTCAACATTTGAGTTCTATCACTATCAGTTTGAGGACACTGAGATCGATCTAGTTTGTCTCTAGGAGAACATGAATGCATATGATACTTACTTAAGATTCAATCAATGTAGATCTTTTGAGACAAACCAAAAGTGTCTCTGAATCTATCACGAAGAATCTCAATCCCTAACACGAAATGGGCTTCACCAAGATCCTTCATATCAAAATGACATGATAACATATATTTTGTCTTAAGCAAAATGTTAGCGTCATTAGCTGTTAGCAATATATCATCAACATAAAGCACAAGAAACACATAAGAACTCCCACTGACTTTTAGATATATGCATTGATCAACAACATTCTCCTTAAAACCGAACGAGGTGACAATCTCACCGAACTTTAAATACCATTGTCTAGATGCCTGTTTGAGTCCATAAATAGACTTTTGAAGCTTATAAACAATTTGTTCCATGCTTGGAACCAAAAAACCATCAGGTTGCTTCATATAGACGTCTTCAAACAGATTACCATTGAGAAAAGTTGTTTTGACATCCATCTGATGTAGCTCCAAATCAAAATGAGCTACCAATGCCATGATGATCCGAAAAGAATCTTTGGTAGAAACAAGTGAGAAAGTTTCTTTATAATCAATACCTTCTATTTGCTTAAAGCTTTTGGCGACAAGCTTCGCTTTATATCTTTCTATCCGGCCCTTGAAGTCCCTTTGGGTTTTGTAAACTCGTTTACAACCAATGAGTCTGCAACCATATGGTAATTCGACCAATTCCCATACACTGTTATGATACATAGATGCCATCTCGTCTTGCATAGCAAATGTCCAACCAGAAGAGTTAGGACTACTAACAGCCTCCTGAAATGTAACAAGATCAGAGGACATACCAACATCATATTCATGTTCCTATAAGTAGGTGACAGTCATCAGAGATAGCAAGCCTCCTAGTCCTCTATGATCTCCTCAATTGGACATCATTCGTAGAATCAACAATGATGTTTTGAGGTTCTGGTATGGATTCAGGTTCATGTTCAAGAATAATAAGAGCATTCTCGGCAATAGGCTGGTCAACTAGTAGCAATGGAATCAAGGGAGCTGGTACAAAAGGGACTGGCATAATAACACGTTTTTCACTGAAGACAAGACTTCGAGGTTTTGAACTTCCAGCATCAAAATCATCCTAAAAATAAATAACACAATCAAACTCAATGATTTTAGTAGTGTGAGAAAGACAATAAAATCTAGAACCTCTTGAGCCTATGCAATAGCCAACAAAATAACCACTAATGGTTTTCTGGTCAAGTTTTCTTGACAATGACCTAAACTCGGTTTCTTGCTTTACCACAATTCATAGGGACTTTTGGGAACTGAACTACTGGATTCAGAATATAAGCTACAGTTTTCAGAGCTTCACCCCACAAGAAATCCGGCAATGTGGAGTTACTAAGCATTCAACGTACCATATCAAGAAGTGTACGATTTCTCCTTTTTGCAACCCCATTCTGTTATCCCATGCATTGTATACTGAGCATCAATGTCGTAATCCTGTAAAAATCTAGCAAATGGTCCAGGATTCTGTCCAGTTTCATCATACCGACCATTATACTCACCACCTCTGTCTGATCTTATTGCCTTTATCTTCTTATCTTTCTGAAGCTCTGCAGCAAATTTGAAAATTTTAAAGGCATCCAAAGATTCAGTTTTTTCCCGAATAAGCTCAATGTGGCAGTATCCTAAGTAATCATCAATAAAGGTGATGAAGTATTTGTATCCACCCAATGCAATGGGTGTAAACGGTCCACAAATGTTAGTATGTATTAGTTCCAAAACTTCTTCACTTCTACCAACTCTGTCATTTCTTGTTTTAACAGTGAGTTTCCCTTTAATGTCATCGCTAATAAGTTTTTCTATGCTCTGTCTAGATATGTGCCCCAGACGCCTATGCCACAAAATAGAGGAATTTTGTTCTATTCTACTACGTTTAGAACCAACCACATTATTAGCATCATGCCTAGTAGATGAAGATTGGCCAACATTAGGATTAGGATGCAAATCAATCATATACAAGCCATCATATAAAGTACCAAAACCAATACACAAATTTTCTTGATAAAAAAATATTTTTCCATCACCAAAATGAAAAGTATAACCATCCCTATCTAAAAGAGAAATTGATATTAGGTTCTTCCTAATGCTAGGAATATACACTATATTATACAATTCCAAAATATGGCCTGAAGACAAGATCAATCTGACTACTCTTATGCATTCAACTTTGACTTTGACTTCGTTTTTCATGTTCACTAGAATCTCCCATTCATTTGGCTTCCGGTTGCTTTTAAATTCCTGTAAGGAATTGGTTATGTTAATACTAGCACTGGTATCTAGCCACCAAGAATTAGAGGGTACATCAACAAGATTGGATTTGAAAGAGACAAAAGCATGATGGATACCTTCCTTCGCTTTCCAATCTTTAAATTTTTTGCAATCGGCCTTTTTGTGCCCAATTTTATGGCAAAAGTAGCACTCGCCCTTGAAACCTCCCGATTTAGCTCCAGAATTTGTGGTTATATTAGATTGAGTAGTAAATTTAGTGAACTTTTTCTTCTTGAATATTTTGGAGCTAGTACTACCTTTAGAGAAATTTTTCTTGACATAGGTGTTATGTTGTGTCATCATTAAGGTAGACTGATATTTCCCAGTTTTTAAAATCTCTTCCTCTTGAATGACAATTGCACTCATAATGTGCAAATCTCACACTTTCTTCTAAGTGTTATAACTAGTTTTGATGGCATCAAATTGAGAAGGAAGGGACTCCAACACCTGTCATACGAGAAATTGGTCTCTCACTTCAACTTTCATTTCTCTAAGTTTATTGTAGTAATTGGTCATTTTTAGAATATGCTCACGCACACCACTAATCTCATCCTATTTAGTAGTTGTGAACAATCTCATATAGTTTGATATTTCTGCCTTATCAAACTTAGCAAGTTGCTTCTTAATGGCATCTATAAAAGCTTTCGCATTATCGACAGGTAGGACACTCTTTCGGATTGATTCTTCTATGGTGTAATTCATGATCATCAAACAATTCTTATTTGAGTGTTTCCAACTAGCATAAAAGACTTTGTCCTCATTAGAACTCTCAGTTGTGGGTAAAAAAGGTCGGTCAACTCTCAAGGCCAAATCTAGGTTCATAATGCCCAGAAACATAGAGAGTGACTTATACCAATAATCAAAATTAGAGCCAATTAATGTCCTGATGGCAGATAGTTGTAGAAACGAACTAGGATTTTGGAAAGCTGGGGAATAACACAGAGAATGGCAACTTTAAGCATGTAAAACCGAAATCATGCTATTAAAGTTAGTCCATAATTCCATAAATCATAAAAGTATCTCACAACATAACACAAAATTAAAGCAAATTAATTGGGTATTAGACTTAATGACTAGCTACCGACAGAATAACAAAATCATTGAGTGCAACATACTCAATTAAAATCTTTACAGTCCCAAGCATCTTTCCAAGCAATAATTAACCGATAGGGAAAACCATTACTCTTGGGATCTCGGTAATAATCATAATTAAACCATAAAGTTGTCCAATAAACATTATCAAAACTCAGAACAATTTGTCATGATTGGCCCTACCACAGGTAAGTAAACAATCATTCCAAATTAATGGTTTTGATATTATATTAATATTCACATTGTTAATCGAGAATTTATTGAGATTAATGCGTGCATCAATAATTAAATATATATAATAACCAAAAATATAATCTCAAAAGTGCATGACATAACCTAAAATTAGATTAAATGGCAACATGTCATGTCACGACGCCCCTGACGTAGGCTGACGTCATGACCGGCACAACGTACTATACACTGTACATACTCATATACAATATATAATACACTGTCAGCCTTCACGTACTCTCACAATCCATCCCAAACTTACAGAATTTTTTTCTTCTATACCACAAATCAAATCCAATATAGTTCATTCATTCACACATTACATTTTCATTTCATCATCCAATATATTAAGCTATCTATGCCCACACATCCCATCTAGATGATAATACATATATATATAATGTGTGATAAGTATACATATCAAAATAACAAAAATATAATCTAATTCCTCCAAGCATACATACACATACCAGACAAGTTCTTTTTCCCTTCGTGTCAATACCTGAAATATTGGAGGAAATAGGGTGAGCAAACAACAGCTCAGTGAATATAGTTCTTGAGATGGCAATTATATACATTTAGAGAAATATGACATTTAAAATCATTTCAAACACTTATTCAACACATGCATCATTCAACAAATATATCATACATGTCAACAACATAAATTGCATGAGTTTTCAATGACACAATGCACAATCTCCCTCCTCCGCAAGGCAAGAGAGCGGGTCTAACCCTTGTATGACCGTACAAGGTAGACACAGCCTCTCATTACCCAATTCACAGTCATTTCAAGGATCGCAACCCTTGTTAGGACAGACCTACAGACAATGAGGACTCGCAAAACCTCATCCGAATCTAATTCCTAACGAAATGACAATGAGGATTCGCAAAACCTCATCATTACAAACTCCAAGTGCTAAAATCAGTTTGCATGATCCATAAAAGTCAATGCATTACATATCAATATAACATGCATACAATCAAACATTTTATATGCGTACAATGCCATACAAGAACCAAATCAAGGAAACTATACTCATAGTGGTTACACGGGTTTTCTAAGCCAACCTCTAAAATCGAGCAACAATATTGCTTCCTCAAGAGCGTTTATCCATGCCCTTAAGCTCTCAATTTAAACACTGAAATTACCATAGATTATCATGAGACGCATCATTTATCATATCGTTAGCTACTAAAAATATCAAATCATATCCAAAAATCACGATCTTAGTATCGAAACGTCCGGAATTCAGTTCTCTATGAATCTATGATTTCAAATCATTGTTCACATCACTGTTCACAGTAATATTTACTATTCATCCAAAAGATGTAAATTGTATTAAAATTGTTAAACGGTCTCCAAAAATCATGAAATAAAATCTAACCACATATTCGGGGTCCCAACAGTCCAGGGAGTGTTTTTCTACCTTCATAGCGGATTTTCCATTCGCGTTGGGTCAAAACCCCAATTTGTCAAAACGCCGCAAAACGGCTCCCACAGTCAAAATTTCTCCGCTAGAATAGCTTAGATAGTAATTTCACGAAGAAAGAGAGTGAAAATCACTTACCGCAAGGCCGAATTTGACGCGAATCCCACGTTTCTCCCTTCCGTTCTTCCTTTCTCTCGTTTCGGTTCTTCTTCTTCTCGTTCTGCAACTTCCTTTCCTTCTTCTTTTGATTTCTATTTTTTTTTATTTTTTTATCCTTCCTCTTTTACACGTGGAGAGAGCTTAGAAAAGAGAGAAAATATATTTTATATAAAAATGATCCAATACACCTAGGCTCCCCTTAATAACCAACTCCTCCATCAAATTCCATTCAATTCAACTCATCTCATTCATATAAGTCATTTAATAATTCAATTTCAATCTACACTATTTAATAATTCACTTATTTCACATGTATTCATTTACACACATGCATTACATTATACTATGCATTAAGTCCTTAAATCATACTCAAATCCACATATTTCATTAACCAACCTCATAAATTAATCAATTTAATTCATACTGCATTGTATAAGTTTATTTATTTACTACTAATCATACACGCGCATATTTAGCTCATACGTATCATATGATCACGTGTATATGTAGCTCATACGTATAAAATATGTGTATTATACATCTTGATATACGTATAATTTAACGTATATATATATATGTAATTAAAATTGCGGGGTGTTACAATCTCCCCAACTTAAGGAATTTCGTCCTCGAAATTTAGAATCAAAGACTATTCCTAAAGTGATACTTAATTCCAGAAAACTGCTCCCGCATTTTATATTTTCGCTTCCATGTTTGCTCTTCTTGATACGTGGTATCCTCCCCAACTTAGCGTTGAGTTATATCCATAACATATATGAAATCCGAATGACATTTCCTCAATATATAGAAACTATTATGGACACCTATCAACTGTGACAGTAGAGCAAATTGGTAAGCCAATGGACCTATCCTCTCAAGGATCTCTCATGGTCCAACAAATGCGAGCTTTCTTTTCATTCCAAATCTCATTTGGCCTTTTTGTGGTAAGACCCTTAGCAAAACTGAGTCAGCCACAATAAATTTCAAGGCCTATATAACAACCTTGTGTATTTAATAATATCCTGTGGCACCAAGAACAATAACTCCATACTTTCAAATCAACAAGTTGGAGATCTATAAGGTTTATTATCAAGTGCCATCATTATGTTATTATCATAGTTGCTTATACACATAAGTTGACACACATAAAGTATTCCTTCCAACGTTCACCAAAATTCAAGTATACCAGACCCGAGCATGCTCGCAAGCATCAAAGTCACTCTCTCAGTCTGTCAACCAGTCTGAGAGTACATATCACACTGAGAAGGAGATGAGTACCAAAACGAGTCTGCATCATATATCAGATCTCGACACAATCTTCGGATCTTAATCCGACATGAAAAATATCTGAGTACTCCCATCAAATCTTCTTATCTCACACATATACACTCTGCTCAGTCTATCAATAGAATTCTGGTGTTCATTGGAAGAATATATAGACTTACCAGTCCACTAATGGTTATCCAAATGGTATCATTTCTACCCATAACCCATAAGATACCATTTAAATCCCATATTCATTTAATACAATCCATATTATCAATTTCATAACCTTTCATACTGATATCATACTCGTCGCATCATAAATTTTACTATCTGAATATGAGTATCAATTAGCTGAACATGCATCCGAGCACAAATATCAACACATGGAGTAATAGAGAGTACACTCATAACTGTAACTCTCATTCACAAACAATCTCCATTTATGGCCTCACTGATAGGTACTACTCCAGTTTCAGCCTGTTTCCTGCTCAATGCCTCAGCAACATCTTGGCCTTTCCCAGGATAATAATTCCATATAAAATCAAATCCTTTGGGAATTCTTGCCACATTTATTACCTCATATTTAATAGTTCATGGGCCCCATCTGGAATTAAATTAATATTGACAAATTCACATGGGAGTAGTAGGTATACAATTTAATGGTTTGTGGGTTCCACTTATAATTAAATGTTGCCTTGTCTATCAAGCAAAGAGAACAAGATATGCAACAAATTTTTTGTCTCTTTATTTAATGGAA
The DNA here is from genome assembly GCA_035771175.1 of Paratinospora sagittata. Taxonomy (NCBI): domain Eukaryota; kingdom Viridiplantae; phylum Streptophyta; class Magnoliopsida; order Ranunculales; family Menispermaceae; genus Paratinospora; species Paratinospora sagittata. Next base: position 33,834,767 of record CM069594.1, read on the forward strand.
CGCCTTGTCTTTTAAGCAACTCTATTTTTCTTTATTTATTTTAATTGTTATTTTTTATTATCTTCTTCACCAAGCTACTAACATTCTCTGCAACCTTTTTCAAAACATGAAAAAACTAAACCATTTTGATCTAATCAAGCTCCAAATTTTTATTTTTGAAACCACAACCAACTGCACAATGCAAATCTAATATTATATTTACATAAACCACAAAATCCGAAATACCAAAAATGGGTTTTATAGTTTCATCCGAAAATTAATTTTTGGACAACAAAAAATCAATTTTTTCAAGCATACAAGCATGGTTGATGGACTTAAACAAGTTAGGCTCTGATACCAATTATTGAAAGCAATTCATGGAGATAAACAAATCTCAAATATCCATAACTTTTAAATCCATCTACACATACTTTAATATAAAATATTCACAAACTTGTAAGAGCCGAAGGTGGAGCACCTTTGTCGAAGTTTTCTCTGACAGTGAATGACGCCGAAAACGTCGCCACACCAGCCGATGGTAATGGTGGTATTTGATCTGCCATTTAGAGAGAGAAATAGAGAAAAGAGATGTGTACTACGCTCTTCCCCACTTAGCACTAATGAACTTTTTTTTTATTCAAGACCGTATTGAGATTAAGATATTGGAACTCAATGGGCTAGCCTAATATATAGATGTGGTAGAAAGTAAAAGGACCTCCCCTTATTAGCCAAAAGGTGACCCATCCCATTATAAATAAACAATTATAATAAAAGGGTCACACCTAAAAACCATTCATACTAATTGATTGGGTACACCATAAATGTTACAAATACAACATTAATCACACACATACCAAATGTACTAACACGGAAATGCTCTTATATATTTGACATTTTTTGAATCTAAACAGAAATAACTAAACCAATCTTATATTTATAAATAAATGCAACATATAAAACATAGAGTAGTAAGGGCACTGGGGGCTTTTGACATGATTACCCTTAAAAAAAAAATTCACAAATGCCATTGAAATACAAATAATGACCTATTTGCCATATTTTACTGTTCATTACACAGTCAGCTCGCCAAACAAGTGTCACGTCGGTGTCCAAGTGACATTTTAAGGATTCATATTTTTTTTTAAGGTGAAGGGAAGGCGTCTTTCCATTCACAATTTTTTTTTTACAAGTGCAAGGAAGACGTCTTTTGAAAAGACGTCTTCCCTTCAAATTTTTTTTTTTTAACTAAAAAGAAGGCGTCTTTGAAAAGACGCCTTCCCTTGAATTTTTTTCTTACGTTCTTGTTGCAGTTCCATTCCCAACACAACACGGAGAGGAAGAAGAAGAAAGACATAAAGAAGATTGAATTGAAGTAATTCATAAGAAGTCCATTACAAAACATCAATCGTAATCTCTGCAATTAATACTACAATTCGTCATCTTACGAATCCTTTCTTTTTCAATCAAGTGTCATCGTATTTGCATTAATGATTGATTCCTCGCATCTTTTTCTAATCTTCTTCATCTTTTTAATTTTCTGGGTTTTTATTTTTTCTTTGGATTAGTACTGTAGTTGTAGATAAGAATCGTAGGTAGGTGGCAAATTTCTCAGAAATCGGTTGGAATTAGTGTGGGTTGCGATGGAGGTTCGAAACAGTTTTGTAACGGACAACAGGTCGATTTCTCGCACAACACCCACGCCTTCTCCTCCTCCTGCTGCTGCTTCATCTCTGTCTAAACAGGTTAAAGCTTCACCGAATCCCGTTGATACTAACTCCGTTACACAGAGGTCAGATGAGACCCACCCTTTTGATTTCTGTCTTTCTTTCTTTTCTTTTCTTTTTTCTAATCTTGTTCAATTATGTTTTTCTTTGTTTCTTGTTTGTTTCATCTCGTTGTTTGATTTTTTATTTTTATTTTTTTTGTTTGTAGGCTACACAAGGAGTTGATGACTCTCATCTTAAAATAAATAAAAAAAATCAAGGGAAGACGTCTCTTGAAAAGACGCCTTCTCTTGCACTTGTAAAAAAAAAAATTGTGAATAGAAGGCGTCTTTTGAAAAGACGCCTTAATTTCACCTTAAAAAAAAATATATGAAAGGAATGCGTCTTTTCAAAAGACGTCTTCCTTAAAATGCCACTTGGACGCAGAAGTGGCGCTTGTTTGGCGTGCTGACTGTGTAATGAACAGTAAAATATGGCAAATGGGTCATTATTTGTATTTCAATGACATTTGTAAAATTCTTTTTTTTTAAGGGTAATCATGTCAAAAGCCCCGGCATGGGGTGACTTAAAATTTAGTAATTGTCAAACGTATAGTAATTGTCAAAAGTATGGTGAGGGTGACTCCAAACCCTTAGGTCAATAGAGACTTGACAGTTGTATTATTTGGTGGCTCCCCCAACTGATCTAAGGGCTTAGACGTGCAGCGTACTCAACACAGTGGACTCTAGAGCCCTCTCTATCAACATCTTTTTTTATTTATTTTTTAAGTATATATTATTACTTCAACTGGGCCGAAAACAACAAATAATATAGCATTTTCTCTGTTTTTCTTTGTGGGACTTGAATTAGAGTTTATTTTACGAGAAAGGACAGGACATGTTGCCCTTTTTAAAGTAGTTTTATATAATTTAAATTCATACAGAGAGCTTTTTAGAATGGCCAGTTCCCTGCAGTCTTGTTACGGGTCTCACATGGGTTTCTTTGTTTTGTTTTTTTAACTTCAAGTAAAAAAATCTACATACATACCCATTAGAACTAACTAATATTTGCAGATCTAACAAACTTAGAGCTCCACATTTCTGTCGTATATGATTCATATATTGGATTAACATTTCCCAACAATAATTGCTTTTATAAGAAATTGGGAACTCAAAAGTGTGAAGCATCAATTAATGTATCTTACTAGAGTTCGAAATAAAAGATTTTATTACGTTCTGTATAATAAAATGTTAAAAAATAAAGAAACAATACGCCAAAATTAAGTTTGACCAAAATGGAATTGGTGAGCTACAAAAAACCAAGGAGTAAATTCCAAAGGGTTGCACCCTATATACTGTATTCAACAGAAACGCATCAGCTTTGGCCTGTCTCCATATCATTTGTATTTATATATATATAAAAAGAGTACTTAGTTTTCAAGAAAAAAACTAAGTACAGTGAACCAAAGCTGCCTACTCTGTACTGGTCAAGATTTTAACTGTTTGCGCCAAATTAAGTGTTGAGCCAGAGTCACAAAGAAAAAACTTATCGAATTTTTTGTTGTTTTCAAGTAAAAATCCAGAATTCGACCTGAAATCAAGAATTTGTATAACAAAGTTTCTCTTGAGGCACACTAAATACAAATTTACTGGGTGGGAGGGCTGATGTATTGAATCACAAAAACTATCTCTACACACCTTATCCGCTAACATAGATATAATCAACTCTCACCCAACTGGAAACCCTGATAAGTTTGAAGCAAAGGCCCAGATGAACATATAGGCCGGCCAATTGTATAAGATGCCTCTTCGTATATACCCATTAAGACCTGCTGTCTGTCTAACTTGTTCATGTATATGGCTGGATGGATGGATTGAAACAGATATAGGTCTCAAATTCCGCGAGATATATAATGTACCTGAATGTTCTTGGTGAATTCTGTCACTGCCCTTCATGTTGCTTCACTGAACCTTGCATATCTATGAGTCTTGATTCATGCTTCTTCTTATTTCTGGAGCCCTGTCTTGACCTGGGAGCCCGACTAACTTTGCGGGGACGCTTCTCCAAGTGGTCTTCCATGCCAGCATTCACCTTCATATCGGATGGGAGCTCTGGAGGTGCATCTGGCCATGGTGTGTGTTTTGCAGGGACAGTAATCTCCAGAGGAGGGTCAATAATCCATCTACACTCACAAATTTAATCTCAGTTGAATGCAGTAAGATCAGAAGATAAATCATTAATGGTAATTCAGTTGATTGTTGATATTTGAAAGGAGTTCCCACTTCTCACAAACTGGGAAGATTAGCTAACGCAGAGAAAAAGATGCAAACCTCTGGTGGAAACTGCTTCAGCCGGCCATTATATATATATATATATATATACACCTCTGTATACTCAATTATAGTAAGGATATACATATATACCTATTGTATCAGTCATGATTGCTTCACAAGTAACTTTACTCCTAAAGAGGGCTGAATATATACAAATTCTGATATTCTTATCCTTCAAAGTCATCTTGCTCCCTTAACTACCTATAGAAATCCACAGTCTTCCACAATCTCAAGCCTATTGGAGCATAGACAAACAAAAGAAGAAAAGAAAATTCAACACCAAAATGAATTTGTGTCATTTATGAGTCCTAACAATCATCTCACTGGACACACAAATTTTGATTGATTCAATAATCTTGCATCACGTATACTATCATTTATCAAATTAAGGTTTTACAGTCATCAATAAATCTCAAAGTGGCAAGTTGTCCACATTGAAATGCAGACTATAATACCAAGTAAGACCATGAATCTACCCATAGCGGGTGATCGTTGTGATTTCTTGAGTAGTCCACTAGTCCTCCACTCCCTCTTATAATTGTTGTTGCATCATTTTCCACGACCACAATTTACTTTAGAAGATCTTTACTTTCGTTTAATTTTCCACTCATATTGTAGAGACACCATATTTTCTCAAATTTAGATCTCAATGAACCATACACTTTTTTAGATCCGCCATTTTAGCCACTTCAACACGATAATCATTGCAAGGTCCCTTTCTCCACAACTTGCTTAATTAGGATACTCATAATACCTTCCATTCAAATTAAGGAATCCTTATTACATCTGAATTTGGTGTCTCAAATATCCCAATTAATTTCTTAAAATCCATAGTGTGAAGAAGCACCATTATGTCTCACCACCAAATGTCTCACTACACCTACAAATCTATAGCCTCACAAAGCCCAAACAGTTTCATAAATACCTATATCATTAAGATGTATTGGAAGCTCTAATGAACCACACGGCACTGATTTCCTTTCCACGCCATTTAACTCAAGTTCCTCCAACTTCCAAATCATTATCTCAACTTTGACCCTTCAAAGTGGTCTCTAACCAAAAGTGCCAGCCCCGGTAAAAGAAGAGAGACATGTTAATATAGAAGTCTGTAAAAAAAATATTTAAATATCTACTATCATGAATCTTAGTATTTAATTCATGCTAGGGAGGAAAACAAAAAAGCACAAATTGAAGTAGTAGCAAAAGAACTTGAATTGTCAGAAAACGAGGCTTGGAATAGAAAGGAATGAAGAAATAAGATTCATTTAGTCGATTGTAAGCATTTACGAGACATTCCTATTAAATTTGCTGGCATTTTGTTTCATGAAATTTCTACTCAGATTAATTTAGTAAGAAAGGTGTCTTACATATTTAGTAGGATATTTAATTAAGCATATAGGGCATCACTTCCTTTTATTCGTGTTAAGCTTTGACTTGAAAATGTGGAGGTAAAACAAGGCCCAGTTGAAACACAACCATCATTCAGTTTCACTCCCACATCCTAATTACCAATCCAACCCAACTAATGGGAATACTTGTAGTTCATCTACTTTAGAATCCTTTTTTTTTTTTTTGCAGCACAGATTAATAATAAGTTAAGTAATGGAGTTGAAAATTTGAAACTCAAATGCAATTAGATTGCAAACATATGAAAACCTCCAAACTCAAGACCAAGTTAGTTTATTTACTAACTTTTAGTTGAACCAATGCAACCCAACCAAACCTTTTTTCTATGTCTAAGGTATATGTTTAGTTTTAGTTTTTTAAAAAGAAAAAGCAATTGAAATGAAATCAACACTAATAGAATGATATCTGCAAGTATAAAACCAGAATCAGATATAGAGACAGATATACAAGCTGCATCAGTTGTGTAGTTACAATCAATATGGAGAAGCAATAGATTAAGTGTAGCACAGAATATTAAGAACTCACCCGGGAGGGAATTTGCTATCAGCACGGGCTTCAGCACGTAGCCACCAAAGCAAAACCTTGCGTCCACAATTACCAAGAGGTTCCACAAAGGAAGCATCCTCCAACAGAGACAACGGGCTCTCAATGCTTCCATCCTCAGCTAGTATATCCAGATCCCGAACCCACTCTGGCTTATCCTCCATTTCTTTCCAAACCAACCTGGAATTTAGTACAAATCCAGCCCACTCCAACTTCCTCGGCAACACTGTGGCACTATCACCAATGTAAGTCGCACTCTTCTCCGCATACGGCAAGGAATTGAAGGTGTGCCAACCAACCAATTGTCCAGATGAATTACAAGCAGGACCTTGAACTGGCACCGGAAAATTCTCCTCGTTCTCCGGCTTATTAACCGATGAGGAAGAGGAAAAGACCTCCTCTGATTTTCCAGAATGAGTGAGAATTCCAACCGAAAGAGCACCAATCCACTTCACCGATTGGATCTCATCAAACAACTCCATACTATGCATATTACTATCGTCCGCAAACATCACGATCCCGTCCAATCTCTCCTCCCTTATAACTCTGTTCATCCACATTCCTACCAAATCAAATTGCTTTCTAACCAAAATCCCCAAAATCTAAACAACAATTCAACACATTTTCTAATAACAACAAATTTTCAGTGAATCAGTCATTTACCTTAAACCTCGAACACGCATCCGCGCTTCCAATCTGTGCCGATCTTCCCAGGAAATCGGCATCCGCTCGTCATCGAAACCGATATGAATCATCCTAAGCCTAGACTTCGCAAGAAGACTCGCAGTCTCGTTCGTAGTCCCTCCAGCTTCCACCACAATCCAGATAACATCATAAGGCACAAGCATCAAAGAATGCATCAATCCAGTAATATGAAGAGCCTGAAACGTACGAACATAAGTAGGAGTAACAACAATCAAGGTTCTCGGATTCTTGATCCCGTACTGCAACCTCTGCTCTCTCTGAACTCTCTCTATAATCCGATGCGCTTTCATGACCTCCGTCGGATTCGGATGCGGCCACGGCCTAATCAAGATCCCGTGCCGTCCGACCACCACGCGACTGCTCGTCCGGTTCCACGACGACGGTGCGTCGAGATTCGCAAACATAGAGGGCGGCGGCGGCGGTTGAACCGCTAGGGTTTCGGCGTCAATTGCGGTGGCGGTGGTGACGGTGGTGGTAGTTGTGGTGGTGGTAGTGGTGGTGGTTCGGAGGAGCGGCGCCGCTGTGAAGTGGTCGGAGGAGGTGGCGTTGGAGAAGAGGAGAAAGAGGATGATTCGGGAGAATCGGAAACCTAGGACGAGGCTTATGAGACAGCAGAGGCCGTGAAGGAGTAACCAGAAGAGTGAACCGGGCGACTTGAACGCCCCGTCGACCGACGAGTCGAGCGAACCGGTCGTTCTGAAGCTGTTGCTCCGCCGCGTGTTGCAGTTCTGCTGCAACGCCGACACCTTCATTTCTTCTTCTTCTTCTTCTTCTTCGCTCTTACTTCTTTCTTTCTGAAATGTGTAATAAGCCGAGACGAGACAGCGAGCTCTGGTAATTGAAGAAGAAGAAGAAGAAGAAGAAGAGAGATTTCTTTGGATTTACGATTCAGTTTTCGTTTCTTTTTGTGTTTGGTAGAAGCTGTGACAGGGAGGGAGCGGTTCGTCCGGTCCTTTCTGGGCCCGGCTCGGTAGGTGACTTAGGTCGGGCGGTCGGTTTCGGACAGCGGACCGGCCGGCCGGAGCCTTCGGTTCGAAGAATCCCTGAGTTTGGGAATTACTGAAATGCCCTTCATTTAACTTTGTAAATGACGTTAAGAGTGAGATTTACAACTGGTAATTACTGTAATTTGGGATCATGGGAAGCTTTCGTCATCATCTCACGTGGAGGTTTATTATTGGCTGAACTATTTCTTTGTCGAATGGATAATAGACACGTGTCGTAGAAGTCAATAGTTTGTCAAAAATAATGGTTAGTACTAGTTAGTTAGAATCGCAACCGTCACGAAACTATGACCGTTGCAGTATGGACAGCATTCTTCCAGTTGCCACGTGGTGCTCTCTAATCTGGCCCACGTGAATATCTCATTGGCTCTCGCAGTCCTGGAACACGGAGATATAGTGACTTCGTGCGTTTCTCGCCGTCAATCAACTCAACGATGGAGACTGATGAACTCGAGGTGCCTGAAATGACCAATCGGGCTGGCTTTTGCTGCTTGGGTCAAAGGTAGTCTTAATACAAAATCACGTGGCACGTAGATAGGTGGTCGATATTACAAAACTCTACTGTATGGGGCACCGTATGAAGGGGAGGCACGTGAGGTGCGTGCGTGTGTTCGCCCATTTTTTTTGTTTTTGTTTTTTTTTAACCTATATTTGTTGGTCTGATTTATTCATTGCAACTACTCGATTATTCCTGTTTCATTTCTTTTTTCAACCTCGATCCATTTAAAACATGAGAAATATCTATTAAATCGTGTAGTTGGTAATTTATTTACCAAAACCCATATTTAACACCTTTTTTTTTTTTTAGGTGTAAATTTTATATTGATAAGGCAACATGTAGCTATTTAAAAACTACATTGATGTAAGCTATTTTCAATTAAAAAGGAATTAGGTCGGGAGCTTCTTAAAAAAGAATTTTTTTTATTTTTTTTTATCCCTTGTTAGATAAGATATAAGTTGTGGTTGAGGGGCGAGATCTCTTCTATGAATCTGAATTCATGTTCACACTTATCTGTCTATTATAAAGAGGAATGTTCAATAGTTTTTGTAATTCTTGACTCTGAAATAGTCTCGTATCTGCAAAAGAGTTAGCAGAAACACTAGAGAAGGGGTCAGAGACCAAAACAACAAAAAAAAGGACAAAAAAAAAAAATTTAGAATGATTTTGTCATATGACAAAATAAATCAAAATGTTTTTCTTAGAAATGTTCAATTGTGGAAGCTCAACATAAGATTGAAATCAACTTCTACCTTAAAAAAAAAAAAAAAAGTTTTGCCGAACAAATATATTTGTCCAAATATATATATATATATATAATACAACTTAAAAAAAAAACAATTATACAAGTAAATGTTTTCCCATTTTTTTCGTTCAGTATTTTTACATGAAATATGAAAAAATAAAGTTTAATCATTGAATTTTAAGGGCTTCTTTGTTAACTTTACCAAATTACATTAAAATCAACCTCTATTTGTAGCATAAGTTTAAGCTTTACTAAAATAACTAAAGTTTTTTTGTTTATTCTTGTGGAGTTTATAACTTGTATCTCTACTTAAATTACCAAAAAATAATTCCTTTTACCTTAGCCCCTTGTTAATTTGACATGCTAAAATGATTGAAGAAAATTATAGAAATTGACTGCATTTGGTCCTTGATTAAAACTATATTAGAAATTCTGAAAATGTGAAAAAATGTGTTTCGTTCGTTAAATCCATATTCCAAGATTTTACTCAGAAAACATATTTGTTTAGGAAAAAAAATATAAAAAAGGTTGTTTTTTGAATTATTATTTTCTGAATTATATTTCAATTTTTTAATTATGAACCAAACGTCATAGTACATAATAAGCATTTGCATAATAATAATAATAATAAATATAGTATTAAATTTATTACTTTTTCAAGAGACCTAATATGGAGGAAATCAAAACATACATTCAAAATGTCACTTCTATTTACCTTAATGCAGAATTTTATATTCTTAAATATTCAAACATGCCTAATTTTGGAGACAATTAGACTCTTTTGTGAGGGGCATAAAATATATTAATTAGCTTGAAAAGTTAATTAAAGATCATTCTATGTTGGTAATGGGATTATATATACATAATTGAATATTAGTTAGAAGTTATCATTTCATTAGTACACTTTTTGACAATATTGAACTTTATTGTTAACAGTACCCCCATACCATATAGATTATATTTTAACTGTTTATTTGATAGTACCTGGTACACTTATTAACCTTTTCATAAAAAATCACAAACACCATAGATTAGCATGATTTTTAGCTTGAATTAAAATTCACAAAAGAAGACTAATAATAATAAATCAAGAAAACGTACCAATCATGTAGCAAGAATCATGAAATGTGTTGAGTGATGAATTCATCTATGCACAATTTAATTAGTGATGATATCAATAACGAAATAATACAAAGCACGCAAACTGTATACTCAACAAAACAAAATGATGCAAGTCACAATAAATTCACAACCCACCCCACCAGCGTGTGGCGCAAGTGGTGGCTAGGGTACCTCACATCTAGGGTACCTCACATCCTACCCATGAGGCGGAAGATTTGACTCTCTTAACGAGAGTAAAATATAATATAAATGTGGGCTTTAACCCTAATTGTCTGAGTTCATCCTGATCTCATACCATAATTATCATCGTTTGCATGAGCTTCGGATTGTTGTGGCCGAATTGTACTTAACAAAAAAAAAATTCACAAAAAGGCATCACTCATCATTAAGGGCCACCACTAATCAATTTTATTTTATATCAAACATATATATATTTTTGTAATCATTTGAATTTTGTAAAAAGAAATAGAAAATGATGAAAAACAGAAAGAAAATGATCAACGTAGCAAATAATGCAAAGACATTTACGGCACTTGTTCATCATTTGACACAAAGGAGGATGTTTAACACATTTTTTACCTTTATTGTCCTAAGTAATAATGACATCTTAGTCAAAGGTTTTTTGAAAATTTATTAAAAAAGTATGTATAAAATATAAGAGTAACGATGTATTGACATTTATCACCCACATATATCATTATATTGCTTCAAATTATATATTGGTACATAAGTCGAGATAATTCAATTGTATTTAATAGTATATATAATTTAAATATATATTTTAGATGTCACTTTAGCAATTTTTAAAAATACAATGACTGTTTTTTATTAGTAAAACATTAGGTTGCAGTTGGCCTGGGGTTCGAAAACAAGTATGTAATTCAAAAACTTAGAAAACAACATTTTATAACTCTTTAAAACTACCCATTTTTATATTGGATTTAACCAATCAAATGAATTTTTAGTGTTTTCTAAGTTTTTATAGGAAAAAAAATTTGTTTTTATTTTTATTTTTTGAAAGGGAAGAAACTCATAAACGAAACAATTTATTTCCCTTATATATATATATATTAAAAAAAAAACTGTCTATATCATAAACTAAATAAGACCTTATTATCACTCTTTTTTTAAATGAAAGCCAATAATAGCCCTATTATTTCTCCTCAACATTATCTTTAAGGGACTAATTACATAAAACGAGGCCTTTAATACATTAATAAATAAATAAATTATATATATATATATATATTTTTTTTTTTTTTGGGTTCAAAATGAGATTATTCAAGATTACAGATGAAGTTCGGTGTCAATAATTAGGACTCAAATTACTTGTATTAATTAATAGACATCTTGGAATTTTCAAGTAACAAGGTGGACCTAATAATAAATCCCAGCTTTTGCGATTTCTACAAAAGGATGTTTCTTTATTCAATTTTAAAACGATTTATTTGATTGAAGGGTCCATATCGTCATCGAGTCATCTTTTTCAATGATTTTGTTTTCTTTATTAATTATTAAAAAAATCGTTTCCATGAAAATCCTTTTCATGTATAATAAAAAAAACTAAGACACCTAGTCAACAACAATAATATATATACAACTGTTTGTTCATCTTAATATATATGATTTCATGTTATAAAAAAAAAAAAAACTAAGTTAAATAACAAATCATTTATTTGGTTATCGTGGAATACAAGCTTTGAAGAAAATTACTTTTTTTCATCTTTATAAGCGAGAAAATTTATATGAGAAAATCAGTGGGTCCGAGAGAATTTTTATAATTAAACACATAAATCTTTTATTTTCTTAATTTTTTTTATTTTCTTAAAAGAATAAATAAAAATATGTAATTATAATTAAGTGAAAATATTTAAAAAGGAACAATTTCGGGTTGAAAATAGAATATATTTTTTCGTCTAAAAAAAAAAAAAAACTGCACTCGTAATTTGACTTTTAACTGTTAAGCAACATCGAACGGTCCATAACCAACGATAGAATCCCGAATTCTATTCATTCCAACCGTTAATCTCAAGTAAAATGTCGCTCTAAATTAAACCAAACGTCAAGAACGTTAGAAAAACGCGAATATTTGCATGACTCTAAAATTTCAAAACCGGAGAATCCAATGCGACTCATACCCAACTTTGTGGTCCACAGACATCCGGTTCCCGGTAAACACGGTGCGCGGGCCCCACACCTCCTCCTCCTCATCAACTACGCAACCTAAATCCTCGCTTCAACGCCAAACCAGGCCGATTCGGTCAACTCTTCCCATCTGGCTCCAACTCTCGTCCCTCCGATTCCACCGAGAGTCGTCAAATCACCTTTGACCCCTCCTCGTTTCACCGGCTATAGCCCGTAAATCACCCCGATTTGGTCAATAGCTTTGACTATTATTAAAAGAAAAACCGCGCTGTAGTAGTCATTAGTCCCAAACAAACAAACAAAAAATCGTGGGATACGTGGCGCTGTATCATTGGTTTGGCGCTTTGACGGCAGGTGAGCAGAAGCGACAGGTAAGTCACCGATGCCTTGCATAGAGAAAGGCATCAATTCATCAGTTTGACTCCGTATCGTCCTCTTTTATTATTATCATCTTTTGCTTTTTCTTTTTGTTTACCTTTTTTCCCTTCTTCTTCTTCTTCAACAAGATCTCTGTATTTTTTTTGTTTTTGTTAAATCTTGTTCTTTGTTTGTTCTTGATGGTTTTTGGGGCATGGCGGTGGAGATGATGACGATGATGATGAGGAATCACAGAAACAGCGATGGGTTTTTATCTGGGAATCTTGAGGAGAATGGAGTGGAAGAAGCTGCATCTGCTGGTCTAGAAAGCGTTGAGAAGCTCATCAGATTACTATCTCAAAAGCAGTTTAACAACGGTTCGGATGAATCGAAGGAGGAAGAAGCTCGGGATATGGAGTTGGATTGCAAAGCTGTTGCAGATGTGGCTGTTAACAAGTTCAAGAAGGTGATTTCGTTACTGGGTCGGACCCGAACCGGTCATGCCCGATTCAGAAGAGCCCCCCCTTCTGTTTGTTCTTCTTCTTCATCGCAGTTGTTACGGAGCCAGGAAAGCTCAGAGCTTCTTAAAGATGAAAAGCAGCTTCAGCAGCAGCAGGGTTTGGGTTTAGGTTCGGGTTCTGGGTTTAAGGTCTACTGCCCCACGCCGATCCAGCGGCTTCCACCGCTTCCTCACCCGAGGAATAATTTGAAGGAAGCTTCTTCGAAGACGATTTCGTTTACGACGTCGTCGCCGGCGATTTCCTCGGCGAATTCGTTCTTGTCGTCTGTGACCGGAGACACTGAGATCAGCAAACAGCCGTCGTCGTTGTCGGCGTTTTCCGGGCGGCCCCCTCTCTCGTCTTCGTCGTTGAAGCGGAAGTGTAGTTTGTTGGATGAAGCCGGTGGGAAGTGCAGCGCAGGTGCCGGGCGTTGCCATTGTTCTAAACGAAGGTATGTTTATATATACATACATATATTTTTGTTATGTCGATTTATTTGAATATATGTGAGTTTGGTATTAGAGGGCTTTTTTTTTTATGGTTTTGAATGTTGTGTTTGATTTGAAGCAGGAAATCTAGGGTGAAGAAAGTGGTGAGAGTTCCAGCAATTAGCTTGAAGATGGCTGATATTCCACCAGATGATTATTCATGGAGGAAATACGGGCAGAAACCAATTAAAGGATCTCCACATCCAAGGTATATATCTATCTATCTATCTACCAAATTAGCTTGAAAATTCCTCTGTTTCTTACAACTCGTTTTCCCTGTTTGAAACTCAAATTAATGCTCAAATGCCCAGTTAATTTTCTGTAGTTAAAAAAAATATATAAAAAATCATGCTCTTTAATCAGATTGAAATGAATCATTATGGATGATGCTTGTAATTAGAGATTAACATTTGATTCATTAACTATTTGCTTTTTGGGTATTCAAGTTCTGAATTGTGGGTGTCTCTGATGATCACAGGGGATACTACAAGTGCAGCAGCGTGAGGGGCTGCCCTGCAAGGAAACACGTAGAAAGAGCACTAGACGACCCAGCAATGCTGATTGTCACCTACGAGGGAGAGCACAACCATTACCAAACAGTCACTGATACATCCAATCTAATCCTGGAATCTTCTTAAATATTACATCTTTCAAAGAAGTAGCTCAAGAAGATAGAAGAAGCTTGAACAGAACAGAACAACACAACAACAGCCATTGAAGATTGGGGTAATTAATTGTTCTTTACTTTAGCGATTCTTCTTCAACGGAGATTGTGGTTGTGGATGATTCCCCAAACAGTACGGGATTCCATGTTTTTTTTTTTTTTGGGTTATTGTTTCCTCTTCTTTGTTTTTTGTTTAGGTGGTCTTTGGATCCACAACCTTTAATTCTGTAAATAAAGAAGAAGAAAAAGTAGAGAAAGTTGACTGTTGGTGGGAACATGGGATTTGGTGAAAGTGGGAAGAAGGATTGGATTCTCATTTCTCAACGTCTTATCATCTGCAGACGCTGCAATTTTGCAATTGCCTTTTACTTTATTTATTTTTTTGGTTTAATTAATTGTTTTAGTAATGACTTCTTTCTTTTATAATTTTTTTTTTTATAAATTATCTCAATCAAATCAAATCAACCTTAGCTTTTGATTCGTCTTTTCCCGTATTTAATCTTCTTATTAGTCAATGGTATGGTAGTGCTGTTGTTTTACTTTTATTTTTTATTTTTTAAAGAATAATAATAGAAAACGTGTCGTGTATGAGAAGGTTGACCATGCTACGGCAGGAGACACAACGTAACGGGTAATTTTAGCAAGTGGTGGGTGGGCCCTTGGGTTTCTTTGTCGTCTTTGATGGATGGCCCTTTTGACTTTTAATCTATCTTTATAGCTGAAAAAATAAATAAAACTTATTTCACAAGACTAAGGACCCTGTTTTGAAAAAAAAAAAAAAAGGGCTAAAGGAGACGATCTATAAAAAAATTGAATAATGATCATACGTTTTAATTCAAATAGAGATTATGCAAATTAACGAAAGTTTTTATTTATTTGTAATGAGAAAAAATTAAATTTTTGACTTTATGCAAGGGGGAAAACCACGCTGTTGGAACTCAGCTACAAAATTACGTAACTTAATGTGGTTAATTAATGCAATAAAAATGGTAATTTTATAATTTTATTGGGTTTATTGGACTGAGCAGTAGTAAATGTGGGGTTTGGACTTTGGAATTGGGGAAGACTTTAGAATTAGCTGGCAAAAGTCAAAATCGGCGGTGCTGGGGCAGCTAATTATGTCGTTCGTCTTGAAGTGGGTCCTACTTTTGTTTTTTTGTTTTTATTTTTGGTGCTCCTTCAGTTTGCTTTTCTTATCGTCAACCCCAATCTGATTCCACGTGTCGGGTTTTAGCTCTTTGCTGATGAGATTTTGAATTTGAACGCATTAATGGTTAGTTGAGTGTGAAAGTATATCTAATCCAAGTCAAGCAATAAAATAAAGTTGGTCTAACGTATAATTATTTTCTAACGTCTATATACCAAATCCCATTTAATTCTCTCTCTACAAATAATGTTTGCTTTTACAACTGGCTTCTTTTTTTTTTTTTTTTAGGTGTGCTTTACAACTGGCTTAAAAATTTGAAAAATAGCATTCTAAATATAAAAAGGGATTATATATATACTTTCATATTTATTTAATATTTTTTAACATATTTTTATTTATATAATAAATATAAAGGTTTAATTTCACTTGTAATTACATCTTATTTTATTTCATATGCTAAATTATTTTAGAACACTACTGGCAAGTTCGGTAATTTATATAAGCAAGTGCGTTGCATAGGCCTTATTTGGTATAATATTTGTAAAAATACTTTTTTAAGAAGTGTTTCTCTAAAAAAAAACTTTTAAAAAATGTCTCACCCAACTTTTTTAAAAAATATAAAACTATTTTTTTTACTATAGTTTGATTAAAATAAATATTGTCAAAACACTTTTAAAAGTATTTTTGCCCTCAAAAAAGCTTTGAAAAAGCTGCTAAATAGGGGCCAATATAGAGCATAAAATAACTCTCGAGTCATGTTCATCAAGGTATTGGTTCGATGGTCGAAAGGAGAGATGAAAAATATTGACTGAGGCAGGGCATAGGTTTGAAGTTCGAATCTTAATTTAGAGGTTTAATGCCCTGAGTACCCGGATGAATTCACTGTTCGAGTCGTGAGAATTAGACGTGGATTTCTTCATTGAACTTGAATAGAAAGATGACTAGACGAAAAGAAACCAAGAGGATATAGTTGAAAGAATTAAAACAAAAAACTTCTTTATAAGTTAAGTATTCTCTCAGTGCCGAACAAGATGACGAAGTGGTTAGAGATTGTATGACGTGAGTTCGAGTCTCGTCGCTAGTTGGAGTAGATGAGGCCTTTGCCTAAGTAAAAATATCTTGCCCAATGGAGGACACATAAACACCTATTGGAGTGCGTTATTCTCTTTTCTCATTGGGACTTACCTTTGGGGATTAGTCGGTGAGCGTAATTCTATCTTATAGATGAATAGATGAACATTAGCATTTGTTACACCCGTGAGACAACAAGAAAAAAAAAACAAATAAAACGAAATAACTTTTGATTGGTTTTTAAATAAAAAATAAATAAAATATTAAAATAATAATATTTTATTAATAATCTTCTCCTCTAAATAGGGGTAAGATTTCAATTCAATTCATTTAGATCTAAACGATCAAAATCCTTTACGAGTTCTTTACTAAAGAGTTTCTCTAAATCAAGAAAGAGAGTCTCATTGTTCTCTTCTTAAAAATAAAGAGAGAGTTGTAATCTACAGTTTATAGTGAAGTTTCTACACTCTGTCCATGGGCGTAGATTTCAAAACCAAACCACGTGAAACTTTCGTCTCTCCACTCCTTATAGTTATTGTCTTTATTTTACTATTTAGTAGTGTAATATTGTATATGTTCTCCAAAAAGTAGTGTCGGAACCTCTGAAAAAGTCTTTTTCGAGACACAATACTATTTATGTATACGATGCTATTCACCTACATAACAATATTCATATGTACGACTCTTTTATGTATACGATACTATTCATGAGAAATAGTGAGAATCGGCGTACATCAACTATTCACAATATACTACTATTCATGCATGTACATTGTCAAGGAATCAATGTATTATACCGTTATTCTGTTGAATCAGCAATTAATTTAATTAACCAGACTCAGTCTGGTCCTTAGTAACTTTAAATCTTGCTGCTTTAGAAGACTTGGTATTTAAGCGGATCCATTATGACTCACCTCTTAACTTGATGACTAGTTTGGTTGATTTTATTAAAAGTTGCTCACTCTGTAAAGGTAATACTAGATATTCAAATAAGGCACGTTTGTACAGTCGATCCTTATATGCATCACCAGATACTATAAATCAGCAAGAAATACAACATGCGAATAAACAACTTAGCAAATTTCAGCTCAGCACGTCCCTTCAAATTTATTATTATTTGGTGATGGTCAAATCTTGCATCAATAGCATTTTTAGAAGCACCTTTGTTGAGAGAGGTCTACTATTGTACTCCTGCCTTGATACCTTGGGGGAAATAATAATAAAAAAAAAAACAAAAAAAAACAAACAAAAAAAGAAGAGGAAAGAAAAAGACGAAACTCTATTAGTAGGCTTGCCTCTAGGATTCAACGGCCCGGTTCAAAGTTCGGGCTGGGCCGAAAGGCCCGAAAATACAAACCGCTGTTTCCTCCTCTCTTCCTCTTCCCCTGCGCATCCAAACTCCGAGCAGTCCCTAGCAGAGCAGAATAGCGGCGGCGGCGGCGGCGGCGGCAGCGGCGATGGGTCGCGCCAACGTTCTTCTCCGCTCATGAAGCTTTCATCTTCAATCTTTTCCCATCAAAACCTAACTCGCAAATCTCTTCTTCTCCCGCTCACCTCTCTCTTCATCTCCGACAAATCTTCCATGGCTACTACTCCCATCTTCGCCGGAACCCTAACCGCTCCCGCCGCCTCCGACGACAACTTAGACGACCAATTATGCTCTGATCTTAATAAAAACTGTTCCATCATCGAAGAAGAACGGCCGATCTCTTCTGATCCCTCTGTTTCAGCTTCGCCTGATTTGGGTTCTCCGAGTCGGTTTTGCTTAAAAGGGGACGGACGCGTGGAGAGAGCGTGGGCGCATTGGAGGAAACTCGGCGAGCCGAAGCTGATTGTGGCTCCGATGGTGGACAACTCGGAGCTGCCTTTTCGAATGCTTTGTCGCAAGTACGGGGCCGAGGCGGCTTACACGCCCATGCTTCATTCTCGTATCTTTTCCGAGAACGACAAGTATCGGGGCCAAGAATTCACTACCTGCAAGGTAAAATAATGCCTAATTATTACTTGAGAAACTTATCAGCTAAAAAAATGCTTCATGACGAGAGAACATTTTTCTAATTCCTCCGTAATATAATACGAGATATTAGAAGTTGTATAAATTGTTGAGGCATCAAGTTGACAGAGGCATACCATGGAACTGTGAGAGAGTGATTGAGAATTAAATGAGAGACGAAAGTATAACGCTGAAAAGTTACTTTGGATTTATGCTTGGGAGATGAAGAATAAACTTTATTTAATTACCGAGGAGTTCAATGAAGAGTCATAGATAGAGAGAAATAAACCACTATTATAGAGCACTGTAAATTATTTTTATTAATTTAGAGAAACACTATGATAGAGCACAGTAATACGACATATTGACTTGATAAATGATATACATGATAAAACTATAATAATTGTAATGGTAATGCTACGAGAAACAAATAAGGCAATGGATTAGTTGATGTTTGCAGTCACGGGGAATGAGCATCCTAATTGGAGTTACGACCACGAGGGGGGCTCTAGCAAGGGGATCCCCATTCACCCCTTTTGTTTACTTTAGTTGTCAATGCATAAGGAATAATGATAATGGGGAAAAAAGAAATGGGGGGCTTTAAAGATTTGGTTGTTGGTAGAGATTGAGATGATGTTTCCACTATCATTTTTGGAATACACACTTCTTTTCATGGAGGGATCAATGCAAAATGTCTTTTTCTCCACGAGGATTGTGGATTGCTTTTACTTAGAGCTAGACCTTAAAATTAACAAGGAGAAACTTCTCTACTAGCAGGGAATAATATGGAATAGTAGAATCTTGACGCCATGTCAAACATGTTGGAGTGCTCGCTGGGATCATGGCCCACAGACTATTTGGCTCTTCTTTTGGGGGAATAATCCTCAAAGAATAGGATTTGGAGCCCTATTATTAGAAAGGTTGTGAAGAGGATAAATGGTTGGATGAGAGGCTTGCTATCTAGACGGGGGAATTAACCTTTATCTTGTTTATTGATGCAAAATTTGATCAATACCAATAGCATAGATGATACAAATAGTTTCGCTTTATTGTGGTCCGACTTCATAGATGACATAATATTTTCTTTGGGCCGTTGGGTCCTAAGTGTCACTTCCATGTGGCTAACTCAAAAGCATGAGGTGCTTCCCTCTAGGATTTGATTTTCTCCTCAGAATTATGTGTTATTGCAATTTTGAAGGGGGTGAGTCTCTTGGCACGTGGAGTGAGGAGAACTATACATTGCCCCGAGGGATTAGTCGGGCTTACAGTTTAGGTGTCCAGATACCCTCAATTATCCAAAAGAAGTATGAGGGGGTTAGGCTACTAAATATGAAAACCTGAGAAGTCTAATAGTCATTGTGGGATTATTCTACGAAATACACTCAACACAATTAATTTGATTGACTATTTCAAACTATTTTTTGCCATCGTTCCATGACGGTGGCTAATGTTATCTAGGCTACAATTAGAGATTTTCTACGACAAGAAGCATGGACATTTTGTTGCTCGGGATGTGGTTAGTAGACTTAAGGAGAAAGGATTTTTGGACATCACTAATCTTTGTTTGAAAATACAGCTTTGGCAATAAAATGGTCGTCGCGGTCTCTATAAAATAAAAGATGTTATAGGCAAAGACTAAAGAGTACATATGTGTTGTCGCAAAACAAGGACATAGGAGTAGCTGTTACACACTTACACAAACTCATCAAAGTCCTTGGAGGTTTAGTTCTTCACTTTATCTTATTTTCTTGAGATCAATGAGTTGTAAGGTTGGTTATGGATCCTCTATTCAATTCTTGAAATATGTATGGCATGGTGAAGAGGCCTTTAGTATGTCATTTGTTTCCCTCGTTCATTTGAAATGTTCACAACAAACCAATCTCTTCCTTCTTTTGTCCCTCCTAGTGTGTTCGTTACAATCATCTTTTTTGGGATTTCTGTTTTTGAAGAAACCTTAATGACATCGAGGTAAATGAGTTGGTGGGCTTCCCTGGTGGTTCAGATTTAGACAATGATTGGATCAGGAAAGGCTGTTGCGATAGGAAAATCTGGTCTTGTGATAGGTCAGAGTCTTTTACTTCAAGTCCCTCTTTAGCCTATTAATTGATTAGCCTCACCTCTCTCATTCAAATGCTTTACTTTCATTAGTAAGATCAAAATCATGGTTGATGACAATATCTTTGGTTTTTACATGCTCTCTTAATAGAGTTAATTTTGTTATATTCTTCAAAAAAGTGGCCTTATGTGTCCATCTGTCCAAACTGGTTTTCGCTGTGCATAAAGGATGGGGAATCTATTGAGTGTAGATTTTTATATTGTACTGTTGTCACTTTAGCATAGAGGTTATTGAAGGTGTGCTGATATTTTTCATTTAGTTTTCTCTTAAGGAATTGATTCCTTGAGGAGGATAGTTCACAATATCCCATGCACACTTTGCTTGGTGTGTTTGGTGGAACGAAACCTAGGTATTTTTTAGGGTTGTTCTGATGAGGTGGCGTGTGTTGGGGATCAGATAAGATTTAGAGCCTCCTCTTGGTTAACTTTGGAATAATCTTTCCATTGCTTCTCTTTGTCAAACTTGGTCATAGGATGGGACTTTTTGTTCTAGTCCATCCCGTTGCTCTTCTTTGAGGACTTTTCGTCCTCTGCCTTGTATTTCTCTTTTGTTTTATTAATGCTATGTACTTTGTTTTATTATTATATTTTCTTGATAATATTTAATATGATAACTATTGCAGGAGGATCGACCATTGTTTGTCCAGTTTTGTGCAAATGATCCTGATATTTTGTGTGAAGCAGCAAGAATGGTGGAAAATCATTGTGATTATGTGGACATCAATCTGGGGTAATCCTCTCCTTTGTTGCTGTCAGCCTTTGTGCTCTTACATTTGAAATGCAAGCACTTTCACTGTTTAATAATTGATTTTGGTGGCCATTGAATAGGCTTACTGAGCAATATCTTTTGAGTATGCTGTCATTTGTACTACAAAATCCCCTTTTTAACCATTGATATCTCCTTTTTTGAGAATATTGATGCAAATTAGCTCAAATCCAACCTGATCCATTTACAACCTAGCAGCCAAAAAATATGTTAGCGTTCTTTTGGTGATGGAGCTTACTTTGAACAATGGGTCCACCATTCTGCGGCTCTGATTGCTTTGAAACTTGCTGCGAATGAATTATTTTTATTTTTTTCTTTTAGTTTTCTTTTTTTATTTTTCATTTTCTTTTTTCAGATTTTGCAATGGAAACTACGAACTGATGAGCTGACATTGGAGGCTTAAACATCATAATTGATGATACAGGAGATCATAAGTTAAAGATTTTAAATAAATAGCTAATTCAACCTAGAAGCAGATGAGAATTAGTAGTAGAAAATGAAATGATTGCTTTTGAATCAATCATTTACATTATGATGGAAAATGAAGAAAAAGTAGTAGAAATTGTATGAAGAATGTGATCATTCTTGTTATGTTGATTAGCAATTGGTCAGAAGACTAATTTTTAAACCTTGGCAGAAGATATAGTTTTCATCATTGTAAGAGACCTCATTCGTATATCTGGAAAATATTTTTATGGAAACACTTAGTTATTAACAATGCAATGAAGTTATTGAAGGTGGGTGAACATCTTTGTGGCTTCCTCTTCAGTAAATCGTTTGCAGATCTTATTGCTTGCATTCCTCTGACTTGATACACTTAAAATGTATTTTTAGGCAAGATGCCTCGGTATTGTTTATGATGCATTAGGAATGTCTTCTTTACCAGAGTGTTTCCCATTGTTAAATTTATATACATTAACCCATTTCTATTTGTTTTTCCTGTCTATAATGCCCAGATGCCCACAGCGAATAGCCAGGCGTGGGTACTATGGAGCTTTCTTAATGGACAACCTCCCTCTCATAAAATCTCTAGTAGAAAAACTGGTAGCCAATCTTCATGTTCCTGTCTCCTGCAAGATTAGGGTCTTCCCAAACCTACAAGATACAATAACATATGCTAGAATGTTGGAGGATGCTGGTTGCTCCCTCTTAGCCGTTCATGGTCGAACTCGGGATGAAAAGGATGGGAAGAAATTCCGAGCTGATTGGAAGGCTATAAAAGCTGTGAAAGCTGCTGTCAGGATTCCAGTCCTGGCCAATGGAAACATTCGCCATATAAGTGATGTCCATAGCTGTTTGGAGGAGACGGGTGTCAATGGTGTGCTTTCAGCTGAGACTCTTCTTGAAAACCCAGCTCTCTTTGCTGGATTTCGAACTGCTGAATGGGTAGAGGGTGATGAGCACAGTAATGAAGAGGGTGAACTAGACCAAGCAGATCTGGTTGTGGAGTATTTGAAGCTTTGTGAAAGATACCCTGTACCATGGAGAATGATACGTTCGCATGTGCACAAGATGTTGGGAGACTGGTTCAAGATGCATCCAGAGGTAAGAGAAGATCTCAATAAGCAATCCAAGCTCACTTTTGAGTTTCTCTATGACATGGTGAAGAGGCTTAGGGATCTGGGCACAAGGATTCCACTTTATAAGAATGATGATACTCATTCTGGTGTTTTGACGAATGGTAATCGCCAGGCATGAATTGATGTTAATTAAGGAAGCATTGGCAGAAATGGTGCCAATTTTTGCAGTTAGCCTCAGTATCTTATACTAGTGCAGGAATTTCAAGATGCAGCAGCGTAGATACACAGAAAAACAAGGCTCCCAGGTCTCTGAAAAGCTTAAAATTAACGCTCTTCATAATATGTCATTTGATGCATGTGGTGAAGGAAGCTGCATGAAAAACAAGCCTGCCGCGGTGAGAATTATCCAACTTAATTGAGATGGTAATACTGTTTATTCATTATTAATGGAACTTGGTGATTTTTCTCTCACCTATATCAAATGATATAAACTGCATGTACTCTTATACCTCATGTAATACCCATTCATTTAATTACTAAAGCTCTGTACCATGTTCAAGTGATCATAACTGAGCATTTCTATGCAGTTCAGTGATTTTTACAGTTTGGTATTTCAGTCTACCATTTGATGCAAGTCTTAGTTTCTCAAACTCTACTTCAAGAATGATTCCTACCAATCTTGGTCCTTTTTACTTGACAGCATGAAACGTGTTAGTTGTCTTTGTAAATGACTGTACTGATGGTGATTTCCCTTCAGTAGCCTAGCCTGTTGCTATTAATTTTCTGATTCATTTTCTTTTTAGATATCTTGTATTAACAAAACCGTGGTATTGAAGTGTAAAAAATTGATGACTGAGGCGTTGGGCATTATTTTGGTGAGTAATTATCTGTCTATGTTATTTTAGATTTTTCTCTTTTAAGTCACTATCTCATCTTGCATTCTGATATATAATTTTTTTTTTTCCTGAGATTTCAAGCTTGATGTTAGGGTGATTAAACTCGTGAAAGTTGTGATTTCAGCATGATGCTGTAGTGATGGAAGTTATGACAATTAGTGATGGAATAATGACAGAGAAAAGATAGCCAATTGCTTTGCACTGACCACACATGATATTAGACTCGACTTCTACTATGATTATGCACTTGGTGTTGGCGCACTTAAGCTTAAGCCCATTTGGTATTTTTGATGATTGACTTACTGAAACATCAAACACACATCCACTTACAACAAAACACTAACCTAAGCATTCACACCATCATATTATACACCATGTTAGACATGTAAGCTCTCACAACAATTGCCCTATTTTTAAGGCTTTTTAGTCTTTGAAACTTAAACATCGTAAAGACACTTTAAAAGCCTGCCCCACTGAAATACTTTCTGGACCATAATGTTGGATAATTTTATGGTAATGCTATCTTATACAGCTGGTGATGTAAAAGAGAATTAACTCTTAACATGTTTTTTTGGGGGGCTTCCATAACTTGTGTATTCATCATGTATGACCTGGCGTTATAAATTGCTTTCCTATATTTTTATGATTATTTTATATTGTACTTGGCGAAGTTTTACCTCCTTGATCACATGCTTATAATATAAAAATGTATACTAGGTTACAACTTACAAGAGCCAGCCATCTGAAGGAGGTCCTTGCTTTTCAAAGGGGCTTGTGGGGACACAAGAAAAAAAAGTTGGATGAATCTTACCATTGTATTAGGGACGACAAAAAAAAAAAGGTAGATACTGGTCCTTTACATTATAGAAATGTGAGAAAAAACTATTCACTTTGTCATCTTAAGTAATTTCCATCGCTTGTACACTAGATTTCAATCATTTTAAGGAGAAAATGCCAGAGTCAATGACATGGGTATTGTGTCAAATTCTAATTCCTAAGATTGAAAAAAAACCCAATTCTGCACAAACCAAGAAAGTACTATATATATATATATATATATATATATATATATACACTATACAGGTTTGGTTATCTTGTCTTGTATAATAACCAGAACCTAAAGCCTCACCCAAACCACACACACACCCTTAAATTCAGTACATAGAACAGAAAAAGTGCCCGTCATCACTACCACACTACCTCTTCAAACAAATGAGAAGTAGAGAGATTAGGGAACTCCCCAAGTGACAGTGAGACTGAGAGGAAGAAAATTCATGTAATAAAAGGACCTCCTTGAAAGTGAGATCACAACCACCACATCCTCAATTATAAGAAAACAGATTCTTCCTTCTTCCCGTGACTCTCTCTATTCTCTACTTATCTTCTTGCCATTGCCATCTTCTAAACCAGCTTAAAAAAAATTTACAACACATTCACTATGAGCTCAATCTCCTTCACCTTCTTCCCCTTCTTCTTCCTCCTCTCATGGTCCCTCACTGTTCACTCCAACAATTTAGCTAAACCAAATACCAGAGAAGCAATTGAAGTTGTGATCGGTGGCGGTGGAGGCGGAGGCGGCGGCGGCGGTGTTGTTATTGGAATTGGTGGAGGAGGAGGCAACAATAGTACTCCTGGAACCAATACCCCATTTTGTCCACCAAAATCCCAACCTTCACCATTAATCTTTGCAGATGAAAGACTAGCTGTAGTCTACCCAGTGATCCAAAACTTCAAGAATCTCATAACATCTGACCCTCTTGGAATCACCAAAACATGGGTAGGCCCCGATATCTGCAATACTTACACAGGCTTCTTCTGTGACACACCACCAGACAACCATTCTGCAACTACACTTGCTTCCATCGACTTCAATGGCTTCCAGCTCGGAGCTCCGACCATCACCGGCTTCCTCGACCGCCTTCCCGACCTCGCCCTCTTCCACGCCAACACCAACAACTTCACCGGCACAATCCCCTCCACAATCACCTCTCTCCGTTACCTCTACGAGCTCGACATCAGCAACAACAAATTCTCCGGCGCATTCCCACCATCTCTCCTCCTTCCCAACAACATTACCTTTTTAGACCTCCGGTTCAACTTCTTCTCCGGCAAAGTTCCGGCGGAAATCTTCACACGAAGACTCGACGTCCTCTTCATCAACAATAACAACTTCTTCCAAACTCTCCCCAAAACTCTCGGAAACACGCCGGTCTTCTACCTCACTCTCGCCAACAACAAATTCTCCGGCAACATTCCCCGGTGCCTCGGCCGGGCTTCTGCAACTCTGCGAGAAGCGCTCTTCTTGAACAACAAATTATCTGGGTGTCTTCCTTTCGAAATTGGGTATCTGAAACAGTTAACAGTTTTTGATGTTGGTAACAATTGCTTGACGGGTCCGATTCCGTGCTCGTTTGGGTGCTTGGAGAAGATAGAGCGGTTGAACTTGGCCGGAAACTTGTTTTACGGTCAGGTGCCGGAGCTGCTGTGTGCATTGGAGAATGTGGAGAATTTGACGCTGTCTGATAATTATTTTACGATTGTTGGGCCGATTTGTCGGAGTTTGATTAAGAAAGGGGTTTTGGATGTGGGAAAGAATTGCATTCATGATCTTCCGTTTCAGAGGCCGATTTGGGAGTGTGCTAAGTTCTTCTCGGTGCCTAGGTTTTGCCCGTTTCCTTCATCTTTTAGCTTTGTTCCCTGCAAGTTTGCTCATGCTCGGGAGAAGCGTAGAGGAGGTGGCCCTGCAAATCGGACATTAACGTCTTCTTTTTCGAAGATGCGTTCGCCATCTTACGCTGCTCTTGAAAGACATCGGACGTAATTGTAGAGAGCTAGTAACAATGAAAATAGTAATTTTATTATTATTATTATTATTTTCATCTTTTGTTGATGTTCTTGGTGATTCTGTAATTCCTCGTATGGTAAGAAAGTCAAGAAAATCGTTTCTTACCGTACGATCTTTACAATTTTGGGTTGATGTAAAAGTATATATATTGCTGATTTTCCTAAAAGGCTACAAATAAAAATATAAAGATGTGTTTGGTTAGAGGGGTGTTCAACTCGATCGAAACTGAACCGTTACTCGATCGAAGCTGAACCGTTTGGGTTAATTTAGATTGGGTTTAATAGATTGTTTGAGTTGAGTTGAGTTCTAAAATAACTAATCTAATAAGTTTAGATTGGGTCATGAGTTGAACCTTTAAAAATTTGATTAAACCGAGATAAGTGTTGAAATTTTAAAATATCTCCTTAACGTGATTTTTTTAAAATTTATATGTATCTTATAATTCTTATCTAATACTATCTAATTTAGTCTATGCACTGTTATTTTATAAATTATTATTATTATCTACTAATAATTAATATTAATAGACTATTCATAACAAAATAATAGTAAAAAAAAATTACTAGCAAATCTAAATGATAAATAAATAATTAAAGTTTTTATATCATTAAATTATATGTCAAATTAATTCGATCAAACTGAATCGAACTATTTGGGTTAAGTTAGGTTTTGGCCCCAATTCGACTCAAAATCAACCCATGAACACCCCTATTTTGTTCATTCTTTAAATTTTCTATCTAAAAATGTTAAGAAATGCATTTGATTTATAATTTGAATATAATTTTTTGAATTTGAAATAAGTAGAAGGCATTTGGTCAGTCGTATCTTAAAACAATTTTCTATAATTTTACTTAGAAAATACTTATTTTTAGAAAATGATAAAAAAAATAGTGTGGTGAATTTTTGTTTTCAAATTAAAATTTTATTTTTGATCACGAACTAAATATAATTAACTTATTTTTAAAAAGGAAAATATTAAAATGATATTTAAAATATACACTTATAATGATATATTATAAAATATAAATTTTAAATGACAATGTAGTAATATTATTTTAAGAAATGATAAAATATTATTTTTAATTTTTGGCCTTTTTAAGCTGTATTCCTAATTTTGTGTCATGAACCAAACGAGCACCGCCTAATCTTCCTTTGCATTCTGGTACTTGGGAGTTGTATAACACGGATCTCGAAAAACAAATTAATACTATGTAGAGCGAAGATGAGATTGCCGACAGGCGATGTCGGTTTCGAGTTTTTTGAAGGGGCGTTGAATCTGATCTGATGTCTGTCAGCGCATGGGTGGCATGTTGC
This sequence comes from Paratinospora sagittata, assembly GCA_035771175.1. Taxonomy (NCBI): domain Eukaryota; kingdom Viridiplantae; phylum Streptophyta; class Magnoliopsida; order Ranunculales; family Menispermaceae; genus Paratinospora; species Paratinospora sagittata. Next base: position 33,862,628 of record CM069594.1, read on the forward strand.
ACCTGGCGACCGTATGCCTGCCACGTGGAAGGCAAATGGGTCTTTCAGTTCTTTTGTAAAGAAGAAATCGTATTTTGGTGCTGCAATTTCTATTTCTATGCCTTTGGATTTTATCGTGTTTCCAACAGCTGCTGCTCTGGATGGGTCATCAATTATGCTGTTTGAGTGGGGCTGATGGCTTCTGACGTGTCAGTCGGCCATTGGAAGTCTTACACGTGGCACTTCACTTCATTGGTTGAGGCTTTTGCTGTGCTTAGAGCCGTAGGCCCCGTTTGGCACCGCTTCAAAAAGTGTTTATGGCCCTAAACCCTAAAATACTTCGCTAATTTCATTAGTCTAACCAATTTTTTTTTTTCTTCTAATTTTTCTATTTTCTCATTCATTATCAGTGCCCCTTCTTCCCTTAATTCTTTCTATTCTACTAATGAATAATTTATAATTAGTTTCAAATTCAAATCGACTAAACATTTGCTTTATTTAAAATTTTTTGATTTTAATATATCGAAGCCGTCGGAGAGAGTTTTTTCAAGAAAGCTATTTTGAAAAGCACTAGTTATTAAAAAAAAAAATCTCTTTCAACTTCTTTTAAAAGTTAAAAATTATTTATTTATATAATAATTTAATTAAAAAAGTGTTACTAAACATTTCTAAAAATATTTTTACTCTAATTACAATTTAACATAGCTCTCCCAAACGGGCTTATAAAAAAAGTGTTTTTAAAAAAAAATTAATCTTAATTAATTTTTTCTAAAAGTAAAAAAATTATATATATATATATATATATATATATATATTATTTTTTCAATACAATTTAACTAAAGGCGAAATGTTGCTAAAACACTTTTAAACACTTTTAATATTGCTAAAACACTTTTAAACACTTTTAAAAGTGTTAATTAGTGTTAAAGTGTTTAAAAGTGTTTAAATGTTGGGGTGGGTGTTTCTATTTTTAAATTGAAATGTATGTATATTTCATTTTCTTGTTGCTCTTTTTATCATTTTTCCTTTTGTTGTTGGTTAATACAATGTACTTATTTTTTTTCAAAAAAATAAAAAATAAAAAAAATAAAAACTACTCATGTAAAAACTCTTCCAAACGGACCGTAGTTTTACATTCAAGGGTAGTGTACAGTGTGTACTGCACCGATGATATTTGTAATCGTGCCTGTAATAATTGCAGCAACAACAAATTTTTGAAGATCTTCTGAACTAAGAAGTACGAAGCTCACGGGTTTCCCATTCAGTTACTTGGATATAACGTGAGCGAAATGACTTTTCGTATTGAATATAATAAATCATAAAAAATAGAAATATAATTTTTTTTTTTCTAAAATAGATTTTGTTATAATGAAATTTTTTATATATTATTTAAGTAACAACTTTTTTATCATATTATGAAAACAACTTATTTTCTTAAAAAGTTAGAAAACTATTTTTTAAATTTATTTGATCAACCGTGACTTTTGCATTCCCAAAATTTTAAACACAGAAAACTATATCTCAATAAAAAATACTTTATATATATATATATATATATATGCTAGGTGACAATATTATTTTACAACATTATTACTTAACTTATTTAAATATTTTAAAAATGTGCGTATATTGTATAACATCTTTAATATTTAAAAAAAATTAAATATTAGTGTAAAAAAAATAATGTTGACACCTAACGTACATATAACATTACTCTATCTTAATTATAAACCAAACAAGGCCAAAATATCCTTGCATGCCCATCACATAAGAAAAGATCACAAAACTCATAAGTCATATTTCAACTTTATAGTTTAGTTTCTCTTAGATTAAGGAATAGAGGCATTTACCAACAAAAGGTTGATTCGTTAGTTCAAGCTCACTTTCGTCCATTTATATTGAAAAAGGTATTCTTGTCCTTACAAATCGTTAAATCTGAAAAAATTAGTCTCATTTAAAAAAAAAAAGGATGTTACATACTTAGTGCCGAAAAATCGATACCAGCAAAAAAAAAAAAAAAAAAAATAGAGGCAAGGAGAAAAAACAAACAAAAAAAGAGAAAAATTGGGTGTCTCGTCTCCTAATAAACTAAGATTGAAAAGTCAAAGGATAAGAGGAAATATCATGAATAGCTCCCTCATACATAATTGAATAATTGTCACCATTAATTTATTTTTGTCGTGGAAGACAGATAAGTAGACGATCATAAATCCTCTATATAGAAAAGAAAGAAAAGGGCAATATATATAATCACTCACCATCCCACTTGCACAAGAAGAAACCATCAAGATTTTAAAATGCTACCAATGGAAGAAAGATGGAGACCTCACTGAGGTGATAGCGGGCAGGAGATGTCTTCTTTTGAAATGAGAAGAAATAGAAGCAAGCAAAAAACACAGCTTCAAGTTGAAGATATGGACAAACCAAAACCACGCAATACTCTTTCTTCTTTACAAAAAAGTGGTTTACATGTTTCTGTTCCAAACACTAAAAAAATAGAAAAAAACATAAATATCATGTCGTTGCCCTAAACATTGTATTCAGACTGAAAAAAGGGGCACCCAATTGGTCCATTGAAGAGAAGGAAATTGCTAAAGTAGAATTCTGTCACGCTTCTAGTGTAATGTCACCGTCTGCTCACCTTTCTTCCCTTCTTTTTAGTTCACAAGCAAAATTATATATTAAATAGCCCCTCAAAAATATAAAAAGATCAATGCTAATTATATGTATAAAACTCGGTGTTCATCATTAAAATTTCCTGTTGAAGGAAGGAAAGTGTGAAGGAGCCCACCTTATCTGCTCTTGCCTTTTGTGTCGGCTGCTAAAAAAGAAAAATAAATAAATTCTTAAAAGGGATTTTTGGGCAAGCTTTTGTCAAAGTGCATATATATATATGACTATAGTATAAATATTTACATACAAGGGAGACTGGAAATGATAGAGAAAAGTGTTTTATTTGAGTTTAGTTTCATCAGAATTGCAAGAGAACATAATTATCATCAATTCTCTCTCGTGCATATTAATATAGAATATGATTAAACCTTTGAATCTTGGTTCAATATTTCTTTTCTCTTTCTTGCTAGCTGTAACATTATTTTATAATGACTATTAATTTTAAATCTTGCTAAGAGGTAGCTCAAGGTAAAGAACAAGAAAACCAAAAACAAATCAAAATGATTATTGGTTTATCTCAATTATTCGATTCTGACTAATGCAAGAGTACTCGTTTATAATAAGCAGTAGGTTAAGGTAGCTAACGAATTTATTGTAGCACTTGTACAAAGGGATTATTCCAACACCGCAATGTCACTCAACATTATGTTGTGCAAGTGGTGGAGTTAAAAGGGGTTTAAAATTCTATTATAAAATATATCTTGAGTTTGAGTCTCTCCACTGTAATAACATCCTTGAGTGTTTGTGACCATGCCCTAGAGAACAAGTGGACCAATTTCTTTAGGTAAGTATGATAGGGGATAATTTGAAATAGACCAAGAGTAAATCATCTAATCATTGGTAATCAACACAGAAAGATTACAAAAAATTAGATAATTATCCTTATAGTTTTACCTTTATCCTTTTGCTTAGCAACAATTACAAGGTAACAATTATTATACTTTATCTTTTAAATATATTTCTTAATACATAATCATTTAAATATATTTTATGCTTAAGTAAAACCCATTGAAATTTTTGTCATGAGTCATTTTATTTTTGTATTAATTTCTTTTTCATCAATTTTATTTTTCATAATCATAAATTTGCCATCGAAAAGCAACCGTGCAAGCTTCCTTTTTTTTTTTTTTGAAAGACTACCGTGCAAGTTTTACCGCATAAAAATGGCGTTCGAGGGCAGTCCCTTGGTGGAGCTAAGAGTGTTGCAAATTAATGAACGATTTGATACGGAGGTCGCGCGTTAAGTGTTAACTTGTGGTGGAGAAAGAAACGCGCATCCATATCATCAGTAAACGAATCAAGTTGCTTTCGAGTCGTACCCAAATTATCTTCTACCACACCAAGCTTGGATTAAGCTTTTTACCTCGCCGACATCTTGGACTTTTCTCTCTTTTTTTTCTTTTGAGTTATATATATATATATGTGTGTGCAAACATTAGCATTTGATTTTTTTTTTTAGTGAACTAAAAAGGGTATGATATAGGGTTGATTGAACTTTACACCCTTCTATGAGATGCATATTAAAGACAACTAACATGATTTGAACTCTACTCTTTACAAAACTGGCCGAGCTCACACATCAATGCAAACATTAGCATTTAATTTTTTTAGTGAATTAAAAAGGATATGATGTAGGTTTGACTCTATATTCTGGTATGATGTACCTAAGATGCATATTTTGCTAAAAGTTATTAACATAACTCGAACTCTACTCTTTACAAGAGTGCTGCCATTGCAACATTGACCGAGCTCACCTTTGATGTGTAGTATCTAATTTTACATACCCATTGTATCAAGTTTTACGAATTTTGGCATGAGTGTGGAAAAAAGTAGTGAGCAATAAATCAAAAACACTCATACACGACTTAATTAATAGCAACTTACAAACTCTATGTTGTAGTATGATTACTTATATTCATGCTGATATGGTGTATAGTGAGTGAAGAATGTGTCTTTTTTATTATTTTTTTTTTCTTTGATGATATGGTGATGAGATGTATTGTTATTTCTTAGATCTAAATTCAAACAAACTGATACATGACCTCGTCATTTTTAGATTTGTTTGTCAATAAGTAATTAAAGGTAATTGACATAATTGCTAAAGATGTGTACGAGCCTTTGAATATGTTTATTTAATATACAAACACAAGGTTAAGGACATCATACCTTTTATATCTTTTTCATTTATGTGCAATAAGTAAAATGTAGAACAAAATTCACACAGCTATCCCCAACTAGCTGGAACAAGTCTCTCATTTTTTTCTTTCTTCCCTAATGCATAAGTGCATGATATTCAATAAAAACTAGCCAATCAAATACACTTACAAATTATTCCTACAAAAAGAAAATTCCATATTCTAGCACTAGTTTGATTTTGTGATGCCACACTCATACCTACCCAACAAATACCAACATGCTTTGTGGATAATAAATGAGGGCTTGACATTTATAAAAGGTTATTATATACCTATTTCCTTAAAAATAGTATTAAAGTTGGAACTATGATTTGAGTTTTTGAACTTTTAGAACTTTCAAGGTAATTAAAAAAAAATTAAGAAAGCTGCTTATAATAGAAAACTGATATAGATGGGCTCTTTCCCTTTAGGTAAGAAAGAATGGGAATATCATCACTAAGATTTCCTTCACAACCCCAAATGTGACCATGAAAGAGGGTAACAAATATGAAACAAAGTCAACATCATGATTTTTCTTACAGTGATTAGCTTTGTCCTAATTGCCATGGAATATTTCGGTTGTGGAAGAGACCAGAGAAGACCTTGTGTTTTTCACGGGAAAACCTCAATAGTCATTATGTTTAAAAGCAATTCACTGTCAAACAACACAATGGTGAACAGGTGCTACCAACTTCAAGTGTTCATTAATTGGGAGAAGACTGAAAAATTGAACTGGCTCAGTTTCTACAAAGTTCAATTCTGATTTTTGAACTTAATAGGGGTCACTCCATCAGTGATTGGATTAGAAATTGGGAGGGTTGCTTGTTGCAGCCTTGATGCTGGAGAGTGTTCGCTATGGTGTCTCTGTGATGCCGTTGTCTCTTGTGTTTTTGATTTTGTACTCTTTTGAGCGCTGCTAGTGCTCTTTGTTCTGTTCTTTTGTCTTTTTTTTTTATTATATTATATTTCTGTTATTTCTTCTTAAAAAAAAAAAAAAAACTCTAATTTTTTATTTGATAATTTTACAAACCTATAGGTTAGATTAGGTTTTCAGTTTATTAATCATCTTAACTAATTTGAACTAAACCAAGCCAAAAAAGTAAAAAATTTAGAAGTTACTTTTTTTATTTTTTTTATTTTTATAAATGATGTTTATTATTAATTATTTAATTTTACTTTCGGTTTGTTTTAGCTTTTTAGGTTTACTACAAACAAGTCCAAGGTAACCAAATCACGCTTTCTAAATTTTAAAAGAATGCAAGAAGGAGAAGAGAGTCAAAGTAGCAATGACCCTCCGTGTTTGGCTGTTGAGCAAGTTCTGGCCCAAGGAACAGGGAATCATCTACGTGTTTTAATAAAAAGATCATCACCCAGTGCTGGCCTGTAGGTTTGAAGAAATTTCTTGATTTGAAAAGAGCAGAGGCCATTTTGAAGAAACAAACTAGCCAAATCTATACATTGCTAGAAACCACTGAACCCAAAAGCTATAGTTGATGGGTGGAGGCCCAATAATGCATATAAAGTTATTATTAACACAAGCAAGCATGTTGAAGCATAAGGAAGACACAGGCCGCACGACCAAGTTGCATAATTTAATCACACAGATGAAACCCCCACCCACCCCAAAAAAAAAAGAAATAAATCCTACAATTGAAAAATTTACAAAGAATTCCTTTTTCAATGGAGAAGGTAGAGATCAGGGTAAGGACTGTACCTTCTATGTCACAAAGTTTGTGAGGACTTTGCTGACTAAATGCTTTCCATAAACAGCTTCTTCGAACTTTTCCATTCCACCAGTCTTCTGTTTACAGAATTCTAAGGGCTTCACCACAGCGTCGAAGTTTGTCTGTGCATGCAATCCAAACATTCATAAAAGTACAAAAGATATTGGGTGTAAAAACAAAAAAGAATAAAGTGTTTCATACAAGTACCTCATAGAAGAAGGCTACAGAGACACGGTATTTTGGAGAATTATTGATCACTCGATGTAGTGTTGACTCATACAAACCATTGGTCCAAATCTGCAGTTTCTCCATTAGTTTAGGTAAAGGGACACAAGAAAGAGAACTGAAGCAACTACTCTGTCTGATAAGGATAGATACCTTCAGCATGTCTCCAATGTTGCAAACAAATGTACCAGAAATAGGAACTGCCGATATCCATTCACCTGATTTGTTTCTCACCTTCAATAATAAATTTTATCACAATGACCTCAGAATGTCTCAAGAGAGCCAAACAAAAGCCCAGTTCCTTCAGACCCATTTGCTAATTAATTAGATAGAATGTATTGGCTTCGAATTACTAATTGTGTAAGTCAAGCTTTGGTAGGTTTGACAAATTTTAAATAGTTTCAAGAGCAAGTTGACTGATTTTAACTTTTGTCACAGTTTTGAGGTTAGTTTTATAAGAAAATTCTTTTCCAACAACCAGCCACAAATCTCCATCGCAGGAGGGAACGGTCAAACAGATATCAGCAACAAGGGGCATTGCATAAAGAATTGTTAAAGCTAAGTTAGGATTCTAGTTGGGAGCTGTTTGGTACATACAAAAATGGTAAAACTACTCAATTGCTTACGGACAGAAACAAAAAATGCTAGAATATTTTGAACAGTTTCCCAATGATAATACGAGAACTATCTCATTTGTATAAAAATTACCTGGAACAACAGATTCATAAGACTATAAAGCATGCTGAAACAAAACATTCTATTGTGAGTCTCACAACACCTATGTAGTAAAATGGACCAAGCTATCAAGTTTCCTACAGTGTCCCACTACAAATACTCTCTAAGTCTATGATGATCATAATGAAATTGGTTGCACCATAAATTTGAAATTCAATAAAGGGCTTTGACTGGAAAAGGTTAATCAATGTACCTGAAGTGCAGAAATATCTTCTTCTTGATTAACCAAAGTCAGAAGACCTGTTAAGTGACATTTTTAAGACAACTTAAGATTTATTTAAGCAAAATTCTTTCTACCATCTACAAGAAGCAACGGATGCATGTACAAAGGTGAACAAATTTTAAGTAAATTCTTAGTATCAAATGATGTTAACGTCCGAATGTTATCCCAAATAGTATTGAACTCGTTAGTAGCAATAATACTTGGGCTACAGTTATCCTAACCATATGAACTAGTCATCTACACACCAGAAACCTTACCATAGTCTGTGTGAGCTCCACTGTGCATGTTCACATAGATGACAAGAAACAGAGAATACTCATATAAGACCCTGCAACACCCAAAAAGGAGAAGTCCACGCAAACTAACACACATTAAAACCAGCATTTAACATTACCATCCAATATCATTTTCTGGAATTCCAGAGCCTTTGGACTCGGTAAAACCAGGATAACCAATTAGACGCATCACCCAAAATGGATCTCCAGCTCTGTCACCTTCAAATTCATCTGGTGACCCACCCAGTGCAAGAGCTATTCCCCGCATAATATTTCTTGAAAGATCTGGCAGTAACAAATTTGTAAATGACTACCAGTTTTGGTACAACCATATGTACTAAGTGAAAGCCAGAAATAACTCAATGTTCAAACCATGCCTGTAAGGACGCTGACATACTCCTCCATAACCGAGCCAAAGTTTTTAGGATTATCTGGCCTATAGAAAAGAGATTAAAGATGCCATTTAGTGAGAGAAAATCGACTCAGCCTAATTTGAAGACAAATACCTTATTAAGCCTTTAAGTTTCTGCTTAACCTTGGAATCAGGAATATTACTAAATCCAATATGGCGGCAATGGTATGGTGTCTATGGAAAAAAGTTAGTTGGTAGAGCATTTCAAAAATACTGCTCATATTGTCGTCAGATAAAATTTGGCAAGTAAGATGCCACAGGTTTCAGAGAAAGTGTTCCTAATTATGGTGTGATTGCACTCTGTCTTTCTTTTCGTTTCACTTTTTAAACGTTAAACAGTACGTGTAATCAACACGGACCAGTGAAAAGATGAGAATACTGCATGGAATAACAGTTCATGCTTTTAATCACATAGTAAATTTGCTAACTCAATTTTCATTCTTGATTTTGTTATTTGGCAACCTACAATGGTTAATAAAACAGAATGAGTGCAATTCAGACAGTCATAGATAGCTTGCCAATCAATACTGATTTACTTGAAACATTAAAAGGAAGGGAGCATCTCCAAGTAGTTAAGGATCTGTTGTTATTCCTGTGTTTGTTAAATTCAACAAAGTGCAGAAGCACATCAAAGCAACAATGTTCTGAACAGAATTCAGTATCTAGAAGTTCCAATAAACAATGGTAACGATGCAACAATCAATAAAATTATGAAACACTAGAAATTGTAGAATTATGATTGCTTTTGAAGAATTCGGACATTTATAACCATTACAATTGAGCTTGAAAAAAATGCCATGTTTGATCTTCAGTGGTAGAAATAACATCTTCTCTGACCAGTGCAAGTGGATAGAATTAAAACATAAAAAAGTGACCAACCCCACAAATATTTTCATGAGTTCAGGGTGCTAATGATAGCTTGATGTACATTGTTGAGCTTCTGCCTATGAGCTATATCTTTTAGCTCTAGTGGTAATCTTAAACAGTATCATGGCTCAAGTTTGTGAGAGGTCTTGGATTCATCAAGTCTATTTGTTAGCATTTGCATATTTCCCATTTGCAACTTAGGTATTTTTCTTTGACTCCATACTTCTATCTCTGTTTTGCTCTAACACGTAGGATGGGGCCGCACATGAGGGCGAGTCTTAGTGATAGCTTGATATAAATTTTTGGGGCTTTACCTATTAGCTATAACTTTTAGGCCCAATGTAATCTAACACAGGGGAAGGAGTAAGAGAAAAATTTTACATCTTCCCATAGATGCGCTGATTCACTATAAATACATTTTTGTAAAATGATGACCATTTCTCAAATTTAAAGCTCAAATGATCACATACCATTCATTGGATCCTTCTAAAGCTTTGCCAATATCTCCATACATCCCAGGTTTTATTTCTCTGTAGCACTGCAATATAAAAAGTTAAAAAAAGAAAAAAAGAAAAAAAGAAAAAAAGAAAAAAAGAAAAAAGCAATATAAGGAGGATGCATAGGCTGCCCTTTCTGTTCATCAAAAGTCTACATGTTGTTATCCTGTAGACTACTGATGGAACACTCATTAGACTGGTAGCTAAAGACCAGAACAATTCTAAGCTAATTTTGGGTGAGGATTAAAGATCTCCTCTGACCTTTGGCTTTGTCAAAGTCTGGTAAAAAAAATAAAGGAATGACTCTACTTCCTGTGTTCTGTATCAGAACCAACAGTCCAATTTTCCATTCAGAGAGTTAATTTTGCCAATTTCTTCATTTACTATCAAAATCAAGGGAGGCAGTATTAAGTTATAAAACTTAATACTAGATGAATGGGATGTATCCAGAAAATCTTCTTTTCTAAACCAATTTAGGAGCATGAAAAATCTATTATTAACTGTTCAAAGAGCAGGATGATAGGAAATTGAGTGATTCAATTTACAGAATGTACATACATCAATAGCTTCATGGATATCAAATACGCCTTTTGTTATATTTTCTCCAATTCTCTGGTATCCTCTGCAATCAAATGATCATCATTTAAAGAAAGTTACTGGCATGGAACAGCTTTATCTACTCATAACATGAGTGCATATATGTTAGTCATAGGCAAACCTGAATCCAGTTGCTGCAGTCATCTTGATCTTCAATTTTTCCTCGTAAGGTAGATGAAAGAATTTGTACGACAAATTTCTTACCTCTTTGAGAAGGGATTCGGGAATACCGTGGCCCTTCTGTCAAGAGAATAAACAAGTTTCCAATAATTATAAGAGGCTTAAGAGCACTTAAAAAGATACTTTTGCAGCACAAATTCCCACTCAATCATTATCAGAAAGTATCTTTCTCAGTAGGATGCCATTTCCATATTACCCTTTGGAGATCAATGACTGCTTTATTTCACATAGAAAGGACAAACCTAAATGAAATTAAAGAAGTGTTTATACTACACATAAAAGAGATAGGTTCATTATCGGTTTCATTTCATCTATCTAAGTTTAAAAAGGAAAAACCCATGTTACGGAATTTTAGTTATAAAGTTCTTTATTTTCACACAAAGATCTATGTCACCCATCTGATTTTAACTTGATAAGTCATACTATAAATGATATCTTCGAGTTCTGGTGAAGGAAGAAAACAATTTGCTTTTATAAGACCACATCAAGGATGGAGACAGTTGATAACTGGCTATTATCAGACTTCTTGTAAATGGAAATTTCAGACCATATCAAGCGACAGATAATATCAAGCTCTTTTGTTCCTCATTCTCATTAATACATGATGGTATCGTATACCCTATTCTAAGCCAAAAATATTAGCAAATATCACCAGCTCAAACTTAATGATGATAAAGCATCACAGCCAGACCACCATCATCTAAAATCACAAATGTGCATAACCAAGTAATCAAACAACAGAGTTACTCAGTAAATGAAAAAAAAAAAAACTCCAGAAGATGAAATTTTATTCCTAAACTAAAAAGAAAATTCGGTAATTCGTGTAGAGAAATACCACGTAGAAGAATCCAGCCTCTCTACAAGCTTCATCTAATTGCCTAACGACATCGCATACGCCTCTGTCCTCCGCCATATCCTTTGGATCATTGCACTTAGCCAGTAAAGGACCGATATCTGAATCAAACAAAATACGAATAATAATCAATCGATCGAGAACTCAATCTTTTTTTTTACTCCAAAACACCTCTAATTCCTTCGTCTTCGATAAGAATCTCTCCAACTTCAACTCAGATTATTCCTTTTGTAAAAAAAACAAAAAAATTCTAGCAAATTTATCTTGATCTCTTCTCATCCAGAGAATTCAATTCATAAGAATACGAAAAAGGGAAGAAAGTAAACGAAGAGAATCGATAGATTTTTACCTATCAGAGGAATAGATTTGAAGTTGGAACCCATAGTTTTCAGTCTCACTCGATCGTCCTTGCTCTCTCTCGGAGCTCCGTAACCTATCTCATGTGTATATTAGTTTCATGTTGATTCTGTGCTCGTGGAGTCGAATTTCAATCTTCTTCCCAGGATTCTTTGCTCGCGGCGTGGCACTGCCACAATTGTATACACAAACATTTATTTTTTACTAGACAGTTGATTATTTGACTTTCTGTTAAAAAATACAATCATATATGGGATACTCATATATATATATATATATATATATATATTTATGTTATTATTTGAGGTCTTTTCTTCTATGTTTTTATTTGTTTATTTTCTTAAAAATACAAAAGACATAAAAATTTGATGTCATATATTATTTATGAAAAAATATTTTAAAAATATATTTTTCGAACGTATTTTATTAGAGTTTCCCGCAAAATTCTAAGAAATTCAATAACTTTTAAAAATAATATCAACAAAATAAATTTAAAAATATGTTAGTCGAGCATATATTTATTTATTTTTTTTTTAAAAAAAGCTAATCAATTGATTTCATTCATATTATTATTATTATTTTATCATTTGATATCTTAATAATAGAAATATCATTAAATAAGCCACCAAACCTAAAAAGTGAGAACAACAGGACATGATACATTACTCATCCCACCACCGTCCCTACCAACTTTTCTGCTCCCATCATGTGTCCTTTTCACCACCTCTTTTACTCTCAATCACTTTAAAAACCCCGATTCCGTAATCCCGGTCCTACCAATCACACTCAGTACACCTCATCAAACCCGCTTCCTTACCCGACACCCATTTGAAGCTTGAAAGCTCCTATAATGAACAAGGCCCACAGTACAATCGGTGGGTCCACGTGGATTTGATTTGATTTAGCAGAAGAGTTAGCCTTAGCGTAGCATGACTCTTATAGTAACTAGAAGTCTAGATCGTAGTACCAACTTCACGTGACTCTGCGCTTGCACACCAACCGACACCTCTGCTCGTCTGACCAGTGTCGTTCCATTGCTCTAGATCCTCAAGGTAAGAACAACATACCCATTTCACCTCTGCAACTAAAACCCTTCTTCTTCTTCTTCTTCTTCTTCTTATCTACAAATGCAGAGAAGAAGAGCAAACAACCCTTTGAGAAGAATAATGCCGTTTTCCTCTGTTTTTTCCTATTCTCTGTTTCTACTCACTCTGTTCTGCTCTGTTTCCTCTTCTTCTTCTAAACTATCTTCTGATGATGCTCCTGCTCTTCTTGCATTCAAATCCACGGCCGACCCACAAAACAAACTTCAATTTTCTCTCAACAAGACGTTTGATCATTGTAAATTTCAGGGTGTGAAGTGCGTTCAAGGCAGGGTGGTGCGTCTGGTACTTGAAGGCCTCGGTCTTGACGGGTCGTTCGGGAACGCAACTCTGACCCGTCTCAACCAGTTACGAGTCCTGAGCTTGCAAAACAACTCGCTTACCGGACCCATACCCGACCTTTCCGGGTTGCCCAATCTCAAAACTCTGTTTCTGGACCACAACAAGTTTTCCGGTACTTTCCCTCTTTCAGTCCTATCTCTTCATCGATTACGAACACTTGATCTTTCTTACAATCACTTTACCGGAGAAATTCCATCTGGGTTGGTTAAATTAGACCGGGTTTATTACCTGAGATTGGTGTGGAACAGGTTGAGTGGGCCGGTTCCGGCGTTCAATCAGTCTACTTTACAAGTTTTTAATGTCTCCGGGAACAATCTCACCGGCGCGGTTCCCGTGACGGTGGCTTTGTCTCGGTTCGATTTGTCATCGTTTTCGGGAAATCCCGGGCTCTGTGGAGAGATTGTTAGGAAAGAATGTAGGTCTAGTGCATTGCCCTTTTTTTTCGATTACTCCCCGGTTCCACAGCCTCCGGCCGCCGGGGAAAATGAGGAGGTTCGTGGGCTTGTTTTGCCCGCAAAAAGCCGCAAGATGGCACCTTTGATACTTGGATTTTCGATTGCGGGTGTTGTGATTATTGGGTGTTTGATGGTTGGTTTGTTAGTGATGAAGAAGAGGAGAAGGAATCAAACAAGGGTGTCGAATCCGCCCACATTGGCATCAGATTCGGCTTCGGCAGCAGCTGCGGCGGTAATGTGGGTGGAGGAAGAGAATGAGTTGGAAGCTAAGGTGAAGCAAATGCAGGGGATTCAAATTGCGAAAAGTGGGAGTTTGGTGTTTTGTGCAGGGGAAGCTCAGGTTTATAGCTTGGATCAGCTTATGAGAGCTTCTGCTGAATTGCTTGGGAGAGGATCAATTGGGACTACTTATAAGGCTGTTTTGGATAACCAGTTGATTGTTACTGTGAAGAGGCTTGATGCTGTAAAGACTGCAATTACAAGTAGGGATGTGTTCGAAAGGCATTTGGAATCGGTTGGAAGTCTGAGACACCCGAATTTGGTTCCATTACGAGCTTATTTTCAAGCCAAAGAAGAGAAGCTCATAATCTATGATTATCAGCCCAATGGCAGTCTCTTCTCCCTTGTACATGGTAAGTTTTCTGATACATAGTAAATTGTTCTTGTTTCATTGTTGATGTGTGTACTTAATTCAAAGAGCCGATAACCGTCGTATAGAATTGTGCTTGTGTTGATGCCATTTAGTGTGGAATGTAGCTAGTAGTAACAAAAGAGCACAGTGAATGAGAGGATAAACAAGTAAAAGCTGCTGAATTGTTAAACTCAAAAGCTATAGTTGTCACATTTTGCATACAAGCGCATAAATATTAGAGTGATTTTGTATATTAGGAGTAATATGGTGATTTTATTTGTTTAGATAGCCATATAAGCTGTATTTTTTTGTTGAAGTTTTGAAATCCTAGCATTTGAGCATTCTTCTTTTTTATTATTCAAATGTTTGATTACCACTGGGCCAGAAGCTATATCTATTGTTGAGTTTGCATAGGACTGAGAATTCATCTTATGAGATATAAGTGTAAACATTTTCCTTTATGGTACTCATCAAGACCTTTTATATGAAAATCTCACACCTGGGCCCAAAGGTGGTTATGTGGGGATATCATTAATACTAGAACTAGATTCAAGCCGGTTAATGTCTATTATGTAGAGGCTTAACATTATATATTGAACTAACACACAGATCTAAAAACGGGCAGAAATTTTTGGATGCTTTTGGAGCTTTTGAGTCTTCAAACCAGTTTTATACTTGTATGTATCACAAGCTTCTGCATTTCACCTTACCTCAAAATCTGACTATTGCCAAGAACTCTTAAATCCCATTAATTTAACTACTAACTATTTGCTATTTGCTAAAGAATACTCAATGGAATTGGAATCCTAAAACCTTAAAACCCTAAACCCTAGTCTCAATTGTATGTATACCGTGGCATGGGATGAAGACTTTGGATTTTGTACTCAATGGAATTGGAACCCTAAAAGCCTAAAACCCTAAACCCTAGTCTTGATTGTGTACCATGACATGGGATGGAGACTTTGGACGATTTCACTAAAACTTCCTTTCGAGATTAATGAACTTATTAAACATTCAAATATTTTTCTTTGGATGCAGGTTCTAGATCAGGAAGAGCCAAGCCTCTTCACTGGACATCATGCCTAAAAATTGCAGAGGATGTAGCGCAAGGTCTGGCTTACATCCACCAGGCCTCAAGGCTTGTCCATGGAAATCTCAAGTCATCTAACATTCTTCTCGGAGCTGACTTTGAAGCCTGTCTTACAGATTACTGTCTTGCCGTCCTTGCAAATTCTTCCCAAGATGATTCAGATTCTTCTGCTTATTGGGCACCCGAGATGAGAAAATCCACAAGTCAGGCCACTGCAAAATCTGATGTCTATTCTTTTGGCGTTCTATTGCTGGAGCTTCTCACTGGGAAACCTCCAGCTCAACATCCTTTTCTCATGCCCGAGGAACTTCTAAGTTGGGTGAGATCTGTGAGAGAAGTAGAGGCTGGTGAAGAGAACCGGGTGGCGATGCTTCTCGAGCTTGCTACAACTTGTAGCCTGACTTCCTCGGAGCAGAGGCCAACCATGTGGCGGGTCTTGAAGATGATTCAAGAGATCAAGGATGCTGTGATGATGGAGGATAATGAATTGATCTCAACTATTGGATATTCCTAGTTATCACTGATATTGCAACCATGTGGTTCTCCATAACAGTTTTGGTCTGGTTTAGAGCTTGGCATTGTGGTTTCTGATTCGGATTTTCACCAAGCAACATTGATGCAAGAGGCGCCAAATTGGTTCTGCTGCAGTATAGTTTTCATGGTTGCCGAATGAATCACTGGTTCAGCAACCATTTCTCTGGTTCATCAGGTTCTTGACATTTCAAGTGGGTACTAACTTTTATTGTAAATGACGATCTAGAGAACCCCCAAGTAAAAATGATGAATAGAGAACACTTGTTTCTACTCTGGTTGATTCAAATTGATTTTGGCTCTCTCAGAATCTGAGATCAATTGATGGGTTATATACTAATTAAAACAATTAAGTTTATTTATCTTTTTGATGGAATCAGGGTTCTAACACATCCAATGCAACACAAAAAGTAATTTTTGAGAATCTCGTATAACCCAAAAAAAAAAAAAAAAAAAAAAAAAAAAAAAAAATATGAGATATGGAGATAATCATATTAGCATGAAAAAAAAAAAAAAAAAATCTTTGGTAGCCACATGATCAGTACAAGAGAGAAAAAGGGCGTAAAACAGAAATTATATACAGTGAGCCACATGGCAGAATGTAAAACACGCGGAGTTAGGTACCTACTTAACATCAGAGATTACAGGATCCCAAAACCTCATCAGATCACGAAAAGCCACCACTCCACTCAGTTGACGACAACCCAACAAACCGATTCCCAAACCTAATCGACTCAGCGAGTCAAACCGGTGCAGATAGAAGCGCAAAATTGAGGGCGGCGTCGTCGTCGACGGAGGTCCGACGCCGGAGAACGGCGCGGGGGAGAAGTTCATTGAAGAAGAGCCGAATAGCTCGGTCTAATCGGGTCCGGCCGTCGTTGATCGGCCAGGAAAGGAGGATCCGGCGGATGCGGAAAGCGAAGAGAGAGGAAGCGTGGGAGAGAGCGAGGAAGGTGTGGTTAAGATTGCGAGCCAGAGGGAGATAGAGATTGAAGGGTAAAAGAAGAGGAGTGAGCTTGAACATGTGAGCGAACCATAGCTTCAGACCCATCAAATGGATCGTCATGTCTCAATCTTCTTCTAATTTCTTTCTTCTACTTCTTCTTGTTCTGTGGAAGATATTTTTTTGTTTAGGGGGTGTGGTTGAGGTTACTTTATATTACTCTATTGAAACTATTATGCCACTTCAAAAAAATACAGAAACTACTATGCTAGTCATGTATCTCCAAATATCCAAACCTATTCAACAAATAACTTTGCTCTTATATTCTTATCGCTTTCTTGTCTAAACCTCAATTTTCAGTTATGCTGTGTTTTTCTTATGACGCAACTGAACAAACCAAAATCACCAGCAGTCAGAAGTTACTTAACCTTCGTAACAAATTACAAACAAAAGAATTTCTTTTCATGGTAAATAAAATGCTATATAGCTCAAATTTGTGTGTCAAAAAACAATACTGTGTTATACACAAGACACTATAACAAGCATCTCCACACTGACAACCACAAAAAACAAAAAGAAGCCCTTGAAAGGAGAGAGAATTTGGAAAGGACCTTACTAAGATCTTAGATACATGAGGCTGTGACACACCAGAAAAAATTTCCCATCTTTCATTATAGTTGTCAAAAAATTATTGGAAAAAAAAAAAGAAAAAAAAAAAAAAATATATATATATATATATATGTATATATAATAAAATGAAAACAATTGACTGCCCGCACAAAGCTGATGATTGATTTCCTTCCACCAAGGCCCCAACCCCCCTGTTTACACCATCCAATATCTCTAGCCTCTTCCGGCAACTATAATGATGAACACACCGGACAACATCGAAATTGCCTTTACAAAGATGCTTCCGTATGCATGCACTGATCACAGTCAAAACCAAGATTGCAAAGCAAAATTACCAACTATTAACTTCTGCTAATCTCAGCCAGGACCCATTAAACACTGATCTCCGACTGTCCCTTAACAGCATTGCCTGCCGCAGCAAACAACAAAAATGAAAATTATAAGGTTCTGGCAGATGGGAGCAAATCATATCAAACATGCCTAGCAACTTAGAATTAATGCACAACCAAGTGATAAAAAGTTTAATTGCTGATTCTAGAGTTTTGTGGGTAATATGATTTGCTAATGCAAACAGTAAAATATGGAAGGAAAAGGATTATTGACTAAAATTGAGAAATTACATGATCTACATTTTCTCTTTCCCTCCATGCTGTGTTGCGTCATTTGTGTCGGTCGAAGCCAAATGTGCCAGAGAAAAGCTCAAATCATTATATTTTAAATCATATCTACCAATGCCTGAGGCCGGGGCCTTGACCTCACAATCGTCTCATCACTATGTCTGATCCATTCAGAAAGTCTCCAAGGCTTCTGCCACTTCCATTTGAACTGTAACAACCACTGATGATGACTTCTCTTCCACCTCCAAAGCTTCCCACCTTGTCCTACTACTGTCAGCTTCTTAGATGATTGGCCAATTGGTATCATCTGCGGTCAATTACATTAGTAACTAAACCAATTACTTAGGCAGATCAAAACACAAATCGAGTGTCAAAAGAGATTAACCTTTCGCGAGTGGTCCACAAAAGCTGCTGACTCTCTGACAGAGCCATTAGCAATGCCCGCCGTGTATTTGAGCTGCTTCTGTGCAGGCACTGACATTGGAGACAAGGGCCCACTCATGTCATCAGCAAAGTGTTTCAACGAACCATGTGAGTTTCCCTGTTCATTGCAAGTCCCTTGAGTATTAGCTGCTGGGACTAATAAAGCAGAGTTTTCTGGATACATATATTTGAGAACCTCCAATGATAATAAAACAATTATTATTCATTCTTCCTTCATGGATAGGGATTGCGGTATTAATGCTGAAAGATTGCCAAAAAACCAATCTGACATCTTCAACCTACAATGGTTTTGTAGAACTAGAACCCAAGAAAAATCTCAAGACCACCTTTACAATTCTAGCTTCTAAATTTTTAAGTTTAATTGAGTTCACAGGATCTACCTTGGCTCATATTTGAATGTTAAACTTGAGTAAATTCAATTCCTTGTGCACAAGTGTGCATGTTTAAAGACTTAGAATCCCAAATATCTGGCCTTTCTTTTCTTTTTCTTTTTTTTTCTCTTATTTTTAAGTGCATTAAAGTAAAAGAATCAATTCTTATGTTCAAAGATGTCTCACCGAAGCTGATGTAGCCAATGCAATGGCAACGGCTTGCTCTCTCAGTTTTTGTTGTTTCTCAATTTCTTTTCGCTTTGCTTCACTCTGTCTCAGAAGACCAACAAGTTCATTAATTTGCTCTTTCATCTCTTTCATTTCAACTTCTTTCTCCCATAACTGACACCTATTGACAACACAACCAATACAATTGCAAAATACAATAAGCCAAAAGAGTAAAGTGAAATGCAAGGAAAATTATCCATTTCCTAATATAAATTTCTTTTGGGTATCTTTATATAATATTGATGACACCTGTTTAATTGAGTGTTAAAAAATTGGAGACTTCAATGAATTCTGAATCTGAATTCTACACTCCATGCCCTCACTCCCACTAGAGCAGGAAAGAGAATGCTTATGCGCTACAGCAGGCTATAGCAAGGAGATGGCCCTTCAGTCTCATTGGAGTTTGTGTTGTTCATTTTAGGGATTTTCTGTAGTGGAGTTTAGCGTTCCAAAGAATTTCTCCCAAACTCTTGCCATAATTTTGCTGATATTTGAAAATAGTATCACATGAATGTAAGATCTTGGGCAACATTTTGAATTGCAACTAGTAAATAAACAAAAGATCACTAATCATCAAGTAATGTGCAGTACCCGTGGCCTACCCATTTGTTTGGGCTGGGAGGTGGGGGATGTTGCCATGTTATCAATTAGGTTGTGCATCATAATTTTTGGATAACTAGGATGGGAAGTGTGACCTCAAAAATTAGTACTCTCAATTTTGGAAGAGGTTAAAAAGAGAAAACTTCAGAATCAAATGAATAAGGTAAAGATATTGTTATCTATATGTCAGAGAGCAGCACCTTGCTTCTGCAGCCACATTAAACATGTATTGAAGAAGGTTCTTTGCATCTCCCATCGTTCGCAGCTGGATCCAACGTCCACGGCTAGTAAAGGCCCGTTCCCTCTCTTCTGCCTCTGAAAGTTGTGAAGCCATTGCTACCATAGAATTTGAGGAGATCCCCAGCATGTTTTCAAGTGACGATATTCTTGCCATTCTTGCATTTGGTGAGATGGAAGACACTCTAATGAAGCAAGATAAAATGTCAACAAATTTTAGCTTTAGTTTACAATTGCAGAATCAACTCCATTTTGTACTATTGCATACCTAGAAAGCCCATTCTTTCCTCTAGGAGGACTAAGCCCTTTTGCAGCAAACTCCTCCCCTTGTTTCAATAAGGCTAACTCTTCAGCAAGTGCAGCTCGTCTGAACAAATAATCCAGCTATGTCAGTGAGAAACTCAATCCACATAAGATAACCTTCACTGAATAGGAAATGAAAACAAACTTGATTCTGGATACATACACTTGGCTTTGTTTCTCATACTCCAAACGAACTTCATGCACATTCACCATAACTTCAAGCTCATGTTCAAGCCATCGTTGCAAGGATTTTTCATTACTCTAAAGACACATTTAGTCATTTACATGAGAATATCATCAAAAGTAAAAAAAAAAAAAAAGAAATAAAAAAAGGAAGGAGAACATCTTTGGAATGTCTTAACAATTATATATGCAAGTTACCTGGCCACTGGATAAATTTCCATTTGCAGTTACTGTAAAAGAATAAAATCATTAGGGTCAGAGAATATATGAGAAGAAAGTTCAAATACAAAGAATAAACATTACCTGAGGTATCACGTGCTGAAGACTTGCGAGCTTCTAGCAACTCCTTTAGCCGCTTGGTGGCCATGGCAGCCTCTTCAGTCTTTCTCTGAAGAACCTGCAAGCAAGAGAAAACTTTCCCCTCAGGATGATCTGCCATCTTCTTAAAGTCTACAGACTATCAAAGCCAACAGAATCCTGGAAATCTAGAGGAGATAGGCACTATATAAGGACCATTTCTTGAATTATTTGAAGGGCCAAAAACTAACGGCCATAAATAAACGTTCCTCAAGTTGTCGTCTAGGGATCAAAGGATAGTTTAACATGTATCTTTATGCTCAATTAGGTCACCTTCCTGCTAAAAGGCAACCCTTGCTCTATTCAACTCAACTAAATAAAGTGTTTTGCCAACTACATGATGTTGGTTATTTGAATCCACGTCCTCCACTCTGCTCTTTCAATGGCTTAGTCGACAATCATAATACAAACAAATCATTCTTAATTACCCCTATCCATGTTATTTAGATCTTCCATCTCCTCTATAAGTGCCACTATTTTTTCTAATTGGCATATCAAATGGTCTTTGTTATAACCAATAGATTCCTTATTTCTCTGTTAGGTAATAAGCAATTTTCCTGACGACAAATTCAACCAAACTTGACAAAATGTAGAATTGTATGGTCTGTATGCTTTTGATTCATAAATAACACCATGTATAATAGTAGAAAGACAACAGTCTCCCCAAAACCTCCTCAATCAATAGGTCCATAGGGCCTGAGTGAAGTGTCAGTTACACCGACATTTTAACTCTTTCAACTTAAGCGTCCTTAACCTAAACATGATTCCATGTGTCAACACTGCAAACATAGAAATATATTTACACATATTTAGGAAGTTTTTGAAAGCAGGTTCAACCCTCAATTCAAGAATGACAGGATTCTAAACAAGAACCCACTTCAAAGTTTACACTTAATTATTCCATAGCCAACATTTTTTTTTTTTTTTTTTTGAGTACCAAGGGTATTCAGGCTTCGACCAACTAATCCCTTCGATCCCTAGTTGCTCAAGCGGAAGACGCCTCCAATAGCCAATTCATTTCCACCTAACACTGATCATTAGAAGTGATCAGATTGCCAATGCCCTCACAAAAGGACAACTATCTAAACCACGAAAGTGAAGCTGGTGCTTCAGTTGTACCAGGTGGTAAAGCATGGGTATTTTGTATGCATTAAGGCAAGGTAGAAACCATGGGATGTAATTTTGCATAGTTATTATGTTGATTCATTTTCTAAAATAACTCCCCAAGCTTAGCCAATGGAAAAATTACAAATTCTGCAGCGGTGTCCTCACCATTTTCTGACGCTGATTCAGAGCTTGCAGTTTGTGCCGTTCATACTCATTTCTTCTTCCCTCCTTTCGTAACTGTTCAAGAAAATAAAGCCCAGCATTGAAAATATGACAGAAGGCTAGAATACAGTAGAAGAGACCTTCATAATGGAATTGCCCTATGCTACAAAAAATGACCTGCAACACTTCCTTCTCACGAGAGGCCTTCCACTGTCGAAATTGTTCTGCCTCTTGTTTTATCTTATGTTGAAGTTGGACCTAGGAGTTTGAGGAACCATTACAGCAGATCAATAAAGTCACTTGATATATTACAGTACTTCGTTAGAATGTAAATCTGATAATCTGATTGAAGGCCAAGGTTATACCCAACCTTCTGTGCCTTGATAGATTGTATTTCATCTTGAAGCCGCTTTGCTGCTTCATCACTTCTTTGTTTTTGCTTTAAAAGCTGAACCTGGTTTTCTTGTTTCTTTTTTAGATCCAAAATCTAAAGCATGTGAAAAATGAAGGATATCAAGATTTTGAAAAAAAAAATATGACAACACAAGGGCTATATCAGATAAACAACATCATCACCTGTGCCTCTAGTGCCTTTAATTTCTGGGCATGAATATCTTGCATTTTCTGTGTCTGGCCATCAGAAGTAGCATTAAGGCTTTCAACTTCAGCCAAAAGATGATCCCTCTGTTGCTGTAATAGCGTAACAAATGTAAATGTGGACATTAGATCTTCAAAGAAAAAGCATTCATTTGAGTTATGCAGATTGAAGAATATACCAAACCTCAACAGTTCTTTTCTCATCCTCAAGTTCCATGACTTTTTTCCCAAAGTGCTGCTTAAGTGCCACTGTGTCAAAACCTCCAAATAATTTCATCTCCGACTGCATGAACATAAAAAGTGCTATAATGATAATTTGATAAACATTATCAGGTTACTGTCTGTTAAACCATGGCTAGGTCAAGTGGTTTCTAACACAGTAACAAAGCTCTGGTTTGTATAGGTCTCCATTGGTATCTTTGGTATTTGTTTATTCTTCTCTCTCCAAAAGCAAGATGGGGGTCAACGTCAGGGGGTGCGTTAGTGACTAACCCCATTACATTGTTGAGCTTCTATAGCTTTTTGGTCAAGTGAATTCTAACAATATGCTCTCTGCTCCCAACTTTTCATACAGATATTCTCAAGAAAAACCAAAACAAATTACACAATTTTATACTAAAATCATTCATACCTCTTTCTGTTCTAGACGCTTATTCAACTCATTCAATTCCTTGTCCATTGTATTCTGGAGAAGCGTGTGCTCCCACTCTTTGGCTACTTCTTCATCAATTTCTTTAGAGTTGTCACCTATTCAAGTTTGAAACTTTAGACTCTTTACTGAAAAGGAGGAAATACTTTCCCTATGGAACAACTTATGTACAGCTAACAAGTAAGGGTGTACATGGGTTGGGTTGGGTCGGTTTGGGGCTAAAACCTAACCCAATCCAAACAGTTCGGGTTAGTAAATTTGAAACCCAACCCAACCCAATTAATCCCCTAACCCAACCCAACCCAACCCAAATAGTTCGGGTTCGGTTCAGGTTGGGTTGGTTGATCGGGTTGCACTTGGGCCTAATATTCTTTTTTTTATTAAAAAGTTAGAAAGAATAATATTAAATGCCTTGGGAAAAAATATTAAATGCAAACATGGATTTATTGTAAATTTATTCTTTTTTACTAAAAAATTAGAAAGAATAACAAATAATTGTCAACAAAACAGTAAATGCAAAGTGAGTTTATTGAAAATTTATTTTTTTTATTTAAAAAGTTAGAAAGAGTAACAAATGATTGTCAACAAAACATTAAATACAAACATGAGTTTATTGTAAATTTATTTATTTTATTAAAAAGTTAGAAAGAATAACAGATGATGAGGCTGACCCTACTAACAAGAACCAAGGCAAAGGCTGACCCAGCTGACTTGAATAGTGTGGCTGATAGAGCTAGCACCATTGACGTGATTGGTCAGCAGTAAGGCTTAAGCAAGACAAGTAGCATACCTGTTATGCTTTCACTCATTTGATAATCAGAAGAATCCATATTATGCAAGCCCCTCTTCAGGCCATCACTTTTCAGGAAAGAGTTGCCATCTTCCTAAGATTTGAAGAATGAACTATTATTACAAGCAGACCCTAGAAACCAATTTGATTAACAGAAATGGAAAAATACAAGATGAATAGAACAAAATAGACGCCTATGAGCCTAGCATGGAAATAAAAACTCTGCATGAAAAAACAGTTCTCTGTCAACATACTTGAGAATCTATTTCACATTGTTCTACTACAGCACATCTGCTGCGATATTCATGAAGTTCCCTACGAAGACCTGAATTAGTAGCTTCAAGCCAAGATATTTTTTCCTTAAGAACCTACAAAACCAAAATAGTCAAAATATAACTATAGTACAGAGAGAATCATCTTTCAGCCAAAACATGTCAAACTTTCACAGAAAAAGGATGAATGAACAGAAGTTTCATAGATAACAGACAAACCTGCACTACATCAGATGATGCTCCTCCACCGCGGGCACAAAGTAGTTCTGCCTGTAAGCACTCAAGTTGTTGGCGCATCCTTTGTATCTCACTAGATATTGGATCTCTATTAACCTGTAGGCCAATTTCGCCAATGTATCACCGGCATATATGAAATCAAAACCATAAATGCCATCCCTTTTTAAATAAAGCAAAACAAGCAAAAAATAATGTAAATTGAGAAACTCACAATAGGCTTGTTCTGAATATTGCGAGCACGATTAGCATATTTGAGAGTGTTTAATGTTTCCTCCGCATTAATATCAGCTGGACTGATACAAGCTGGAATGACAAGATTTGTTCAATATAAGAGTGAAAGAATAAACCAAAACTCTAGCAGCTCAACACAAACGCACATGCGCACACACACACACATATATAATAACAACATCAAGGCATCCTATCTTCTTATTTCTATAATTTCATAAGTTTGCAACTATCAACTAAGATTAGAAACACAATAGACGTCCGGAAACAAAATACAAAAAAATTGATCTTGGCTAAGGAAAATGAACAGTCACTGCAGGCAAATGGAAATAGCAATACTTTACCTATCATAACTGTTCTGCTGTTTCCACCAAGTGAATCCTGCCAGAATATGCACAACAGGACTTAGACTAATTATTAGAAGAAAGTGAACACTTTTTTGTCACAATGTTTCATGAAGATCAGTTAAATTATGAAAAAAATGGTTCGCAAATAGTGGATCAAGACCAAAGCCAAGCTCAGCTGAGACACTTGCAAGTATGCCTTAGACTTGCATGAACTATTATTCTGTACATTGGAATTAACAATGATACTTATCAGGTTATTTTCAGGATAAATGACTAAACGTAATCCATATTTTTAAACAAAGGACAAGATTTCTCATATTGAAGATACAAATAAAATAGTATGATTGCTAGACTTTTTAACCATAATAAATCTTCTAATTTTTTACTACATTACAGATAAACACATGTAGACACACCTAGCATCTAGCATCTATTAAGACAAGTAGAGGTTAAGGTTGGAATTCATCTAATCTATATGCTAAAATCAGCCCGCATCAATGCAAAGTTTTAAAATAAGAGTTTGATTAACATGGAAATTATTATAATGTAAGCATTTGATGATTACTGGCTCTCATCAGGTCATCACTTAATCCTAGCCAGCCTCGGAAATTCTTGAGCTCTGACTTGTTCTCCAAATCATTACTTCACAGAATTATACATGCTAGCAGATATTGAATTCATCAAAACCTTAATATAAAGAATAAATCAAAACCTGCAAAAGCCGAGTAAGTTTACTATCTCGATAAGGAACATGAACACCTTCTTTTCTCTTCTTTTCATCTCCAAGAGCACTTATAACATTACCAAGTGCTAGCAGTCCCCTGTTAATATGAACTCCTGTTTAAACAAAGAATAATAATCTTAGTGGAGATTATTTTGATGTCCGTATAGGACTCCTTCAGTATGGTTAGTAACAAAAAATCTACCAAGTGCCCACCTTCCTTAAAACGTAAACCGTCAGAACCTGTACGCTTGGCTCGTTCTGATCCAGCAAGATCTACCAAATGGAGCTTTGCACATAAATATTCTTCATTCATATCCTCATTTGGGCTGCCATCACCAGGAAAAGCAGGAGCAAGTCTGCGCATCTGTTCTACTGTGATTGTGAAGATGGCATGCGAACGACTATCACAATAACAGAAAGAGGAACACCATAAAGTCAGAACCAAGAATTGTTGGCTTCAGTTGTAGCATTAAATATGCTTACCCAGCATTTGAAAAAAAAAAACCCTTGCAAAACATACAGAATAAATTAATAATTAATAATACTCTCATCCGGATTTGGCAAAATGTAGATTCTTGTAAGAAATTTTGCCTCTTGAAGTAAAAATATTGGTAATCGATATGTTTAAAGAGGTCCAAGATTCCTCTCTACTTTTTCTTTTTCTTTCTTTCTATGCTTCTTTTTGGCTTATGAACTTCCATTTCCAACCTTGTCATACTATTGGAGGATGTACCTCGGGCATCATAGCCTACCACCTCTAATAAATAGCAGCCTAGTTAATCATCTTGGTTTCCAGAATGTGTAGACATCATAAATGTTAAGTGAAGGAAAGTACAGCAGCTAGGAGAAGCAATGAGATCTTAAAATGGATTTGAGAGGAAAACTTTTAGACACTTGAAGCAAGACTCTTATAAAGTAACTTTTCTGCATAGGGATTTTGAGATAGAAAAGCCATGCAGGGAGTTTTTGTTAC
The DNA here is from genome assembly GCA_035771175.1 of Paratinospora sagittata. Lineage (NCBI taxonomy): Eukaryota > Viridiplantae > Streptophyta > Magnoliopsida > Ranunculales > Menispermaceae > Paratinospora > Paratinospora sagittata. The sequence goes on from CM069594.1 coordinate 33,889,550, forward strand.
AGTACTGAATGCCGTAGAGGACCTATCTGATAGAGTTTTCTTGAAGAGATACTTTCGAAAGAATTATTTCTTTACTCCTTGCTAGGGAATGGCAAAGCTCAAATCTGCCCCTTTGACCCTTACAAATAACAAAGAAGAGAGAGAGACTGTTATAAGACAAGGAATGACAGTGTCAATCACTAATTTCATACTTGATGACCGTATAATGAGATTTTTCAAAATATATCAATTGGTGCATACAGCAAACACAAAATATATATAGTCTATGGCAGAAAGTAGAAAATTGTAAATTATATTTTTCATTGCCCAATGAATCTAATTTGTTACAGGAAAAGGAAATGGCATTATATTTGAATATTCACTTCATGAGCCTCTTGATAAGATCTGCATCTCTTCCATCACATTCATCAATAGCAAGAAGGATAGGAAATACCTGCTAGTAGTTTATTCAAATGTATGAATAAGCTCCTATAAAGTTTCTGAAGTATTGGCAAAGAATGTGCTAACCTGGACTGGTTGTTCATGTTTGTGCTCCCGGTTGCCCTGCTCAATGATCCTTGTTCCAGACATGCAGCCATTTCTTTTAGTGTGCTAACACCAACTTCAGTTGAACCAGCCAATGTTATAGCTCCATTTGATGACTCACGAATTTGTATCGGCGGTCTTCCAGGGACTGCTACTTTTCCAACATGTCCATTAGCACCCTCTGATTTGCCCATGGATGTTGAATCCAGCAAATCACGCACTTCTTCTTTTAGAATCTTCACATCCAAATCTCTAATTACATACTTGCCATAAGAAGCAAATGTGCAGATGCAACTGATAACATAACATATGAAGATCATGCATAACAAACTTCTCCCATGGTAAAATTAATTAAATATACTCAATAGTCAATAAGAAGATAAGTACATTTGGTTTGCCCTACTTAAGACTTTAAATTGCAGGATGCATGATGAGTCTAGGACCACAAGGTGTTGAAATAAGCTTTGCATGTTTAGTTTTTAATCATTAAATATGTTAATGCACATGCTGAGTAACAGAATAAAGTTCTATCAAACATGAACCATAACTCCACAGAAACAAGACTAGGCATAACAACTAAGAGCCTAAGAGTTCAACAGACCTCAATGAAAGAAACGCGTAACTGGAATTCCACTTCATGCTTCATGGTTTCAATCTTACTGAATAATGCATTCATAACTTGGGGGATAATCCCTGTCTGACAACCATCTTTACAGCCGGTTCCCATGGTATACGTCTTTCCTGAACCAGTCTGCAACACATTGAATGTGTTAGATACTAAAACCTCAGATTACAATGGCAAAGATGTTTCACCAGAGTAGCTGCTGAACAGGAACTGTAAAACCTAACCTGACCATAAGCGAGAACGGTAGCATTATATCCTTGGAACAAACCATCAACAAGTGGAGTGACACATTCTTCAAACATGGCAGAAGATGGAGAACCACTGCTTCCATAGACATGGTCGAAAGTGAAAGAATGAGTGCCAATTTGTACCTGCATTATAGCCATCATGTAAAACCAAACTTACACAATTGAAATATAATTCCATGCGCTCCATTGCCTTATGGAGAAAGGAAATTGTAACAAATGTATCCGCGGACAGTAGAGAGAGAGAGAGAGAGAGAGAGAGAGAGAGAGAGAGAGAGTAAATAAATGAGAATGATAATCTTCTAAAAAGTACATAAAAGATTCTTAAGTTGCTTATTGAAAACTCCAAAATGGCAAGAGGATGGCTGATTGACACACGTAAGAGGCACTAAGGATACTACAGCACATATCTTTCTTTATTGATGGAAGAAGAAGTTCAATCTTTCCATTTATCTGTAATAGCCTCCCACTTAATCAAGAAAATCTCCAAAAGGCAAGCTCCACATAACATGTTCCCAACAACAAACAACACTTTGAAATTGTTATTTCCTCAAAATCTTTTTCACAACTCTCCAAGTGTCAACCATTTCCTTTACCAAATCCAGCATATTACCGAAAAAGGACACCTACAAATCTTTGGTTCTAACTTTAGAAGCCAAAAGGAAAACTCCTCATAGGTTCATACCATGTTCCCAACAACAAACAACTCTCAATTGAATTGTTTTTTTCTCAAAATCTTTTTTACACCTTTTCAAGCGCCAACCTTTTCCTTTCAACCAAATCCAGCATATTACTGAAAATGGACACCTCCAGATCTCAGATTCTACGCCTTTTGCATAAATTTGGACATCAACTTTCTTTTGCTCATTACTTAAACCTTAAAAGATAGCACAATACCTCTAAGACAAGACTCCAGGATAGGTGCATCAACAGATTAATTGCAGAACCGCCCCTATAAGAATATAAATTTCAAACTTTACCAGCAGACTGTTAAAGGTTAAATTGTGAATAGTTCCACTCCAAACGAACTGGATAAGAAGAAGGTTGAGAGGTGATGATTTCAGTGATGAAGAAGATAATACTAGATCACCTAGATTTAGCGGTCTCTAGGTCATTCACTACAGAATAGCATTTAGGTTATGGATCACAGGGGGGATGGAGGAGAAATTCACATCATTCCTCTAATTATCCAAGTGATGTCAGTTTTGTAATATGTGCAGTTATAGTTTCATCTCAAGATTAAAACTTCAGTTAAGAATTTATATTAGTTAATAGATGATGCAGAACGTCACCAATTTTTATATTGACCATTTGTTATGATTCCTCAAACAAACAAACAAAAAAAATGGTTGCAATTCAATTAATGCAACTAAAACCCTAATAGAGGTAGATTAACAAACAATTTTGAATATGAAAATGCTCCATAAATGACATGGTCGTCTCAAAATCTTCCTTTTTTAACTGTAATAGCTGTTAAAAAAAAAAAAAAAAAAAAAAGAAAAAGAAACTGCAGAATTTAATTCAAGCATCCAATTTCAACCAATCACAAATGCAAAATCTTCACTAAAATTTCTAACTTGCTATAAATACATGAAATCCACAAATGGAAAGCCAACATCAATCAAAACACACTATTAATCACAAAAAAAAACTCGTCACCACTCACGGGAAAGAAACAAGCTTTTAATTTCAAGTTTCTATTAAAGGTGAGAACTTGTCATTATCTCTCTTTGTCATTTTCTGAAGAGCGGGTGTGATTTCCGACTCTTTTAGCTTATATCCCAGAAATTGCTTGAAACCTCACTAGACCTAGTAATAAGTTCATGGAGCCAAATTAGGACCTAATGGAGTTTTCGATCCTAGTGTTTGTTGCCTTGAGAAAGAAAACCTAAAATGTGCCACAAACTATCAAAAAATTACAAATTATTCTCTGAACAAATCACTAATTGCAAGAACACGAGTACAGAGCAAGCAACGACAATCGCCAACAAAACATAAAGAAAAAAAAAATGAAGTGCACAAGCAAGAAAATCTACAGGCGATAATCGTGATTAGCACATCACGGTCAAACTAGTCGTTGAGTGGATTTACTAAGCTCCGTTAATCCAAGTCAAAACAAAGAAAAACTCGCAAAAACTCCGAATCATCCATCTAAAAAGCACAACAAGAGCTTCACCAATAACCAACTGATCCAGAGTCAAAACCAGTCGAAATTGCACTGTACCGACACAAGAAAATACAGAACACAAGAACGAAACCATAACATCAGAGCATCATACCAGAGATGTAACTCAAGGATTTTGCTCCAACAAAGAAAAAGAAAAAAAAAGAATCCAGAAATCAACTAAATCCTTCAAACACACAAACAAGTGCGTCATCAGATCCAGATCTCCAAGCTAATTCACTACAATTCCAAGATTCAATCCAGTAAGCACACAACATGAGCCCAAATGCAGCATCAAAAACGCATTACCTGTGGCTTTCCGGAAACTACGGTCACACAATCCTTACAACCTTGAAGCCGCTCGTCTCCGATCAGCGGCCGCACATGCACCGCAACTTTAACACAGCAATCATCGGAAGTCTCCATAGGTATCATAAATAAAATAGAGAGAGAAAGAGTACGAGAGAGAGAGAGAGATTCGGAGCAAGAGAGTGAAACACAATCTTCTTGCTAGAAAACCACTCTCATTGTCTACAAAATTAGATATATCTGAAAAGAAAACGATGCTGCAACAGAAGAGAAGATAAAAAAAACAAAAACACAGAGAGAGAGAGATGGAGGTGGTTGGAGGAATATTAGCCGAGGAGCTCGAACGTCAAAAGCAAGAGGACTAGAAGAAGAAGAAGGAAGTAACTGCAACAACCACTATCATTTTCCCTTGATCTTCACTGCACTGCGCACTAGCCAGCCAGTCCAGCCCAGCCAGAGTAGCAGGCGGTGGTGGTGAATATGGGAGGTGCTACTTGTTTGGTGAAACTTTTGTACCACTCTTTCCCGAAATACCCTCCACCCCTCCCTCCTCTTCACTTCCACCGTAAGCCACGCTCTTTAACAACAATTACTGTTTTACCTTCTCCCCTCCGTATTATATAAAATAAAATAAATAACTAATGAATTAAAATTCATAATCAAGCTAATGTCTTAAATTACCATATGGGTCTAAAGAGAAAATCTTAAAAATATTAAAACAGACTTAAAAAAATAAATTCAAATATATACTCAAGTTGATATCGTAAAAAGGTAAGTAGTTTATTCAGTTTTAAAAAATATTATTTTAAATACTAAAAATATAATTATATATTCATATTTATTAAACTTGTAAATAATGTGTATTGTGTGATATAATGAATATGAAGTTATAATAACACATGTAGTTAAAATAATATTTTTTCTATTTTATCTATAATAATAATGTAGTAATTCACCGTGTCAACTTAAGTATAAATTTAATTTAATTTTTAAGTATAAATTTTTAAGTAGTTTTAACATTAATAAAAAATAAACCACCCCCCACTCATCATATCAATTTTAAATAATATATTTGTGTTTGTTTTTTCTTTTGAGATTATTATTTTAACATCTTTATAATAATAATAAATAAATAAGTACCAAGCCAACCAATCCCACCATTCCCCCCCCCCCCCCCCCCCAAAGTCATATTTTGTTCTGGTCTATAAATAAAAACAAAAACAAAAAAAAGATACATAAAAATAAGAATATTTGCGTGCAATGTATGATACAAGATCACGTGGCGGAGGATTGTCCAAGCCTACAAGGCATTAAAGTAAAATAAAAATAAAAGATACTCATATGAGTCATGACACGAGGGGGCAGCTATGATTGTTCTGCCGTGGCAGTATCGTAAATAATTGAGAAATTTAAGGGCGAAGTGCAGGGTCCGCGGTGGTGGTGGTGGGAGGCGGGGGTGGGGAGATTTTCCAGCGTTTAGGACAGCGACGGGAGGAGTAAAGCGAGAGGGCCTAAAAGCGCGCCCCACCTATAACCACAACCAGCAAGCGCAGACTGGGCCCCGAGTAACGTGGCCTCGTGGTTTTGGGCTCTCCCTCGACTCCGTGGGACCCGTTTTTACCTGTACACTGCCAACAGTCAATTTTCTCTTCTCCTTCTTACTCGCTTTGTTTCGTTTTTTTTCTTTATCTATTTTGGGGAATATAGTGTGTCTACAGGTAAATTTCTTTACTTGGTATATTTGTTTGAATTCAGAGAAGTATCGTTTTCTCCTCTGTGAGCAGGGTTTTATTTCTACGTCAACATGGTCAGAATCCTGCTCCGGTATCTTTTTTCAACTAATTTCTTAGGTTCCTACTTGCTCGAACGAAAGACAAAGAGTTGAATTCGTAATCTATCTCTTTTCCTCCCTGGAATGAGTGTTTCGAACTCGAGCCGCTCAATCAACTAAACATTGATTAAAAAAATTAATTTTTTTAAATTTATTATTATTTTTATTTAGACATCAGTAAATATTTATAAAAAAGAAAATATTATTTTAATTTTTCTAGAGTTACTTAAGAGAGTATGACACAACAGAAATACGGGTTTCGTGAATATGACAATACGCATGCAAAACTTGTTGATCCAAGAAGGGCTCCTTGGATCTACAAATCAATTTTATATAAAAAATTAGGAAAAGAAATAAGTTTTATCAAATAAAGTTATAAATATAATTAATGATATTAAATATCCTTTTGATAAAAAAGTTAGAAAAGAAAAATTGGATAAAAGAAAAGGGACATCTAAAAAATATATTTTAAATAAAGTGTGATAATCACTAATTAACTACTCAGTTCTCTTTTTCTTTTTTTAACTTTTCTAGTCCTGATATACAACTTAAAAAATAAATTTATTTTATTCCACCAAATTAAGAATAATTTTATTTAAAAATTATATGTCAATGATCTATAATGAAAAATATATGCTAACCAACAATTAGCATTATTTATTATGGCGGATGTAATAATGTATTATTTCCGGACCGACTAAGCTACCACACGTTGGCTCATTTCAATGTTTTCAGCATATTAGACCTGATTGAACCTGATTAGACTTTGGGACTTCTAGCCAATTAATTAATGCAGCCGAGCTACTTTTTTGTTTGACATTTAAAACTGTACCAGTTATTTCAAGCATGTTTCCACAAATATTAAGGCGAGATAATGGTAATATTGGAAATACTGATCTATATGATAAATGCACCTACGAGTGATCAACCTAGCATTGATGGAGTGGTTACTCACTCCGTCTCCAACACGGCGGTTTTAAGATCGAATTTTAAGTTGAAAGAGTTTATAATTTTTTTTTTTTAAGTTATTGTCCACCCACAAATTTAGTCTCGTGATACGCTTTAGCTGGTGTGAAGATGCCGTATAGTCTAATCCAAAAAAAATTGCAACTATAAGTGACAAAAAAGGGAAAAATGAATGCATATTTTGATGTGCATTATTATATTTACAAGACCTATAAGTCGATAGTACCCTGGCCCTTTTTTCTTTTCTTTTTTTCTATATTAATTGGTCTGATTCAGCTGTGATTGCAATATTTCCAAGCTCAACTTATATTTCATCTATATCTATGGAAATAAAACACTTTTTAGGTATATTAAGCTCTCTTTATGTTTAGAGGAGCCTGTTCAAAATATATATATATTTATATATTTAGAGGAGTGAAAAATAGGAAATAAATATAACAAGTTAAATTCACATCTAAAATAGGCAAAGGTTTTTTTTTATGTAGATTATTAAAAAATGTAAAATTATAAGATAGTTTTTGGTATGATTGTAAGAAAGTAACCGGCCACCCAAAGTTAAGGGGGCGTTTTATTTAGGATTTGAATACAGTTTTCTTGTATTTAAAACTTTGAAAACAAAGAAAATTTGTTTGGTTTGAATGAATTGAGAAAAAAAAATTCACTTTTTATAAAAAAAAAAAAGAAGGATAGTTTTTAGAAAATGACGAAACATCATTTTTTGAGTTTTATGTTTTCTAATTAGATTTTAGTTTTTGAATTATCAACCATACACAACCTAAAATTTTTGGCTTTAACATATAAAAATCCCCAACCGCTCTAAGGTTGAAAAAAATAATTATGATAAGATTGTTAGATCCATTTCAAATTAATTGTGCAAGAAAAATGCAGGAATAATGAGCATGTGATTGCTAATAAATAGATCTAATCATCATATATTTGTTTTGATTGACAACTCTTAGTTGCTCCAATTATTCAAACATTCAAATATGAACATGGAATTTATAGTTGAAAGAGTGTCAACTCCATACCTTGAAAATATACCAACCATCGATTGGTTCAATGGCTCGAAGGCCAAACCCAAGGAGGGTTGAGAAACTTAGTTTCGAGCTTGAGCCCCCCTTAATAAAATAATGGTTGAAAAAGAAGTTTCCGCTTCTGTAAAATTCTGAAGTCCAATGAAATAGTCTCGTCTCCAATGAGAACGAGGATACCACCGGATGTCAAAATCTCGGTATTTAAAAAAATATTAAAAAAAAAAGAATAAGAATAAAATATCAAGATTGTAATTTGGATTAATATGAGGGGCAAGGTTGTTATTCAATGCCATTTTCTACATTTCAACATTAATAAAATTATAATTTTTTTATATTAGTAAACAGTAAAAACTACATAGACTAATATTGGTGCATGCAATAATGTGTGTGTGTATGGTAATTAGTACGAGTATTTATTATTTATTATAATTTTAAATTTGTGATTAAAAATAAATTGTAAATCATTATATTAACTAATATTACTGTTTCCGATAACAAGATATTAATATTATCAATCAATAAAGAGTTGAGAATGTATATGATATAAAAGAATAAAATATGACAATTAAAAAAGGATACAATAGAAAAACTATAACTAAAACTTAAATATATATAAGGAACTTAAAAGAAATTGGAGATAGTTAGAATCACTAAATTAACCCGTCAACTATCTTTTAAATTAAAGATTAGTGATACAATGACACTCATGGTGTACATCAATAAAACATCACCTGCAATACACCATTCAATTTTTTCTAATCATATGTGTTGTTACACAAAATAAAACAAATAAAATGAAATAACTTTCGGCTGATTTTTAAATAAAAATTTAAATAAAAATATTTTATTTATAATCTTCTATTATAAATAAAGGCTCAAATTTTAATTCAATTCATTCAGATCTAAACGTTCAAAATCCTTTACGAGTTCTCTACTAAAGAGTTTCTCTAGATCAATAGAGAGAGTCTAATTGTTTTCTCCTTTAAAGTAAAGAGAGAGTTGTAATCTACAGTCTATAGTGAAATTTTTACATTCTGTCCGTAGACGTAGATCTCAAAATCAAACAACGTAAAACTTATCTCTATACTCTTTATAGTTATTATTTTTATTTTACCATATAAGTTTCTCAAGAAGTAATGTCGAAACCTTTGAAAAATTCTTAGTATGTTATGTGGTTGTGGCCTTGGCTGATTTTTCACATCAGAAAGGTCTTTTTCAAGACACAATATCATTTACGTGTACTACACTATTCACCTACTTAACGCTATTTATACGTATGACACTATTTAAGTATATAATAGTATTCATGTATATGATATTATTTACAAGAAATAGTAGGAATCGGCGTATATTAACTATTCACAACATATTACTATTTATACATGTACCTTGTCAATGAATCAATATATTATACCGTTACTCTGCTGAATCATCAATTGATTTAATTAGCCAGACTCAGTATTGTCTTTAATAACTTTAAGTAGTGAACGGGAGACAGCTTGCTGTTTTAGAAGACTTGATATTTAAGTGGATTCATTGTGACCCCACCTTTCAATGTGGGGACTAATATGGTTGATTTTATTGAAAGTTGCTTACTTTGTAAAGGTAATACTAGATTTTTAAATAAGACACGTTAGTACAGTTGATCATTATATGCACCATCAGACACTACAAATTAAGCAAAAATATAACAGACAAATAAATAATTTGGCAGATTTTAGCTCAGCACGTCCCCTCCAATTTGTTAATATTTGATGTTGATAAAATTTTGTATCAACATATGTATTTGTGGTCGTGCCTTTAAAAAATTAATACGAATCATGATATTCCTCGTATCCACTGGCCTCCAAAAAAAAAATAAAAAAAATCTATTAGTGGCCACTGTAAATATAAGCTTTAAAGGAATAATAAATTTAAAAGTTGGGTAGAAATGATCATATGCTGACATCTCTTAATTATTTGGTTAACTAGTAGTGTGGATATATTAATAGAAAAATGAGGGGGAAAATAAGAAATGGGGCATGGTACAAGAGATAAATCCAGGGGATGGTTCGATCCTCTCGCTGAGTAAAAAAGGGTTAGTCAAATATGCAGCAGCAAGTAAGGAGAGTCAGAGACACGCACGAAATTAAACAGATGTTGCATATATATATATATATATATCTGCAATTAATTTAATGTAAGGACCCACATGTTCCCGTGTTTGAACGTTTATTTAACTTTGATGTGTGTGCGGTAGTAGACTGCAAGCTAAGCAAAGATGCCCTTCACTCACTCACTCACACCACACCAATTAGTCAGCTTTTCCTTTCTTTCATTTCTATTTCTTTTATTCTTTCTTCATTTTCTTCTTCCTCTTCTCTCTGGTCGGTCACCTTTTATTAGGGAGCAAGAAAAGAAATAGGAGAGAAGGATAGGGCAAAAGATCCCAACCCTAAGTTTCCTTTTCCCGACCTAACTCTCTTTCTCTCTCTGTTCTTTGGATTCTCTACACTTGACCGTTATCTATTGGATCCAAACCAGCCAAGTAAACCACCAGAGTCCCCACTTCACCCTTTTAAGGTACTGAGTTGTTGATTTGATCTTTTATAGCTCGTTAAGGAGCCGTGACGCTTGGGATATATATATATATATACATGTACTAGCTACATACACGAAGCTTTAATTAATTTATTTTTTTAGGTCATTACACGAAGCAATACACACATAAGTATAGGGGTGACAAAAAATCAGATACGGACGGATGCATATACAGATAAAGCTTCATACTAACGGACATATAACATGTCCGTATCGGGCCCGATTTAAAAAATAGATAATAAGTATTTGTCCGTAACCGTATGTTTTAAAAATTGTGAAGTCTAATTTTGTCTATTTTGTTCGCTTTTAGTAGCATGTAAATAAATTCTTAAACATTATACTGAACAATTTGAAATCCTAATGACATAACATCAAATAAATTCTATGAAATTTATAATAAATGACAACAAAAATAAATATTTTTTTACAACCACTATAAGTATAGATATTTTTCATTTACTGGCTAGTAAATGTCTTTGTTTATTTTTTCATTTACTAGCTATTAAATGTCTTTCCAAGACTCCAATTTTCAATGTAAATAGGAAAACAAATAAATTAAAACGATTGTAAGTTTCAAAATATGGCTTAAGGAATGAACATCTTCAAAATTAAAAGCTAAAAAATATTTATTTATTTATTTATTGCCAAAATATCTATTTGATAGTTTATTACTCATTGTATAATTGTATTTAGTAGTAACCAAGAACCGAGTATCCAATTTTTTAAGCTCTTGTCTGGACCCGGCTCGAGTTTAAAAACAGACAAAATTCCATCCGTACTTGACCCTATTATTAAAAGTTTTTGTCTGTACCCGTTTTAAAACGAATCGGATAAAAACGAACAAACGGGTCCGAACCCATTTTGCCATCCGTAATCGAATATATTTAAAGAGGAAGACTGTATTAGATAGTCCGTCGACATAAACCTTTGTAAGATTAACTATCTCATGAAAATAGACAAAAATAATTGAAAAAAATATAAAATTATTTATAATTTAAGTATCAACTTAACCTTTTATAAAATGAAATGGAAAAAAGCATATCAACGTAACTGATCCATATAGTTGAGAAAAAACTTAATTGAGCTAAATTAGTTTAACTTAAAGCAATACACGCACCTATACATAGATAAATAGACACTAAAATTAGCTTCAAAGATTAAAGATATAAGTGAATAGAGTGGTTGGAAATCGTCTATCAAGAATTTAAAGGGTAGTTATGCTAATATGATTTCTTAGGTGTTAATAACTTAATTAAACAAGCAATTTTTTTGTTGTTGGTGCTGTGGTAGTAACAACCTAATAATTGTAGCTTACCCTTCAAAATCAACCTTTTGAAATTTTGTTAGTCCTAATGGGTCTTGGATTGTAATTGAAGGCTTTCACATGACCACAAGAATAAGAAAGCTACCAAGTTTTGCTAGAACCAGCTCAGGGAACCCATATTACCATATACTTCAGACCTTAAACTGAATGACAAGGATTTTCCACCATTATATCCCCTGGGGAGGGCTAGATTGTTCAAGGTCTACTAAATGTATAGTATAGTATTGTGGGCAGGCAACAAACATAACATATATATTTGTTAAAAGTTCTCGTACCAAGCACATACAAAATCAAAGTTAGGTAATTAACCAATTGATTAAGATAGCATTAATTTGACACCAAGTCTATAACAGCAACCTTATCGAATCCATCGTAACCCTAATTAAAAAGTCTTTATTCGGGTAAGAGTTTGTGCAAAATTATAAATAATCATTGGGTCCACATGAGATGGTATATATGGTAGTTGATCCTAGCTAGTAATGGTAATTGAAGAGTTTTTTGGCCATTGTTTCCTTGAGGGCATGTTATATTTGTTAAGAGTTTTTTCTTTTTTCTTTTTTTTTTATGATAAAAATTGATTAATATTTTAACACTAATCCCAAGAAGCTTAATTTTTTTTTTAAAGAAAAGATACAAACATATAATATTTGTTATTTATGGGGTATTAGGCCCAGTTCCTAAACCCACTAATCTTTATGCCAATAAGGTGAGACTTCAATGATCACCCAGCAACACGAAGAAGTCCAAGTCAAGTTTGAAAATATGTTCCAAGAGCCTGTCGTAATAAATGATTTGAAAAACTACTACTCTTCTGCGACTTGAACTCACAACTCGTGCGATGACCGTGGAGCTGGCGACCAACTGCACCAACACCTCATTGCCTATTTTTTTTTATGAATAATCTTTATTTTGTTATTGTTATTGTACTTTCTCCTTCAAAAGCCTTTATCAAATCTTTGTCTTTATATAATAAAATTTTAACTCTTTATTCATCCTGGCATTAGCTATAATTAATAGCCTTGAACAACTTTGAAATTTGAGGATCTGATGACTAAAATAAAGTCATCAAAGAGAGTGAACCAAAACCTCAAAATCAGTGGCAGGTAACATGGGCCAGGTACACCTAACCACCACCTTAAGCATCTAGAAGAATAAAGCACATGCTCAAGATCATATAGATGGCATTTGAAACCAAATGTCCATTCGCATCCAAAATTTTCTTAAGCATTTCTTGCCTGCACTCTTCTGTACTTTCCAAATTAATATTTACATCCAAAAGCATGAGGTTGTCCACGAGGAGGAGAGACTTTGCTAATTTAATATATTACTATCATGTACATATTTATATGTGTAACAAGCCCACCAATATTAAAGTGTGATCGATCAAATATATATGTATATATATATAATATGTGTGTGTAAGTGTGATCATACTCGGAGGGCAGCTGTTTTTTAAAGAAAGAGAAAGGCATGAGTGTGTATAATATTTGAATACTATAGAATTGAAGCTTGACCAACAATTATTATTCAAAACTAGTAGCAGGGCCAACCTGTACTCTTGCAAGAACCTTTAATTCTAAGATTTGGACTGTGCGCTCTGCTTATCCAACTAAGATTCCATGCGGTTGTCGTGATTGAGTTTTGGTATGCTTCCATGCTTTCAGACAGTTAGTTAAGCAACTATATTAGTATATATGTATATACCCTCTTTGAAGACGCGCCTTTTAATTCCCTTCTTTCTTGGTATAAATTATAATAATATTGCCCTCTGGTAGTCCTATGATCTTCCCCATATGCATGACAGCATGAGACCCCCCTATCACTGCAAGATCTGAGGAAGTGATGATATATGTAGCTTTACGTCAACATATAAAAAAGCAAATAAAAAGACAAAAACAGTGAGAGGATCAAAGGGAGCAAGTACTACGTAATTTGTTGGCTTACAAAATCTAAAATATTTTTTTTTTTTTTCAGGGTACTTAAAAAATACAATTAGAAAACTTTTGTTATCTCTTAAGTTTTCAATTTTTGGTGAGAGAAAATTAGGAAAGAGTTTTTCAAAAACTATTCTACCAAACATATTTTTTATTGTTATCTTTTTCTTTTACTATTTGAAAATTGAAAATGATTTTTAGATTGTAAACCAAACACAATCTAAAACCATCTTCCCCTTAGCAATTACAATGCTATATCTTTTTTCTATTTTATTTTCTCTTTTTCAAGGCATTCTTTATGGACAAATTAATAAAGATAGAAGAAGTATGCATTTTCTTTTTTCTTTTTTCCTTTTTTCCTTTTTTACTGATATGAATGTGTGCTTTGGGAGGTTTTCAAAAGCAAACGTAACCAGTGAAGGAAGGATCCTTATACAGTTGTGCTTACTACTATACTGTTCTAATCATCAACAAACATTCTTATTTGGAACACTAACTAACTACAAGTCACATGCTGAATCAAACAAACAAGTTCATTATCTTCAGCTAGCAAAGATCTTAAAACGGTTTCTTTTTCTATGGGGTTCCATATGTATGCTTCTTACTTGTACTTTGTTTATTCCCACCATCTTTTTTATCCTTTGCTTTCTAATCCATGTTGACCTTTCCTTTGCAACACATGAACCCACCTCCTTTACATTTCTAAATTATTATTAATTAATTCCACCCTACTTTTCATTTGATCATCTCAAACTTTATTATTATCACTAACATAATCTTATTATCCCTCTAATGGGTCCAATGCAAAGACACTTCGAATCGCGTTTTGTTTGGTTAATCAGTGCACCCATTTTAATTTTTTTTGGATGAAATCATGCCAAAGGCCCGGGCCTAAGGGACGCGAAGAAGATATGATTCCTGTGGTGGAATTATCATTGCAGTACTAGTACTGGTACTCATAATCTGCCATCCCAAACAGGCCCCACTACTGCACTGCCTTTAACTTTTATATTCCACCTTACATTGTCTTGGATAAGTACTGCAAAGGCATCAAAGCTCTCCCAATTCCTTCTCTGAGAGTTACTTCTCTTACTCTTTGAGACACAACATGTGCATCTCTCACCTCTCTATGACTATGGCGTTGCTCTTCGATTGATACGATTTGCTTTATGTTCGAGCATAATGAAGCTCGTGGGCCTAACTCTTTCTTAAAAATCTGCTTGCAAAAAGCGGATTGCCCACGACTTATACGTTATATATCATAAATATACCTCAGCAAAGTAGGACTATGTTAAAACTTCTTCTCAGCCCCGAGCTAGAGATAGTAGGCGCTTCCCCTCCATACAAGGTTAGAGATATATATATATATAAACCCAATTACCCATACACTCGCCTAATAACATGATAAAGCCCATCAGTCTATTATACTTGGGCGATATTATATATTATATATAATTAGTAGAGACACAAGATACAGGAGAGCATTAGGCTATGATTAGGTGTTTGAATTCCAAAGCGTTGTTTGTTATCATCAAAATCAAGTTAATGTAGGACCCTAGAGTGATGTTATTATTTTGCTTGGAGAAGTTAGGGACAAATGAGCGGCCTCACCTTTACACGTTGGAATTCCTCTATCTGCTTTTAAGAGTTAATGCCTACAAAATCTTCATGAATCTGCATATAAACATCGTGTCAATCTTGTAATCATCATTAGGCATTGGTATTCTGCCTGATTGTTGTTACACTGCTGGTTTAGTTTACGTGTCCTAATTAAGGTCATCAGTCTCTTTAGTAAATGCCATTTGAGTCTCACTCCTTGTTCTGCCTGTAGGCCAAACTAATAGCAGTAAAAGAGCCCTATATATGAAACCTGAAGTACTAGTGAAAAAAGAAAAAAAAGTTTGAGGTGAAATCTTGCCCCTTCCTTACCATTCATCCCAAACAAAAACTACCATCTTAGAAATGCCTAAAGTAGAATGCAATGAGTAGTTTTATCTTATAAATGAAATTGGCCGGGCATGTTTGGTAATTCTACTTGGCTTTTGCACAAGCTCTAAAATGAAGGTCTACATAATTAATGCTCATAAAACAGGTTGAACTTATATGATAAAAAATGAGGTTAATAACTTATTTTTGAGAATTTTTATATCTCTACCTTTTTTTTTTTTGTCAAGGGTTTATCCTATAGTTAGCAAACATTGCCAAGGGCTTTAAGTTATAACGGAGATCTAAGTTTATAGCCCTGTCATTGTTACAAATTCTTCTCCAATCCGGATGCCATTTTTTTACTGAATTTACATCAAGAAATTTTAGGTTGCTTTTGGTTCGTGATCCTAAAAGTAGAATACATTTCAAAAAGTAAAAACTCAGAAAATAACAGTTTGTCATTTCTAGGAAACAACTTGTTTTCTTTATAAATTTTAAAAAATTATTTTGAATTTCAACGAACTAAACGCGTTTTTTTATATTTTCAAAATTTTAAATGCAAAAAATTGTATACAAATCTTAAAATTTCAAGTATTTACCCTAAACTAATTATAATAAGGGCTTCCTCATGCCCCCATGGCAAGTGTTCACAAGATCTACAAGTATCAAAGATCATGAAATAATTTCTTAAGACAATTCCTCTTGCAATTAAATTTTTTTTTTATCTAAAATGGTTACAATAAGTTTTTAAAAATAGTTGGGACCCATTAGAAAGACTTGGGGGGAAGTTTATATACTCGCTCTTTAGTCTTTTGGATCATCATAAAGCCCTCAATATATCCACACAGCTCCAAGTTAATCAACGGGCCTTGAGAAGTTGAGGCCAATTACCTCTACTAATGGGCCAGGGCTGCAATATAATGGCCTTCTGCAGCCATAGATCCGGCCCATGGTAAGTGAATGGGTTTAAACATATCTGCATAACTCCTTTGAAAGCCTTAAAGTTATATTCTCACAAATGCTTCTTCTTCTTCTTCAAAAATCAAAATAGATATTATTTTCATGTCACGAAATGTCTACTTCATCCACCTAAAAATAGGGATGAATTTGTGGTCGTCACCTTATGCATCGAATTAACAGTTACGTTTGGTTTATGATTCAGGTATAATTTTCTATATCTAAAAATTTAAAAGCACAGATAATATATTTGGTTAGTTAAAATTTAAAATTAATTTTTTAAAATTTATAAAAAAACATATTATTTTAAAAAAATGATTATTTTTAAAATTTTTACTTTATGAAGTTATATTCTAGTTTTTGGGTTAGTTACGAACCAAATACACTGTAGAAATTGGATCATAATAAAAAATATTATGGTCTTATTAAAAAATGTACTTTATAAAAATAATAATATAAAAAAAATATAAAACTGAATTTTTATTTTATAAGTAATGGAAATAACGTGAAACATAAGTCTGGTTTGATGCAAATGCCATGCAATTGGTAAAATCGATTTTAGGAAAATTTTGTCGTGAAGATGCTTTGGGCCGACCGAAGGAACCCACTGACGCTGACTTCAGTTTAGACGGGTTGATCCAAGTTGAAAGGAGGCCCACCCATTACGTCATGGGAAAAGTAGTAGCGTTGTTCTCACGCACAACTTTGACTTTGAACCCCCAAATAAATCAATTCTTCTTGTTCTTTCTGGAGATACAGTCTAGGAATCACTACTGCACCTCTCTCTTCTTCTTCTTCTTCTTCTTCTTCTTTCTTTCTTTCTTTCTTTGTTTTTTTTTTTTTTTTTTTTTTTTTTTTTTTTAGAGTTTTGCATGCATTGTTCACGCCCTTTTGAGCGAGACTAATACTCGTTTAAATACTATAAAAATATTAAACAACTCTTTTTAAATGAACAGAATTAAAATGGATACGAGTTTTAATTTTGAAATCTCTATTTTTTAACCACTTTAATATACACTCTGGATCATTTGTGCACACGTTATGTCATTATTACACTTTTTTGCAGGCCCACTTATCAGCCAAATTCAACACTTTTTCATGGATAATTTTTCTAGCAAAAAAATTAAAAAAAAGTGATCAAATATTGGGATATTAAATACCTAAGGTTGGGTTGTACTGTTAGTATTAAGTCGTTTGACGGACCACTCTAATTCTAGTCTTGTTGTTCATTGTTTTAGATAAAAGAATTATAATATAATTAATCAAATAAACCTTTCTTTGTAATTTATATTAATTAAAATAAATATGATTGCTATTGATTTTAATGTTTGTATTATATTTTTTTTCTACTGGAAGGTCAATCCACTTGAAGAGATGTTTGTTAAGTTAAGACAAAAAAAAAAAAAAAACTGTTTTATACATTTTTACCTGCAAGATTGAAGGTCTCTAAAACCTCTTAAACAGTTAAAGCCCAAAACGCCGATCCACGTTGGGCAGGTTCCCTGTACGGTAGCTCCAGCTACACGTCCCTCTCATTCCTCGAGCAAATGAGGAAACCAAAAAAAAAATTTAAGCTGCGATGAGGAAGAAGACTCGCGCGTGCGAATCAGTTAAACAAGAAGAAGAAAAAGAGAAAAACAAAACGAAGGACTCGGAATCAGAGATCGGAGAGAATGTCGGGAGGGATCGCACGTGGTCGACTCGCGGAGGAGCGCAAAGCTTGGCGCAAGAATCATCCTCACGTTCGTTTATTTTTTTTATTAGATCGAGTTGTTTTTGTTTGTGAAATTTGTTGTTTGATTATGAATTTGTGTTTAATAGGGTTTTGTTGCGAAGCCAGAAACTGCCGCGGATGGTTCTGTCAATTTGATGGTGTGGCAGTGCATCATCCCTGGTAAGGCTGAGGTAAGTCTTTTCTTCCAAATCCTCTTTCTTATGTTAGTTTTCTTTTTTTGCGAATTTTATTTTACTGTCTTCTATTTTCTTAGTTAATATTGTGAGATTGGTTGTGTTATCTGAAAAATCTTGGTAAGAGCATGCAAGTTTTTATGCGTGTGTGTGTTTGAGATTCGGAATGAACTTCAAAAGAGTAGTCATCTGATTAGACAGAAAGACGTATATGTTAATCGCTGGTTCCTTCATAACGCATGAGAAATTCAAGTTAAAAAATAAATGAATGTTTCTGTTCTAGTAGTATTTCAAAGACTCAAAACCAATTGAGCAAATGTGATAAACATGTACAGAACATGGTTTTAGAAATCATTTGGGGTGTCGAGGCGAGGTTCCCCCTGGTGGCCTTTGCGATACGTTGTGGCTCATAAGGCTCGAGGTCTGAACCATGAGTTGAATTGAGCCATGACCCTTGCCTTTTCATTTTAATTTTTTTTTTTTTACAAAATAGATTTATTGTTATACTTTTTGGACAAATTTAATTTAAGAATTGATTGTTTGTCATTCAAGAGAAAGTAAAGTTCTTGCTTCTAATTAGTATACATTATTTTTTCCCACTTCGAGGGCATTGAGTCATCAGCATTGTTACTATAATGCATACAAACAGTCTATTGTTGCCTTTACTTTTCATGTTTCTTAATTTTTTTTGAATTTACTTTCATTTTGAACAGTTTTTGTATATATATATATTTATATATATATATATATATTTTTTTTTTTTAAATTTCATGTTGTTTTTGAAAAATGTACAACTTTGCCTTGTAAGCTTGTATGGCCATGACGCTTACTCTTTACCTTGCTCATATTAGGTGTCTCAATTATGCATTATTACTTTAACACCTTGTTTTGGACAAGATCACGAGCTTATAAATTCCTCATAAGTGAGATAGACATTGGTTAGACATTCGTTGCTGAATAGAAATCTTTTTTTTTTCTCCTAGAATTGATGTGGTTCACCATCCTTAGCCATTACTTGATATTGCTTTTTTTTTGAGGATCAGTGATCAAGCTTCCAAAAGTCCTATAAAATGTTTGTGTATAGTCACTATATCAAACTCTCAAAGGAAAAGTTGTGACTTAGAAGTTCCAAATGCTTCTTGTCATTTGACCATCTCCATTGTTGGTTTTGCTTTAATAAGTATACCATTGGTGTGGATTGGGCTAAGTAGTCCTTAATGAACTTAGAGAAATAATCTACAAGACCTATGAGTCACTGTGAAAATTATAGTTGAGTTAGATCATGGAAACTTTGAAAAAGTAAAGTTTGGTTGAAGGAAAAGAATATGGGAAAATTTTGGTTCGAGATTAAATAGGATTGGGGAAACTTCATAATTGAACAAATAATTTGGGAGAAAATTGGGAAACATAACATAATATAAAACTACAAAAGGGAAGGAAGACAATTACTATCATCTATATGATAACATTGAGAAAACTGGTAAATATCTAAGGTTGTTAGGAAACAGCCTTTGTTAAAACTCAAGCCTTGGTGCAATGGTTGGTGTCACGATTTTGAATCCAAGAACAATTTATGCAATAAAAAGGTAAGTATGCATATGTTGTTCCTATTTCCTTCCCTAAATCCCATAATAGCAGGAGCTCCATGCACTGGATGTCTTTTTTATGTTATTTTTAGGAAAAGAAACCCCCCTAAATACCTTAAAGGTACCAATGAAAAGTTACTAGTTGCAAACCCTCCACATCATAAATAACCATTAAAATCTCATGTAAATGAATTTATCCTAATTCACTATGTCTTATTATGGTAGTTGCAAACATTTTCCAAGTACTCGAATAAATATTATTTATCAAGATGGCATTACTTGGAGTATTTTCTACGTTGACAACCACTTTGAGGCCTCAAATGCATCTTATCGAGTGAGAGAGTTAATTCTAGGCATGTAATCCTAAGAAAGGTAGACTTTATAACATTAAACATAGCAATCAAACTTGAAAATTATCTAAGTTCTCACAATCAATCAGACATATATCCTCCAAATTGAATGGCTACTTGTTGCAAGCTTTCACTTTGATCAAACCTATGTAGGCCAATGATAGCATTTGATTCCCATCATGCCTATAGAAAACAGCCCATGTTGCTCTTGTTTGGCCCTAGGGATTTTTTTATTTTTTGTTTTTTGTTTTTTTATAAGAGAGGGGAAAAAAGAACTAATCTCATGAACAAAAGTTTTTCTTTTTTGGTAAAGAAAGAAGCTTTTCTTGGGTCATGTAACAAAGACATTTGGAGGAGTCTATTATGAAGAGTAACTTTTTAACTATCCATGGTGATGTCATAGTAATAGAGGTATAGGAAGACCTAAAATACTTAAACATACTATGATACACAAAGCTTTAACTCTAACCCAACTAAAGCTTTTTCCCAACTACATGAGGTCAGCTGTATGAATCCAATTCCTCCATTCTATGCCATCAAGATTTTAAGTACCCACTTGCAAAAAAAAAAAAAGAAAAAAGAAAAAAAAAAAGATGAAAAGAAAAGATTTTAGGTACCATCACCATTTTGTTAATGTTGGTCTTCTTCCACACGTTTTACCTTCAAAGCGTTGTTTTCTTCTATATGTTCTTCGTCTATGTTGCTCACATGGTGGTAGCTAGGTCATTTAGGACTTTGGAGTCTCCTAAGTCCTAACATATAAGGACATCCAAGTAACGTATGCACTAGCATTACTTTTCCTCTTATTCATAAAGGAACTTCATTTCTTAGATTTGTTTTAAATTGATCCTTGGAAATATCTGTCTTGTTGATTTTACATTGCCATTGCCTAATCCTCATAGATCAATCTAGTCATGCTATTACACCATTTGGTATTCAAGCAGGTGAATCATAGCGTTTATCTTTCTTAAATGAGTCTCCAGCGTCTCCTCACCTCATCTTGTGCAATATCCTCTGGTTGCTTAATTGTACATTTGGTGTGTGTTGCCCTTCCTACTTGAACTTGACATCAAGAAGCATCAACTTGCATGATGTTTCTTTCCTAATATGCCTCTCCAATGTAATTAAGAACTGAAAAGTCCCAAAATGTGGTTCATTGTTCTCCTTTCCTTAGCAATCTTTGCTTGTATTTATGTTTGGCATTGGTCCTGATCTTGCATTTAATCTTGAAAAGCAACTTGTCAAGCATTGAGAGCTAGCCTAAGCCTTAATAGAACATTGGCCTACTTTAGGCAATAAATTTGACTTGGTGTCTTCATATGATATATGGTAGAATCAACAACTTTTCATCTTGAAGTCTATCCTTAGTTACATTGTGGAACCATTGTTTTCAAGTCAAGGATAAAGTTTCTCTAGTTCCTCTTAATCTCCAACACCCCATGCAATTGCAGTTTTGGGACATTCACATATTATTCCTTCATAAAGCTCCTTGAGCTGTCAAGCAACCCATCCTTGTTAATTTGGCTTTGCACTAACTACTAAGGTCTTCTCTACAATGTTTTAGTCTTGCATCCTATGTCTCTTCTGAGTATCATAAATATTGTCTGTGAGTCAAATATGAGTCATTTTTAATACTTCATTTGGTCATTCAATTAATGTATGCTAATCACCACTTTCACCTTCTTGTGATATCTGTTCTTTAAAATATCCAACTCCTTTGTCCTGCTGATTTTCTCCTTCATGCTGAGAATCATAAATTTTGCTTGTTACTGTTGCTAAAGCAACTCTTTTTGTATCCTAGTAGCAGTAAACTTTCTCTAGTACATTAAGGAACAATAAAAGGGTTATTTCTCAAGTCTTTATCAGGTTCATTCATGTTTCATCAACAATTTTCTTGTCGTCAATACAGACTGATTGGGAGGGAGGTTATTTCCCCCTCACACTCCTTTTCAGCGAAGACTACCCTAGCAAACCACCCAAGTGCAAGTTCCCTCAAGGATTCTTCCACCCAAATGTGTATCCATCCGGAACTGTATGCTTGTCAATTCTCAATGAGGACAGTGTAAGAATCCACCATATAATATGCATGCCTGAGCTTTACAATGCTGGTGACTGATTTGTACAGTTCTAAAGGTAATTGTTCGTGTTTATTTTTAGGGATGGAGGCCTGCCATTACAGTGAAACAAATTCTTGTGGGCATACAAGATTTGCTGGATCAGCCAAACCCAGCTGATCCAGCTCAGACAGATGGATATCATCTTTTCATTCAGGTACTTCTGCCCTGGAATCCCAATCTCCAATTCTTTCCCAGTAGCTCAAGTATTTCTCTGCTGCTCTGATTATTACACAACTATTGCTTAAAAGTGTCTGTGAATTTTGCAGGAACCCGTTGAGTACAAGAGAAGGGTTAGGCAGCAAAGCAAGCAATATCCTGCCATAATCTAACTGCAAACTTGGTTGTGCATGCTAATATTGCTTTTTATGATCGTACTCCATATTTGTGTATGACTTTTATAAATACTCTAAAAAATCAATAGAAATCATGGCATAAAACGTAACTCAAGAAAGAGCTTTACTTGACTTCATTTTGTTTAAGACATGAAACTTGTTTACGCATAGTAAAACGTGGTTAGTGCTACCTAGTGGAGGAAGGAGCGGGTTGAATCACCAAATGTATGAAACCTTAGTTTTTGCAGTTATTTTTCAATGCTTGAACTTGTTTGTGCATAGATATGTGAACTTTTCCTGAAGTATTTTTTGGGATTGCTCTTTATATGGATAAGTGGATACAATGTTTTAATTATCTCTATTGTGCAACAGGAAATGTTTGCTACACTCTTTTCAACACAGAGCCATGGACTTGATATTACTTACTTGAAGCAATGTGAAAATGTGAAGCCCATGGCTCCTCTGAGCACCCTATACACTCCCCCTCTCCTCCTCTCTCCCAAAAGAACTCTTTTTTGAATTTTTTATAATTAAGTGCAAATGTGAATCTCTCTTTTTACTTGACTATAGTATTTTCGCAGTATATGCATAGATATCCATGATTAAAGAGCTTTTTTGTTGAGATTGATTCGAATCCTAATTGATAAAATACTGTGTTAATAGAGTCATAATTTCAGTAGATGGTTGATTTAATACGAGTTATAAGCGGTGCTTAATAGCTCGGTGCTGTTGCAGTAGGATTCAATCTTATTTATTATAAATACCGAATAAGTTAGATTGATTAGTGGTAAGAGTAATGTTTTGAAGGTTTAGAAACTTGTGTGTTTGGCATTTGAGAAAATGATGATTTTCTTTAGAAAATCATAAGTTTCAGTTTTTGGTTGGCAAGGGAGTTGGTAATTAATTAATTAATTAAATAAATAAAATGTCAAATGGTCCCTATCTAAGTTGAATGCAAACTTGAGTCGATGAGATCAAAGGGTTTGGGGAAGAAGACAAAGGTGTTGCAGTCCCCTTTGTCTCTTGACCTCGTTGTTTACATCCACCGACATACAGAAATCGACCGCCCCAAGTTGCAAACCCAGACAACCCATCACCCACCACCACTCCCTTTCATCAACTTCTCACTCTCTGTCTCTCTCTATGTATATTATTTATTATAACATCTTTTTCTTTCCCCCTTTCCCTTTCTTGTTCTTTTCTATTAATTCCCAGATAAGTGAACTAAAATGAGCAAAAGTATATATATTTATAAATACATACAAAACAGAACCAGTTTTGAGGGCCATATGTAAATGATAATATGAAGCCTTTGGCCCTCCCTGTTTTCCACTTGCTGATTTTGTCATTTGTTTTTTTTCTCATCTCCTCTCTCCTCACTACTTGTAGCCTCCATTGGATCGTAACAGTTTCACACTGTAGTGCTTTTACATGGTATATATAGTTTTGACTAAAATACTGGTTTTTAAACCCCACAGGCTGTAAGAAGAGAGAGGACTGAAAGAGGGGTACATGAAATGAATCGTTCACTATTGTTAATTATTATTATTAATTTGAAATGCTATATATTGTAATTACAAACATATAATATTGAATGTAAAGGAGGGAGTTAAAAATCGGTGTCTACTACAATAGAATAGAAGAGAGAGGAAAAAAAATTCTAAACATATATATACATTGGGCACCAAAGTAAAACCCAAGGTTAATTAATTGATAGTAGTTTGATATACATTGTAAGTTTATATTTATCAACTATAGCTTTTGAACGAAGTAGCTTCTATTATTGTATCGAAACATTGGCTTTGTAAGAAATTTAGGTTTAAGTCTCTTAATTAATTTGTTTGTGTGTTCTTCATTTTTCTTCTTTATCTTTTGTCTAAATCTCCATGCATGTTTACAATAGGTACCATCATTGAGTTTTGTATTAATAGTAAACTTACATTGATAGGCACAAATATAGAACACACTAGCAAATACATAATTAATGATAATATATTATCAACGAGTAGTTGATTCAGTAGAAGCGGATTGAGTTCTAAGATCTTTTAGGGTTCGATTATTAGAGATACCCTAGAGAAGTCTACATTTTTGCTCTTACTTTAAACAAAGACTAATCTCTATATCTAAAGAGTGTGGGGATACTTGATGGTGCTTGGTGAGAAACTGAAAAATAAAATAAAATGATAATGTATTAATAGTAAACTTTCAGGTATGAACATCAGTGTAGAACAAATTAGTGAATATACATCGAATGATAATGGTGTGAGTGGAGGCCGCCCGCCGTTGAAACTGAAACTGAAAGATCAAGTTCAAAACTTCCTCACGGTATCTTGAAACTGGAAAGTGGCTGCTCATGAGTACGTGTTTCCGACGTAGGCTCAGCCGCACGGCATATAGTGCTGGTCAAATAATTAAGATTGAGACAACATGAGTGCACATGCATAGTACGTACGCAAATGACTTTTAAGATGAGAACCCAAAAAAAAAAATAAAGTTTTATCGAATTAGGTTTTAATTTTAAAATTTTTGATTGCTCTTACTATTTTTATTTTTTTTTATTAAAAAGACTTAAAATGTTATTAAAATGTACGTAAAAGGTCACGAGGCACTCACATAGGGACCCACCACCATTCTTTTCTCTTCCCACCAACATTTTTTATTTAATTTTTAGCCTTTTAATTTTCATTAGTTAACAATTATTTATGAATTATTAAATAATAAAACATGAAACTCGTGCAAGAATCTAAAATGTTAATTTATGATAAGAGTATTTCAGCAAGTTTATACAATTGTTAAAATAGGATAATAAATTCTAATAGTAAAGGAGTAGTGGGAATGAAGAATTTTAAACCTTATGGACGTGTTTGGGAAGAAGAATTAGATGGAATAAAATTAAAAATAATTTTATTCACATGTTTGGAAGCTGATCGAGATTAAATAAAAATTATCCTACCAACATTTTTATCTTACTATAACGGGATGAGATAATCCCGACGTTTTGGTCAGGATTATCTTACCCTAAGATTTTTTTTTTTTTGACTTTTGCTGCTCTTCTTCTTCGTCTTCATCTAAAAAAAAAACCTGATTTTGTAAATCGCAATTTGCAAAACTATGAGCTCCTCCTCCTCTTCTTCTTCCTTCTTCTTCTTCATTTAAAAAAAAAACATCTGGTCTTGCAAATTACAAAACCAGCTCCTCCTCTTCTTCTTCATCTAAAAAAAAAAAATCAAATCGCAAATCACTGGTTTTGCCAATATCGCAAAACCAGCGATTCCTTTTTTTTAAATATAATTTATTTATTTTTTAATATAATTAAAAAAAATTATTATTTTTTAGTTTCAATCTCAAACACACCCCAAATATAGCATTACATTATTTTTAATTCTATCATATTTTGTCATATCTAATCTTATAAAAATAATCTCATTCTATCCTGCATACCAAGCGAGCCCTAAATGTAATATTTTAAGGAGTTGCATTTATTGAAGTCATTTTATAAAATGATTTTTGTAATTATAAGAAAATATTAATGTTGGTGTGTTAAAAAAATTTAGTTCGTACTATCGGTCACAAATAGAAGATTAGCATGTTCATATCTTATCCACTTTTTTTTTTTTTTTGGAGGTCGTCAGAAATCAAGATTATTTGACTTTCTACTAATTCCTTCGAAACATGACCACAAACACATTTAGAATCATTGGCTAACATATTGATGAATGACATGAGTTCCGATTCAAAATTCATTGATTTGATTCATCTGATCCAACTTTTGACTAATTAAATAAAATGTTTAAGAGACTCTTGGGGTAATTTTGGTGATATTGAGCTTGTTGGCCAGAGCAATTGCGATAACATTTTCGTAATTTCAACCGTAAAAGCTGATTTTTACTCGTTCAGTCCCTAAAGCCCATCTTGAAAAAAGTTGTTTCACCCTGGAAGCTAGCCTGGCGATATCATTTAGAAATAGCTTTTGTGATTGAAGTTTTTCTACCAAAAACCCTCATCCTTTCCTATTTTTTCTTATATTTCTTTCACATTTTTCTTTATTGTTTTTACATAACTATTTTTATTAAGTTACAAGATATTGCAGATACATCTATAAATATCAAATACTATATAATATCATATTTAATATTATTTATATCAAATATAATGTTTGTGTATATACATATATAAATATCATAAATTATAGAATATTATATTTGTACTATTTACATCATGTGTGTGTATATAGATGCATACATACATATATATAAAACGTTTTGTTACTCTTAAGATAAAGTTGATTTTGTAAGTACATGTCGGTGATAGATCGATGCGAATAAATCAGTTAAAGAACGGTTCAAACGTCGGTTTCTTCAATGTTTGGCTTTGCTGGCCTTTATATTGGATTTTGCTTTCTTAACTCACATGATTAAGACATTTTGCCTTTCTTTCTACTGAAGGCAATTAACTTTCATTTCTTAAAACATATATAGATAACAAATAATTATAAGTAAGCTATAACTATGCTATACGCAATGTTTTTAAGTTTACTATATTAAGGTGGTGTCTCTGAAGCTCTATACTGCTCGTAGCACAAACTAATCCATAATATCCAAAGAAAAAAAAAAATATATATATATATATATATGTCTACCATAATAAACATCTATTTTTTCTTATTTTTTGTTAGTTTACAAGTCATTAATTGCAAGCCAACTTAATTTTACTCCAAAAAGGAATTAAATAAAAGATTTAAACTCATTAAAACCAATCTCACACAATATGTGCCATCCAAAAAAGTAAAAATTCTTTATAGTTTTCATAAGACTTAAATTATATATATAAAACTATACTTCTTAAAGATCATTATGTCACATCCCGATTTTTTGAATCTAATCGCGTGCACTATAATGAAGTGTAACTCACATAGATCACTTAATCGGGGCATGAGTGTCCATCATCTCAGATCAATGTCCTTATAATAAAAAAAATATTTTAAAATTAGTGAGAACGCGTTTTTTTTTTTAAGGACATTGTTTGACCATAATTTTATTGTGCCTACAAATTCAATTCATCGGAGACTGAATGTTTCTATAATTACCTTAGTCTCATCATAGACCTTAATACATTAATTCAACCAAAAAATGTCTATTACTTTGACATTCTTAACCTTGTAGACATTAAAAGACTAAATCCATTTTTAATTTTGACATATTTCATCAATAGAAACAAATTTATTAATAAACATTTAATAATTCACATGGCATTAGATTAATTACAATTATACATATGTCCACTATATTCTGACATAAATAACATTGAAACTAGTTGTCATACCCTTAGCATAACAGTTGACATATTAAAATCAAACTAAAATATCAATATTGTTCCTATTAGAACTATTATTCTTACTAGTAAGTACAAATGACAACTACACAGCTAAATATAAGTCACTAATAGTACTAGCTACTACTGCTCTTCAACCCATGGATTGCACATGTTGCATTATTCATTGTTAAAAAAGAAATGGGGTAAACTAATGCCCAGTGGATCATCGTAAACAATATTCTTGAATGTTTATTTATTAATAGCATAATACATCAAATCCAATTAGATATTCAAACAAGTGCATACATTACGTTGCAACATTAATTTATTTTAAGTGTCGTCGCTAACTATCCATTTGAGTTATAGACCACCTAGGCGGAATCACCTTTCCCTCGAAATTCCTCTCAAATGGAGTCCGAAATTCACTGGCCATCGTGACACATAACTTTGGCCTTTCGGAACACCCTAGGCTAGGTCAAGACACCTTTCAATGTATTATTATCTTTTTAGTGTGTCTTTAGAAAGACAAATCATATGACTAATATACCAACATTATTAATATAATGTATTAACATGTCATGTCATTATAAAACTATTACTTAACAACATCCAATAACTCATATCATGTCATAATTTAACAATAATCATTTCATATATGTGAATAGTACTGTATATGTGAATGGTATCATATCACAAGGCTACTCCAAAAGAATAGTTCTCAATAAAATCAACCAGACTAGTCTCTAGGCTGAGTGATGGAGTCACAATGGTCTCGCTTAAATACCACTCTTCTAGAGCAGCAAACAGCCTCCTGTTCACTATTCAAAGGTACTTGGGACAAAACTGTGTCTGACTAATTAAATCAATTACTAATTCAGTAGAGTAATGGTATGGCGCATGGATTTCTTATACCGAGGTACAAACATAAATGGCATGGCCGTAAGTGAATATCAAATATAATGAAAAATGCATGATAACTTCATGAAAAGACATAATACATGTATCGCAATAATGACTAACATGTAAATAATTTAAGAAGGTAATTCACACACACTCATCTAACTAGATAGAATATAACATGCTAGAAATAAATAAGAATATAAGAGAAAGTCAATGATCACACCCACGTGTATGTGCGTAATTCGTGTTCCTCAGTATATGTTGATCTCCACATAACCGTTCACCAAGCTCTTGACCTTCACCTAGTCGCTTTTATGCTAGAAGTGAGAGGAGGATGAGTGTAGTTAAGGGAATGAGAAGATCTACATTGTTTATGGGGTTGTTGTTGGAAGAAGGGAAGAGAACACTTAAGAAAATCTTTTCTTTTATGGAAGATCAATTAATACCGCAATCACAGAGCATACTAAGAATTTCAAGTGAGCTAAGAAAAGGAGAATACTCAAGAACACTGAAGAGAAAACTTGCTACTTAATGCTCAAACCTTTCATTTGATGGGGTATTTATAGTTGGTTCATGCTATGTTTATTTAATCCTCACCACTCAATTAAAAACTCTCAAAAAATAATGGTCTTACACTTGTAACGCACTTTTGACCACTTACTCACCAATAATTCTCATAGTATTGAACTTGGGCTTTGGGATTTATAACATTTTAGGTGTTGAACTTGAACTTGGGCTTGATATTAATATTGATTTTGACTTTATGTTGGGTTTAGCCTTTAGACTTACCATGAACATGGGCTCAAAATGAATTTATACCATACTAATTTTTTTTTATTTTGTGACATGTAGATAGTAATGGTGATGAAAATATTAATTTTTACTTATTTATTTATTGGTTATCTATTTTATAAGTTTTTAAAAATTTTGAAGTATTAAAATTATATACACTCAACTTTATTGAACATTACAATGAATGCAGTTAATATATAAGAGTAATGTTACATATAGATTGACTGTCAACACTATTTTTTAACGTTGTCACTCAGCCTCCATTAGATGTTGGGGATGTTGTACAATACACGCATATCCCCAAAAGAGTTGGGTGTCAGCGTCAGAAAATGGTGTTGTCACCTAACGTATATAAAGCATTTTTAAATATATAATTACAACTTTTATTATAAAACATGCAATATTTGAATCCAAGTGTTTTAGAATATCTCCAATTAATGATAATACTCAATTCAAATAACATCGAAGAAAGAAACCAATTCACATCTCAAGAAGCATAAGCATTGTACATTACTTGAGAGTAAAAGTTGGAAGTACAAGAATGATCATAACATAACATATTGAGACTTTACATATACTCATAATGACATTAAATCCATTTTTTATGACATTCTTGAGAAGCAAATGTTAATCGATGTGCCTGTTTGAATAAAGAATTTATGAGAGTGGAACTTCATAGAAGAAATGATAAAAATACACCATTTAAATTTAAAACTCAATATAGAAACTCAAACGTTTCATCCCATTGGATCACACGAGATGCACATGTAATGCATATCTCGATGTGATCTAATGAAATGGGACATTTGAGTTTCTATGTTGAGTTTTGAATGGTGTATGTATCGATCCCTAGCATGATCCAACTTCATATATGGATTAGATGTACTTTCATCTTCAGCAAACTAGCTTCATTCATTATTGCAGGTCAAACATATGGTTGCATGGTTGCTGGTTGGCAATGCTATTAATGATAATAGTAATTCACTATTATTAGTGATATACATCAAAGACATTATGCTATTACTTTGTTTTACAAGCAATTACATTCATCTTCATAAAATAAGTACTTAGAGATGAATATAACTGCCAAGTCAAAGCCAGATGAAAAAATATATTATATATGTATTGTTGTTTTGTTGACATTATCCTGATAGTTGGTAGATTGACCCGAATCACATGTTAATGCATGATTCGAGTTAATTTAACAACTTTTGAAATAATGTCAACAAAGTATATTTTTAAAATATTTTTCTATTTTTTACAGTGTTAAAAATATTGTTTTAACTAAAGTAAAGTTCAACTATGCCCTAACTTTCATATTCAATTTATGCGCGGTTACTTGATTCGATGATCTCTACCTAACTTTTAAGATAGAAGGAGATGAAGAGACATTAGAGGGTTCAAAGATCCCACCATGAAGTCTGGAATCCAAAACCACAACCAGTCAAGCAGATAAAGACACTTGTCAACATGGTTAAAGAAAGACAACCTTTCCCTACAGCTACAGCAATCTACCCAACTGGAATATAGAATCTTACACCTTTCTGTCTTGGGAATTTGATTTTCTTGTTGCCCCCTTTACTTCTTAAGATAATATTTCTAAGAAAACATAATAATAAGTAGAATAACAACTCCCTACACCCTTGACACAGCTACTAAGGATTAACATATTGGGCAAATTGAACTCAAACATAGTACACTTGAGAAACGTAATCAGGAGTATACTTAGAAAACCACTCTATAGACCCTAGTATCAAAACTCAAAAGCACATTCAAGAAACATAATGGAAAGCATGAGATCTTGATACAAGGACTCAAAAGGATACTAAAAAATGTACATGCAACTACATGTTGATCCAAGAAACTCGAGGGCTTGAGTACACTTTCCACAAGCACTTTCCTAAGTCCCCAACATAAAATTGTCTAATACATAGTCTTTGGATTAATACAAAGACTATGTATTAGAAGACCAGATTGAATCGAAACCCCTAGTTGAGACAGACACTACAGCGAGAACCACTGGAAAACTAAACAACCCAAACAACGAGTGTCTACATGCCCCCTACTTACTTGAGGATAGAGATCTCTCACTTATTTACTATCAATAAGGAGAAACAAGTTTCGAACCCCCAACCTCAAGATTAAGGTCCATGCCTTATCAACACAGCTAGGTGATAAAAAAAATAAAAAATGGAGCACCTTAAGCAAACTTATCACTTTGTTCCAAAATAATTCCATAGCTCTTCTTTTTCACTAATTTGGCACTCACTTTCGTAGCATTCAAATTAGCAAAGATAATTAAAAAAAATAGAATGTTAATCTAAAAAAAATATAATTACATATTCATATTCAATAGATTATTTATTACCCACCTCAAGATGTATATAACAAACACATTCAATAAACATAATTATATAGTTGATTGTAGTTACAATTTTGTAATTAAATTAACAGATTGTAGTTACTTTTTTATATAATTAGATTAATATTTTCTCAAAAAAAAAAAAAAAAATAGCAACTCAAGTAGCAATACCATACACTAACCATCTATGTCCCATTTGTCATTCTATATATGCTCACTTGACCAATCCCACGAGACAGCAGATTGAATGTAACAATATTTAATAAGTTTTTATTTTATTTTATTTCCTCTTGTTTTGTTTTATTTAATTTGAAATACTAGGTAGCCGACCTAGCAGACTGGATAGAGAGTGTGTCCAAGTGGGAACTCTTAGTGCTTGCTGGCGTATTTATAAGGCTTCTTCACCCTAACAGGACACTTTTTTAAGACCGATGTATTGACACATAAACCGGTTCTCCCATCTCCGTCCGCTCATGCCTTCTTCCGCCGACAATCAGGGACTTATTACTTACAACCCCAACCCAAAAACCAGAACAGAATTCCAACTGTAACGAATCTTCAGCCATGTTCGATTGATAAATTAGAACATACCCATTTCTTATCATCAATTTTTGTCAACGGGGTACCTCTAATTTCGATCAATCGACCCTTTTCTTCATCATCAAAATTGGATCTTTTTTTGCTATGGAAGGAGACTGCTATTCAACCACACAATCAAGAAAGAGGACGAGAAGAGAGAAGCCTTATAGAGGAATAAGGATGAGGAAATGGGGAAAGTGGGTAGCCGAGATTAGAGAACCAAACAAGAGATCAAGGATCTGGCTCGGTTCTTACTCGACCCCTGTTGCAGCTGCTCGGGCTTATGATACAGCCATGTTTTATTTAAGAGGTCCTTGTGCCAGGCTTAATTTCCCTGAATTTATAGTTGGAGAAGATGACAAGCTTCAAGACATGTCCGCGGCGTCTATAAGGAAGAAGGCCACTGAGGTTGGAGCCAGAGTTGATGCTCTTGAAACTGAGTTACTGGGTTCTGGGATTAAGTACTCTGCTAGGATTTGTAACAGGCTTGATTTGAATGAGAAACCAAAGCCTGAGAGCTCAGATGATGACTAATTAAGAGGTTTTTTTTCTTTTTAACGTGTACAAGTTTTAGTCTTAGTTCTTATTTTTCTTTCTTTTTTCTCTTTTTTGAAGTTATCTATCTTCTTTCTTACCATAGTGGTGCAGTATTAGTAGTAGAGGAAAAACAAAAAATGGCCAGAAATTGAAGCAGTTGGAGAGGTGAAGAGAAAATCTCTGGCCTACCCTTTTTGAATTGTGTCTTTTTTGTTTTGGATTACAAGAAAGAAGAAGAAGAAGAAAGTTGAGTGAGATTAAGAGGTGGGTAGGGTTAGTTAATCTTGGCGGTGGTGGTGGGGAAGGATTTGGATGAAGTGTTTGTGAAGGTGAACAGGAGGGAGGGAGGGAGGGAGGGAGGGAGAGAGAGACATGAGGTGGTCCTGAAATGGAGAGGAAGGAAGGAGAGAATGGGTAGGTGGTGGTGGTCGGTGTTAGTTTGGATTTTTGTTACTCATCCTTATGTAAGTTTTAGAATATTTTGTAACTGTGTATATCCCCCAATGCAATGGGCGCTGAACAGAAGTTTGCTTCTTCTTCTTTTCTTCTTGTCTTTTCGTTTTTTGTCTTTGGACGGCTCTTTTTCATGAATCTACGCTTACCCTGTTAAGAAGGGTAATAAGAAAGGAAAATATACACATATATCTATCTATAGATATGCTGAAATTAATTAACCTGAAGTTGATAGAATGATTTTCATTTAGATTGCCAAACATTTTCATCAATATAGAATTACACTGTTACACATAATTCAAAGGTGTGTTAAAAGTATATTTTCATCAAGGGTATTGTTTTAGAGATTTAAAGATGTACCAAGGAATGTACTACTTAGGTAATAAAATCTATTGGATCAACATGGACCCGTGTCTATTAAACAGTTTTATATTGATCATCAAGAGACTTAAAAGGGACTCCACTAAAAATGGCAATTATTTTAGTAGAACATATATATACATTTATAATATATATATATACTGATTAGTCAAATGTGACTGAATATATGAATGGGGGTGTGGTAGTAATCTCCAATAATTAATAATGTAAAAAAAAAAAAAATTGATGATTTATCCCACAACAAAGCAACGTGATACTCACTAGAGACTAATGATCCGGAGTTCGCCTGCTCTGAAGGAAAAGTTGTAGACAGGCAAGGGTGGGTACGGGAAGTGGTTGGTCTCTTGTAACGTAAAATATAGAATTATTACCTGTTCACAGGTGTTGTGTTTATTTTCTATTTTCGCTCCAATTTAATAATAGTTTTTCTATTCTAGTTTTTTTTTTCTTTCTTTTTTTTGTCAATCTATATTATTTGTTACATATTTGATCATTTCCATACAAGTTATATTAAATCAATGGATCAAAAAAACAATTTAGTCAATCTACGTTATTTGTTACATTAAATAATTTACATACAAGTCATACTGACTCAATGAATAAGATAAGGACGGTCTCAATTATTAATATGCCATCTACAACAAGTCTTAACAAGGGCACAAACTCCTCGTCACCTCTTATAAGGCTGAGGAGATTTAAGCCCCCCAACTCGTACAAGGTAGGATAGATACCTAACCGGTTATAAGTGTTTTTCTATTCTACTTGTAAACTTGAGCAATTTAATTTATTGCATTTAGATACTTATAGTGATTATCATACGTGATTTAAGAAAACATATAATGCAATATAATTTATGTTAAAATGGGTCCAAGTTCCTAAAAAACGTAAAAATGATAAGGTGGTTTATGTATAAAAACTCAGGAACTTTTTTTCTTTTTTTTAAATACTAGTAATAAACAATTCATTGAGAAGACTTCATAAAGTAAGATTTAAAAAGGAAATACCAAATATTTTACAAATATAATGGCTGGCCAATCTTTGGGCAGTGGCCATTATAAAATACGTGAAACTAATCTATCTGTTTGATATCTTTAGGCCCGTCTAATCGAAAATAAAAAAAAACAGAAAAAAAGAAAACGACACATAAAAACCCACGTAACTTTGAACAACAAATAGAAAATAAGGAACTATGCACTCATGTTTCTTCATTTTCGGATTTTAATAACACGCCCCAAGTGCTATACAGAAATATCTGCTCCAACTGTCTTGACTTCATATCATACATATATATAAAGCATGGTCGGTTGTCAAGTTGCTAAAAGGTATTGAATTTTTTGGAAATATTTTGGTCAACAACACAAACCATTCTCTAAGAACTTTCATATTTACTTTAGCTAAACTCTTATCTTATCCTGTCTGAAGAGACTAACAAATCTTGGAATTCTGATTAGTTTAAGTCTAATATGTTGGCTATGCAGTCTCTGTTGCGTCATCTGATACAAAACGTTAAACGTAACAAAACAAATGCCCAGGATTTTTAGCTAAATGGCAACTAGGGAAGGCTTAGAAAAAAATAAGATTAAAAAAAACATGGCAAAG
Source organism: Paratinospora sagittata (assembly GCA_035771175.1). NCBI lineage: Eukaryota > Viridiplantae > Streptophyta > Magnoliopsida > Ranunculales > Menispermaceae > Paratinospora > Paratinospora sagittata. The sequence continues at coordinate 33,925,179 of CM069594.1, forward strand.
CAATCGCCCTTAAAAGATAGATAATTAGATCATAAGAGGGTGTTGATTTTTGACTTTGAACAGAGTAGTCGTGATCTGATGAACTTCAGGAGACATTTGCAGCATATAATATAACAGGTACATATGCAATTTAAACATAAATTTTACTAAATTTAGTTTAATCGTAGTAGCAGTTTCAAAACTTCTATGCCAGAGCAGAATCTCAATATAAACTGGAACATAGTGTGACAAGTTTTTGAATATGATTCTTGCCTGCAAGATTTTGCTTTTGGTAGTGCAAATCTCACAGCACTGCAAATGAATATACATAAAGGGTACCCAGCTGAGATGGGGGGAGAGCCACGGGACATTCACACCAGCAGATGACAAAGATAGTTAGCTCATCCAACGTTTGCGACTATAAGCTGTATGTGGAGCATATAAAAAAACAGGAATACCTGGCAAATTCAATTTGCATTATAAACTTTTAGCTTCCTTTGATCTCTGTCATTTTTCATTTTCACGCTTAATCTGCAGAGCTGCTCTCACAACATTTCCCCTGGTTATAATTCCAACCTTCAAACATAAAAATGAGAAAATAAAATTTCAGTCAGATAATGGCACCGGAAAATGGAAAACAAATTTCCAGAAAAAGAAAGGGAAAGGAAAGAGTAGGATGCATTTCTCACCAATTTCCCCTCACCATCCACAACCGGAAGTCGTCGATATTTGGTTTCAAGCAATAATCTGGTGTTAAGGAACCAAGCAAGATTAAATGTTATAGCTCACATAACTTTTTATGCACACCAAAGTTTTAACAGATTGAACGAAAAATTAAATAAAAGAGAAAAGAGAGTGAACCTTGCAGCATCTCCAAGGTTGGTGTTTTCTCGGACAGCAAGAGGTCCATATGTCATCACATCACCAATAACTCTACCATTGGTCTTACTAAGTAACTTCTGTATTTCATTGAAAGTCTGCAAAGTGTAGTCATTGTTAGAGATATCAATAGGTCCAGTTTTTATTATCTATATGATTCACTAGTAATCATCAGAAAGTATATTCTGTAAAGCTTTAAAAGTTTGCAAAGAGTAGCCATTATTATCAGTAGTCCAGATTTGTCCATATGATTCGCTAGTAATCATCAGAAAGTCTAATTATCAGCTGAATTATACATGCAAATATATTTTTATATGTATTAGCAGTCTTTAGGGTAGTTGCATATTTATCTAAACTGGGTGTTTATCCTTCAGTAGCAAAAATCAATGGGAATCTTTAGGTTCGAAAGACAAACACCAAATTAATCTCAATTGTTAAAATAGTTGATTCTTCCAGAGGACCTCAACTGAAAATTTCCTGCTGCCAAGCACAATCTCAGAACATAAGAAAGTATTCTTAAGGAGTGTAGATGAGCCTAAGCAATAGTTTAAATTATAGGGGGAAAAAAAGGCTTCATTTCTCATGTTCGTGCCGAGCCTCAAGAAGTGATCCGAGCCCAAGATAAATAGAGGACTTGTAAATTCAATATCCATAAATAGGAGGATTCTAAACAACCTTTCCTCTTTTTACCTTCATCATAACAATCAGCATTTAGTAATGTTTGTTTTACAAAGACGTCCAATTGATGAGAGAAATGTTAGATTCCACAATGCAAAATGTCCTCCCAACTTCAATTCTAGTAACGTTAGTAGCCTATCTCCCATCCCCTAGGACAAAGCTCCTAACACAAAAAATGACATCCATGCGGAATGAATTACACATAAATAACATAATGTTGGTATCAACATGAAACCCTTCAAAAACTTTCCCAAGACTCTGTAATGCCATTAAATAAAGAATTCCAGCAAGTTAACGAGCAACCAGTTACAAGGGAAAACCATCTCCATGCAATAGAAATAGTTCATACTTCATATTCTAAAAAAAGACCACTACTCGAATCCTGTCACAAACCAGCTTCCAAATTTCCATCATATAAGAAGCCTCCAGACTCCAAATCAAATGATAACCATGTAAATTATCCCACTCGTATAACTGCTTGTCCTTGAAAACATCAATACATCAGGCCGAATACAACTTGATGTACTGATTGTAAACAATCCTCGAAACAGTCAATCAGTCATGCATCAACCAAAAGACCACTTAATACACCAGATATACACCTAGTGATAAACATTATGTATATGGCAGCCTCACAAAAGACCCCTACAATGCTGATAACATTGAAGATAAATAATGGATCCATCATCAGATCATCAGATACTGATAATCCTTCAAATAAGATTCTCATACCATTTACTAAGGGCCATCAGTATTCAGTACTGATATTTTACTAAGGGCCATCAGTATTCAGTACTGATATTTTCTTTGTGGGGAGACCATTATAATTCTGTTTTATGTTTTTATTCTTTTCTGAATCTCTCAATGATTACATATTGCAGCCTGGCCTTCTCAGCCAGTACAAATTAATGAGTCCAACTTTCTCTGATTTAAAACTTTCTAAGAAGTAAACAACTACACTAATTTGCAATACAAAAACAACTACAAATACTAACAAGCAAAGCAGGAGAAGCAAATTACATACTTTCCAAGAGCTATCAACTTCTGGAAACATGCTTGTATCGGCTCTCCCAGTACCTGATCGAAGATTACATCAATGAACCATAAGAATATTCCAAATCATAATCCAAACTTACAAATGATGGTGCACAAAGGAATCTATTTTCTACAAAAAAGAGATCCACAACAACCAGATATAGTAACATAAAAGTGAAAAAAATAAAAAATAAAAACAATCAATTATTAGCTACTATATTTACACCACATCAAGTAAAAAGAAGATGGAGTTTTTTTATCAATAAAAAAAAAAAAGACAGAGAACACTGAATTGTATTTTAAAGTGGAAATTCAATAATGCCTAACACTCAAATGACCAAAAGGATTCATGATTAAATATCTTAATGTCCAAAACTTTCTGTGAAATTCAATATATTGTTGATTTTTTTTTTTTTGGCAAGTTATTTTATAAATGGATGAAAACATCATGTTATAAATAAATAAGTTGGGCAAAAGAATTAGATGTCAAGAAACAGCTATACTGTTAAGCATTGAACATCTGAACTTAAAAATGGAAATCTAGGAGTTCGTCAAATCACTTAAATTAACTAAGTGATTAAATTAATATGATGGTATTAGAATTACAATTTATAGTTCAACAAACTATACCTGACGGCATGTTAACAATTCTCTATTTAATACTCCTTACTTCAAATAGAATGGGGTCAACCATTGATGAGTTGGATATTAAAGATGTCTCCACTAGAAAAATAAAATGACTCCAATTAAATAAAACCCTTCGTCCCAATCATGCAATAGCATGAGATAAAACACCATGTGGGAAAATTGATGGTTGTAAAGAAATAAATTCCACAATCCCAGGATAATTTCCCAAACTATAAATACAACAAAATAACACCAACAATTTTTAGCGTGGAAAACCCTCTAAAAAGGAGGTAAAAAAACCACGGGACCCGTAGGCCGCTTAAATACTTCCACTATAATAAAATGGGATTACAAACTTCACCCTTAGGTGGATCTCTCACAAACAATACAATAACTATGTATCTTCAATTTGTGGGTAAAACTTCACAAATTGGCTCACACTTTTTCTTCTCAAAGAAACTCTCTTTGAGGCTCTCTGGATCTCTAGAATTAGATCTCTCCGAATTTTTGATCTCTCTCAGATGAATTTCAATAATGAAATTAGGGCTCTATTTATAGGAGTATTCAGGGGCAATTTTGTAAATATAGAAATTATATTTTCATACAAATCGGCGCCTGAATCTTTGACTATTTCATTTTGCAAATTGTTGGCCGTTTATGTTAACTGTTCTCATTTGGCTGCTGCCGCCCACGTTGTTGTTGTTGTTGGCCGCCCTTAGCCGCCTTCTTTGAATGAGGTGGACCAACAAATCTCCCCCTCCACCTCATGTAGAACAGGGCTCTTCCACACCTGCAATCTCTCTACAGATAGCAAGCTTTTCTCTGGTCAGGGACTTCGTCATCATATCTGCCCCGTTGTCATTAGTGTGGATCTTCTCAACTTGCAGCAGTTTATGTTCCAGCACATCACGAATCCAATGATACCGCACGTCGATGTGCTTGGACCTTGAGTGGAAGGTTGAGTTCTTGCTAAGGTGAATTGCACTCTGACTGTCGCAATAAAGAACATAATTTTCTTGGTTCTGATGCAATTCTTGTAGGAACTTTTTCATCCACAGAATCTCCTTACAACCTTCAGTGATTGCAATGCACTCTGCTTCTGTGGTACTTAAGGCAATACACTTCTGTAATCATGATTGCCATGAGACAGCTCCCCCTGCAAATGTTATTAGGTACCCGAATATCGACTTTCTCGTATCCACGTCGCCAGCCATATCTGAATCTGTAAATCCTTCTAATACAGATTTATCATTACCAAAACATAAACAATGACTGGAAGTACCTCTAAGATACCTGAGTATCCATTTGACTGTTGTCCAGTGTTCCTTTCCAGGATTCGATAGAAATCGGCTCACAACACCAACAACGTGAGCAATGTCTGGTCTGGTGCATACCATAGCGTACATTAGACTGCCAACTACCGATGCATAAGGCACATTGCTTATCTCTGATTTCTCCTTCTTGCTTGAAGGACACTGGCTCGAATTAAGCTTGAAGTGGCTTGCCAGTGGAGAACTAACAGGTTTAGCTTTGCTCATGTTGAACCGCTCTAAAACTTTCTCAATATACTTCTCTTGAGATAGCCAAAGTCTCTTGTTCTTCCTGTCACGAACAATCTTCATGCCAAGGATTTGCTTTGCGGGTCCTAAGTCTTTCATTGCAAAGGACTTGCTCAACTCTTTCTTCAACTGGTTAATCTTGCCGATATCTTGGCCTACAATTAACATATCATCAACATAAAGCAAAAGAATAATAAAATCACCATCAGAGAATTTCTTGATGAAGACGCAGTGATCAGCTGTCGTTCGGTTGTACTCCTTTTCCTCCATGAACGAGTCGAACTTTTTATACCACTGCCTCGGTGCCTGTTTCAAACCGTACAGACTTTTCTTTAGCCTACATACCAGCTTCTCTTTTCTTTTGACTTGGAAACCTTTGGACTGCTCCATATAGATTTCCTCGTCAAGATCACCGTGTAAGAATGCGGTTTTTACATCAAGTTGTTCAACCTCCAGATTAAGACTAGCTGCCAAGCCAAGAACAACTCGGATTGAAGACATTTTTACCACCGGTGAGAAGATTTCATCGAAGTCAACGCCTTTCTTCTGTCTGAATCCTTTCACAACCAATCTTGCTTTGTATCGAGGTTGCGAGCTACCTTCTTCGCTTTTGATCTTGTACACCCACTTGTTCTTGAGGGCTATCTTTCCCTGCGGTAATTTCACCAAGTCAAATGTGTGGTTCTCATGCAGAGATTTCATTTCTTCCTGCATGGCTTTCATCCACTCAGTCTTATGCTGGTCAGTGATAGCTTCGGTATAGCTCTCCGGTTCTCCCCCGTCAGTGAGCATCACATAGTCGCTAGGAGAATATTTTTGGCTTGGTTGTCGCTCTCTGGTGGATCTCCTTAGCTGTGCTTCTGGTTGGACTTGTTCAGGAACTTGTTCTGGTTCTGAACTTTGAGCTGGTGGAACATCATCCTCAGTATCTGGTGCAGCTCCCTTGTCATCTGAATTTGTTGGTGGAGAGACTGGTTCCAGATTGACTGGAATTTCTTCTGATTGTGGCTTCTCAAGTTTCTGAAAATCCTCGATCGTCTGATCTTCAAGAAACACCACGTCTCTGCTTCTGACAATCTTTTTGTTGACAGGATCCCAAAGTCTGTAGCCGAATTCTTCATGGGAATATCCCACAAAGATACACTGCTTCGCTTTTCCATCCAGCTTGGACCTCTCGTCTTTAGGGATGTGAACAAATGCTCTGCAGCCGAATACTTTCAAGTGTTTGTAAGAAACGTCTTTCCCCTTCCAAACTTTTTCTGGTATGTCGTAGTTCAGTGGAACTGATGGAGAAAGGTTGATTAAATCGACTGCTGTCCTCATTGCCTCCCCCCAATAAGAGTTTGGCAGTTTTGCATTTGATAGCATACATCTGATTCTTTCACAAATGGTTTTGTTCATCCTCTCTGCGACACCGTTGTGTTAAGGTGTCTTTGGTACCGATTTTTCCAGCCTGATGCCGAAACTTTTGCAGTACTCCTCGAATGATCCGCGATACTCACCGCCATTGTCTGAACGTACACACTTCAAACGTCTACCAGTTTCTCTCTCAACTTTTACATGAAATTGCTTGAAAACTTCATGCACTTGATCTTTAGTTTTCAAAGCAAAGGCCCACACTTTTCTAGAGTGATCATCAATAAAAGTCACATAATAATGAGCACCTCCTAGTGACTTACAACTCATTGTACAGACATTTGTGTGTATTAAATCTAGAATATTTGCCTTTCTAGATGGTGGGGAACTACGAAATGCAACTCTATGTTGTTTACCCATAATATAATCAACACAAGTACGTAAAGATGTACCTGTCATTCCTGGCAAGAACTCCTTCTTGGAAAGAATTCTAAGACCCTTTTCACTCATGTGACCGAGCCGCTTATGCCATAACTCGGTGGGAACTTCTTTCCTCATGGTATTTACTTCTCCTCTACCAACAAATTTGTTGGTCCACCTCATTCAAAGAAGGCGGCTAAGGGCGGCCAACAACAACAACAACGTGGGCGGCAGCAGCCAAATGAGAACAGTCAACAAAAACGGCCAACAATTTGCAAAATGAAATAGTCAAAGATTCAGGCGCCGATTTGTATGAAAATATAATTTCTATATTTACAAAATTGCCCCTGAATACTCCTATAAATAGAGCCCTAATTTCATTCTTAAAATTCATCTGAGAGAGATCAAAAATTCGGAGAGATCTAATTCTAGAGATCCAGAGAGCCTCAAAGAGAGTTTCTTTGAGAAGAAAAAGTGTGAACCAATTTGTGAAGTTTTACCTACAAATTGAAGATACACAGTTATTGTATTGTTTGTGAGAGATCCACCTAAGGGTGAAGTTTGTAATTCCATTTTATTATAGTGGAAGTATTTAAGCGGCCTACGGGTCCCGTGGTTTTTTTACCTCCTTTTTAGAGGGTTTTCCACGCTAAAAATTGTTGGTGTTATTTTGTTGTATTTATAGTTTGGAAAATTATCCTGGGATTGTGGAATTTATTTCTTTACAACCATCAATTTTCCCAACACATCAAATCAGTAGCTTTTTGGTGAAAACAAGATAAGCCACTTGTAAAAACTGTATACAACCAATATCAAGTGAAAAACACCAAGTTAAAACAAGCAGCAGTTTCATCACCATAGGTCATAAGAGAAAAACCTCAAAGGAATGCATCAGATGATAAAAAAATATACACCAATGGAAGCAACAAAGCATAGTATCACATTAAGAATTTAGCAACAAGTAATGGATGCACAAACAAATTCACTAAGCAGCCAAAAAATTCCATTTGGTGTGTTCCTCTACCAGAAACAGAAAGTTCCTTTCGATGCTTAAGGTATGAGCCATACCTGATATGGAGTCCAGAGCCAACAAATCATAATCTGAGACTACACCTACCTGCAGCCAGGACAACTTCTGATCAATCTATTGAAGAAAATGCTACAACATGAACTGCTAACGAAAGAGGCAAAGAAAGAAAAGACAGGAATATGCAACTTCTTAAGAAAGAGAAAATGAACATACATTGGCAGGGAAGAAAATAAGATCAAACAAATGTTAAAAGAAGCAAAATTCACGAGTTAAAAGAATCAAATGAATATAACTTCACAAATCAAGATAGGCAGATCAGGAGAATACAAACTAATAATTAGCTCAATAATTTATATATGTAGAAAAACAACTTCTTAGACAGGAAGTAGCCAACCACGCACCAACTTCCAGTCATCATCAATTACTGGGAAACCAGTAATTCTGTTTTCCACAAGATTCTCCAGCGCTGTTAAGCAACAAAAAAAAGAGTATAAGCAATAGAAGGATTCTGCATGGTCATAAAAGCAAAATTATGCAACCAAATTACCTTCATTAATGGTGGTTGAAGGCTTTACCACATGTAAATGCTCTTTTCTAGTCATAAAATCACCGACTGTATATAGCCCATTTTTTGGCTGTAGATCAACATGATAAAAAACATATAAATAGAATTATAAGGTGCAAAAAACAGCCACAAATAGAAACATCAAAACAAAGCTTGCAGATGTAACAACCAATGATATCAACATTAATTTTAAGAAAATGATTCATTTGTTCACAAAACTTCACACTATCAATAATGAATCAATTACAACTTACATTGACAGCTTTAATCAAAGAGATACTATATATTGAAGAGATGCAAGTGGATGATAACAATAATTGTAACAAGTTAAAGCTATAATTGACAAACAACAAATTACTGCTAATAATTAATTATATCAAAAGTTCTACACTTTCTTTCTCTGTAGACTAATAGCTAAAGTAGCTTATTGATATTATTTTCATAGTTTAAACAATGTACACATAACCCCTCTTGAGTTATTTTATCAAGCAAATCTCCTAATCCATCTTTTTGACTTCACAGAAGTAACACATGGTTGGACATGTTATAACAATGGTTTTCCACCATCAATGCATTCTGTTTCTCAAGAAACTAAAGAAACACGGGATTTACCAAATACACTTTCACGGGATTGTGAATCAAAAAATCATATCTTTGTCATTATAGTGATTGGCTAAATAAGAAGTGGAAGAAAAGGGAAAACAAAAGGAAAAGATCGAGAAGGCTATCCATATTGTGCAAATAAGATTAAGAATTTTTACAGAGCAAGGCCATTAACATAGAGAATGGATTTCCTAACAAAATAGTACTGATGATCAAACCAAGCGTGATTCATGAATAATTTCTTTTTTGAACTTGTAAATGGAGTTAACGCCAAACTAAGAGAAAGGATTAAAACATAGTCCCCAAATTGCAAATTAAAAATATAAATAAAAAACCCAAGTGTTGCTGCAGACTGCTTGTCAAGCTGACAATGAAGTATTAGCTCCTTTTCATGGTTAATTGGCCCAAAGAGGGCTCCTTGTGACAAAGAAAAAGAGTGAAATTGGATAACTTTAGTCAACTCGTACATTACTTTAATCTGAACCCAACAGTTATTGTATTAAACTATACCCTTCTTAGTTATAAATTGAAGCTCCATTTCCATTTAGATCTCTCACCATCAAACACCGTAGTGAAAACTTCACAGCTACTAAGTATCTAACAAGCAAGAAACATGTGCTCTAGTACCGATATTTTTAGCAAAAAGCCCCAATTGTAAATGAGTCTTGCAATAATCATAAGGAAATTAAGCAAACGATAACACAGATTTGTAGTGGTTTGAGAAAATGTCCGTATGCCATCTCACAAGGCAAAAGAAATAGAACTTCACAATGTGAGGCTTATGTGCCACCTAAAATATATCAAAACTCAATCCAAGCGTTTCTTACAGCCACTTACACCTACCAACTCCCTAAAAACCAATTGATGTTCGACCGCATCTTCAGGTAAAGGATTTTAACAGAATTTCGCAGCCAAAGTACACAGGCGTGACATAAGCACCATGTTCTCAGCAGAAATGAAATAACACGCGGCCAAAGTGCACGAGAGATGGCCTCATGTTCCACATCTAATCGTATGTTTGTAACCAAACATCAGTAGCCGACATTAACAGATTCACCGATACTTCAACAGACACCATCCATTCCAACAAAATCAACTCTACAACTAGCTAATACATTCACCAAATCGTAAAACTAAAGAAGTAGCACCACAATCCACACCAAATCCACTTAAACAATAGCTCATCCAGCAAAACAAGAATCAGACACAAGGAAACCAACCACAAACTCCTAATTAAAGCACAACAAACACGCAAAACACCAACATGAACTAGGAAAAGATGAAGAAGAAGAAGAAGAAGAAGATAACAAACCGGAACGGAGTTGGACATCAAAGTGGAACTGGCGGCGACGGCGGAGGGGCTCCGCCGGCGAGCAGCCGAGGCGCAGAAGCGCCGACAAGGAGACGGCGTCGGAGGAGATAATATCCGAATAGAAGGCAAGAACAAGCAAGGAAACAAAGAACGAGAAGAAGAAGAAGAAGAAGAAGAGACCGAAGCAGAGCAAAGCCGCGATTGGAACAGAGCTTCCGACGAACTGAAAAGCGAATCCATCGCTGCTTCTTCTCTCTCTCTCTCTTCCTCTTGCCTTCCGGTGGCTCTGCGTTCGGATCTCAGAAGAAGAAGAAGTAGGAGAGAGGGTCCGAGGGAGATAACCACAGCGCGACGAAAGGCCGGAATATCTAACTGTAAATATAGTGGACGAATTCTAGTTGGGGAGAGAAATTACTAAATGGGGAGGTCGGTTTCCAATGGGGCGGCTGCGTGTTACGAATGGTGCTACCAGTCTTTTTTGTTTGGACGGTTCATTTTCTACTACGCAAAGGGCTTCGTTCCGACACGTGTTATTTAGAGATCCAATAGCGTTTGTTTGAATTATATAGGACGGTGGGATATCCAAGTCAAAGTTATAAATGCAATTTGCAAGCAACTAAGCAAGTGCCTTGCGGCCCAAAGAAACAGGAGCGGGAGGGATGAGTTTTTTGAGGAAAGTTGGGAATGTTTCTGTAGTGTGGTTCTTATATTAGTTACAGTTATCCTGCTTACGTGGCGGAATATTAAATAAGAAGCTTGCTTTGTTCCTTTCCTTTAGATATTCTAGTTTATATGGGAATTCTGACTTCTCTATTTTATTTTATTTTTCTTTGGTTCTCTTTTTGGTTTTGGTTAATTTCCTTTTCAAACCTTTTGGTATCAAATATCATTGTCTAAGTAGATGCCTTGTAGACGGACGGTTCCAACCGAGGAAAACGGATTTTTTATTCACATTATATCCATGTGTTGCATTTTAATACTCTTAAGTCTTGTTACAATCAAGCCAACCGCTAGCGCAGGGGTCAAGTACCTACGTGCCTTGCATGGATAGGGTTTGATTCTCACTGAAGAAAAAAATATATAGTTGTCACGGGTCTATTTCTATAAATTAAAAATATACGGTGGTTTTATTTATGAGTGTCAATAAATTGGCTTAAATCGTGAAATCAAATAAAATCAGTGTGTTTGATTTTTTAATGAGTTCGATTTTGATTAAGTTTGAAATAAATATAACTCGATAGGTTTCATTTGAGTTATGATTTAAAGTTTTAAAAATCAATCTAAATAAAATCGAACTGATTGTAAAATAAAAAGTATTAACATTTATTTTTTAATGTCTAATATTTTTTTATGATATAAGTATTGTCCTAAAAATTATATAATTATCTTATATCATAAAATTATTTTAAAATTTATTAAATATATATTAAAAAATTTAAGATTACTTCATATATACTATTTCATAATTAATTATTTTTATTTATTTAATATATGTAGATTTAAAATTTTAAACTGATCAATTTAAATTGAATTAAATCGATTATATTCGATTTAGATTGATAATTTGAATTAAATCGATCAAACTAAACTAAATCGAATCCGGTTATAATTTTGTGATTTCATGGTTTGTGCACAATTTCCTAGGTTGCTTATCGATTTGAAATTAAAATGATGGCTCTCATCGTCCATTTACTTCACTTCTACCTCGCACAACCAAAAAAACAAGTTGCATTATTCAAATAGTTTCTAGATGATTTTGTTACGAACATTTTATATTGGCTAATTGCTTGTGCCAAACTCGTTAATGAGAATCTTCATATAGTTTTCTATAGATTTAGCGATGAACAAACATGTATATTTGATGAAAGGAACTAATTTACAAGAGGTAATTTTGAAATAAAGCATGAGATATTAGTTCCATTGGGTATAGCTTTTACAAAATGCTTTTGAACTTGTTAAAAATCAATTAATCAAAAGTTATAGCAGACACGTGGAAGCCTCAAAGAGGCACACATAACATATTTTTTAAAAAAATAAAAAAATCTCAAAAAGGATGAGACTAATCCTAGAAATAAATAAAAAATAAAAAAATAAAAACAGTAGGAATACAACACTAACCTTATGATAAAAAAAAAAAAGTGTACGAATAAGATCTAAAATCCCAAATAATTAAAATTAAAACTACGGTTCACGTGGGGAAAGCTAGAGAAAGGAAAGTAAACCGAGCCCTATTTCTTTTCTCTATTTTATTAAATCTCTGATTCAAATAGAGTTTTGTAAAAATAGACTGTTTGATTGGGATTTTAAAACTTCTAAAAAAAATATATGTTTAGCAAAATTAGAGGTTAAATCTTTATTTACAAAAATGAAAAAATTTAGCTTTTTTTTAGAGGCTAAGCCTATATTGGGGGTAGAGGAAAAGCCGTAAAAACAAATGTACATTTGTTTTTAAAAATCCCAAATTACCCTCCTTTTCCCAATAATTCTCTTGTTTTCTAAACTATTTCTTTCTCTCCAACGACTCTCTTATCTTCTAAACTCTTCCATTTCTCTTCTCTATGAGTCTCTTAAGAAGATACTGCTCGTAATTCGAGAATTCTTTTGGAAACTATTCGTAATTCAAGTACAAAATTTCTACATCTCCTTCTTGGTGAGTATGAAGTTTTTTTTTTTTTTTTTTTGTCAAATAGTATGGAGTTACTTTCTAGTATTTAAAGTTTAATTGAAAGGTTTTAATTTATATATGAATTGATGTTATTCTGTAGGTAAATATTATGTTGTTGATGCTGATTACATTAGTATGCGTGGATATCTCACACCATATAGAAACGTTCGATATTGGTTGTCAAATTATTAACGTGGCATTCGAGCTCGTAATCGAAAAAAAATTTTCAACTATCATCATTCTTCATTGAGAAATGTTATTGAGCGTCCTTTGTAGTATTGAATGCTAGATTTTCAATTTTACAAAAAATGACTTCATATCCATTTCTAATACAACAAAATATTGTATGCGCATCACTGGTCGTACATAACTTTATTAGAAAAAATATTTGCTCAATATAAACATAATAATGTTGAATTAGATTATAGAAACTAAAGAGAGCAATTTAGAAATCAATGCTAAAATAAATGATGTAGAGATGTCCATTGTTAGAGATAGCATTGCCAACCAACTATGTCATTATTGATAACTATATTTTTTGTTTATTGATTAGTAGCATTTGTTTTTTGAGCAATAAATATATTTTTTACACTTTCCCATTATGTTATGAGTAAATGGTTGATGAGTTGGAAATTTTAAAATAACTTATTTATTTTATTTAGTTTTGTTATTGTCACGTGAATAATAAATAAATAAATAATATAATATAATATAATTATAATAATATAATATTTGAGAAATGTTTAATTTAATTTTTTTAGTATTTTTATTATAGATAATATAATATTAAAAAATATTTTGATAAAAGACATTAAATATCCCCCTAATAAGAGAATTAAGAGTTGATTACCAAACTCTCTAAATCTAATTTAAAAATAAAATTAGATGTTAAAGCATTGATTACTAAACAATTCATTTTAAATAAGTTTTACTAAAATAAGCTATTATTAAAATAGAGTTAAAAAAAATAGAGCTTATTTTTTAAGATTATATTTGCCAAACGCTATCCGTTGCGGCTTGAAACATTACGCAACCAAGCCTCCTTGACGGCTCAAACACCGGCCGCATTCTTCAAACGATGATGGCACTAACGCTCCACACACACAGGGGTGAAATTTGGTCGGGTCGGTAGGATTGACCCCATTAAATAACCTAATTTTTTTAAAGCTTAATAATTACTATTTAAACTTATATTAGTAATAAAATATACTGAGTTATCATGCATCTAACTTATTAAACTACTATTTAAGCTTTAAAAAATAAGATTTTTTTCTTTTTTGGGAGAATTCATAAATGTACAAATTAAGCTAATCTTAAACTTGAGTTATGAGAATGAGGATGAACTCATTTATATAAATTTTAAAAGATCGGATCGGATTTATCAAAAATTTTCCTGACCAACCTGACATATCAATTAAAGCAAACCCGACTCGACTCAAAATGGTCGAATTTAATTGGGTCGGGTTGCTCACATCCCTAACAAAAAGGGCTACTGTACTGTAATTCAAAAGAAAAGCAAGCTGCCGCGCACGTGCGCTGATCATTCGCAAGTCGCTTGGCAACCGAGTCAAGTCATTCAAAACAAAGAAAAAAAGAAAAGAAAAAAGAAAGTGGGGGCAGTCCATTCCCCATTCCCTAAGATCTAACGGCCATGATCAAATCTCAAGAAAAAATCAGATTAGGGTTTGGGCACTTGGCACAGCGCCACCTCTCCCCTCACTATAAAACCCTAACAGTTGACGGAAAGACGGTGCGGTGCGCAGTTTTTCCTGCCCCTCCCCGTATTTCCATTTCCTCTTCTTCGTCTTCTCCGGTCGTTTCGCCGGATCTCCGACTATCACTCCCTCTCCTCGCCTACTATCCAAAATCTAAAAAAACAAAAAACCAAAATTCCACAAAAAAAAGAAAACCCTAATTGAAAGATCCTAGAATTTCTTCGTCAGTCTCTGGTCCGATCGTGTAAACTGAGGTAACAAAAAAGAAAAAAAAATTAGTTATATCTGTTGTGTTATCTTTGTTGTTGTTGTTGGTGGTGGTGTTTTAGGGTTTGTTCTTCTGAATCAATAACAAGAGGAGAGGGAAAAAGAAAAAAAAAAAAGAAAAAAGGGAAAAAATATAAAAAAGGAGGAATTTTTAGGGTTGGATGGCGCAAGTTCAAGTCCCACCACAGGCTCCTCTTTCGGGTCCTAATGGCGCTGCAGCGACCGGCGGAAACCCGTTCATTTCAACGTCGTTGTACGTTGGTGACCTTGATTTCAACGTGACGGACTCGCAGCTTTATGATCTGTTCAGCCAACTCGGCCAAGTTGTGTCGGTTAGGGTTTGCAGGGATGTTAACACCCGGCGCTCGCTTGGTTATGCTTACGTGAACTACAGCAATGTGCAAGAAGGTTAGTTGAATTTCTTTGTTTTTGCCTGTTTGAATTTGTGGAAGTGTGTGACAGTAAATGAGTTTTTGTGTGTTTCTACTTTCTAGGGTTTATTTGGATGAAAGTTATTTAGATTTTGGTCAGTTGCCCCCATTGTATTTTAATTCATTGAGTCTCTCAGTTTGCATCGATTAGTGTTCTTCTGCTATATGAGATCAGTTTCTAAGCCACTGCCCTAGAAATTATTAGTACTAGAGTGTTGGTTTCAACGATTCTACATGCTTACAATGAACTTATCTGTACCAGTTTGAAATGTCATTCTGCAAAGGGAGATTGGGGGAAGGGAGAGGGCATGGTAGATTACTGTCTGAAGCACAACTAAGGCACACCTTGACAATATCTAGGAATAAGAAAAGATACAGCTTGACATTAGCAAGGAAGTTTGCATACATTGTGATACAGGCACATTTTTCACCCATTTGCAGTCCTTGCAAGAGTCCAAGTTTTGAGAACTAGTTTTGAAAATAAAGCGTTGTTTTTATGAGTGGGTACTTGACAGCCCTAAGGTGCTCCATTTGAAATGTTATTTTGGTCGTTATTGTCCTTTTCAAGGGTTTTTACCTTTTTGTGGTTATGCTCTCTAATTAATGACATGACACATATTTGGTTAAGACAATCTTCTTGTGGATCTTTAAACTAGATGTAGATGTTGATACATAATCCTAATAAGGGGGTACATGGGAGTGTTCCATCTATCATAGATAGTTTTGTGCATTATTAAGGATTATGGGTTAAAATTAAATATGAGAAGATATGCTGTGTTATTTATTTGTGTATTAGTCATAGGAGATGGTAACCAAACCCCGTGTTATTGTATACGAGGCATTTCTTTTGAATATTTTATATTTGTATGGAAATTTCTCTTGAGTATTACTAAGAAGGATTATGGACTAAAAAGAAGAAAATGCACTGTTTTGTTGATTAGCGAATCTTTGGGTGATTACATTCACCACTAAAATTGTTTTTTGAGTGAGGATGACCTATACGTACTCCATATAATATATTTATATTTTTTGTTTATGCTAATAAAGCATGTCATACTATATCCTAGAAAAATGAAGAACTATGTACACATCTCATTCTCTAAATATCTCCCCATCTGTCCCTCCCATATTACTATTCATCTGATTGATGGTTGGTGTTTGTGGCAGCGGCAAGGGCATTGGATATGCTGAATTTCACCCCACTTAATGGGAAGCCCGTTAGGATCATGTATTCTCACAGGGATCCTAGTATCCGTAAAAGTGGAACTGCCAACATATTTATCAAGGTATTAATAATCTGTTGCATTTATGACTACAGTATTGTTTTAGACTTACTATGTAGAATGTTTTGTTGCTTGGCTAAGCTGTTGTCATTTCTCCCACTCTTGGCAGAATCTTGACAAGGCCATTGACAACAAAGCACTTCATGAGACATTTTCTGCATTTGGACAAATTCTCTCATGCAAGATAGCCACAGATCCTGCTGGCCAGTCCAAAGGATATGGATTTGTTCAGTTTGACAATGAAGAATCAGCACAAAAAGCAATAGATAAGCTTAATGGCATGCTGCTTAATGATAAACCAGTTTTCGTTGGACCCTTCCTCCGTAAGCAAGAAAGGGATACTGTTATTAACAGGGGAAAATTCAATAATGTTTTTGTAAAAAATCTTTCAGAGACAACTACGGATGAAGATTTAAAGAATGTATTTGGGGAATATGGAGCTATTACTAGTGCTGTAGTGATGAGGGATGGAGATGGAAAATCCAGATGTTTTGGTTTTGTGAACTTTGAGAATGCAGAAGATGCTGCTCAGGCTGTTGATGCTCTAAATGGTAAGAAATTTGATGATAAGGAGTGGTACGTTGGAAAAGCTCAGAAAAAATCTGAAAGAGAGATGGAATTGAAAGGGAGATTTGAGCAGAATATCGAGGCAGTAGACAAATTTCAAGGGGCAAACTTATATGTGAAGAACCTAGATGATAGCATTGGTGATGATAAATTGAGAGAGTTGTTCTCTGAGTTCGGCACTATAACTTCCTGCAAGGTTTGTATTAATGTTTTGAGAAGAAGATGATTTCTTTCCATTGACCGATCTATTCTTGTCTTCTTGTGTCTCAATCGAATTCTCTCTTTTAATCTCAACAGGTTATGCGAGATCCTAATGGGATTAGTAGGGGTTCAGGATTTGTTGCTTTCTCAACTCCTGAAGAAGCTACTCGAGCGGTTAGTTGACATTCTTGTGTATCCTTTTAATGAATCTCCTCATAAGTTGACTATTTAATTGTTTATGTTGAATAGCTTGCGGAGATGAATGGAAAAATGATTGTTAGCAAGCCACTTTATGTTGCACTTGCTCAGCGAAAGGAAGATAGAAGAGCACGGTTGCAGGTAAGTTTGAAAATTATGTTTTACAACTGAATTAGTTGGTAGACAAAAGTGTATGCGGTGAACATAAGTTTACTTTTCTCCAGGTTCTAGTTTTCATGTTTAAATTATTATCTTTTAGATAGAGCTGGCCTATGGTGTATTGTGAAGTAAATTTTAGTGGCCTGACTTGTCATCCTGACTCCTGAGCTGTAAAGGCATGCCAAGAGGCGTGAAACAAGAATTAAGTGCCTCTAGAGCCAGGGTGCAGTCAAGGTACCTTGGTTTTTGAACCATGTTGAGGCACCAACTAAGGTGTAAGTTTGGGTGCACTTGGGTCAGGGTGGCAGGGTGCACCATGCATGTAGTTGACTTGTAAGGCCCTTTTCTTAGACAGGCACGATTGTAGCTCGTTGCTCTTTTGAAATTACTCTGCATCATAAATGCCTTTTGATACCCAATAATAATTTTGCAAATTATTACAATTATTATATTTTATACTTAAGGGCCTTTTTGACATTAAATTTATGAACAATTTCAGAAACACAATTTTAAACAAGTTGTTTTGAAATTTTGTTCTCAGAAACAATGATGACAACAAAAATATGTTTTGTTGTTTGCTTCACAATTCTTAAGGACAGTTTATAGATTTTTGGAAAATAGCCTAACCAATCTATTAAAGGGATCATGGATTTAAAAACAAAAACTGTTTTTATATTCAATGCCAACATATCATTAATTTTTTGTCAACTAATTATGGTTAGTATTTAAATTTTGATAACAATCCTTTTGAATTTTTAATATTGTAATTTATGAATGTCAGAGTTAGTTGAAGTTGTAACTTATTTTTATATTATCATTTTATTTTATACATCTAATGTTGTTGAATTTGGCATTCACTTATTTTTGTTAAAGTTGTGTTTGGTTTGCTTCCGATTTAAATTTTGTGAAATTTTCTAGTGAAAAGCTTTGAAAACGACTTATTATCATTTTCAGAAAATAGGTTACTAAGCAAAAATTGAAAAAAAAACTGTTTTTCTGAATTTGATTAACCAAACGCTTATTCATAGCTTTTTATTCTTTTAGATATAATTTTTTGTATCTGAATCACAAACCATATAAAACTAAAATTTCGTATTATCTTTAGATATTTTAGCTCAGAAGTGGTGCATAGTTTGTAAAATGATATTAACTATTGTATTTTTATTTGTAGTAATGCATAATAGTTTTTACATTTGTGTGTTGTTTCACGTAGTTATGCGCCTTGCGTCGCATCTTGCACCTTATGCTTCATATGGTCTTCATTGTTTGAGTGTATCTTGTACTTTAGCTATTTTATTGTCATCTTGCTTAATTTAGAAGGGAGATCTATACCAACTGTCCAATATTGTGTATGTATTAGTTGCATCTTTCTGGTTGTAGTTCTTATAATGTATTATAAAATGATAGCACTTTCTTACTCTTTTCCATAATTCTCCCTCCTTATTTGAATTCCTTTACTTTAAATTCTTTGTGGATTTTGATAAAATAGAGATGTTTATATAAAGTAGCATGGTTATACTGGCAACAACTAATGCAAATATTATTACTTGATCTTTTTTTTTTTTTTAAAGGCACAATTTTCTCAAATGCGGCCAGTTGCGATTGCTCCTTCTGTTGGTCCCCGTATGCCAATATATCCCCCAGGTGGTCCAGGACTTGGACAACAAATATTTTATGGACAGGGTCCCCCTGCTCTTATCCCTCCTCAGGTAATTCTTCTTTAGTTATATTTACTTGTGTCCTTGTTGAATCGTTTCGTCAGTGTTTGATTTAGGATAACTTTTGTTATTTGTGCAATTTATATATCCATATATCGTGGAAGTATGTAGTTGAGTGTAGAGTGTAATATTATAGTGGTCATCTTTATTGTGCTTCTGTAATTGGATGATAATCAGTGTATTTGCTAGACATCTTTGGTATAATGGAATGATGTGCATAGTTGGAGTATGTTATTTTTCCTTGGAAATTACTTCAGAAAAAGTGTGAAAATACTTGGATGCTTCACTCACTGTTGCCTCCTTGTTATTGCCATTACTTTCTAAGTAAGGTCACGTTTTAGCCAATGTAACCACTTTGTGAAAGCATTTTGTCACTTAGGAACTTCTTTATCTGGGATAGATGTCTGAACACATGGCCTGTCACCATGCTGAGCATGATCTCTTTTGGGATCATTTCTGTGCTAGATGGATTCTAGAAATTTCTTGTTTCTGTGTCAGTAAGAAATTTGTTGACTAGTGTGTTTTACTGATTGTTAAGGATTTGAAAGGATGATTTTTTTAGGACTTGGGAGTAAACATACTTTCCATATCAATGCATTAATCATGGTGCTCACCAAGGATTGGAAATTAGACTGCCATCAAATTCAATATGAAGAATTTTTGTAAAAGTTTGACATTTTAAAGAACTAAATGTTGGAAAGATCAATGTTTCTTTTATATGCTAAAACAAAGACAAACGATTTTATGCTTAAAATATATTAAATAATAAAGCATAATTTTTTTGATTAAGATTATATTCTCAATAAGGCTTTGTTGCTCATTATGTGACAATAACTGATTGCATGCCTTATATTCCTACATAAATAAAAGAAATATGTGTTGAGGGACAACACATAATTTATAAATTGCATATTCTTTTCTATTTTCACTTAACGATATAGTTTTTAAATATTAGTGATTATTTAGAATTATAAATTACATATGAGATTGTATTTGATGATCTTATGGTTGTACTCTTTAGTAACATTATCCATAAAAAAATTGATGTTATATTAATTTTTTTTAATAACTCCATATTTACAAAAATAAAGAAATTAGGGTTTTTTCAATGTACTCTTTTGTTTTAATTTTTTACCCAACTTTGATGGATGAAATTCTTGGGTTTACATTTAGTTCATAGTGATTGGCCCATTTAGGCAAGGTGGTTCTTAGGTGTGGCGTAAGCATTGCAAATAATATTTGTTCATTGCTCCATAATTAAATGCTTAATCAAATTCACCCATATAAACCCTGTATATCTAATCTACGCACATATTCCACAATATAAAAATAAAATCTTCTGTAATAAAAGATTAATTGTATTTTGCACTCTTTAAATTTTTATGTCCAGAAATTTAGAGCCTGAAAAACATGTTAACAAATAAGACAAGTATTGCGATTTAAGAGAGTCATTTGGATGTAATTCATATGACAAAATAGAAATTATTTGCTGCTAAATAAAAAGAACAAAATAGAAAATAGGAAAAAATAACGTTCATAATGAAAACATGAGTGTAAAACTAGAATTAAAAGTCAAGCCAATGTTTTAGCCATAGAGCCACATATGTAAATATGAAGACAGAAGAATCTTATGCTATATATATTTACACAGAGTCCCTTAAACTTTTGAAAAAATTTCAGAGTCTTATTCCCTACTATATGTGTGGCCAAGGATAGTGATTGTGATAGGGAAACAAATAATTGCATATGAAAACTCCTTGATTTTCTATAGTTTTGCCAATCAAAAAATAAAAAATAAAATAGAAGATTAAAAGCTGTTTTGTGAATGAGTACTGTTTTAATCCCTTGGGTATCCACACTTTAGTTTTGTATCTAGCAAATTTCTTCCTTCTTCATTTTGGTCTATCCATTTATTATTGATTGTGCTTGCATACTTTCTTTTTCTGTGTAATCTAAATAACAATTTTTTTCATAAGGAAGCTTACCCATCTCTTTCTCAATTCTCTTAGATAGATTTTATTTATTTATATATCTTCCATCCTGATGCGACTTCAATTTTTTGTTCTTCAAAAGCACAACTAGTTGGGTACTAGTCTTATTTCCATATTACTTGTGGAGTGAGGGTAGTGGTCATGATTGATTCGATAGAAAAGAGGGAATAGTGTGTATTTTTCGTTGGGGATTCCCTAGAATAAATCATTACATTTTTCTTAGATTCTTTATGAGAGATATCCAATCGATTATAATGGAGGTTAAAAAACTCTTGTTGTATCCTTTATGTGGAATTCATTATGGTTAAGTGTGGGGTTTGTATCAATATGAATTGAGTATAAAGACATTCTTTTATCCATTCTTCTCAATTGTTTGACCAGGTGATATGTTCCGTGTTTCACATGACGAAAGTCTTACGAGGGGTCAAATACAACAATTTATCAAAAAACAATAACTTTTATCCAAATTTAATTTGGAATGAAGATTTGAAGTGGCCAAATTGATTAAGTTTGTGAAGTAAAGAATGATGTTGGTGCATTCAATCTAACAGAAATATTGCTTTAGAAAGAGTTGAATGACAGGAAAAGATTTCCTTTCTTGGCCTCAAATAATTATATTGAGGCTTTAATTTAGATGTAAACATAGAGCTTATTAATTACGTTGTGGATGGATGTAATGGTCTTGTATCTTTTTTATTTGTACCAGCCTGGGTTTGGATACCAGCAGCAACTTGTTCCTGGGATGAGGCCTGGTGGGGGACCAATGCCAAACTTCTTTGTGCCCATGGTGCAGCAGCAGGGTCAACGCCAGGGAGGCAGGAGAGCTGGAGGAGGGTCTGTCCAGCCAAACCAGCAGCCAGTGCCTCTAATGCAGCAGCAGGTGTGAACTAATGTACAATCTTTCATCTTCTTCTTATATTTAATTTGGGCCCATATTCATATATTTCCTCTGGATTTCTAATTTTGTAGCAGATGCTTCCAAGAGGACGCATGTACCGTTACCCTCCTGGTCGTAACATGCCTGATGTTCCTATGCCGGGAGTTGCTGGGAACATGCTCCCTGTTTCATATGATATGGCAGGGATGGCATTGAGAGATGCTGCAATGCCTCAGCCCATCCCCATTGGCGCATTGGCTTCTGCCCTTGCAAATGCAACACCTGAACAGCAGAGGACGGTATGTTATTTGTCTAGTTTTATCTGTTGCTTAGATATTGATAAATAAGAATATTATGAATTTTATAAGGAGCAATTGCTTGTTGAAGTATTTTGTCATATTTATTTGGAATTATTTGCACTTCCTATGTGATGAAGTTTTTGTTTTTTGGTTATTAAATGGGTGAGATGAATTTTTTCACAGGTTCCTATGTTTTTCTGTAAAAACAATTATATAGGGTGCAACTTATTTCTGTGAATGATCATCAAGAGATCTGATTGGCCTTAAGTCACTATTAAGTTGTATTTGTAAATGAAGATAGATTTTGTGCTAAGGAGTGTACTCGAGCCCTAATGAAAGAATCTATGATTAATTGTGTTAATGGCTCAAGCAGCACTGAAGCAACAGCCTCATTCATGTTTCATGGTGGGGACATTGGTGCAGTGATTGGGAGGCACCCGGTGGTTTGAGGAAAATCCTCATTGAGAAGGGTGGTTATTGTGATCCATTTGATGACTTAAGCACTAGGTTGGGGATTGGACCGACGGGTAGGCGCAAAGATCTATAAAAGAGAAAATGTTTTAGATGTATAAAAGGTGAATGGTGTCCTAAATTTGATTAGAAATTGAAGATTGCAACAGTGGGTGTCTGGAAGAAATGAGCAGCAGTGTTGGAATGATGGGCTGGCTAGGTGGTTGACACTCTGCCTGCCACGATAAGGTTGAGAATGACGATTAAAAATTAAATGAGAAGATCGCCTTGAAAACAAGAGTGTGGGGATTGATTCAAACCCTGTACCTATGGGATAGGGGTAGGAAGAGGGAAAAAGGGAAGATTTCACTTAGTACTTTTGATCGAAATATGTTAAATTGTATAGGATCAAACCTATGGGTTTGAATAATGATGGGAAGGATTAAAATAGGAGCAGTTAACGATAAAATTTTCCTTTATTGTTTGGTTGGCACTTTGTAGAAGCATGTATTGTGTATATTGGTTTAGAGAAGTAGACTTTAGTAGTAGAAGGTTCATGGTGGATCTGAATTGTTGTACACCCAGGATATTTTGCAGTGTTGCCAAGTTAGTGGCTTATATATATATATGTGTGTGTGTGTGTGTGTACATGGTTGTGTTGCATGTGTAGGATAATAATAATCTTTTGGTGGTTTATATATATGTATGTTTGTGTGTATTACGTATCTGTATATGTACATGCTTGTGTTGTATGTGTAGGGTAATAATAATTTTTTAGTGAAACCAGTGATCTGAACTGTCTGTCGTTGCAGATGCTTGGTGAAAATTTATATCCACTTGTGGATCAGCTAGAGCATGAAAATGCAGCCAAGGTGACGGGCATGCTCCTGGAGATGGACCAGACCGAGGTATTGCATCTGCTTGAATCACCTGAAGCTTTGAAAGCAAAAGTGGCAGAGGCCATGGACGTTCTCAGGAATGTTGCTCAGCAGCAGCAGCAGCACTCTGGCAGTGCAACTGACCAACTAGCTTCGCTGTCGCTCAATGACACCATTGTTGCCTGAGTGAGATTTTTAAGTGATTTCATACGGTTATAATATATACAGTTGTGGTGGATTTGATACAATTAGTAGTAGTTTGGTGTGGCAGTGGAAGTAGTAGTATTAAACCGGATATGTTGTTAGATTTCATTTCTTGGGAATTTCTTGGATGAGATTTTATTATGTTCATGCTTGGTTGGGTGTTTTATTTATTTGTTTTGGTTCACTCCTTTTGGTGATTTATGTTTTGGAATATCCCTCTTGTGCTCTTATGGTAAAAGCTTGTTATATGCGCAGTAGGCAATCAGTAACACGACTTTTTAATTGCTATTGGAATGATTAACTCTTTAAAAGGATTTGACTGACATCCATCTGATGCGACTTACATTCAATAAGACATCTTGGCTGATTAATATAATATAATAGGGAGACTATTCTTGGATAAGTTTAGAAGGATTGTACTTCTTTCTTCCCTTGCTAAATTATTGCGTTGACATAAACAAATGCCATACTTTCTTGACGGGTTGAACATTCAATAAGATCATTGTCATATGACTTCAACTTGCATTTGACAATGACTGCACATGTAAAATAATGTCTACCAACAAGGGATTGGTTCGACGAGTTAACTATTAGGTATGGTTGAAGGATTCATTATAAATTTAAGTTTGTTTTTATTTATTTTTGTTGGAAGATGTGTCTTTGTTTCTGAAAATTTTTGAATTTAAAAGGATTAGTTTTATCTCAAAGAGGACACTTGCCGTGTGTTGGAAAATCAGTACCAAAAAAGAAAAAAGAAAGTCTAAATAAGTATAACAACTATAACATGTGATACATAGTTCATCATTTTTTATTTTCATTTCAATTCATCTTCGAAAATTCATATTTTACTTTTATGATGATTTAAAGTTTTGTACTATGACATGCAATAAGTGTACAAGGCCTAAAATATCATTTACATTTCAACTCATCTAAGTAAATTTGCATTTTACTTATAATTTAACATATTAAGTAAATTGATTTATTGTATACTATTTGTCTCCTTTAGAGTCTTGTGCCATAGTATCCTTGGGTTACTATATATATATCCACATTCAATACTATGAATATATTTTGTTAGCGTACGCTTTTGTAATTTGGTACTTGCAATAGTGATATTAAAGATACATTATCATTTCTTGAGGATATTTTTATTTAGTTGATCTAATTTAACTTTGAGGGTGGTGTTTGGCATATCTAATTAATAAAAAAAAAGTTCATATTGTTAGAGTTTTAGATTATATAGAAACATTCACTATCTTTAAATAATTGTACAGTTATTAATTTCAAGAAAAACAATGCTATTAGATTACTCTTTTTTTCTTTTTTCTCAAAAGAAGAAAAAACCCAAAAATACACCAACAGACTTGACTAAAAACTTTTCCAAAAGTAGAAACCTCATATTTGATTGAATTGATCAACCCCTCAAGAAATTGACACATGTTCATCATTAAATTATCATCCGCTTTCAAAAGTAAAGAGGACAATAAATGAGTGGGGGTGACTTTCTTAAAATATATTTTTAGAAATAATTCTTGCTCATAATCATATCTAAAGACTCCGTTGCGGAGCTACTACAATATTTTAGACTAAACACATTTTCTTTAAATACATCAAAAATAGTAAAAATGGGTGCAAGGTACTTCTCAAAATCGTGCAAAAATTAAAGTAAAATAAAAATCACATTCGCGATGTTGGCGTGCCAAACACACTAACATCAAGTTTACTTTCATTTCGCAATAAAACGCGAAAAAATTGACATTCCAAAGAAGGCCAAAATGTTCAAAGATTTGAATCTAGGAAATTAATGTTCCACAATATTTCAAAGGAGAAAGTTGCTATATTTATATATATCCATATATATATATATATATATATATATATATTAAATTAATTCCAACCATGACCCGAATCCTACGAGGAAAGCACTCTGCCTCATGTCATTTATCTATTTAGTTGACTCAATAGAGATTCAATAACAACAAGAGATGCCAAAAGGGTCAAGTCAAGGCTAAAACGACTAATTTTGTGGATCTATTCTTGCTGAGAAGTCATACGTTTTGACTAGGTTTTTATAATTAATTTGTATTCTAGAAGTCAAGGTATTGAAACTATACTCTATACTAATTCTATTCCCCCCCTTTTTTTCAAAGAAGATGAGTTTGACAGGCCTTAAGATTATGAAGAATAATATTTTTGTTTATAATTTATTGCTACTCGAGAATATTCTCTTCTCAGATCTCTCTATTTTTTTATTTTTTTTGTTTATTGTTGGCTTTTGTTCTTTTAAAATTTTCTACTATAATATAATCATTTGTTTGACTATCTTCATCATCATTATATATTTTAAATTGAAGTGTCTGATATACTTAGGCCATTATGAATATTTAATAATTATCTCTAGGAATTTTGTAATGGTTCAGAGGAGGTTTAACTATATACATAGTATATGTTAAACTAATTAAAAGGGAAGCTAACATTTACTCATAATGTTTTAAGTAGTTTTATATGACAGACTCAAGTAAAGTTTAATAATAATTTTAATAAGTAATTAATTAAAATGTAGTTAGGTAATTCAACTTGTAATCTCATTGAAAGTAGAGGAGATGCAGAATCAATTGAATTATAAAAGACAACAAGATTTGAATTTTTTTAATTGAAAATCAAGGACAATTTTCATCCATAACAATGATAATCAGTTGCATTTAAATAACTCTTTTTTTTTTTTGGTTTCCCATGTTATGTCCCCGCCTTTTGGACTAGATTAATCTGTGTTCAAGTACTGCAGGGACATTGAATGACTCTTTTCAAGTGGGCGTAACTAAGGTGGGCACAAATTTTAATTCTGAATCCTCTACCTTTCAACCACCTTTATCACACACTCCGACCATCTGTAGATTTAAATAACTCTTGCAAGTTAAAAATATCAAATAAATAATTTTTATTCTGATTTACTATTATGTTTTAGGCTAACTCATCTAACTAAGCATTTTTTTTACTGTATGAGGTAGAGTACATAAATTTACTTCATAAACAACAACTAAATGATTCCCATTAAAAAAAATACTAATCAATTATTACAAATTTGAACACAAATATTATGTTTGATGGCCTTAATTATATTGCAATGGTCCACAAATGCACCCACCCACCCACCCAACACATGCTTTTAACTTGGAAAAGAAAAAAAAAAACAAAATATCAGAGTCTCAAACCCAATTAACAAAGGAAAAAAAAAATGTAGCAACTTGCCCACATGCCTAAAAACAGAGCACATAGAAATAAGTAAGCAAATATAGAAACTAGGAGTAGATTCTATTATTCCTATGTTTGTTCCTCCTTCTCATCATCAATACCTATACATATATAAAAAATATATATATACCAAGTTCCTAAAAATCTACCTATAATAGGATAAAAAACCCTCCAAAGCAAGTGAATATTTTTACTACCCCATGCATTTTATTTTTTATTTTTTGAAAGATACCCCATGCATTTTTGTTCTCCTAAATAAAAATGCCATGCATATCTTAGTACTACTTATCATAAATTTCAACAGTCTTGTCTCTCTGTCCCTATAACCACCCCCTATTCCTCCTACTGATGATCAGTACCCTTAAAAAAACAAAAAATATCACTGTTCATGGAGCCCCTACCCTTTTTCAATGGGTCACTCCAAAGGAAAGGAGAGAGAGGTAGGGTCATTGGATGTTAGAGAGCAAAATCGACAAAAATCTTATAATTCAATCCACGCAGTTTTATTCAGTAGTAAGTGATAGTCACAGAGAAAGAGAAAGGGGGGTAGCAAAAAAATTACAGAACCAGACGGCACGCCCCCATCATCCATTATCAATCAGTCAAATCTGTCTTCTTTCTTGCAAGTCTCTGGACATAGAAAAAAAATAAAATAAAATAAAAATTAAGTTATATATATATTCTTATTTATTTTATGTGGTGATCTCAGCATATCTTGGGACTCTCTTGTCTTCTCCTCCCAAACATTACTCTCTGGCAGATCTTTAAATGCAATCCCTCTCTCTACCCTATATATATACCTAATTAATTTTATTTTATTTTATTTTATTTAGCTTCCTTTGGATTCCCTTTGATTTTATGTCTTTATCTTTCTTTCTTTTTTTGGGTTTTTATTAGATTTGGTTTTTTTAGGTAAAAAAGGATTCTTGCCTTCTATTTCAGGTAAGAAACCATGATGCCCCATCATACATCTTATCTCGAGAAGATTGTCTTGCTAACAACACAAGAGCACCACCAAACACAACCTATTAAAAGAAAGGCAGAAACATACCATCTTTGGCTCTAAAATCATCAAGTTTTTTTTTTTTTTTTTTCTTTTTCATCATCAGTTGGGCAAATGTATATAAAAGTTTTCTATCTTCTCAGCACCTAATTCCTCTAAAAAGATCTTTTAGAAGGGTACTGTTGCCATTGGGGCAACATCTCTTGGTAAGGCCTTACATACCATTGGATGCTACTAGAGATTTCAATTTAATTTCTGATGATTTTTTGTGGGTGTCTCTAGGAAGTTTGTAATAATTTTGAAGGATAATAATTGTTGTCTGCCTTTGGGCCCAACTGCTTTTTCTTGTCAGCCTTACGTAATTGGAGGAACATGAATATTTTTTTTTAACAAGCATTTTTAGGTGTTGGGTGTTTTCAAGATGCTCTTTTGTATATTTATCCTTTTTTGTTTAATATGAAGTTTGAGTTTAAAGCATCTTGATTTGCGAACACATTTTTTTATTCAATCATAGGTTTTTTTTTTTTTTTGAAAAATAGAAATAGGGGACACCCTTGCATGTTTTCTTCCCACCCTTTCAATTCAATTGAAACCATGGAGCTGGACTTTTTGATAAAATGGCATACTTAGCTAGGGTAGGGGACTGTTCGTGAAAAGTTTGGAAAAGTAACGATGTACACAAACTTACCTTTCTCACACAGGCCTTGTTTGATATCCCTTCTTAATTGTTTTTAAAACAAAATCTGTACTAAAGAGTCGTTTGAAAAAGTCGCTAACCATTCAAAATCGCAAATTTTTCACGATTCGGATCTACTACCAGCTTATTGACTTTAGCTTCTACTTCAAAAAAAAGTGATGATTATATCTCATCGAATATAAATATTTGTCTTTTATTTTCTTTCTCCAATATTTTTATGGTCAGTAAAGGATTACTCGTAGGAGAAGTATTTATAATAGCTTGACATGCATTGGTGAATGTTCATCTAATAACTATAACTTTTAGGTCAAATAATTTATGGCATAATATCAAATGGTTGGTTTTACAAAATGTCTCAATTTTAAGTCTTATTATTTGCATTTTTATATTCTCAATTTTATTATGTTATTTTATCAAAGTTTCATTCTATTTTTATAGAAATCTCTAAATAAAGTACATTATGTCTATAAATACAATTACATGCTGAAGTGCATTGCTGGCATAATAATAAGTCAAAAGACTCAGAAAAAAATGAAAAAATTTCAACAACTAAAGAATGAAACTCCAACATTACATAAAAGAATCCCTACAACAAATGAAAACATTTGACAATAAGAGGGCTCACAATGTATTCCCAATTTGCATGATATTTGTAGGAGATGGCCAATTTGCATGTAAGGGAAGCATTAATAATGCCCTAACATACATAGTTGGCCCCACCTATCACCTATATTTTTATATTTAGTATCTTTATGCAAAAACTAAATAAATTAGTTTACCTAGAGAGAGATAACAATTCCTTAAAATATTATAAACTTTTAACTTGATTATAACTTAATTTTAAGTTACATTTAATATTTTACTTTTTTTTAAAAAAAAATTAGTATTTTAATTTAAAATTTTGACAAAATGGGACATCAAACTAAATCAAATATGAATATTATTAGGGCTGTCTGTACTCAATTTTGTCCAAACCTAAATTTGTACCATGATTGTCTCCATCAAAATTAAAGTGAGCCCAAGTACTCCCCCCAACAACTCAGCTTTGGTACTAATCAACTAGCTAGTACTACTTCGTCAATATATATATATATTGCCAGACATTTGATTATTATTAATTGGTGCTTTTATTTATTTATTTATCCATGGGCATATCTTAGAAAAATAAGGACCACCCTTATTTACTCCCAAAAAAAAAAAAAAGAAAAAAAAGGAAAAAGATGAGAATATATATTTGGAAGTTGTAAAGGAATCTACCCTTCCCCAAGCTTTTATACAGAACAATGTAATATATGGACATAATAGAAGAGAATAGATTCACATCTTCTTCTACAAGTTTTAATCCCTATACTGCTATTTTATTTTTAACCATACCATAGATTTTTTATTTATTTTTAACGCTTGAAAATATAATATTATTAGTAGCTAGTGTGGAGATTTCTTTGACATATCACATTGCATTAATTAATTAATTAAGATACCCCACCCTTGCAAAAGTAAAAAAAACAATGCGTGGCCTCTTAACCATGATTAATTGCTAAAAATGATCAGCAAAAAAATTATTAAAATATTCACATGCACTAATTGTTGTACAGATGGAAAATCAATTATTCCATTAGAAATAGGGATGTTATACATATATATAATAATCATAATGCACCATCAAAAAAATAATTCAACAATGCCTTAAATTATTGAAGGGCAATACAAAAATAAAAATTAAAGATTGATGATATGAAAATTAAATGAAACTTTGACATGAAGAATAAAAAAATAGAATAAAGAAAACAATTTTCAAAATCACAAATCAAATTGGGCCTTATTACACAAGTTGGCATCTCAAATACACAAATCCAATGAATATGGTGAGGGTGCCATCACACCATATTATATATTATTACACTTTTTAATTTAAATTAAAAGAAATCATATGAAATAGTGTACTAGAATAGAACGGACACGTGGCTAATTGACATTAAGTGGGCCTCGGCCCAATCGGTTCGACCATGTCCACAAAACCATCATATCATCCAATTGAAGCACCGAATTTCCACTTGCGGAAAACAACCATCCGTCGGTAACCCTCGTCCCGCTTCCATTATTGGAAGGTTTTCTTCTTTCTATCTGTCAATCTTTTCTTTCTTTCTATCCATCAATACAAATTTATTATTATAAAAATAAAAACATAATAATAATAATAATGAAGCTAAAATGTGGTTGGGTGGTTGTCCTGTCCCCAGTGCGATATGACGTGGCGCCTTTCTAAGAGGGGCCTACTACCTTTATACTTTAGAGAGAGAAACAGAGAATGAAAAATCATTAAATACGAGGAGCAGAGGTTCTCAGTGATTGGTCGATTTAAGGCTAAAAGAGGCAACGTGGCCCTCTCCCGTACTCTTGGATTGGACTTTTCTGGAAACTTATTTGATATTTATTCCCATTTTCTTTTATTATTAACTTTTATTTTATTTCCTTTTGAGTCAATCTGAACCCTGTTTTCCCATTAATACCCCTACCCATTACTTCATTTTACAACAGTTAGGTCTCATCATATATTTGTACCATACAATATTTTTAGGTGGGACGGAGATGTGCCACCCGGGTTACCATTTCTTCCATTATTCACAGTAAATAAATAAACAAATAAATAAATAAATAAATATATATATATATATTTTAAATTTTTTAAGTACATTTTTGAATTCCTAATTTTGATTAGATTCCCTTTTTGTCAAAAAATAAAAATAAAAATGAAAATGACTAGATTTCCTTAGACGAAACTACCCCCTTCTTATATAAAACTTAGAATTAAGGCTTGTTATAAAAAAAAAAAAAAAATTTAAAAAATAATGTTTTATCATTTTTTAAAAATATATTATTTTTTTTTTGTAAATTTTAAAAAAATATTTTTAAGTTTTACATATTAAACATATTTTTCATATTTTTAAAATTTTAAATATAAAAAATTATATCTAAATTATAAATTATAAATAGCCTTAAATATTTTTTTTGATAGGGAGAACCTTGACAACATTGTGTAAACGAAGGGTAATAATAAGGGTTGAGACGATGAAAATTTAATGTGTTTGGTTTGTATTTATTTGTGGTACCAATAAACTTGAACCCCTTTTTTTTTATGTTTTGATTTCAAAGACTAATTCAAGTTTTAAATTAGTTTGAATTAGAAGAATTGGAAGCTACACACTACATTAATCAAGTATTAGTTAATTTAATCTACAAATTAATTTGTCTGTGTCATGGGTCAACAACATACAGGTTTGATGGTTCAAATGATTAGTACTGCTTTTAAGTGCGGGCCCATTAATTTGTACTTAGTAATGTATATAACCTGTAGTTGTTTAATTGTGTGAAATTAATGTTAGACTTCCATCAATTTACATGTTATTGTGCTAGTTACCCAAAACCAAAAGGGTTTTCTTTTATTGAGCTCATCTAAATATCATCGGTGTGTATTCGAATCTTTTTACCCGAAGTTAGAAGTTCGAGTTTTTCTCCTTATAAATAAGTGAAAGTTTTTTCTACTCTAATAAAAATAAGAGTGAGAATGAGGCCGATTGAGGAGCGTCGATTTTCTCGGGCCTCACTATTAACATCTTCTGACCATACGTCGTTAATACTAAAAAAAAAAAAAAATCATCAATTCATTAATATTCATTTATTTGCTTCTTTTTACATTTTGCCCAAATTTTTAAAGAATCTTTCTAGGCTAAATCCGGGCCATACATGAATTTATGTATAATATATAAATTAATTGTTTTATAAGGATCATATAGCTAATTATGGATTTGTATAATTGGGCATACGTGGACCATGTTGTTGAATTGATATATACGAGTGACTTTATTAACGTGTTGCCGGTGTCACTATTACTATATTTTGATCATTATTCAAAAACATAGAAAAATCCAAATGCTAAAATGAACTTGGTTTTGATAGTCAGTTTGGCTAGTTTTTGAACCAAGTTAAATGGAGTTTGAATTAATTACTTGGTTTATTAAGATATTGAATTGGATTAAAAATCTCAATTCACTTGTCTACATTGTACGTTCAAGTCAGAGTATAATTTTAGAAAATTTAAATGACACTAAACTCAATTGATCTTATTTGTTACATTGAAGGCAAACTATTTACATGCACATAAAAATAATTGATTGGAGTTAACTTTTTAACCATTTTAAGAATTGAAGGAAGAAGTAGTTAACTTACTCGACAACAAATGTAGTCCTCATGGACGTAATTATAACAGTACAAGGTTTAATACATATAATACGTAATTACTTGACATGCATACATACACGGGGTTTTTACCTCTGGTTGTCGGATTTTACCTATTGTTTTGTTGATCTTTTTTTTTTTTTCTTGTCGTGGGGGTTTTATCCTTTTGTTATTGACTTTTACCCATTTTCATATGAGTATTTATACCCACTGTTGTGCATGAACTGACCTTCAATATGTGATTTTTCTATTAACAGGATATACTCCTACTTGGATATCTGTTTTATAGAAATGGAACAAAACTTTAAGAAAAAAAAAAAAAACCATACGGAAATACACGGGACAAAGAACTAGATATCTCAAATATATTCATTTTCTAATTTTTACATGGAATAATATATTAATTCTAACTAGGTTTTGATAATTTTGCATCATCAATTGCAAAGTTTAAGTTTGGTAACACAATTAAAAAATCCAAGCAAAGGGGCTATTTACCATATATATAGATATACACATAAATATGACAAGTT
Organism: Paratinospora sagittata; assembly: GCA_035771175.1. NCBI lineage: Eukaryota > Viridiplantae > Streptophyta > Magnoliopsida > Ranunculales > Menispermaceae > Paratinospora > Paratinospora sagittata. Next base: position 33,958,843 of record CM069594.1, read on the forward strand.
TTTTTAAGTTTTTTTGATAGGCATAAATATAACAAGTTACACTTGAAATATACACTTGGATAAAAAATGAAAAGTATAGGGGTGTGGGAAGAGAGAGAGAGAGAGAGAGAAGGGAGGAGGAGGCCCAAAAGAGGAAACTTGCTTAATTTGATATGAAATCCAGAAAAAATGAAAGGTGATTAAACTAAAATTGCCACCTGCGGATACATATTCTATTAGCGGGTACGCTAAATCACCATTTGGGTAATGAAGGGACACGTCTAGGCAGCAATAAGATTGCTTTTCGATTTGGCTAACGTGGGAAAAGAGAGGTAAAGATAGCTAGATAGAGATGGTTCTTCTCCTTCTTCTTCTTCTTTAACTTGCACAGAACAAGATCCTTCACAGAGAGACAGAGAGGGAGGGAGAGAGAGAGAGACACATCTGTAAATGAAGAAGAAGAAATAAGAAGAGAAATTTGAGTGCCTGAAAACATGAATGATTGAGTTTTGAGACGGAAAGAAAAAGGAAGAAGAGATAGAGATAATAAAAGCAATCCATCATCAAGACCGAGGTTTTCTTCTTTCAGGTAAGATTTCTGGGTTTTTCTTTATTTATTTATTTGTTTTCTTTTTTCCTCTTAGAAAAAGAAGAAGAAGAACAACAACAACAGAAACAGAAGCTCACGTAAAAAAAAAAAAAAAAAAAAAAAAAAAAAAATATATATATATATATATATATATATATATATATATATATATATATATATATATATATATATATATATTTGTAATTTTTTGCTGTTTTGTCTGCAGCAGCTAGGTGGCCCAATTTTCTTTCTTAATGGGCACATATGACCACCCGTGATCCCCGTTTCTTCTTCTTCTTCTTCGAAACTGACAAATTAACATCAGAGAACACAACAACAACAACAACAACAACAACAAGATCAACAAGAAAGTTCGATTGAATTATAATAATAATAATAATATTTGATTTTTATTGCAGAGAGATGATCAGTATTATGATGAGAGAAAACCCAGAAGAAACTTTATGGGATCTCAACGATTCACCTGATCATAACGATGATGAATCCGAAGGCTGTTCACAAACGGGTAAACGGGTAGGATCCGTTTCGAATGAAAATTCGAGTTCTTCTGCAGTAGTTGCAGTCGTAGACGATGGAAGTGAACAACAGCAAGAAGAAGAAGAACAAGGAAGAGGTAGGTTTAAGAAGAGATCAAGCAGTAAAATATTCGGGTTTTCAGTGACCAACCATATTGAAGAAGAACAACAAGAAGATGAAGAAGAAGAAGAGCCGTCGCCGGAGGTGGTGACCCGGCAGTTTTTTCCTGTAGATGATGAGTCAGAGATAATGGAGATGGCGGCAATGAGCACAGGTGGCGTCGCCGGAGTTGGCGGTCCGGCGTTGCCGAGGAGGGCCCAGTGGTTGGGTGTGAAGTTCTGCCAGTCCGATCCGGTTGGGGCGACCCAGCCCTTGAAGAAGAGCCGGCGAGGGCCCAGGTCTAGAAGTTCTCAGTATAGAGGGGTCACGTTTTACCGGAGAACCGGCCGGTGGGAGTCTCATATATGGTATATATGCTTGCTTTCTTTTCTTTCCTTTTTTTTAAAAAAAAATGGGGAAAATTTACTTGTTAATGGTTTTAATCACTTTGTTTTGCACCTTTTGTTGATGCAGGGATTGTGGGAAGCAAGTTTATTTGGGTATGTTTATTAATATTAATAATTAAGAATTGTTACTGGTATTTTTTATGATTTTTTTTTTCTTGATTAGTACTTGAAAATGGGTTTATCTGGATTTTATTAAGAAGAAAAATTGAACTTCTTCATCTTCTTGGTTTATATAGGTGGGTTTGATACTGCTCAAGCTGCTGCCCGGTAGGCCTCCTTTTTTTTTTTTTTTTTTTGTTAAAAAAAAATCTCAATCTATATGTACATGTTTCTGGGATTTGGATTGAATGGAGTTTTGTATTTGGTTTCAGTGCTTATGACAGAGCAGCTATTAAGTTCCGGGGAGTGGAAGCAGATATAAATTTCAGCCTTGATGACTATCAGGCTGACTTGAAACAGGTCAGCGTCTCTCTCTCTCTCCCTCTATATATATATCTGTGTGTGTGTGTGATAAAGATGTGTAGATTGAGCTTATCCTCTCCTTTTTTGTGTGTTCATCATGATTTACCTTACTTAGCTCCTTTTGATAGTGTATACATATATTATGGAATAGATGATTTGTGTATCTTGGAACATATACCGGCTGCTATTTGATGATATATATTTGAATTGTGGGGTATGTGACAGATGAATAATCTAACAAAGGAGGAGTTTGTTCATGTGCTTCGGCGCCAAAGTACTGGCTTTCCAAGGGGAAGCTCCAAATATAGAGGTGTTACCTTGCATAAATGTGGAAGATGGGAAGCTAGAATGGGGCAATTTTTGGGAAAAAAGTATAGCCATTGCCCTGATCTTTTCTAGAATTACTACTAATATTATCCTTTTGGAGATGTGGATTTAATTTGATGTTGATCTTGAATCAAACAGATATGTTTATTTAGGCCTCTTTGACACAGAAATTGAAGCAGCAAGGTATTTTGTTTGTCATGTTTACGTATCCCTATACAGCCTCCCTCCTTATTTAAACCAATGATTTAAGAGTAATTAATTTGATTTGTATTGCCCCTTGGATGATTTTCTCTAGGGCTTATGATAAAGCTGCCATCAAATGCAACGGCAAGGAAGCTGTGACAAATTTTGATCCTAGCATATACGAAAATGAGCTTAACTCCCATGGTTAGCTTAATCCCAAGTTCATGTTATTAAGTGTTCTTTAATCGGTTTTTGTCGAATCTTTTGGATCTCTCTTGAACCATTAACTTTGCCACAATTTCTAGGTAGCAATGACACTCACAATCTTGATTTGAGCTTGGGGAATTCTGCTTTAAAACTTGGCGGTATTGAATTGGGCGACTCGAATCCATCTAACTCCATGGATAAACAACATTCACCGGTTCAATTTGTCCCTGATTGGAATGGAAACGTCAATGGCCTTGGACCCAAGGTACATTCGAGCAATCTATTGTTCCCAAACATCTATACCAAATCACATTTCTTGTAACTCTAATTTTCTCAATTCAATTCAGTTCAATGACAAATTCAAGCTGCAAGATGAACAAGATAGTAGCTATCACATTTATTCGCCAACGTTTCACATGCTACAACAGCAATTTAGTCCTCCAAATATGCAGGTGTGTATATATATAATTCTACAAAATTAGATTCTTAATTAATCACCACCCTTTAATTGGGCTATCTTAGAATTTCATGAACTGATCATAAATTCATGGCTTCTTTTATATGTATTTTTCTATAGTTTCAGTTACAAAGCGAATCGAATATTGGAGCCCAAATTGGCGTAACAGCGGATCAGCAACAACAACAACAACAGCAAGAATTGAATAGGAATTACAGAAGCAGTAATGGTTGGATTGCTTCTTCTGGTTCACCTCAACAACTATTTGCAACCTCTGCAGCATCATCAGGATTCCCATCCCAGATTATCAAACCCCAAACAAATTGGCTGCAGAAGAACGGATTTAACTACTCTCTAAAGAGACCCACTTGATGACACTTAGTTTTTCTGCTTTGCCACAAGTTTCACTCTTTTAATTCCTTTTTTTTTTTTTTTTCAAATCTTGAGGAATTTATGCCGGCCTGTCTAATTTGTTTTGCTTGTGCTTCTTGTACAAGTTAATTTGTCTTCACTAGTATTAAAATGTTGCCAAAATGATAATGATCTCCTTCGTTTTTGGTCAAACAACATTGATATAATTCTACTAACAAGAAGAGAGATTCTGACGTATCTGCTTTTGATTTGTCCTTTTTTGTTATGTACATATAATAATATTAGTAGTTCAATTATCATGATTCATGTGTTTCTTGACTTAGCTTTTTCTATGCGTTTAACTTGTTTGCCTAATCAAGAAATAATCTTTTAATTATTCCAAGCTTCCAATTGAGAAAGATGAAAGAATATTATATAAAGAAGAAAATATATAAATATTATTGGGAATACCGTCAGATGGAAGGAGACGTGTCTCTACTCCTGGGGCATCCCTCAGAATCAGCTCATCAAAAGGGTACCACCTTAAAAAATAAATAGTCTTAACCTGGACATTGCAATTATGATGAGAGGGGCTTAGCCTAAGGTTCAATGAAGGGCACACACCCAACTTTCTCAGACCATAAATTGCAGAAATATAACAGACCCACAAAAGGGAAGGTCCCAACTCAAGATCATCACTGCCCTAAAAAAAAAAAAAAAAAAAAAAAAGGCCTAAACCAATCCCATTTTTGTTGTATAAAAGAAGACATGACAGGATTCCCAACTTAATCTAGTATAAAAACAGTGTAACTAACATAAGGAAGGGTTGCTTTGATCACCAAAAACTGACACTCTTGCTTTTTTTTTTTTTTTTGGTTGAGTAATGTTATATAATAATAGCTCTATTTAAAATAGCAAGTATTGCAGGAGGAGGCCCAGCTTCTTCTTCTTCTTCTTCTTGCATGTTTTTGTGACTTTTTTTAACTTTTTTACTTGTTTTTGACCAATGGATATAAAACTTGCAAGTGAAACAAGGGAAAAACCAGGGTTTAATTCTGTTGCCTTTCTTTGTGTCAATCAACCAAGCTGCCAAGGCTGGTCCCATTATTCTCTTCTACCTCTCTTTCTCTTTCAAGCTTTGTGTCTAACTGTTACAAGCTTGTCCTGAACTGAACCCTCTGCTGACTGCTGAGAAAGGTGTGCCAGTAGAACCCAACAACACAACATGAGATCAGAAGGAAGAAATCTAGAGAGAGAGGAATACTTTATTAGATCCTTTTGCTAGCTAGCTTGCAAAAAATCTATGTACAAAATATTTATGTATTTATATACATGTATATGAAATGCCTGTGATCTGAGACAGTACTACACATATCTTAGCCCTATCTCTTTTTCTTTTTTTTTCTTGTTTCTTCTTACTTTTGATGATTTTAAGTTTTGATCTGTACGTAAAGACAAGTGAGGAAGGTCGGAAGAAAGAGAAACATGGGTTTCTGGGGAAAGGGTCAGGAATCCCATTCAGATTGAGTTAATATATAGAGAGAGAACAAAGAGTACTAAAGTGATGTGGGTAGTGTTCTCTTTTTAGTTCTAACTTTTTTTGAGTCATTGTTGTATGCTCTATGGGCAGATCAACTGAAGAAAAAACCAAAAACTTGGAAGGAAGGTTTGTTAATTAAGGTGGTATGTATTTCTTTTAGAATAATCCATATGCTAATTAGAGTGGTTATTTAATTAATTTACTTAAACCAACTCTAATGTTTATATCCATGTAGATATTACTGTGATTAAATTTCAAGGATTTGGTAAAGGAAAATGTTAAGGGTACATAATTTCAGCATCCCGGGAATCCAGTTAAATTGATGTTCTGTGTACTAGAAAAAGGTGGTGTAAGAATAGCACTCTTTGCCAGAAAACACCATGAAGTTAGATTCCTTTAGGCCTGTCCTACATAGATGTTATGTTTTTTATTGGTTCAAGAAGGTGAATTAGTCTATAATACATTAAATTTTACTTGATACACCACCTGCTTCTTGACAAATTTTTCTCTACTGTCTCATTACTCTCACCGTCTCGCGTTCTCGTCACATCTCGGTTGCTTCATTCGCTTTGATATTACTCATTGACGGGCTTACATTTCAATTTGTAGTACTAAAGCACCTTTTACTACTCCTTTTCGGCCCAAATGTGGGTTTTTATATGTGTTAACTGATAAGTGATAGAAATTTGGGGTTCGCCGTCCATGAGAATATGAGATCACACGTACACAGTACACTGATACACTATCTGTGCAATACCCGCACAGGAAAAAAAAGAACAAAAACATGTAAAGAACTAATATTTTATATATGATGAGTTATTCGAATGAATGCTATGTCAAGCACATAGATTTGATTTTATGCTTGCTCTTACCTGGATAATAATTATAGCGAGTCTATATATATATATATATATTGTATAAATAAAATAAGTAATATTAAAATGATTGCGGTTGAAAGTACATTAATACAAATTGCATCGCTCTAACACTTTTTAATTTTTATCAAATCATGTATCAATCATAATTTAATATAATTTAAAGAAGATGAGGTGTTGTAGTTTTGACGCTAACAATGCAACACTTCAATCAATTTTCTACGGCTCAAATAAAATATACACATATAGATACCATCATTCTAGGACAAACAATATATATATAAGTTAATAGTTATGAGACAGATTATCAGTTTTTCTAGTCAATTCAACGATAATATTAAAAGTTGTACAATTTGATTGTTAGAGGTATCCTTGTTAGAAGATGTATATTATTTCGCTCCTATTTTGAACAAAGACTAGTTTCATAACCAAATAGTGTGAAGATACCACGTGGAAAACCAAAAAAACAAAACAAAAAAGATTTGAATCTTGGAAACAAAGAATTACTCATTCATGCACCTCAATTTCTAATTCCTACTACGGCATGCAGTTCATTTATGTCTCAAATAATTAAATTCCCCATGTAATAATGTTTAGAGCTTCCAAAAAAAAGGTCTAATTTGTTGACCATATTCCCATGATTGTGTTACCCGATATAATGTCATATTATTATTCTCAACGAAAATATTATTTCAACTAAAAATTAATGTAACTACGTATAATATTATATTTATTAGATGCATCTGTAGTTGATAGTTGAGTTGAGTTGAGTGTTTTGTATTGAAGCATGTAATTATACTTTTGTATAATAGATGCTGGTAGGGGTTCCCCTAAGTTTCCATAGGTGTTTCTTTAGCAAATTTTCAATTAGAATATCTTTTTCCTTCAAATTCAATTAGACTCCCTCCAAGCAGAGAAATTTTAAAAAGTCACAAACAACAATATATGTACAACTTTATCTGCTGATTCTAATGATTCTATTTGCGGCTATCACAGTGGCAAATTTTCAGAATCAGAACTCTATTACCAGGAAGAAAAAGCGTCATCTTCGCTACTTCAAGCGCCGCACTACACCGTCTACAAATACTCGGTGTTATATATGCAAAAAGCCTGGCCACTTTGCCAAGCAATGTCCTGACAAGAATAAAAAAGGCCAACATCTTATTCAACAGATTCAACATTCATATTCTCTACAAGATGATCAAGATATTGAATCTGTATTTTCAGAACAAGAATCTCCAAATGATGACACTCTTTTCGTTTATCACGAAGCTTTTTCTGATGATGAGGATCCTATGTCTTCCCCTGACCAGCTTATATCTCAGTTTTTAGCTATTACGCAACAAGGCATCCTCATACCCATTGAGTACGAGACTAGTTCTTGTTCGAGGAGATGAGAACAGAATGGTAAATCTCTTCCAACAGAGCCTTTAAAAATTAAAACCTAAAACTTTTATACAGAAATGACCTTGAGACTCGGTTCACTTCTATTGAGCCACTTATTAGCCCAATTAGACTAGTTAAGGCAAAGCCATTTACATTGAAATCAAATGATATGTAAGCTAATTTCTCATAAGAGATTATGAAAAAAAGAGTAGTACCTTGAGATTTTATAATTAACATAGATAGACCATGACTTTCAATACTCCAATGAAATGCCTTGAATCATGCGTGGCTGATACAACTTGCATTTTACTTAATTTCTACCATGATCAATGTAGCATTGCAACAAGGGAAAATGTTGAACTGACAACTTCGTGACAACTTTCAAGAAAAATCAATGGTATACAAACATTAGTGCCTCAAATAATGATTTACTCCTCATGAAATCCCTTATCTTACTACTTGTTTGTTTACAAGGGGGAGGAGGTGATGGCTTTCATGAACTCTTCATCGTCTCCCATGGCCACCAAAGTTTGATGGCAAAGACAAGCTTCAAAATCCATACTCCCTTCAACAGTTCCAGGAAACACAGTGATTTTCCCATCACGCTTGTTCCCTTCCCCACTTCGCACAGCCACTGGTCTTCCCCACCCGAAATCATTCCCGTAAACATCAAACCTTGGAGAACTTCCTGTTACCAACAAATTACAAGGAAATTGATCTAAAGACAACCACCTAGGCTTCTTCACCCAAGACTCCCAAGAACTTCGAATCTCTCTATCGGTATGATCCATGACCACCCGATTCAATTTGGAAGCTGCCCACCCAAGTCCATTTTTCAGCAATTCCCCTGCTTTAACCGTCGCGGTTCCGGTGGCCACCGAGTTCCCGAAGTAGTCCTGAGGTAGAGGAGGCAGCAATTTTGCTCTGTTTCCCATCAAAATGCAGTAACTAGTCTCCTCATTATAGCCAAGATGCCTAGCTCGTGTCACCGCGATCCAAATATGAGCTAACAAAGCTTGTAAAGATGAAATAATGGGTCTCTTTTGATCCGTCTCATTTACTAATTGTTCAGCATTAGCCTTTGCTTTTAGCTTTGCTATGCTTTGTGGGCTGAAATGAAACACCCTTTCTTCTAGTGCTACTACTGGATGATCATGCTGAGGCTTCGCAATTTCCTGGGAATGAAAGAAATTAGGAATTTGAATGGGGCAATCTGTTTCGTTTGGGAACCAACGATGTAGAACAGGTGAAGAAAGATCTTTATCATGATGCAAAATATCATGGACACGAGAGATTTGAGCCCATGAATTGATGAAACGCCAAAATGACGTTCCATCAACAACAGAGTGATTCATGGTGATGCCAAGGAAGATTCCGTCGAGAAGCTCCGTGACTTGAACGGCGAGAAGTGGGCTATTGTGATTGGAATTTAGAGTTTTGTTTAGAGGAAATAAGGCATGAACGATTCGAGGAATGAAGAATGGTTTGAGAATGTTGGAAACTGTTAAATGGGTGGCCGTAGCGTGGATGAACTCTGCTCCAGCATTGTTGCAGGAGATGTGAAAGGAGATTTTGTCATGAGTTGTGGTGGAAGCTAAGCGGCCGGCGAGGGGGAAGAAGTGATCGAGTGCAAGTGATAAGGAGGTTTCGAGACGATGGATTAATGTGGAAGTGGAAGGAGTAATGGCTTCTTGTTGGTGGTGGGATGGATTGAGGAAAAGAAGACCCTTTTGAATGGTATTTACACTGAGGAACATGAGATCCCAAGCGTTTAAGTGGATTTGCTCATGATCAGTTGTGTTGCTGCGAGTTGCAGGGCAGATTGATTTGGTCGAGATGTGGTGAACCTGTAACTCGTTCACTCTTTCTCTCTCCATCGAAGCTCTATGGTCTGAAGAGTAGAAGTAAAATGAGGTTGAAGTATACAACTACTTTCTAAATTTAGGGTACGTTTGACGAGGTGGTTTGACGGAATAAGATTATTTTTAATTCTATCCCTAACTATTAATTAGGTAGGATTAAAAATAATCTCTCCCATCCCCTCCCCTCCCCATCCTCTTTTTTTCTTTTCTTTTTTGGTTTTTGATTTTTAGGTTTAATGTAATTTAAAAAAATATTTAATTATTTTTTATTTCAATTTAAAACATACTGCTAAACACATGAGTATTTTATTTTTATCCTATTTAATTCAATTCAATTTTATAAAACTAATCTTATCTAATTCCGTACATCAAACGGACCCTAAAGATTAGAAAGAGAGAGGGAACTACTGTTTTGACTTGAAAAAAAAAATACTTACATGTGCATTTATGCCCATAAGATCATGTTCTATATTTATTGAGATGCGTTAAAACATACATATCCAAATAAATATGATAGTGTCATTGCGTAAATATGATAGTGTCATTGCGCATGTAGATACATCATAGGAATTGAAAAAAGGAAACATCCCTCACCACAAATCGGACTGAGATACCCCATGGACCCATGGTTACTGCAATTATGCAGGGCAACAGCTACCTGTTACACCAATTCAGTCATCATTCAATGCTCCCATCAACCTTATTAAAGACACCTATCTCGTACATACCTATTGGATTTTTGTTCATTCATCCAATGCCTTTTCTTTCTTTGTTTTCTTTTTAGTCTTTATTTTTTGTTTAGATACATATCCTCACCTTTGTATGGAGAGGCTGTTTCCAGAGTCAAACTCATGGTCTCCTTGGCCACAATGGAACACCATCAACTATTGTACTAAGGTCCACCCTTCATTTTAACTACTAATATGTTCTCAAACCACGATTCCATTTGTTAACATCAACTTCCTTAACTTTCTTGTACTAGGGCAATTGCTAGCTCTTGATATTTTTATGACTTTGCCTTAAACATATGCAAATTGATCTGTCATGAACAGGAACCCTTTTCAGGAGTTACAAGGCTCAACTCAACTTCCTTCTCATGTTCTTTACAGAAAAATAATAATAATAAACTAAGAAAAGTAAGATCAAACGTTTATGGTTAGTTATGCCAGTTAGAGACCATCAGCTTGTAGAAAAATCAGTTCTCCACCTCATATTTGTATATAAAAAACACATACAAATTACAACAAAAATTACTCAAACAGCTTTGAGTCTCAAATCATTGAACAAACCAATGAACCAATATTGTCACACTAAATTAATTTACTCTACAAAAATTACAAAAAGAAAAGAAAAGAAAAGAAGCCAAGCTAAGAACTTACGGGATGTGTTTTACGCAATCATAGTGAGGGACTTCTTTCTTTTATCTCTCTTCCTTCCCAACAGCAACTTCTTCACCAAACTCACACCTCCTCCACATCTCTTACTATTCACAATAGCCAGTCTCCCTTGTGCACTGGGTTCAGCTTTGCATTTTGGAGTACTTGAACAGAAAAATCTTTCTGGAGACTTGGTTTGGCCAAGTGGAGCATTGGAAATGTTGGGCGAGAAGGTGGTAGGTTTCAGAGAGTTGGTGATGGTGCATATGACTTCTTTTGTCTTTGGAGATTCAAAATCCTCAAATTTACAATTATCCTCGGCTCTCATGTGATAGAGAAGTGTGGAGGTGTGTCTTCCATTCTTGCTTCTGGGGGCAGTGACAGGAATGGTAGAGACAACTTTGTCGAGAAGGCTTGCTTCCTTTGGTGAAGACAATTCCTTCAATTGCTTACCCAGGTTTAAAAGAGTCTCTTGGCATTCAGCTAGCTTCTCTGAAGCTGTTGTAATATCCCAGTCCTGCAAAGTTGACCAACATCTCTTAAATCAATACAGTTATAAAAACACAGTTGACAAAAGAATGAGTATGATTCTTTATGCCTTTTAATTACACAACCACTTCGTAAGATGGCAAATCCTTCAGAAGTAACTTTTCTTTTTTCCTTTCTTTTGCTGTTTTTATTCTATGATTATTGTTTTCCGGGGGGTGTTTAAAATTTGGCTGTATACTATAATTCTTTACATTAAAAATGTTCATATTCTGAAGTAAACAACAATCCAAATAGGCAATTAGCAGACAACTAAAATAAAAAAATTATTTTGGAACATCAAAGAGTATAAAATATTGCTTTTGTCAATTCGTAAGACTAGTATTTACCATTTGGAGTTGCCTATCCTTTTGCCCGCACTCCATTACTCCTCTCTTCATCACACTGTAAATGAAACATCTCAGCAATCTGACATGATCCAACAGGAAAAATCTAATGACACGTAAAAGAAGGAACCCACAGTTTACCTGTCCAAACGAAGGTGTAGCTGAACGCATGTCGCTTCTAATTCTTTACAGCACTGAATCTTTCTCTCCAGTTCCACTTCAAAAGAGGAAAGCTTCTGGTGCACCTCCTTTAATTCAAGTCTCATGACTGTGAGCTGGGACTCCTTGTCTTCATTAAGTAACTTGTAATTTGTCATTTGATCTTCAATCAAACACTTTGATTTTTCCGATGCTTTTAATTGTATTTGTAAACTAATGATATTTTCTTCTAATTCTGGAAGTTGAATCATCAAGTCTTCTATCTTCTTTGTTGCAGAGTGGAGCTTTCCTTCCAAATCTTTATGTACGGACTCCATATTTCGTAATTTTTCATTTAATCTCGTATTCTCTTCTTTAGGACTCAACTGAATTTCCTTCATGTGGAAAAAATTATTCCATCCATTTGAAGTAGCAGATGATTGCAACTGCAGTGTCATTTTGTCAGATGGCTCCGTATTCTCAGCCTCTGAACATGGGTAGTTCATTGGATCTTCAATTTCACTATCACTTTGTGAACCATCCCAATTAAATTGGTTCTTGATTGTGTCCCTCATGCTTGAAACATCTTTAACGGAAAAACAGTGGTTTATAATCCAATCCAAAGCTGAAGTCAGTTCAGGAACTAACTTTTCAAGATCAGCATTTCCATTTAACACATCAGTACAAGTATTTACAAATTGCCTAAGGAGAGAACCAAGTTCAGAGCTTTTCCATTGGAAAACACGTACTGTAAAACCTGACGATGTTGCTGAATTGTTGTATGTTGAAGAGCACCCATTATTTTCAGACAAAACTTGCATATCATAATCTAAGGATGGCTGATAGACCCCTTCAATAAGCCCAATGAGTTTACAGATTGATTTATTTAAATTTGGTTGAAGCTGTTGACTTCTTATCTCCTTGGGTGACAGGTTCATATCAGATGCACAAAATGTAATCACATCTGGTGGCAATTTGGGAGGTCTCCAACAGTTACAACAGTTATGCAGGGAATCAGAGGACCCTAAACACGATGAGTTTTTCCTTGCATCAGTAGCTTCACTAAGGCCTGGACGACATATGTCTGTGAAAGCAGCTCTAACCTCCTTGAGAATTTCATCAGGGCTTTTCTGCGTGATACGGTTCTGGTCCAAGAGCAATCTTAGAATACCTTGAAGCCAGCTAGGATATTTATCAACTGTGAGATCTTTTAATTGGGCCGCCTCATTGTCCAGAGGAACCAGTTCATTACCAGTTCCTTTTAATGAATGAACCTGTAGTTCAGTTTCCAAGGTTTCTAAAAATGTATTACTTTCATTTGAAGAAGCATGAGAGATTTCAAATGACTTGTTCATGGAGAAGTTTGAAGACTTTGCTAATTTTTCCATCTCAACAAAATCATCCATCAGACTTATGTCTGAAATTCCAACAGTTCTGCACGACTGTGATTCTTCTGGTTTACCATTGACAAAGGGTCTCAGTTCTGACATTAAAGCAGAGGCCCGTGACTCAGAACAACCAAACTCATTTACATGGCTACCTTCACATAATGCACCATGGGAGAGTTTGTGCAATGAAGGAATATGCATAAGCTCCATTACTGTCGGTAAATCTTGAACCTCTGTCCCTACCTGTGTACTGGGAATCTCATGAGAATCATCTGCCCCTAACTTCTTCACCATCAAATCTGCCATTGGACTGCTTGTTTGGTCCAATTCCCTGCCCAATATTTCAACTTCACTCTTCATTTTTCCCGAAGCAGCCGAATTTGGCAGTTGTTCTTGAATCATAAGAAGCAATCTCTTATATTCTTTTTCTAACTTCATGTTCTTCTTAACACCCTCCAAATGTTGTTTGTGTGATGTATCAGCTGATCGGCGACTAATTTCTATCACTTTCTTCCGAATCTCAAGCTCTTTTCTGAGCAAGGAAACCTCATATCTCAATGTAGTGTTATCCTTCTCTGCTAAATCCAGCTTAGATATTAATGTATTAAAATCTTCTTCCTCCTGAAGCTTGCATTCACTTGAATCTATGATCAATTTCTCATCCTCATGAGACTTACCAAGATGGGAATTTTCATTACCCAACTTAGCGAGCCTCATACCTGTTTCTTTTAACTCCTCCCCTAAAACTTTATGTTCTTTTTTAAGGTATATTGATTTCTTCACAACAGTCTCATGAATTCTTTCCTCCTGCTCCTCCCTAGAGAAACACAATTGCTGCATACACTCCTTCAGAGCTGCATCCAGATTCTCTATTCTTTCTTCAGTTGCTACTCTCTTCTTTAAATTTTCATTTAATTCTTGCTTAAGAAAGGCTACTTCTGCTTCTGCCTTCTCCCATCCTAAACAAATCACTCATCAATTAGACTTAGTGAAATACAGGTTGAACCAATGAGAATCACTATAAAGTAAGTAGTACTGGAGAATAACCTGCAAGGGCTTCTTCTGTTGCTTTGGCATGTCTCATCAAAATATCATCTTTGGTATTGCACTCAGAAATGGATCTTCCAAAATTGGCCATTTTATCCATCCCACATGTCTGATTCTAACAAAATGAATGTTAATGATGTCTAGTGTTGGATAAGATTGAAATACTATGTAGTTTGATACAAGACAAAATATAAGATATTGACAATATTCTCTGGCCCTTGCTTGGTACATAAAACAATCAGTCGATCTTGATCCAAATGTTAATAAAAATTGTAGTTGTTATCGGAATTCTATTAGATAGCAAATCCTGCTTTCTAGATTAAAGAACTAAACCCATCCCCTCTCATGGTTTGTGCTCAAATACATCTAGTAGGTGGCAAGAGAGATGTCACGGTTAGAATAAAGTTCGTCCACTAAAAATACAGTCACTAGGAAAAAAAAAAAACCTCAAGCTTACGCTTCTCCGCTAATCAAACATGCAGGGACACAAACTACAGAGTCTTGCAACAATGCTTGACAACAATATACATCATTTGAAAGCCTCAATTCCATCAGTAAACTACTAGAGAGGATTCGACATCCTTAGACACATACAACCATACAAATGAACCTTTTAAGCCGAAAGTTCGCCATTAATGGATGCAAAGAGTAGAACAGAAAGAATCAAAATGTAATAATCACAAATCGGAGTTCTTAAACCGAGCTACAACCCTATTGATAGAAAACAACACACAAATAAGTGACATTATCAGAAAATAAATAAACAAAGATCGATTCAACATTCGTACAGAGAAAATTTGAAACAAGAGAGCGCAAATTACGAGCATTCAAAACGAAAGATTCAAATTGAAAAAACCTAAAAGAAATTCCGAATCTTAATGCATGATGAAACTCACAGATTTTCAAGCTCAGAAGAGGATCGGTGAAATGAGAAACAAATGCCGCGGAGATCTCTTTCTTACCTCTGACTACTTTCTCAGCACTAATCACTTGGTGTTCATGGAGATACAGAGCTGACTTGAGTTAAAAGGAAGAGAAAAAGACGCTATTTTTTCCTAAAATAAAATAAATGAATAAAATAATAATAATAAAAAAGCGCGACGCGAGGTCTAGTGGGGCCAAGCTGTTGATTTCGGGCTGGATCGAAAATGCTGTTGTCGTTGTCCAGTTCGGATCCTCTGCTCTCGAGCTTACGGAGCCTGTATCTGCTTTCCTTTGTCCTGAAGCCATCTGCTTTTCTAATTTGCCCCACAACCACAAAATAATAACTATACATAGGATCAGGAACGTCAAATTATTATTTTTGTTTTTGTTTAAAATAATAATTGATGAGTAGGAGAATTTTGATGTATTTATGTCTAATGCTAATAATACTGCATCACCCTCCCTAATACCTATAAATATTATAGAATTCGCATGTTAATATATGATTCAGTGCTATTAAAAAGTAATGAGATGTTACAATACTTTAATCAACAACTCATTAATCAACTCATCAAGATTTATTCGTATATATACTTTTTAATAAACAACTCACAAAATTTATATATGAACACACATTAAATGCCCTTTAGTCTAACCTTGGATACAATTGGAACAGTCTAGTATTTTAGGAAAGAGGCTGAAAATAAATATGTATATATAACAGTATTTTTTTGAGTAATATTAAATATACGATAAATGTCAACGTTATTCTTTAACGCTGACATATAAGATCTTTTTCATTCCAAAAAATATCAAAAAAAGTTGGGTGCCCGTATTAGAAATAATGTTAACACCCAACGTATATAAAATATTTTTCTAAATATATTTATATAAAAGTTTAAAAAAAACCGTCGGACTAGATGGTTACCACCTACTAATAATTTGTCCATTTTCTGGTGGTAGTTATTACGATGTTGGACTTCAGTTGATAGGAAGTTCGAACCAACTAGCTGTGCATCAAATAATTAAGACCATACTCCTAATAATTAGGTCAGATTCACATGGGATCAGTCAGATTTGGAGAGCCCATCACATATTAGATTTTATATCCCTGTCTATAACATACCATTTATTGTATAAGTACTATTGTCTAGGATCCGAAGATCAAACGTTTTTTTTAGATTTCTTACGTGGCATCCTTGCCTTTTGGGTGATACGACTATTCTGCATTTCAGCATTATAAGGACATTAAACTTTTATAATTATATATATGTTGTACTATTTCTCATTATATTTTGTTTATTTATTAAAAAAAAAAAAAATGAACATTTTGTGAGTATTTACTCCAACTTCAAAGGCTGTACTTGTGTGGCATTAGCAAGAAGGAAGAGAATTTTGATAATGTTTGAGTAATGCTTAACAGAGGAACAAAAGGGATGTTAACAAAAGGGATGTTGGTGCAATAAGAAGCGTTCGCCGCTTGCACATCTCGGTCGCAGCCATTGGCATCTCGGTCACTCTCGTGTGGCTCGGGGCCTGAGTAACACTGGCAATCGAGAAAACCAAAACAAAAGAGAAAAAGAAAAAAAAAAAAAAAGTTGTCTGATCACTATTCCATTTCGCCGATTTTCTTCGGTTTCTTCTTTCTTTATCCGTCTCCGTCCGCTTTCGAAAGCTTCTCCTCATGGTTCAAGCAAAGCATCACAAGCCTAAACCCAGAAAGCAAGTGCATGTAAGAATCTCCTCCATTCCCATTCGATGATCTCTCTTCATTACTTTACTTTTTTGTTTGAATGAATCAATCGATGCTTTCTTCGTTGATTTTTATTGTTAAATTCATAACCAGAAAGATTCTCCGACTTCTGCATCATCATCACCTTGTTAGTGAAGACACCGTAAAATCTATACACCAAATGTTTGAATAAATTGCTGAGTGTATCTTTTTTTTTTTTTTTTTTTTTTGGGGGGGGGGGGTTTCGATTGAAAATGAAGTGTGTTTTTGTTGCACTGATTGGCATTGGTGCGCAGGTGAAGAGGCGTGGGAAGCAGGCGGATATTGCGGAGTTCCGGTCCCAGCTTGATGCTCTGGGATTGAGGATCGTTCAAGTTACTGCTGATGGTAACTGTTTCTTTAGGTCAGTGGTTTCTGGAGCACAACATTTCATGAGGAATTACAGTGACAGAGCATAATATTGTAATTCTTTTTTTTTTTTTTTTGGGTCGGCAATTGTAGATGCAGAAGAAGACCTAAACTAACATGGAAAAAAATAATTAACACTTGTAATTTAAGAGTCGACTTAGCCCTTGATTGAGTGTAGTTGATTCTGTGTAGCTGGGTTCCAAGTTCAAATGCACTTATTTTGTACGAAGACTATGTTAATTAAAAGTAGGTCTTGATGAGATTGTAGATGCAGAAGAAGACCTAAACTAACATGGAAAAAAATAATTAACACTTGTAATTTAAGAGTCGACTTAGCCCTTGATTGAGTGTAGTTGATTCTGTGTAGCTGGGTTCCAAGTTCAAATGCACTTATTTTGTACGAAGACTATGTTAATTAAAAGTAGGTCTTGATGAGATTTATTTGATTTTAATGCATCTTTGCTGCGTGTTTTTGGTGGGTTAAGTCGCTGCATAAATTCAATTAAGTGCCTCATGATTATTGGTTTTCACATAACTACAAAAATCTTTTTGCTGGAGTTTGAAGCTATTTGATGGTGTTCGAATCAGAGGATTAATTTTATGGCATTGGATGTGTCGCAGGGCATTAGCTGATCAGTTGGAAGGCAATGAAGAGGAACATGAGAAATACCGTCTTAGGGTTGTAAAGTATATTCAGGTGTATAAGTATTTCTATTGTGTTGATGAGCTTGAAGTATACCTTTTTCTAGCTGAATTCTGGTCAATTATCATGTGAAGAGCTTGATTAATTATCGAGAAATAATCCCATGTCAGAACTGAATTCAACAGGAACACCGGGAAGAGTTTGAGCCTTTTATTGAAGATGATGTTCCATTTGATGAATATTGTCAATCCATGGAAAAGGATGGCACATGGGCTGGAAATATGGAACTGCAAGCAGCTTCTCTTGTTACTCGTAGTAACATTTGCATTCATCGAGTTAGATCCTTCTTTCATCACTTCTATTTTTTTGTCTTCTTCAACATTATTGCATTTCTATAAACCCTTGGAAATTAAAAAGACTGGTGTCTTTTTTTTTTGTTTGCTCTCTCTTTTTGTCATTGTCTCACCAATCTTTCTTAAAGCACGGTTCTTTAGTGTTAAAATATGCACGGCTGCATATGAATATGAACACACACACACAAACTCATGGTTCACATGTAAAACTTGAGAGTTGGAAAAGTTTGCTGGAACTGCTTGAGTGTTAACTAGAGCTGTGTGGCAGACTTCTAGGGGCATGCGCTTCATTGTCTCATCATCTTTGCATGCAATGTGTTTCTATCTAGTGACACCCTACCCATGACACAATAAATGATTTTTAACACTTATGCCATGAGTCCCTAATTATTGACTACTATTTGTTTTAGTATGAAAATTTGGAGTACACTCAACACTGACCTTCATGCAGGTTATGTCTCCTCGCTGGTACATAAGGAACTTTGATGATCGTTCAGCTTGTATGATCCATTTGTATGTATTTTTGAATCTTGAGCCTTTGACCTGGCATGACGAACCTTGTTTTATGGATTTGCTTTGTAACTTCTTGTGGACTCCATTAATTGATTCCATAAGTTACATATGCTGAGTTTCATAGAGTAGAACATAACTATTTAGCATTTACTCCAATTTTACCATTATCATCTTAGAAATGTTTTATTTCTGGAGCTTATATGTATGTATAAATGTGTATATATTTATTTATACTATTATAATAAGAATACTTGGAAGAGTTCACCACTTGACCATTTTTGCCAAACTTCCAAAATTAACCCTTTAAACTTATATTTATCATTTAATTTAAAAATTAGATATAGGGTTGATACGGTAATTTACATAATCCCACACTCTCTCCACTTCTCCTACATTTAGCTACTGTAAATTCAATTTATCTTTTCTACCTTTTTATTTCTAATTTTTATTACTTATTACTCTTTTTCTATTTATAAACAATAGATATTTCTTAATTCAATATAAACCATATTAACAGATATATTAACAAAATAATAATAAATATAACATTAGTTATATTCTTCATTTAAAATTTTAACTAATAAAGAAAACACGTGCCACGCACGTGCATATAACCTAGTGTGTTTGTGTGTGTATAAAGATATAGTCTCATGGACTGAAGCAGTACTGTTCATGGTTTGCAATGGGGGGCAAGCAACTCTGGAACCATCATGTTAGTGCCTTGTTTTAATCCAATTTATTGGAAAGTAAGATTTATATTGTGTCCATGTTTTTGTTATCTTATCCTGCTGCTGGATGAATTTTAAGCTTTAAATTCTTTGAAAGGGTTTAATAGAAGACAACAAACTTCTTAGTTTTTACACCACGAATTTTCCATAATTACCTAGTTTCATGTCATGCCTAAGTTGTATCCTTTAACCAACTTCTCCCATGAAGTTTGGTTTGGTATTTTGACGCCTCTTACTTCAATAGTGTGAATCAGAGATGAATTGTTCTGTTCAATTGTGATAGCTTTTCCATGTTATTGCAGATCATATCATAATGAGGAACACTACAATAGCCTTCGGATGAAGGATGATCCTTGCACTGGACCAGCTAATCCAATTTTGATCAAGGTATCTACTGCCTGGAAAATTGTGTATGTTAGGTCCTCTTGCATTTAGCTATTCTCTTCCTCATGCTGAAGTAACTGATAATTTCTAGTGAAAATCTTTCTAAAGGCGGATGCTGATCTTTCAGTGACAACCCAAAAGGCAAAGGATTCAGTCACCAAATCTAAAGGAGGTACTTGTAGGAACATCGTTGATACTGGATCAATTAAGTTGGTGATGGCTGGAACTGGATGTCAAAATACCGATGAAGTCAAACAGGTGGAAAATTCTTGGAATCATTTTTCTTCTGATATCATGTTGAAGCTGTTGCACTTCTGCTGCTTTACCCTTTTTTTGTTTTGTTTTGAGAAGAGACAATAAAGATTAATAGTTTTGTGTTTATTTTAAATTCAATAGGTTTTGGAAGAGCTAGATGGTGATGTTGACGCCTCAATAGAGTTTTTGATAGTAAAAAAAGGAGTGGATGATGCTGTTGATGATAATGCCGATGTTCCATCGGAAAATGGTAGTCTGGCTATGGATGGTTAGTAAATACTGCATATTTCTGATGGGATGAGAGTTTCGTGTTTCCCTAGGTCTGGGCCTTCTTCTAACAATATAGGGATCATTTTCATGTATTATCATTCACTGTCATATTTAGATCATCCAGCTGTAAATTTAGATGCATACATTGATATCCTTGGCCAGTTTAGTTTCACATAGCCTGTGAAGGCTGCATGTGTGTGCCAGTTGAAGTCCTGTAGAGTTGAATAGTGAAACCAAATTGATGCTCTAAGCCCAAGCAGTTAAAATAATATTTTCTTTTTTACTTTTCTTTTGTTCTATTTTTGTAATTAGAATTTGGTCTGTATACTTTTATTTTGAAAGTTTTAGATGCATATCACATGACAACTATTTCATCTTCAGTTTGTTGTACTTATTCCCTTACTTTTTTTTGAAATTAGAATTGATTCCCTATCTTGTGAATGTCTTAGTCCTAAGTGAAAATGACAGGCAACCAATCAGAAGGTTAGTTTTATGGTTCTAATGCACTATTTTAGCCAAGTGATATGCTGATTCAAGGATAGTACTGTTATGTTTAGTTGATCGGTGGCAAACAAAACTGGTTTAAGGGGCTGGGACATGTAACATAGAGACTGAATCCTGATAAAGAAATGTAAAGATTAAATACAAAAGGCCCATAATGAAATGGTTAAGTTGCATGGCATGCTCAGGCAATTGTTGTCTGTCATTTGTTACATTTTGATTGGTAAATGTTGGTTGAAATGATTTAGACCTTCTCTGGAAAGAGAGAAGAATTAAATTCAAATTTCAAAGGTAGGGTTTAACAACCTGAAGAAATGATCATATCAGAGAAGCATATCTTATAGTCCTGAGGAAGTTGACTTGCTGACGTTGTTAAGCACTCACGTATTTGCTGGATTGTAAAATTGCAACTAGTGTTAAAGTGATGAAAAAACTCCAGTTACACCGGGTTTGTGTTCATTGATCTATTGAAAAAGTTATTAAATCCTAAAGTAGTTGTGGATGGTTGAACAGCACATGCTCAAGGAGCGGTGCCTTTGTGACACACTTTGGTGATGATATAGTTGATACAAAACTAGAAATCAAAGTGAGGGCATGGTTTAAGTGGAATCAGGACAAAATTTGTGCCATCAGGATGAAGGTCTAGTTCATGAAGAAATATCTCAAAGAGACCAATCTCAAAATTATTTGAAGTGCCAATAAAAACGGAGTAATCATGTTGGATTCAACTGCAGAATTCTGTGTGAACAAGTGAAGAGAATGTGGCAATTGGGTACGGTTGACCTACAGAATTCTTTGTGGACAAAGGGAATATTTCTGGAAGTATTATGGAATAGGCTTGTGCCTATCACACTTAAATAATCCTATATGGAAATCTTGGACATATATTTTAGCCACCAAGAAATTGTATCTGCATGAAATGAGCATATTAAACAGATAGTATGTTAGGTAAAAGAGTGGCAAGATAATTAAAGTGTTGATCATGATGAATATGTTCAAGGAACTTTGATTATGGCTCCAGTAGAAGGTGATGTGAAGGTAGTAGGTTGAACTAGTTTGCATGTGTAATTATTTCTTAGGAGGTCAATAATAGCCTTGTGGAAGGATCAATTTTCACAAGTTGGAAGGACAAAAGATGGCCCTAAAATGAGTAGTATAATACACATGAAAAAGCAACCTTTGACAATTAAATAGTGAAGCAAGAATCATGTTGGTGGTCCTAGTGATTAGGATGACATGTAGATGACGAAGGCAAGAAGGGCAGGCCTTGGTTTAATGCTAATGTTTGTTGCATTGTGATTTGGAGGTCACAAGTTCAAATCTACTAGCAGCCTCTCTGCAAATGGTGTGTCAGGTTGCTTACATTGACCCTTCATTAGTAGGAGCCTTATGTGCTGGGTACACCCGCTTTTTGTAGATGATGACAGCAATAAATGATAGATCTCCCTTGACATAGGCATCAGGGTTCTCAACTGTGTGACTATGTTTCTATTTCATTTCCGATGCTCTTTTTCTGTACATTTGTTTTTCGTATCTTTTATTTTGACTTGAGATTTTTTGAGCATGATTAGGTCATAAAGAAAATGAGGAATGTGAACAGCCAGAGGGATTACCTCAAGAGGAAATCTGTGAACATGGTGGGCCTGGCAATAATGATATTAAATCAAGTCATGATGATAAACAATCTCAAGATGATGGCAAGGTTGCTACTTGAGGCAAATGACCAGAGTCTTGTTGCTGGCTTTGCCTTTATCTGTTGCTTACACTTATATGCTCATGGTTTCCCTTTCTTTTACATGTTATTCCCACAGAAAACACCGAGAAACAAGGTATGCCCATGTGGCTCGAAAAAGAAGTACAAGGCTTGCTGTGGATCAGTCAGGGGCAAATCTTCTACGGAATTTGTGATGTATGAATCTGAGAGTTTTTTCAGCCTTCTCTCTTTTTGAGTAGCCATTTAGGATATTTCTGTTTTCATAATATTATGTTCGTTAACAACCAAACCTTTACTTGAGCCCAAGACCCAGCCAATGTGAAAGTTGTCATAAGTTGAGTCATCAAAACATTTGCACCAGCATTTTTTTCTTCCTTTCTTTATTTATCATTTTTGAATCTATAGACTTCATGCATGCATTTCCACCTTGGCACTAACAACTGATGAGCATTAGATCGACCTACTTATGCCCAAATTAAATTCGATCCCTAAAAGTACCTGAGCTTGATTTTGGTGCTTCCTCTGCCCTTGACTAACGGACTGCTGGTATTTCATAAGATCTATATGTTAGCTCCAATTTCTTCCCTATTTTAACTGTCAAAACCAGTTGAGCACATCAATATGTCATTTATCAACTTGTGCATTTAAGGCGACATCAAATAAGCTTACCCCTGTTGTTTTATTGGTTTCTATCAGCAATCAGAAAGCGACATCTGGTAAGTATCGGAAGGATAGGAAGCAAAGCAGGAAAGGTGGGGCAACAAAAGTTGCACCATCCAATGGATCAGAAAGAGACCTACCTGATATGGGAGCACTTTGTATCTAAGCAACATGCAGAAAAAGGTATCACCGATTACCAACTATACTAACGCACATGACATTTAAGTGACTAATCAACTAATTCTACAGGGTCTTTTGCATTTAGAGCATAGACAGTGCAGCTGCAACTGAAGCGAAATCCTTATTGTTCTGACATGATTGGGTCCCTGTAAGATTCTAATACACTAGATGAGTTCCTTTACTTGAGTTTTGTTAGCAGTTCCCTTGCATCTTATACATAGGGACTTCTTTTTGTTTGTAATGCAGGTGAAGTGTGGATTACTGAGATTATATGTGCCAGAAGGTTATCTTTCTCAGCATCCCCTGGCAAGACCAAAGGCCTCAATTAGAAATGTTGCCTCTGGATCCCATAACCATTCATTTTGTATAGATGTTGCGAACTTTTATAATGATCTGAGTTACTATTAGGGATGTGAGTTTGTAAGATGAACTCACACTCAGGAGGGGGAAGAGCTGAGTAAGTTGCAGTGTTCACAGCTTGTCTTCACTGTGCCTAACATGCAAGCAGATTCAGAATTTCAGACTTTAGATTACTGGTTTAGATAGTCTCCAATTGGTGTTGGGAAAATGTACTTTAATGTAATTCTTTACCAAATTTAATGTTTTAATTTAATATTAATTTTTTTGGGTAATTCTAAATATACCCACCAAAAACATTTTTTATAACCACTCGTTATGTATCATTATTAAAAATTTATAAAGTATGGGTAGACCGGTAGAGTGAATTTTTTTTTTTTTTCGTAATCTTCATATGATCAACAAAATTTAACTCTAAGTTTGGGTTAAGTTAAAGAGTTAGTTTGATTCAAGTTTAGTTTTATTTTTTCTGATCCGAATTGGGGTTGAGTTGGGCTTCAGGCTCCGACCCGTTACGCCTTTCGTATAGATTGAAAAGTAATTGTTTTTGTTATAAACTAAAGGTGTGTAATCATACTGATGCTCCTAAAACAATAACAAATTTAGCAAATGAAATTTGAATTTCCTATAAAAAATGACTAGCACGCTTACTTCAATGCAGTAAAGTAATAGTCTGGTGCAACTCCATCCAGAAGAAAAGACCACAATTGAATTCCATTCTACTCATTCCCATTTTTCCAGTGGACCACGGCGACCATACGATAGGCGAAAAATGGTCAATATAGGTGTAACTCCGACACGTGGCGTCGTCTCGTTCGCATCGATAGCAAAACTCAGTCAGTTAACCGACATAGGAAGAGACTAAAAAGAACTCGATCGCTGTCGTGGCAATGTTTCAAAGGCGGATGGATTTACATTAAAAGCCTCCGGCTCTCGCCAACCTTTCTCTCTCTCTCTCGCGCGCGTCCCTCCGCTCCAGGTCTCCTCTACACTAAACCCTCGAATCCCTCATTTCTCCATCCAAAAAGATCGAAATCAAGAACACAGAAACGAAACCCTAATTGTTGTTAGATTATCTAATCGATGGAGATTTCAGTGGAGACGACGAGCTCGCGGGATTCTGAGAAGGCGAGTCGCGTGAATTCGATGGAGAGCGTGGGGAGCTCCGCGTCGCCGAGCAGTGTGTCGAACAACGCGTCCGGGAGTTACGAGGAGGAGGAGGAAGAGGAGGAGGAGGATGTTTGCAGGATTTGCCGGAATCCTGGCGACGAGGATAATCCGTTACGGTATCCGTGTGCCTGCAGCGGGAGTATCAAATTCGTGCACCAGGAATGCCTTCTCCAGTGGCTCAATCACAGCAACGCGCGGCAGTGTGAGGTATGGTTTTTGATTTGTTACGGTTTTGTGGTTGGTTGTGTTTAGTCGTTGAATTTGAAGGGGAGTTGTTAGGGATTTTGGTTTGGTTGAAATCGGATGTTGATTTTGTATCGGATCTGTTTGGTTTGGGGGATTAATCGGGATCGGAGCGAGAGTGAGTGGTCGTGTAGGGTTTTACGTCTTTTTGTGATGTGATGTGATCTTTTATCGTGGTAATTGTACATCGTCTAGAAACGACCATGAGAACATTAGAATGGTGCTGTACGTCCGGGCGAATTGGAGAAGATTAGAACTCCCTTGATTATTAAACTACCCAATTGGAGGAAACAAGCTCCCATGGTGTTCATGCTGTAGCGTTTTAAAAGATTGAGACTCTGATATATGGTCAAATTCTCTTAAATGCG
Source organism: Paratinospora sagittata (assembly GCA_035771175.1). Classification (NCBI taxonomy): domain Eukaryota; kingdom Viridiplantae; phylum Streptophyta; class Magnoliopsida; order Ranunculales; family Menispermaceae; genus Paratinospora; species Paratinospora sagittata. Next base: position 33,984,328 of record CM069594.1, read on the forward strand.
AGGATCTGTAGTGATCTATAGGCATAGGTTTATAATGTTTTGAATTGAGCTATTTAATGCATCTAAAAAGTAAAAACATGCTTTCCAGCCATGGAATGATGGCAATAGGTAAGGATATGAAGAAACAGCTGGCTGAACCCTCTTAATAATGAGAATTTCCTTGGCAGCTGAATCCCATGTTATGTTTTTAAATATTGAATTGGCCGATATCATTCAAGGACGAGGAAGTTGAGTACATGCACGAGGGAAAAATATTTCAGCAAAAGTTTGGGGGTAATGAATTGAACTACAATAGCAAGTGCCTAGAACTCCGTATCCCTCTTTGGTGTTAAAGAAGATGCCTTAAAGCCTAGAATGTGTATCAAGATTTTTATTGGTGAAATTATGTTTTCTAAGAATCTTATCCATCATTTGATGCTATTGGGGGAAAATTGTAGTTTTACAGTTTGCAGAATTGTTTAATAAAATTATTTGAATTGGAAGAATGCCTATTGAGTGGAGTATCATTTTAATATCTCTCTAGAAATATAAAAGAAATATTTGAACTTGTCCTAATTTTTAAGGTATAAAATTGATAAGTTATCTAATAAGATTTTTAGAAGAGAGTGACTGAGAACCAAATGAGAGATGAAACTATTGTGTTGGAAAATCAATTTAGATTTATGTTTGAGAGATCTATATTGGAATTTATGCATTTGCTAAAGGGACCAATGGGAAGGTATGGAAGAAAAAGAAAGATCTTTATATGATATTTATTAATCTAGGGAAAGTCTATGGTCAGAAACACTAAGAAAACATGGTCAATTTTAGAGAAAAAGTAGAAATAAGTACAAAAACTACTTTAATGAAGTTTATTGATCATAGAGTGATAATTATAGTAAATATCAATAAGAGAAACAAGTGAGTTCTTGATCGTAATAGATTTACACCAAGAATGAAGAATCAACTTGAAGCCCTTATCTTTTTGAATTAGTTGTCAATGAATTGACTAAACATTACTCAAGAAGATATTTTGTAGTGTGTGTTATTGTGTTGTTAATGTTAAATTAGATGATGATATTTTGTATTGATGAAGCTAAATCAAGAGTTAATGTTATTGGATGTTTAGAGCAAGACATTAGAACTTAGAGGATTCAAAATTAGTAGGATTATAACTAAATATATTAAATGTAATTTTAGAGAACGTGGAAATATAAGTGGAGAGGTAGTGGGGGTTGAAAGTTGAGAGATATCTAGGAGTGAAAATTTTAAGTGTTTAGGCCCAATAAATCACAAGAGGGAGAGAAATTAGAAATTATATCAATCATAAAAAAATAATGTGTTGGACTAGGTGGAGGATCACTTCTCAAATACTATATATATGATTAACATATTACATTAAAATTGCAAGAAGCTTGATTATGGAGCAAAGAGAGATGATGAGATGAAGATCCATTGTTAGGAGAATGGTAAGTTCAAGCAACCCCAGAGGGAAGGGAAAAGCTTGACTTCTACCAAGAAGATGGCAAAGATGGAAGAATTACTAGGATTTTTAGCAAATTGATTGAGGAAGGACTCGAAGGGGCCTACAAATGGAAAAATGCCCTAGTTGGGAAGTAGATAATTGCCATTTTGATTGGTAGAAGATAAAGTAAACAAGCTGTGGAAATTGAAATGGTTTATCATGGTGAAGGTCATAGTGAGATTTTTTTTCCTATTTCTTTTCAACTTCGAGGATGATAAGGATGCCAACAATCTGTGAAAGTTGAAAAGGTCCATAAGGTGAAGGTGATAAGTGACATTTTTTTCCTATTTCTCTTCAACTTTGAGGAAGGTAAAGATGCAGTTCTTGATGGAGGTCCATGGCATTGCAAGAATATTACTTTCTGCAACTGTGGTCTCTCGATGTAGATATATGTGACTATGAAATATGAATGCATAAAATGCTGCTATGAAAAGCTATATTAAGCAGTTATATGTAATCATGTAGGAGAGTTTGAGTAGAATTTGGAGTGTGATAAGTTGGTTGATTCTTATGGATAAACATACAAGATCATAATATTGACTATTGTATGCTCGAGTTTGAGCGGAAGTCTTCAATGGGACAGTGGAATAAACATGTATAAAAATCGTAAAGGATGACGAGGTAAGTTATCAACCCACCAAGTTTCATTTCAAACCACTCTATTGCAAGGATTGCGGTGCTTTTGGACACAATTCACTCAATACATGAAGAAAGTGAAGAATGTTGTGCAAAAATGGAGACGAAAAGAAACACACAACGAGAAAGAGGAGCTTGCAAAGGGAGGTATTTTCTTGGCAGATAAACAAGAACATTGTGAGATATAGAAAAATAGAGCGAGGTAGAAGAAAAAAAATTGTGGTAACTCGAGGAAATGGGTTTTTGTTAATCTGAAACAAAAACACTTTGTGAGAGAAGGTGTTAGCCCAAAGTTATTCAAACAATATTGGTGGGAAAAGATTGATCCCTACAAATTTGAAATTTTCTTAAGTGTAGGTAATTAGAAGAGAAGATGTGCAAGAACAACGGCAAAATTGTATGCAAGTGTGGAATGTGTAGGTGCTGCAAAAGGAGGAGGTTTTAGGGAAGAGTAATTTGTCAAAGGGTTCAAGCTTTTCTAGTAAAGGAAAGATATTTTTTTTTGGGTGGGGGGGATTTCACCCCAAAATCTAAGGGTGTATTTGGTAGCTAAGAAAAATTTCTCATGGTTATTTTGCTATTCAAGCGCATAACTATGACCGACCTCTTCAAATTTAGTTGTGAAGAATGTTTTTTCCATGAGAATTTTTTTTTTCACCCTCTACGCCTTACCTAAAAAAATTATGATGAGAAAATCATTTTTTTTTCAATTCTCTTGCCAACCAAATACTAGAATTTGTGATTTTCTTTAGAAGAATACCAATTTTCTCGATAAAATCTTTCTTTCAATAGCTACCAACCCACCCTAAAGGTAAATTATGAATCTCTTTGCTGGAGCCTAGATTATAAGGGGACCATAACTCCTTAGAGATATAAGCTGAATTAAAAATAGAATCAAGTTAACTTCGAGTAGTTTTGTTAGATTGCTTGAAACAAAAGTGTCACAAGAAAGCATGGCTGGATCCAAAATAAAGTAGCTCATGGTTGGTGACTTGAGTATTTTATGTTATTACATTTCATATGTAGAAGGTGAGTTTAAGAGCCTTAGCCTTAATATATTTGATGGTATATGAAATTTGACTCAAGTAGAAGATCAACATTATCAACTAAGAAAACATGTTCACATTGTTTATGAATTTGAACATTGATTTTATAGGACTGTATTACTTGATTCTACAAGAATAGGGTGATTTATGTTGATCGTCAAAATGGAGATTTAACAGTTCAGAGTGTTAGTGCATATGATGCTTTCTATGGATCATGAAAACTGTCTTATAATAGTTATCTTTGGATGGTCTTCTTGTATCCACATTTTAGTAAAAGCTTCCATTTCCTGTGGTAATATCGAATTGAAAACGTTGCTCATTTGGATTTATGAATGAACGAGATCTTAATTGGTCAATATATTAGTATCTTCAGTGATCAATTTGATATAATTTGAGATATCATATTCTCAAGTTGGAATATATATCTCCATGTAAAATGTGTCGAAATAAGTGTTAGAAAGTGGTATCAAGGCATGGTGGTGAATGGTCCACTAAAAATAACTAAGAAGACCATCCAAGGTCGTGCTTTCTAGAAACTTTGCTTTGGTGTTGATTTTACAAACAGAAGATGAAGAAGAAATTGTAGGGAAGGAAGAAACAGTTCCTTTGATGGCTTAAACACATTCACGCTTCTTATTTATGGGCAGAGATAAATTGATTGGTGATTCATGTGATAAAGGATGGATCATGAGAAGTACAATGGTTAAAAGCAGACACCAAAAGTAAAAAATAATGGATTTATGGGTAGCCTAACCCATGTGATTGTCAGGATCAAAATCCCACATAAGATTGTGTTATGGATTGTAAGATCATACAAACTGTAAAAAATTAGTTTTCAATAATATATCTAGATATCAAAAACATACATGTAAGTATGTACAATGTTAACCTATAAAATTATCAAAATCTGATACAGGGCAAAATTGGTAGGCTAAGGTTAACCCACCATCTAATGAAGTTAATTTCATGCCTACATAATTGTAACAAATAAAAATCAAACACACGTACTAGAAAACAAATAAGTAATGAAATAAATTAGAACAGCCAAGCCAAAATAATGGAAATAAAGCATATGTTTTGCAACGATGCATATTGTAAGACAATATAGCAAAGGAAAACAAGTGAAAAGAATAGAAAAAAAGAAGAAAATCAGAGAAGAATAGTGATAGAAGTAGAAACAATAACTTGTCAAGTTCTATTCTGCCTTATGGGTTGCAAGATGCTTCTAAGCTTTTGTCACTTTGCTGCCCATCTGTTCAAAGAGCTCTACCATCCCAGGCGAAATGGCAGCTGGGAAATATACCAATTGTGTGATGCTAGAGGTGTTTAGGACAAGTTCAAGAGATTTTCTCACTTACTGTGAGATAATGGAAGGGGAATCAGGATAAGAGAGATAACCATGAAGGCTCCTTTCTATTTATATTAGTTTCTTTCAGAACATTTTTTTTTTTGCAATAAGTTAAATTCTGTTAATTATAAGTGAAATGAATATATAAGCATATCCTGAAAATGCATTTAATACTATCTATTGTAAGCATAATTCAATGAACTTAATATCATTTCTTGTGACTTATGTAATATTATTATAAAATATTAAAAATGAATTTTACATCTGCTCATTTAATTCTTAAACTATATATTTTGTGTTTTTAATTATTTATGTATGGTACATTAATTTATTTTTTAGTGATCCTAAAAAAAATTAAAGACAAAAATGGATAGTCCACTTTTTAAAGGAAATGAGTATGGACGAAGACATCATACCTATTTTAAACCCGAACCTAAACATGGATGTGCGGTATGTTTGTTAATTTAAGGTATTGTCCATTGCCATTTTCTCTCATACCCACCTTTTTGCCACATAATATTATAACATAAGTGAATAGGCAGAAAGTTTTTAATTGAATTCATGGGTCAACTTATGGATATCAAATTATGGAGAGGCTTATTTGTGTTAATTTAGTTAGCTAAAGTTCACATGATTTTGGCAAGTTAGTTTGTGTTTAAATTGAAATAGGTTCTATTCTTCTAAGATACCCTCTTAGCTGTATAAGTATCGAATTATGAGAGAAGAACTAACAGATTCTACACACAAAAAAACCAAACTAGCTTGATAGCTCTAGAGAGAGAGAGCTGTTCTTGATTGAGAGATAATGAAAAAGATACGTGGCTGCAAAGGATCAAAATAACATTGGATTTAATGGATTCAGGTATTTCTATACAATTCTTAAATTTCAGATTTGTTCTTGAATGATTGAAGGATTTGGATATGGATTATCTTTTATTCTGCTGTACAAAGTTCCTGACAATAAAATCACGGACTGAAGAAGGAGGCAATTATATTAAGAAATAAATGACCGGTTGGAAGACTCGCCTAACTCAATCACTACAGTTGAATTACTAATGTGATTTTGATATGCAATGCTTTACGAGGCACAACTCTTTGATTATTTTTTCTTGAATTTCTTATTAGATTTTTAATGCTGTCTGTTTTAATTTATTTCTGCAACTCATTTTCCTTTGAATGCATTTTCATGACTCTTACAGAGGATTTTATTAACACATTGACATGGGATGCAGGTGTGTAAACATGCATTTTCTTTCTCACCTGTTTATGCTGCAAATGCTCCAGCAAGACTTCCTTTCCAGGAATTTCTGGTTGGAATGGCCATGAAAGCATGTCATGTTCTACAGTTTTTCATGCGCCTTGCATTTGTACTTTCTGTATGGCTCCTTATGATACCCTTCATAACATTTTGGATATGGCGACTGACTTTCGTTAGGAGTCTTGGAGAAGGCCAAAGACTATTTTGGAGTCATATGTCCACCACAGTGATACTTACAGATTGTTTGCATGGGTTTCTACTTTCTGCTAGCATTGTTTTTATTTTTCTTGGAGCCACCTCTCTGAGGGATTATTTTAGACATCTACGAGAGATTGGAGGTCAGGATGTTGAGAGAGATGAAGAAGGTGAAAGAAATGGTGCTCGTGCCGCAAGGAGGCCTGCCCCAGTCAATAGAGCAAATGCTGGAGATGGAAATGGAGAAGATGCTGGTGGTGGTCAAGGTATTGCTGGAGCTGGTCAAATGATTAGAAGAAATGCAGAAAATGTTGCTGCCAGGTTGGAAATGCAAGCAGCAAGGCTTGAGGCACATGTTGAACAGATGTTTGATGGTCTAGATGATGCAGATGGTGCAGAAGATGTGCCTTTTGATGAGCTTGTTGGTATGCAAGGGCCTGTCTTCCATCTGGTTGAGAATGCTTTTACTGTGAGTCCTTTTTTTCCTTTTTTCACTTTCAGAAGTAACTTTAGTTTAAGGGTTAAGAGCTTATTGACTTTTTTTATCCTTTGTTTTAGTTGTTTTTATTCCTTTATAGATGTTGTTGTCCTATTAGCGAACTTATGCCAGTAAATAAGTTACATAAATTATTACTTTTAAGAGCCCTAAATTTTTAGCATTTTGGAACAAAACCCTTTTATTAAGAAAGATATAACTACTTGTAATTTAGATGTCAATGTAGCCCTTGATATGGACTAGAGAGCGGAGTGGAGGAAGCAAATTCATGTAGCTGACCCCGTGTAGTTGGGAACATGCTTAGTCGAGTTGAGTTAAGTTGAGGCACAAAACCCTTTAAAATGCTCTTAACAGGTTATGGGTTCTTCCAAACCGTTCAGGTCCCAGTATTGAGGTGAAGATTTGTTTACCCACAGTCTCTCTCTTTATGTATAACAGTATTACTCATATTCATGCATGGGCCTTAGTTTTCAAAATCGTGAATCGGAATCGAATCATTTGAGAATTTGGTGAATGGAATTGCGATTTGAATTGATGAAATCGTAATATTCATGTACACTATGAATCGTGTATAAAAACACACATTTAAGTCAATGCTTGTAAACACCTGGGATTTAATTTATAATTGGTTAAATGGTTGGTTTGGTCCTAATTGTTTTTTTATTTTATTTTTCTTTACCACCATTCTCTAGGATATGATTTTTAGAATTAATTTCTAAAAATGATCAATAACCCATCCTCATAAAAATTAGCTCATAGTAAAAAAAAATATTTTAATTAAATGGTGCCTTATAATCCTAATATTATATAATTACTAAATTGATATAATACATATCAAGTACTTAACTTTGGAAGTTAAAGCATGATACTTAAAGTCTACGTGATACGAACTATACATTTTTTACCATTGGTAAGATTTTTATGAATGTCTTGAATTGTAAGACTTGAATCATGAATCGTAAGATTCTACTATTCTTTTAGGATTTACTTTAAGATTTCAACATCATTGGGATTCACGCTAAGGATTCAAATTAGTTTCCCGTGGATCAAATCGTATATCGTTATATTCATTTGCCCATGCCATGGACAAATGAATGTGTATTTCTTTAATGGAAAATCCTTTTTAGTCGCGTTTTAACTGCTACAATTTACATTATGGGTTCCAATCCCATTGATTTGAGGAGGTTTTTTTGTTAAACCAGTGGATAAGCCTCTTCAATTTAGCTTATCTTTATCAAAAGATAGTGTAAAAACTCATGAGATTGGGGTTGTTTCTTCTTCTTTTTTTACTATTTTTTAAATTTGATGCTGCAGATGCTTAATATAATTGATTTCATTCATGTTCTAATCTTGTGATTAATGGAGTTCCTTCTGGTGTGTTGATCTCTTGCATTGCCAACTTCTGCTCTTCTATGGGTACTCAAGAGGACAATCTTGGGCCAAACGCGACATTGGCAAAAAATTATTAATTAGTGGATAGTGGATCACTTTCATAGTAGGCTGAATAATAATTTTTAAATTAGTGGAAGGGTAGGAGTCATTTTATACTGTTCATATTTTAGAAGGAACACATGGCCAAGGAGCTTGTTCTTTGGTGAAAGATTTCTTTCACTTCGGCTAAGGTAATCATTTTAATGGATGTTGACTGCTTTAAGACTGTTCTGAAAAGCCTTCTGGGATGGCATTACATAATTCTTAGTTTTGCTCAATTGAGGTAAAGTTTTATGTACTTGCATGTAGCAAATATCTTCACACTGTGCCATGTTTTCGTGCCAAATGGATTGTCAACACTGTGCCATCCCAATGAATCAGTTACTTCTATGCTCTGGTCCCTCAAATTAGACGATATTACCAAATGAATTTACGGATCATCTTGCTTCTTATGTTCTTTGTGTTGATTCATTGACATTCTGGATGATCATTTTTCTCTGCAGGTTCTGGCAAGCAACATGATATTCCTTGGTGTTGTTATTTTTGTTCCCTTTTCATTAGGGCGGATTGTTCTTCATTACCTATCTTGGATTTTCTCTGCTGCTACAAGTCCAGTTTTATTAACAGTCATGCCATTTACAGAATCTGCACTCTCTTTGGCAAATGTCACACTGAAGAATGCATTAACTGCTGTTACAAATATATCATCTGGAAGCAATAAAGATGGTCTGGTTGACAGTGTTGTTGAAGTTGTTGCAGAGACCTTGAAAGCAAACACTACCAATCTGGGTGAAGTCCCTAATAGTGTTGGCAAACCACTTTCAGGAGAGTTGATGAATGGTTCCACTCTTGGATCCTCACGCCTTTCTGATGTTACTACCCTTGCAGTTGGATACATGTTTATATTCTCATTGGTCTTCATCTATCTTGGGGTTATTGCTGTGATTCGTTATGCTAGGGGTGAGCCTTTGACTGTAGGTAGGCTTTATGGTATTGCATCTATAGTGGAGGCAATTCCATCGCTTCTCCGCCAATTCTTGGCTGCAATGAGACATTTGATGACCATGATTAAGGTTGCTTTCCTTTTAGTGATTGAACTTGGAGTTTTCCCGTTAATGTGTGGATGGTGGCTTGATGTTTGTACAATAAGGATGCTTGGGAAGACAATTGCACAAAGGGTTGAATTCTTTTCAATCTCTCCCTTGGCAAGCTCCTTGGTACACTGGATTGTAGGAATTGTGTACATGCTACAAATAAGCATTTTTGTTAGTCTTCTGCGAGGGGTATCATTTCCTGATCTCTTGATTCTAATATATCTATTTTGTTTATCTTCTTTTTCAATTCATGAGTCATTTGTGTGATTTTTCCTGTTGCTCCTGATAGGTTCTGCGTAATGGTGTCCTATATTTTCTTCGAGACCCAGCTGATCCAAACTACAATCCTTTCCGAGATCTTATTGATGATCCTGTTCACAAGCACGCTAGACGAGTGTTATTGTCTGTTGCTGTTTATGGTAGCTTAATTGTCATGCTGGTATTTTTACCAGTTAAACTTGCAATGCGATTGGCACCTTCCATCTTCCCGCTTGATATTTCGTAAGTTGCACCTTTTGTTCTGAGGCAACTTGTTTTCATAATCAATTTTTTTTTTTGATTGGACCTGTTTTGTATTTCCTTTGTGGCTGTATCTTTAATATTCGTAAATGCTCTACAGATTGTCCGACCCATTTACTGAGATTCCTGCAGATGTGCTTCTGTTCCAAATCTGTATTCCTTTTGCAATTGAGCATTTTAAGTTGCGCGCAACAATTAAAGCCCTTCTACGCCAATGGTTTACTGCAATTGGTTGGGCACTTGGCTTGACTGAATTCTTGCTGCCTGCTCCTGATGATAATGGTGGGCAGGAAGCTGGGAATGTTGAAAGGCATGACAGATTACGAGATGTACAAGGGGGAGCTGGGCGGCAAGATCGTGCTCTTGTAGCATTTGTGGCTGCTGAAGGTCCAAACAGAGCCATTAATAGATCCACCATCTCTGACACAGCTGAAGAATATGATGGAGATGAACGGGCTGATTCTGAGTATGTCCTTTTCAAAGAAATTAGTTTTTCCAATGTCTATTAGACTATGCATGTTTGGATTGGAAAAATCTTTGATTTTCTTGTGAAATCTTATCACAAAATTATTTGAATGAAAAATGCATTTGTGGGTTTCTTGGTCAATCAATTTGATTTGCAAAGTTCGACAGCTTATAGAAAATCAAGATTTAAAGTCTGTGAGACACTGCTATTCTTTTAATACTAGAGAAATGGAAAATGGAAATTTAAATTGTTCAGTTCGTGGTGCAAATTGGTATTGTGGAACATGTTTTAGTTCTTTGAGTGACTCAATATTCTCTGCAGTGCATGCTCAACAGATTTTTGATAAAGAGTCCACTTTTTTGTTGAGTGATTTCCTTTAAAAGAGAGTATGGATGTTGGGTAGCCATATTACTGATCCTCTTGGGATTCATTGATAAAATATAAAGTGATACATTATTGGGCTGCATTTTCCACAACTTGTGGCCATATTCTTATTTTCTGAATTTGAGTGCTGAAATCTGTAGATGGCAATCAAGGGGTTTGGATTGATTAGTTTTTGAATTGGTGTAGAACTTATATCTAAAGTAGCTTAGATGTTATCCATGGCTGATTATTTTCATTGAAACACAATAGTCTTTGAAGTTTGGGTAGTTGGAATCTCTTGTTGGTAATTGAGGGGTTAGAGTTGGCCAGTTCTCAAGGATTTTGGTGGTGTATTCATGTACGAGCTTGGTTTTGTCATTATCAAAATTGGTGTAGTATTCATATTCTAAGTCAACCTGCATTGAGGCCTGAGGAGCATTGATGGTGAAATGATCATGGCTTCCTTTTTTTTTTGTTTTAATTTGTATTTTCCTTATATTTTCCTATTGTTCCTGACCACATGATTTGATATCTGTTATTGTTTGTTGATAGCTAATCTGAAAATCTCCAATCTTAACATTTGCCAAGTTCAATTCTTTCTTTTATTTTTTGGCCTTTTGTAGGTATGGCTTTGTATTTAGGATTGTCTTGTTGTTGGTGCTGGCATGGATGACTTTGCTTCTCTTCAACTCAGCTTTGATAGTTGTACCCATTTCTCTCGGCCGTGCACTCTTCAATAACATCCCTCTGCTCCCAATAACTCATGGAATCAAGTGTAATGGTAATATTACTACAAATTGATCTTGATTTCTTCTTTCACTTTGTAAAGTCAATAAATAATTTGCTTTTAACTGCTTCTGTTTTAAGATCTCTACGCATTCATCATTGGGAGTTATGTCATCTGGACTGCTGTAGCTGGGATCAGGTATTGTGTTGAGCACATCAAAACGCGGAGAGCAAGGATTTTGCTGAGCCAAATATTAAAGTGGTGTAGTATCGTCCTTAAGAGTTCTGCATTATTGTCAATATGGGTAAGATAAATATTCATTGCGGGAGATAATTTACAGTACCACAGTACCATTTTTTATGTATTCTTCTTCTTCTTCTTCTTTTGATTTTGCTCTTTGTGCTCCAGATCTTTGTAATCCCAGTGTTGATTGGTCTGCTTTTTGAACTTCTGGTGATTGTTCCAATGCGGGTTCCTGTGGATGAAAGCCCAGTTTTCCTCTTATATCAGGACTGGGCACTGGGACTTATTTTTCTAAAGATATGGACACGATTGGTATGCATTTTATTCTCTTTCTGTTTTAAGTTTAAGCGAGTCTTCTTTCATCAGCAACTTTCCTCTAACAAAGAAGACCTTGTGACCGTCTACCTCAGTATCCCACAGTCTACTATTTGTTGTCACATGATACACAACCTTGAATGTTTTGATGAATTTCTCCTTTTACTGAAACTAGTAGAGTACATTCCCCATAGCGTTGAATCCAAAGATCTTGCATACTAGAACAGGTTAACCGTAAATCCTAAACCATTGGTTGCGTGAGTTAGGAAGTGTACCTTAATAACAATTTACGGTGATGTTAAGGGTAGAGGAAGACCTAATATACCATGAATAAGAAGAAGAAGAAAATTGAATTGATTTATCTTACGAATTGCTAGGATGAAAAGTGTTTATATTATAGTGGTCTTAATTTTTTTAAACATAGTCCATACCAAGGGTGCTATCCTCACCAAATTCTTTCTTCAACCTCGTACTAATTTGGGGTTGACAAGTCATGTACTCCAAAAGCAAAACGATAAAGAAATAGATTGGGGGCAAGGGAGAATACCTTATACAAGCTTACTTACTCTTTTCAAAAGATATGTGATTAGAGTCAGTAGACAGAACAGTATTTCTAGGTTTTACTTCAAACTTTATCTCTGAGTTGAGTGGATTCATTTGCCTTTCTTTAGGAAATGCTGTTTTAGCTTTTTATCGTTCGACTTTGTTTCTGTTATAGGTTATGTTGGACCACATGACACCCCTGGTGGACGAAAGTTGGAGGATGAAATTTGAGAGAGTGAGAGACGATGGCTTCTCTCGGTTGCAGGGGCTTTGGGTGATGCGTGAGATTGTAATCCCAATCATAATGAAGCTTTTGACAGCTCTCTGTGTACCCTACGTGTTTGCAAGAGGAGTGTTCCCTGCACTTGGGTATCCATTGATTGTGAACTCAGCTGTTTACCGCTTTGCTTGGGTAGGCTGCCTCAGCTTTAGCTTGTTGTGTTTCTGTGCCAAGAGATTCCATGTATGGTTCACAAACCTCCACAATTCTATACGGGATGATCGGTATTTGATTGGCCGGAGGCTGCATAACTATGGTGAAGCCAGGGTCGAGAATGGCAGTGGAACTGAGATTATCCCTGACACACAAGAATTAAATCAGCAAGATGCCCTTTTTATCCGGCGTGAACAAGAGGCTGATGTTGGGATGAGATTTAGGAATATCAATAGGCAGAATCCCCAGAGACAGGTTGTGTAGGAATATCTTGTAATCAGCGAGCGGTGGCTAAAAGGGTCACAGTACTTGAATTTAGGTATCTATCTCATGATTCTGTTGCTGTCGCTATGGCAGTTGTGCAAACCTTTTTAATGTTAGCTTCTTTTTGTTGTTTGAGACTAAATCCCATATCCCCTTGTGTAGCAAAAGGAGATTCCTTCATATATTGTGCATAAAATGTCAGATTTACTAATTTCCTAGTATCCAACAATTTCCTGATGCTAATATTAATGAAAAAAGGTTTCAATTACTCATTTGTCAACGTCTTAACAATGCAGATTTGAATCAAGTGTTGCTTGCAAACTATTTAATTCTTGCCATCTAACACATGGACCGATTCAGTAGTAAATTACATCATCTTAACGGTACTTCACTTCAAACTATACATATAAATATATATTGCGGTTTTTGCTTCAAACTATACAAGTCTAGCGGTTCCCTTCTATGAAAAACAACCTCAGGAAGAACGCAATCTATCTCCAAAATTCTGACATAACTCGGTAGGTATATTGTTGGATTGGATGGATTGCAGTATTGTACTACATGACCTTGTATATATCGTAATCTAATGGTTTACAATTGCTTATATAGTCACGACTTTTATCACTCTACCATATAGATAATCACGACGGAAAGATGTCAAGTTCTACCTAATCATAATTAATTAATTGTATTGGAAAGTATTATAGTATTTGTTTATGATATCCAGCAACCTGTCTATATTTGCCCAATAATTAAAACAAGTCGATTATAAAGTCAAAAGTTGACTGTAAATGTCCTTGATCAAGTCAATGGTGGCTGGTAGTTTTTTTATTTTTATTCACAAAATGGTGGTTGATTATTGATAACAGGAAATATTCTATTACTAACATTAACATATGTTTTTTATGCGCATTTTATAATGTCAAATTGTACTTGGAATAATCCCTAAACCTTCCCTAAGTTTTAGATTATTACCAATAGCACCATCTCTGGTTCGGAATAATCCATAAGAGTCTCCTCTAAGGCTGCTATTCTAACTGCAGTTTAGCTATTAAATCCCACCTATTATCCTCTGCTGAACAAAGAAATAAAAGCAAAACAATGAGTCTCCCTGAGGTTCAATTCATCTCCAACTCCGCCATCCTACCTTCTTCTTCCCCAACAAATCCTCAAACATGGGAACTCACACCATGGGATTTGGCTCTTCTTCCACTTCATTACATCCAAAAAGGACTATTATTTCCCAAACCCACCTGCCCAGAAACCACCATTAACCTCCTCAAAACCTCCCTTTCTCATACACTCAACCACTTTACTCCTCTTGCAGGTCGCATAACAACCACAAAACACAACAACCAAGCTCCTCCCTCCATTTCCTTCTTCATTCAGTACAGTAACAATACAGACGCAGGAGCCCATTTCATCCAAGCTTCTAGCAACATGACCATGGCTGAAATCCTCGAACCACTCTTTGTTCCCTCTGTTGTTCACTCTCTCTTCCATCTCAACCTTGCTTTCAATTACAATGGCCTCTCTCAGCCACTCCTCGCCGTTCAAGTAACGGAATTAACCGATGGAATCTTCATTGGCTGCTCCATCAACCATGTAGTAGCAGATGGTGCTTCTTTCTGGCACTTCTTCAACACTTGGTCTGAAATATCTAGAGGAATCGAATCCATATCACGTTGCCCTGTTCTCTCTCGTTGGTATCCAAATGGTAACAACAACAAAGACGACGACCCGTCATTTCCTATTCCTTTATCTTCTCACCCTGATGAGTTCATAGATAATTACTCTCCCTCATGTCTTCTCCATGAGAGAATTTTCCATTTCTCAGCAAGCAACATAGCTAATCTCAAAGCTAAAGCCAACATGGAACAAGAGAAGACTAATAATCGAGTCTCTTCACTTCAAGCCCTTCTTGCTCATATATGGAGAGGAATCACCCGTGCTCGAAATCTCCCATTTGATCAAGAGACCAGCCTTCGCTTGCCCTTAAACAACCGTGCCCGGCTGAACCCGCAGTTACCGGAGAATTACTTTGGCAATTCGATTCAAGTTAAAGCTGCAAAGGCAAGAGCAGATGAGCTAGTAGAATGCAGTGTTGGGTGGGCAGCGAGGCTGTTGAACGAGGTGGTTGTATCTCACACTGATGATGAAGTGAGAAGTTATATGCAGTCATGGCTGAAGAGCCCACGGCTCTCGCGGATGAGTCGTCACAGATGTTGTGATATTGTAGTGATGAGTTCGCCGAGGTTTAGTGTTTATGGGAATGATTTTGGGTGGGGTAGACCGGTTGCGGTTCGAAGTGGGGTTGGAAATAAGTGTGTTGGGAATGTGACGCTTTATGAAGGAATTGAAGGGAGTGTTGAAGTGGAGATTTGTCTTCCACAACATACGTTAAGGGCCTTGGGGGACGATCTGGAATTCATGGAAATGGTTACCATTTAACGACTTTCCTAAAGAGCACACTTTTCAAAAGTGTTAGAATTAAAGTTGCGGCCAATAAATAAATGAAATGTTATTCTAATTACAAAAAAATATCAACATGCACAATTATTGTCATTGAATCGTGTACTATACACACAACAAGATTTCCAATGTACGGAAATCCAAATGGTTACGTATGCATAAGTGTACATATAGTTGAATTTTTGTAGTTTGAATTCTTAAATATTAAACCATGCATTCTAGAATTTTCAGTGATTTTTATTTTGTGGGTGTTTGTGTTTTGTTTTAGATTTGCAATGTATGGAAATCAACAAAATCAAGAGTTAAAAGGCAGCAATAATAAACAATCGAACAGTGATCTCCTATTTCAAAACTCAAATAATGGTAAAGATACTTAAATGCTGATATATATCCTCTCAATGGCCTTTTTTGGGCCTTTTTCCCCGCACTGTCAAGACACCATTCAAACATAATCTTAATGAAGACAATGACAATGAAGAAGGTTTCCCAGACAGCTATACACCCGTTGTTTTTTTCTCATAGAATCAAAATTTGAAATCAAATCATTTTGTGCATAACAAAATGTAGAAGAAACCCAGCCTTAGTTTACTCAACTCTCACCTAGTTTTCTCCTCTCCATTCAAGATAAACAGGACTTTCACCCACTGCTCTGTAAAATGTCGGTGCAGTTATTTCGACAAATGTTCAATGGTCACCAGGACCCCCCAACTCTTCATGAACCCTGTTATCAACCGAAAGCTCTCTATACATCCAAGTATGTGTTCTTGGAGCTCAAATCTTCCACACAATGGTTCCGCCCCAGTACACTGCAACGATACAAAATCAAGTGTACTCACTAACAGCTCATGGTATCTTCAAGAGATTCTTCAGTTTCACAACCAATCTCCACTCTTCATTGGTCAAATCCTCCTGCATAATTCAGGAAAAAAAAATAGACCGATAAGAAAATCAAGATCAATATCAAATTTTCATCTTTAGATGCAAGAAAGAATATTTGCAATTACCCGGTAGTTAGCTTTCAGAACATCAATGGAAGTCCTTGTCATGTGGCTAACAAGCTCATCTTCAATGTCAAAATGCCTGCCAAACATCTTTTGCTGATCCTCAGGGTTGGTGCTAGCAATCTGGACACACACAAAGAGACCAGCTAATTAAGATTGTGTCCACAAATTCCTTGTTGATCAAATGAATATGCCCTTTACCTTTATGGCCACCTTCGAGCCTTTTTTCGCCGCATCCACCTGCTTGTGGTTGATTTCAATGGATGCAATGCGTCCAATGTCAATAAAATCCCTCGACGGAATACAAATAGGAGTGCCAATCTGATTGTACACAGCAACCAAGTAATCAGAAACTCATTATATACCTAAGCACAAGCGCATTATTGCTTCAAACACACTTTTCACCTTGGACCTTCTCAATATACGTGTAAATGTTGGGCTTTACACATCATATGTAAATGAAACAAAGTACAAAAATAGATGGTATTCAAAACAAACCCCAGTTCTAAAGACTCAAAACAGAAGCCCTGAAGATCAGGGCATCTGGGTAGGTTCTTTACAACTGTCATGATAGTATCTCATAAATGGAAGACCAAGAGCCTACCTATTGTTCCATATTGGTCAGATAAAAGAATAATTTTGGCAAGTGGAAGAAAAATCAATTTCCACGTCTCAAAATGTGTAAAATATAGAGAAAACTAGAGAATGTACTCTACGCCTGGTTTAATCACCTTAGAAACTAGGCAAGGGAAGATGGCTTTGCAATAGCATGTGGAGTGTGGTATGGACATTTTACATTTAATCTCAGAAATTGGGTTTCAGGCAGAGGGATGGATTATAATTGAAATTGTCCAATTCCAGATTTAACTGACAAAAAAAAACTACACTATCCTATAGACAACTGACAAAATACCATATCTAAGGGTTGCAATAGCACATGGTAGCAAGAGAAGACACAAATAAAGCAATAGAGATCAAGAGATACCCTTGCAATGCCCTCAAGAACATCAACCCCCAAGATGATGGGGTCTTTCTTGTTGAAAACGCAGTTTGGCATGATCTTGAGGACACATGGAAATACAGCTTCATCAGCAGATTCCTTTTTCTTTTCTTCCTTTAGATTGTCAATATAAGCTTTGAACTGATCAAATAAGTGATAAATGATATCAGCAATAAATATCTTAACGCCAGTCTCATCTGCAAGCTCCCGGGCTTCTGGTGTCACTTTTACATCAAATGCCAAAATGGCAGCATATTCCTTTTTCCTCTCAAGCATAACACTGGCCCTCATGACATCCCTCTTGTGTACAGGGCCTATGCTTATACCACTAACAGGTATCTTCACCGCTGGGCTCTTCAAGAACTCCAACAAGGCTTCCAATGATCCAAGAGTAGAAGCCTGAACACACACCCCTTCACCACTCTTATCAATCCGACTCATGACAGTCCTCATGTCTTGCATTGCTACTTCCTTGACTTCTTCAAGATCATCGTCAGGTCCCACCACATACAGACCAGTGCCAGCAATGGCATGTTCAAGGCCCTGCAGCCACAAAAGATAAAAAAACAAACATGTTTAACTATTATGCACTGATTCATTAACATAAATTCATTTCAATATAATATATATAAGGAAACAAGCATCACCTGTGCTGTGATTTTGATACCCTGTGCAGCCTTAAGCTCTTTATGATGCAGATAAGATCCCTGAAGTTGGACCAAAGACACATAAGAAATCAACTTGGTAATTATGATTTTGCACATTTTAAAGGAAAATGCACATAACTCCATGGATGTCACAGAATTGACATGAGTAATTAACTGTATTTAATTCAGAACACAAGCAGAGAAACCAGGATAGAGAATGATCTGCAAAATAAAAAATCAGGAGAAAACTAATTGTTCCACAGAGATGAAGCCAACTAAAGGAGACATTTTAATTATGCCCTGCAATTCATTTTGATCATACTACAATAACTCAGCAAACAATTATGCAAGTATGTTTTAAGTCAAACATCGGGACAAGAGCACAGGTGTTCTAATAGTCATATTTACATGGACTGAGAACCAGAGGACCTTTGTGAATATATACTAATTGTCTCTCTCCAATTTTACAAGGGAGAAAAACCCTCTTATCATTTAGCATTTGGCATCAGCATCCAAATAAAGCATAATCCACCTATTGAGGTTGCCATATGAATCCTGTTACATCATTTGAGTCTATCTATGGTCATTTACCACTACATTATGCATTTCATTGCAAGTTATCGTTCAAAAGGATGCAGAAGCAACATAACTGCTGGCTGACACCACAGAGATTTGACTAAACTTTTCGGCGAAGGGTTCAAAGCTCCAAAAAACTTAGGCCCTGTTTGATTTAGAATCTCAAAACTGCTTTTAGTTTTCAAAATCAAAGATTCCTTGAAAACCTGTTTGGTTGATGTGTTTTTAAGATTTTCAAAAACAAATTTTCAATCAAATCTTAAAATTTGTGAATCAAACAAGGAAACAACAAAAAGTTGTTTTCTTTGTTTTTCAAACCACAAAACCCAAAAAATTGTTTTTAAAAATTTTATTTTCCAGAACTGTTTTTAAATCTTAAACCAAACAGGCCATTACTTCTTGGAAAAAAATGAATTGCAAAAGAAAGAGTTAGTAGAGCCTAAAAGAAAGCAACATGGGAGAGCTTGATACAGCTACGACTGCTGTAGATTGCTAGTACTCTCCTCCACAAATTCTTCTACTCAAATAGCTTTATATCATCAGCAGTACTGTACTCTACTGTTATAATCTAGTTATATTGATCTGAACCTATATTAACCACTGTTTTATAATTAAAACAAAAATCAAGAAACAAATAATACTGAGGGAAAAAATGAATTAGATTTTCAAAATCTTAACTCAACTCAACAAAGTCTTTTCCTAACTACATAGGCTCAACTATCACTCGACCCCTATGAAGGGCTAAGTCAACATTTAAATTACAAATAATTATAAGTTATTTTAAGCCTTCCTCTACCTCTATCACTACAGTGGATTGTTAATATGTCACTTTTCCTAACTTGCATATCCAAATGTCTTCGTTGTATGTGCCCATACCACCTTAATCTTCTCTCATTTTATCTCCAATAGGGCTACTCCTATCATTTCTCTAATATGCTCATTTCTAATTTTATCTTTCAATGTTTTATCATGTATCCATCTTAACATTAGCATGCTCATTGCACTAAGTTTGGTAACGTGTTGTTTCTTTATTGTCTAACATTTTGTTCCATAAAGCATGGTTGGCCTAATAGCGATTTTAATAAAATTTCATTTTCAACTTTAGTGGGATAACCTCCCAACCACATCTCCACCAAGTCCATCCTACTTCAACTCAATAATTCACATCCTCACCTATTTTCAAATTTTCAAGACTCGCAAAAAATACCAAAGTCAATAATGGAACTGAAAGGAACTGCTGGGGAATGAATATGACATAAATGTACCAATGTTAGGGAGGGAAAATACTTCACTGTAAGGGAAACATATAAACAATCAGCTCCCTTTTCTTAAATATACATCCAATATCTTAGCAAAATGGACATTGCATGACAACACATTTCTTCTTTCAATAGAGCCCTTCTCAATCCCATGTTCAAATAACATATAGCATGCTGTTCGGTCACTCTTCTCTTCTAAATTCTTACCCATATTAGAACTCATATGTGCTCTCTTGCCCATATCATCCTTGCTTTTACATTTATTTCTATGATTCGTTCAGCCCTATGCTATAGTATCTAGGCTTCAAGGTTATGAATTAATATTTTTCTATTTCCTGTCTTTCATATCAACTCAATGAAGTACCTTCTTTCAAAAATCCTAATATGTGATGGATCACTTAATTATCACAGATTTGTAACAGCGTAACCAACAGATGACAATGAGGATGAAGTCTTCCCAACCTGAAACTTCTACCATCTTATCATGTTATATTCTTTTGAATGGGTGACTTTGTTTGGAATGGCTTTGTTCAAGAAAGTGTATGAAGGTAAAAGTGGACACAATCAATGGTACCACCAACAGAAAAATAAAAAAACCACATACACATACACGTCATCTTTTTGGAGTTCCAAGACTTATCCTAGTTTTAGTATCAGACTATCAGTATCAAAGAAACACTGGCAATACGCTACAGTAAGAAGTAAGCCGGAACACAAAATGGAAGACCAAAAAAAATAATGTCAAGACTCCTCACCTTAACTCGGAGTTCCTTCATTGGATGAGGGGTCAGCAAAGCACGGATTGTGGTAACAATAGGTCCCTATGAAGGGGAAGAAAAAGGGAAGATTAAAGAACCATCAAAACAACAAAAACACAAGAATAGATTAGTGTATCATTTTGAGGACTTACCTGCATCCCGCAAACAACTATTTGATCCCCCTCATGCAGCATACCATTAACTAAAACAACATCAATAGTTGTCCCTAGGCCTTCAATAACCTTAACCTCCAATACTGTGCACTGTGAAGCAGTACAAATCCAAAATGAGGGAAAAGATAGACTTTTTGAATATCTTTATGTATAAAAGAACCTGACAGATAAAACACACCTCCATTTCATCACTGAACATAAGCTTTTCAACCATCGTTTTTGAGGTCCATTGCACCAATAACAATAGAAGATCTGGTATGCCCTCACCACTATAGTAATTTAGCAGAAGTAAAATCAAAGAAGAGAGATAAAGTCAGCAAAGCGTTTCTTAAACTTGTAATTTTGGATAAGCTACTCTTATGTTTGGCATTTGGTAAGTTTTCCATACCTAATTGCACTTGTAGGAACAATACTAAAAGTTTCTCCCATTTCTTTATTTTTGTAGTACAACTCTGTATTCAGACCCTGTTCCTTGAATTGTGTAACAATCTGAGATGGAGAAAATCATCACGAGGTAAGACAACTGTGCACACCCAAAATAAGAAAAATAATAGAAAAACCAAACAAAGAAGCTGGGATGATGACCTGCGTAAGCCTCATCTTAAACTCATTTTGTACATCATTTGACTGCTGCTTCATAGCCTTCACAATAGGTGCATTGGGGCAAGTCTTCCAACCATATAATCTGTCCACCTATAGAAATTAAAATTCAAGGAAGAAATGTCAGGTCACAAGAGTAAAACAAAGCATATAGGTAAGCAGATATAACAGGAACTAGCATAACCAGCAGTGCTAACCTTATTCAGTGCAACTATGAATTCTGTATTCCGCATTTTCAAAAGGTTTAGTGATTCTATCGTCTGTGGTTCCAGTCCATGCATTATGTCAACAACCAAAATTGCAATATCACATAAACCAGAACCTCGTGATCTCAAATTTGTGAATGACTCGTGCCCTGGGGTATCAATGACCAAAAGACCAGGAACACGCAGTTTTGCATCTTCTTTTAGCTCCTTGGTTCTGTCCCTTATATTCTCAGCAGGGAAGTACGTTGCACCAATCTGCTGTGTAATACCTCCTGCCTCACCCTCCTGAACATTAGTGCCTCGGATGCAATCTAGCAGCTTGGTTTTACCCGTGTCAACATGACCCATAATGCAACAGATTGGAGAACGAAGATTATCGGCACTCTTTTTTGTATTAGCCTCTCCTATCCTTGCTTCTCGCTTTGTTTGAGCTTCCTTCCTTATATTCTTATCAATGCTTTCAACTTCATGCCGTTTGTCTTTACCCACAACATCTTGAGTTTTCGCAGGTGGTGGGACGGCAACCTTCTTGGCAGTAACTGCAGATTTGACTTCTGCAGGAGGTGCGACTGGATTAACAGAAGGAGGGGCAGTGACACGCTTGATCTCTTTCCTTACAACAGGCACAGCCTCTGCCTCATCCTCCGCCTCTTCATCTGCAAATGCACTCTTAACACCCAAGTCCAGAACAGCATCATCCCAGCTCTTTGCATCCCATTCTTCATCATCATCATCCTCTTCCTCCTCTGCCACTCCATTTTCTTCAACTTGATGCTCAACTTCTATTTTCTGATCAGTGTCCATCGC
This sequence comes from Paratinospora sagittata, assembly GCA_035771175.1. NCBI lineage: Eukaryota > Viridiplantae > Streptophyta > Magnoliopsida > Ranunculales > Menispermaceae > Paratinospora > Paratinospora sagittata. The sequence goes on from CM069594.1 coordinate 34,006,708, forward strand.
CACTGACTCTACTTCTTCAACTTTCTCAACTTCTGGTACATCCACCTCAGCCACAACTTCCTGACGGTTATCACTTTCATCAGTATCCTTTGAGGATTTTGAATGGCCTGCGCCATTTGTTTGTGCAGGAACTGACCTAGATTTCTTTGTTTGGTACTTGGGTCGTTTTCCTGGGGCCCTACTGGTTTCCCCGGTCGGAGGTGCACCACTTTGAGCAAGAAACTGATTTCTCATTGCTTCAAGCCGGCGGGCTTCTTCCTTCTGCTTTCCTGTTAAGAGCTTGCCTTCCTGTTTTTTCTTCAAAAGCTTTTCTTTTTCTCTCTCCTTTTTCCTGCGCCTAGCCTCCTCTGCCTGTCTCTCAAGCTCCTCTTGTCGGAGACGCTCCTCCTCTTCTTTCCTCAACCTCTCCTCTTCTTCACTCTTCTTCCTCTCTTCAGCTTCCTTAAGCCTTGCCAAAGCCTCTTGCATTTCTCTTACACGCTTTGGGAGCTTCTTGTCAGGAATCTTGCCCTTAGTCTCCTCTTGTTTCTCTTCTTGCACCTCCACTGCAGCTGCAGCAGCAGCTGCTGCTGCCTTCTTCTCTTTCTCCTTTTCCTTCTTCTTTTTCTTTTTTTTTGCAGCTGCAGACTCCACACCTTCTGCTTCAGCTTCCTTCTCCTCTACCATTACATCAACAGGAGCAACAGTTTCAGGCTGATGTTGAACCTTCTCTTCAGGCTGGGGAGGGGCAGCTGTCTTATGGGTAGAAGGGCCTTCAACAAGTTCAGCCAGAATTTTGTCCAAATCATCCTCCTCTTGGGCAGTCCTTCCACCCTTCTTTTTCTTCTTTTTGTTCTTAGAAGTTTCCATTGCATCCCCACCAGCCAGTTTAGCAGGCTTGGCATCAGCACTATTCTCTCCATCAGCTGCATTGCTCCCACCTCCATAAGATTGCTCAAGTTCAGCTCCACCAGCAGCCTCATCTTCTAGACCAGAAGCAGAAATGGGAGCAGCAGACATACTATTGCTCTTCTTTGATTTTGATGACTTTTTCTTCCCAGAAAAGGTAATTTTTGGGGCATCTTCGTCATCAAGGTCATCATCACCAACTACAGTGGGTTCATCCCCACCATCCTCTTCGTCAACAAGGGCAGCAGAAAACAGATTACTTCTTGTCTTCGAAGACTTTGCTGTCTTCGAACTAGAAACCACAATTGATGGGGCATCATCCTCTCCTTCATCTAGGCCATCTAGACTAGACGGTACCACTGGCTTACTACCTTTCTTCGACAATTTTGAAGACTTCTTCTTTCCAGTAAACGCAATTACCGGCACATCATCATCATCCTCATTTCCATCCTGATCATCATCAAGAATTGCATCAAAAGCAGACGACGAAAACAAACTACTACTACTCTTCTTATTCAGAACATCCTGAGTATCCTCTTCCTCATCCTCGAGACCGTCATCTTGGCCCTCATCTTGATCCTCTTCCCCGAGAACATCAAAATTAGCTGCACTAAACACGCTCTTACCACTACTCTTAGATTTCGACTTCTTCTTACCAGTGAAAGCAATCTGAGGAACATCATCTTCCTCTTCCTCTTTCTCATCCCTACTTTGCACTGTCTTCGAACCACCCTTCTTCTTCCCGGCAACAGACACATCCTCCTCTTCAACGTTCTGCTGCGATCGATCCTCCGAGATATCGGTACCAATTGAGTATTCATCGTCATCGATTAAATGACTCTTCTTCTTCGATTTCCCCCCACCCTGTGCCCCCGCCGCCGCCGCAGCCGCAGCAGCTGGTTTCTCGTCGTCACGAGCAGTAGGCTTCTTCCGACCCATCGCAGTTAAAACAATTTTTTTTTCTCCCCAATCAAATCAACACACGAAAGCCCTAACTGCAACAAACAATTGGTATAAGGAAGAAAAAATTAACAGCTATATCTCAGTTTTGTGGCCGCAAACGGATATGTATTTCGATCTAAAAATTAGAACTTTAACAAAAGAAATACAGATAAAAGAGAAACCCTAATTTACTAGAGGAAATAGAAACAGAGAAGAAGAGATTTCAAATGAACGACTCAATTGTTTGTTCTTACACGCTTCTGATGAGAAAAGAACAGAGAAAATTTCGAATAGTGCCGGCTCAACGACCGGAGAAGATGCCGGAAAAGGTGATGACGGTGACGGAGGAGTGATCGGAAGTTCGGAGATGATTAATTCGACGGCGAATTCGGTCTGCCGACGATCTGTGAAGGTGTGAGAGAACTGCGCGGAGATTAATCGAGCACGAATGTGAGTCGTATTGGAAGACTGAGCAAAGAAGAAGAGGGGAGAGAATAGGGCACTTATATATACTTATATGGTTGTAAATGGGCTGGGCCTTAGATGATGGGCTCGTGTTATAAGCTCAATTGTGATACGCTTATCTAAAGTGGGAGGTGATGAACATGTCAGCGTCGCCTAGGAGTGTAAGCCTGCCAACCCTGCATGTTGGATTAGGTTGGGTTTAAAAATCTGCCTGAATTATTTAGGTTAGATCATGAGTTTGACACTTTTAGAATCTAACTTAACCCAATTCAATTCAACCCAATTCAAATATCATAAGTTTGACATCCTTAAAACCCAACTCAACCTTAATTGAACCTAAAGTTTTTTTTTTCTTTTCTATTTTATTTTTTATAAAATTAGTCATCTTCTTGAAAAAGAAAATCAGGCAATTTAGGTTAAAGATCTAGTTTCTGCTGAAGAGCTAGTTTTGCTCAAATTGACATTCATTCTCACATTAAACTATTTGAGTTGAGTTGGGTTGGGTTAGATTAGTTTTTAGCTAATCGAATCCAACCCGTTACACCCCTAACTTCACCACCTTATATAATAAGTTAAACGACACTTTATGTCTCGTTTTATTAAGATGTATCATGATCTTATTCTCTAGAATCCTTTAAAAAAAAATGAAATGTGTGATTGGTAATTTTCTTGTGAGATTTTAGTCCTAACTCTACATGTTTTACATATCTTTATAAACAATCAATTTCAAAGCTTAGAAAAAAGAGGAGCATTGTGTTGTATAAATATACTTAATTAGACTATGCAAAATGCTATAATGATAGTGGCTTAGTTATTAACAAAACATAGTAAAAGAAACATATTCATGTTATACGGCTCCATGTAGTTGAGAATGACTATTTTTTTTTTACTTAATTTGAGTTGTTTTTAACATTATTTGTTATAAACGTTAACGTTTAATTATCTTGTTTTTTTGTTTTTTAAAAGATGTTCTTTTGATATTACATCTCGTCCAATATAAAGTTTTTTCTCCTTTCGAAAGAATTTTGTTTGTCATATAATATTTAGTCTCACCAATATAAGGCCTTGAGAAGGCATGGATTTAATGTGACCACAACCTTTTAGTTTCCATTGGCATTCGATCCTCTCACGATATAGTTTTTTTTTTTTTTTTAATTCCATATTATTTGTTATATTGGAATATATAAATACAAGTCATTTAAGATTAATGGACCAAAAATAAGAACAGTCTCAAATATTAACACGAAGAACAAATGTTCATACCAAAGTCCAATAAGATCATAACAAGCCCCTAATAAGAGCACAATATGCTAAAGAAAGTTTGATAAATTCTAAAAAAACATGATTCTACGTCTCCAATATTCAGAAAATAGTAATAATAATAATAAACAATTGTATCATCGATTAAGCTAATATCAATTAAGTCAATGTTTACTATCCACAAAATTATTATTTATTTTACCCAATGCGGTGCAGTACAGATGATCAGAAGTCTGTACTAAAGGTGGTTAAGAGATGAAGGTCTCAGAATCGAAACTCATAATTATTTTAATTACACTTACCTAGGAAGAGCCGCCTTATGCCTTTGTAGTGTTCGAACGAGAATTAGTCTCGCCCAAAGGGCCGAGACACCACCTGGGAATTAAACCAAAAACTAATAATTTATTATCTATTATAAAATAAAATAAAAAAGTATGAAAGATGTATTTGGCCACTACGAGGAAACAATCAATAGGCATATAGAGAATATTGCCTTTATTTGATTTTGTGACTATTGCTTTGACCTTTTTGGCCATTGATAAGAAGCTTTTTTTTTTTTTTTCTTGAATATATTAGCAAACAAATGAAAGACGCCTCTTCAATTACAAGATCAACAATTAAAGGTGAAATTTTTTTTAATCCATATTTGAGTACAAAGTAAGTATAGCCCTAGTTTAATGAGCCTTTCAACAGCTTTATTACATTCTCTTGACACTGTCCGAATAGATAAATTTGGCCACTGATGACAGAGATGTTTGCTTTCTTCCTTTAGTTCTCCAGTTTCTGTGATACTCCGACTCCCCTTTCTTAAGCTCATTCATTACCCCGCGGAATCACCTTCTAGCACATCCACCATTGATAAAAAAAAAGTTACATAATAGAGACGTGGGGAAATAAAAATCATTGATGTTTCCCTATGTGAGATCATTGTCAAAACATATTCAACGAGTTATTTATATTCTTCGTTACTAATCATATAAAATTTAAAAGGAGTAGTATGCATGCTTAAATCAACTTAACAAAATATTTCCTCAGTTAGGTCGGATCAATTATATGAATTCACTTCTTTTACTCTATTCTATCAAAAAACAAGTCTAAGTGGATATTTATATTTAGATTTTATATTTTTTTAAAAAATATTTGTATTACTTTAAATCTCCCTATAATTCTATTATTACTGAGTATTGTTAATTCCTAACCAATGCATCTAGTTAAGAAGAGTAATATTTATTAAAATAAAAAACTTTTTTTAAGAGAAAAACTTTTACTTTTTTAAGTGTTACAAATAGAGTAGGCAATGGTCACTTAAGTTACAATTAATCTTATCTTAAAGTCAAGAAAAATGATCTTGCTATAAGTGTTTTCTCAAATTATCTAACTTCCTTTGATTTTTTATTTTTTATTTTTTTTGAAGAAAGACATGACTTTCAAGGAATGTATGCCAATTTTTTTTTATCTATCTTCTTCAACGTTATTCTTCGAATACAAATAAATGAAATAAACCTTGCTTCAAAGTGGAGTGTATTTGATTTATTTAGGGTAGAATTTGGTTCTTTGTTAGTTATCTATCTTCTCATAGGTCTTGTATATTAGAGTGCAATTGTCTCTTAAGAGACATTTGATAAAATTGGAACGGTACTAGAGTATAATTTGGTTCTTTGTTAGCCACTTGGCTTGGTTGTTTCTTGTCTTCCTAATAAATTTTTACCTTTCAAAAAAAATAAAAAATAATAATAATAATAAAGAAAAAAATAACTCAAATAATCAATCTTAAGCATTATTTAAATCTTTTTTTAAGTGCTAATACAAGGTTAAATGAAGCTGGCACAAGGCCAGAAGAAGTTGAGACTTTTCAGTAGGATAAAAAAGCGAGCACAACGACAAGCAAGGGCGGAGCCATTTGGGGGGCTATCTTGGGCTATAGCCTAGGTAGCTTTTTTTTTAAAAAAAGTTTATAATACACTTAGCCGAGTAATTTATTCATACCAAATAACCTAAATGTCAAATTTTCAAATAGCAATCGCCCGGATAATATAAAAAAAAAAAAAGCATAGCGTAGCGCCGCAACGCTACGCTCAAATTCTCTTCTCGGAGCAGCGGCACCCAAAAGAAGCATTTTTTTTAAATCAATTAAGAAAAATTAGTATAGCGCCGCGGCACTACGTTAAAATTCTCTGGGCGCCACGATGAGTGTCGCGGCGCCCAGAAACAGGCTCTTCTTGGATATTTCTTTCTCCACGTTTTTATTAAACCCCAAATTGCACAAACTTTGAAATCACACAAAACAAATCCCACAAATCACTCTCAAGCAAATCGCCCAAATCAACCTTAAATCGCACAAACCAAATCACTCAACCTCCGCTAGATTAGTCAACTTAATCTCCACTCGATCTCTCGCTCAATCTCCGCTCTGACTCTGTTTATATCCACTTGAGGTTTGAATCGTTTGATCGTTTCTATCTCTCCAATCTCTTTTTTTTTTTTGCTTTTTTTCTTTTCGTCGTTCTCTATTTCTGCTTCTCAACTTATTATCATTTTTTGGGGTTTTATAGATTCAGAGAGAGTGAGACCAAGGGCGAGGGCGAGAAGCCGAGAACCAAGACAACTTAGACAAGTAGACAACATTATTTCTGACTTCGACGATCGTTGTCCGTTGTGTAACTTGTGTTAACGTTTGGTGGTGATTCCTTTCCCCTTCGAGCTCCTTGCATTCTTCGCAAATCCCTCAATTCGGTGTGTTGATTTCTTTTTTTTTCTCTCCAATTTTCTTGAGTGTAATTTTTTTGATATGTCAGTGATTTTTTATTATTTTCTAATCCAACTGTTAAATTATTTTTTAATTGCAAATAACTATTTTATTGTGAAATTATCTTTAATATAAATGTTTTTTTAATGCTTAGTTATATTTTTTTTTGTCAAGAATGTTTATTCCATTGGATAGTGGATATTAGATATTCTCATTTAGTTATTTTCTTGTTTGCAAACGATGAAGTTTATTTATTAGTAGGTTTTTTTTTTCTCTCTCCAATTTTCTTGAGTGTAATTTTTTTGTTTGCTTATCTAATTTGTTATAATTTTTTTTGATATGTCAGTGATTTTTTCATTTTATTTTCTAACCTAGTTGTTAAATTATTTTTTTAATTGTAAATAAGTATTTTGTTGTGAGATTATTTTATTATAAATATTTTTTAATGCTTAGTTGCATTTTTTTTTGTCAAGAATGTTTATTGCATTAGATAGTGGATATTGGTTAGTCATTTTCTTTTTTGCTAATGATGAAGTTTGTTTATTAGTAAGTTTTTTTTTTCTCTCCAATTGTCTTGAGTGTAATTATTTTGTTTGCTTATCTAATTTATTGTAATTTTTTTTTCAAATATCTAGCAAAAAAAACTGATTTTTTTTTCTTTTGAGATAAAACTTATTTTTTTTATAATATTAGGGAACTAAATTTAGTGTTATTTTCATGTATGTAAATTTTATTTCAAATTGTTTAACAAAGTTATTTGATAATGTTAGGTTACAATGACTGTATACAGTCATTTATCTAAGCCACGAAAAACTCTTTTTTCATATTTTGAAAAAAAATTAGATCACCAATCAAGTGGGTCAAGTTCTTCAAATATTGTTAGTGGTTGTAGTTTGCCTTCTTCTTCCCAAAAATTTGACGTTGAGAAAGATGATGACACTCAAATAGATACCAATGCTCCTTATTATGAACGTGGTCCTGAATTACGTTTCCCAATAAGACTTTATCAAGCTGACAAACAAGATGATATTCGAAGAGAATATATCAAAATGAAACATTTTCAACCCATGATGGATAAATATCTATCTATTAAGGATGGTAACCAAACTCAGCGGTTTTAATCTTCATGGTTTCAAAGATTTGACTGACTTGAATATTCAATTGAGAAAAATAAGGCTTACTATTTTGCATGTTATCTTTTTGATAGTGTTCCATTAAAGCATTCAACATTTACGAAAAATGGCTTTCAAGGTTGGAAAAGAGTCAATTGTGGGAAAGATGGAAAAAAAATGTTCATTTGTGTAACACATGGGGAACCATAATTCACAACATAGCCATAACATAAAAAGGTGGAGAAACTTGCAAGATTCATCACAACATATCAATAAAGTCATAAATAAACTCTCTCTTCAAGAAATTTCACAAAATCGGTTAAGGCTTAAAACCTCATTAGGGTCGATAAAGTGGCTAGCAATGCAAGGGTGTGCATTTCGAGGTTATGATGAATCCATCAATTTTACTAATCGTAGAAACTTTATTGAGATGATAAAATTGCAAGGAAGACTAAATGGAGAAATTGGTGGGATTGTTTTAGAAAATGCTCCACAAAATGTCAAGTAGACCTCACCCGATATTCAAAAGGAGTTGTTGAACATTCTTACTAACAGAGTGCGGGCTATAATTTGTGAGGAAGTCGGAAATGCCATATTTTGCATTATAGTTAACGAAGTACTTAATGAATCCAACAAGGAACAAATGACAATTACTTTGAGGTATGTTGATTTGAAAGGCTTTGTTCAAGAACGTTTTTTTGAAGTTTTGAGTGTTAGTGACACTAATGTTTTAACTCTTAAAAAAGAGATATGCAATATACTCACTCGATATAATCTCACTTAAAAACTTGAGAGGCCAAGGATATGATGGTGCAAGCAACATGAGGGGTGAATGAAATGGTTTACAGGCCTTTTTTTTTTTTTGGAGACTGTCCATGTGCTTACTACGTACATTGTTTTGCACATAGACTTAAACTTGTTTTAGTTGCAGTGGCTAAAGAAGTGCATGATATATGGCTATTTTTTTCTAAAATGACTTCTATTGTCAATTTTGTGAGTAGTTCCTTCAAGCGCCATTTTGAGTTGAGATTTATACGAGAAACTAAAATTGATGAATTGATTGCTTTAAGCAAACTTGAGACTAGTACAGGAGCAAATCAAATGCGTACCTTGCAACGACCTGGAGCTACTCATTGAAATTCTCATTATAAGGCTATTGGTGGATTGATTAAAATGTTTAGTTCAGTTTCTACATTGCTTGACAAGTTGATTGACTTTGGACTAAACACCAATATACGAGGAGAAGCCAAAATGGTGCGTATAAATATTTGAGATCTTTTGATTTTGTGTTTATCTTATTGTTGTTGCATAAAATTTTAGGAATCTCTAATATGCTTTGTCAAGCTTTGCAATCAAAATCTCAAGATATTTTGAATGCTATGAATTTAGTGTCAACCACAAAATTGCTCCTTCAAGAGTTAAGGGAGGGTAGATGAGATTCTTTTTTTAAAAGTGTAGTGTCATATTGCCGTAAATATTAAATGAGAATTCTTGATATGAATGCACGTTTTATGCAAGGAACAAGGTGTTCTTGTCAGCAAAAAGATAATATCACAGTTGAGCATTATTATCATTTTAGTATATTTAATGTTGTGATTGATTTTCAATTGATGGAGTTGAGTAGTAGATTTTCAGAGCAAACAGTACAACTTCTTACTCTTAGCATGACATTGAGCCCTGTTGATGAGTTTAAGTTATTTGATGTTGATAATATTCGTACTTTTGCCGAGAATTTCTACTTTTAAGATTTTAGTAGCGATAACATTGAAGATTTGAAAAGACAATTGAGTCATTACATGATTAATGTTCTTCGTGGCTGAATTTCAGAATATTGCTCTCTTTCAGAATTATGTCAATGTTTAGCAGAAACAAGGAAATCAAAACACTACACTTTGATTGATAAGTTGATCTGGTTAATATTAACTCTTCCTGTGTCCACAACATCAACAGAGCGAGCATTTTTAGCTACGAAGCTTGTCAAAACATCACTTCGTTCTAAAATGGAAGATGATTTTCTTACAAATTTTATGGTGATATATATTGAAAGAGAGATTGTTAGTAGCATTGACTTAAATTCTATTATTGATGAATTTGAAGGCTTAAAATATCGTAGAATAAAGTTTACATGATTTTTATAATTATATTGCATTGCATTTTCTTTTCTTTTTTAGTTTTTATGATCTTGTATTATTGTTAATATATATATATATAAGTTGAGGGGTAAGGTTTTTTTTGGAAAGGTAAAGAGGGGGAACACCCAACAAGAACAACTAGCACACTACATCTCGAACTCTCCTAGGCCAAGTAACCCCAGTTGCATCTTCCCTCAAAATATTGAATAACCCACGGGGAGGGGAAGACAGGATACACACTCCCCGATTGAACTTCAAAGCCTCAGTAGCCAAATAGTTTGCTGCTCTATTACCTTCTCTGTAAATGTGCTCAACTTGAACTATCCAATCTCTCTGAAGGAGTCTTCTACACTCATTTACCAAGTTGGAAAGGCTAAGCTGCGGCATACTGTTGCCTTTTAACCAACCAACCACCCTAGCCGAATCTGTTTCGAAAATTATAGAACGATGGCCCTCCTCCCAAGCAAGACGTAAGCCATGAACAGTAGCCCATAATTCAGCTTCAGTTGCAGTACAAGAACCAATATTAGCCACAAACCCCCTCAACCACATACCACGATAGTCACGGAGAAGACCGCCACCCCCTGCTCGCGATGAAGCATTCTTAAGACATCCATCAGTATTAAGCTTAGTCCAACCATGGTTGGGAGCACACCAGCCTACCATCTTCACCCTCTCTATCAGTCCAGCACCATGGATCGCCGCTTTGGCTCGAAAAGGGGGTAAGGTTCATTATGTCCCCCTATCGAAGTATATCTTTTACTTTCAATCAATGAATTTTTCTCGCACCGTTGAGGTTTGTTTAAAAAAAATTTTAGCCCACTCGAGAAAAAAATCATGGCTACGTCCCTGACTACAAGGGACATAAGGGGGGCCGAATGAGAACCATGAGAACAAACTATCATGGTCTCGCTTCTACTTTTATTATGAGATAATAAACTCTCACTTATTTATAAGAGGAGAGAATCCAACACTCGACTTTAAGTGAAAAGATTCAAATATACACCATTGAAGTTGTTTCTCATTTGAATCTAAGTAATAAAAGGGTATTTTGTGCAATTGATGATTTGATCACCACACAAATGATACAAAAAAAAAAAAAAAAAAGCGTGCATCAGCTCCTTTGACACTTGGAAATACAATTTATTTTTTTTGAAAATTGAAAATACAACTTATTATATATAATAAGATCGAAGATATATTGTAGATATTACTTACAACATTTATTCCATTAATTAATATTTGGTGGGTGGGTGAAGGTAGGTGTCCAAAGAAGTTAACGTGTCTGATTTAATATTCAAATTCTTTTAAAAAAAATTTAAAATATATATTTAGTTTGTGATTCAAAATAGTGTTTTTTTTTTTTTAACAAATGTTAACATTACATTCAAAATAATTTTTTGAAATTTGTATGAACAACCTAAGCAAAATACCAATATAAAAAATCATATATTCAATAACATTTTGAAACCTATTTCTATTTTCATGAAAGCAAGTAATCACGTGGCCCCACCACGTGACAGCCACTGACACCTGAAGAAAATAAATAAAACGAAAAAAAAGAATTAAAAAAAAAAGAGAGAAAGCAATAAAGGACGAATAAAAGAGGAAAGCAGTTCAGCTACTTGTCTTGAAATTTGCATTTTTTTTTCTTCCCGAAATCAACTGTTTCTGCTCTCTCTTCTTCTCACTCTCTTCATTATTTCTTTCTCTTTTTCTTCTTCTCAGATGTTAAGCTGTTTCAGGGATTATCACAAGGAGCTAAGAGCACCCATCATTAATGGCCATTTCATCATCATCTCCCTGATCTCAGCCTTCTTACTCACTGCAACTGCTTGTTCTAATGGGAATTGCCAGGTTCTTCTTCTTCTTCTTTTTTTCTTTGAATTGTACTTAAATTGAAGAACATTTCTACTTCTGTAAGAACTAAAAAAGATCTCATCTTTCTTGAATTCATAGCTTCTGGACACTTGCTCCATGCCCACTGACTGTGGACCCGGTTTGTACTGTGGAAATTGCCCTGCAATGGGAATGCCTCAGCCTGTTTGCACCAGAGGCCAAGTGATTCAGCCCACATCAATTGTCAGTTTTTTCATTTAAATTTTTTAAATTTAGGTTTACATTTTTTTTCTTTTTTTCTTTTTTGATTTCTGAATTGGGTCAGTGTGAAATTGGGTTTTTGTTGTGGAATTTGAGGACCTATATGTGAATTGTGAGGAACTGGGTGTGATGCAGATTAATGGGTTGCCTTTCAACAAGTACACATGGTTGGTGACCCATAATTCTTTCTCAATTGTAAATGCACCATCTTTAAATGGTGTTCAAAGGATGACATTTTATAATCAAGAAGACACTGTTACAAATCAGTTGATGGTATGTATGAATCCTGGTTGTAGGTACTATTGAAATTTTGATATTTTAGAGTGGTTCTTCTTCTCCTTCTTCATTTTTTACTTTTTTTTTTTCTTAATTTTATGTATTTTGAAGTTTCTGTTCTTTATTTAGAATGGTGTCAGGGGCTTGATGTTGGACATGTATGAGTTTGAAGATGATGTCTGGTTATGTCACTCGTTGCGGGGGCAATGCTACAACTTCACTGCTTTTGTAATTTGCTTTTCATTTTCCTCATTTAGTGTTTATTTGCATTTGCAATACAAGTGCACTTATTTTGGGATTTCTCTTTTAAGGAACCAGCAATCAACACTTTAAAGGAAGTCGAGGCATTCTTAAGTGCAAATCCAACGGAGATTGTGACAATTATAATCGAGGACTATGTGCATACTCCTAAAAGATTGGCCAAGCTTTTCACGGATGCTCGATTACTCAAGTATTGGTTTCCAGTCTCGAAGATGCCAGCAAATGGTGGGAATTGGCCTACTGTGACTGACATGGTTGCAGCGAACCACCGGCTTTTGGTTTTCACTTCTATTGCATCAAAAGAAGCTGATGAGGGAATTGCTTATCAATGGAGATACATGGTAGAAAATGAATGTGAGTATTGGGTATATTTTATATGAGTGTTTTTTTGTTCATCGAGAATTATGATATAACAATGTGGAATTTCAGCGGGAGATCCTGGTATAGTGCAAGGTTCATGTCCAAACAGAAAGGAATCACAGCCACTTAGTTCGAAAAAGGCATCTCTATTTCTGCAGAACTACTTCCCTACATTCCCAATTGAAGACCAAGCTTGCAAAGAGCATTCAGTTGGTCTTGTTGAGATGATTGGTACCTGTTATAAAGCTGCTGGGAACTTGATGCCTAACTTTCTGGCAGTGAATTTTTACATGGTATCAAATTGTTAATCGACTCCACAGAAATATAATTTTTGAGATATCTTTAAATTTAGCATTCTGACAATAATGTAAATTATGCAGAGGAGTAATGGAAGAGGTGTTTTTGATGTTCTGGACAAAATGAATGGCCAGAACATATGTGGATGCAGTACCGTGACTGCTTGCCAGGTTTGTGATCCTCATGTTATGAATGATTCTTGCTTGATTTCTGATTCTATTGCATTCTTCCAAACTTAGGCTGCTTTTGATTTGTAATTTGAAAACAAGGGTATAATTCGAAAATGAAGATTCAGAAATCAACTTTTTATCGTGTTTGGAGAACATGTTTTCTGAGTAAAATCTTTAAAACCTATTTTCAAATTTGAGCAACCAAATGCATTTTTTCGTGTTTTTGGATTTTTGGGATGTATAAAACTATATCTCCTGAACCAGACCTAACTTAGTTTCCAAACGCTGCCAGCTAGCTATATAAAAGGGTAGAATATAAGAGCAACTGCACTTCACAGCTGGAGGATGGGAAGAAGCCTTATTTTTCATTTTGAATATTAAACCTAGTAATAGGGTCCTTCTTTTATGTTTATGTTAATTTCTTCTTCTTGTTTTATATTTTGTTCCATTCAATTGAGAGTCCTCTCTTTCCTCCATCGACACAAAACTTCCGAGCATGCATTTCTACTATGTAAAATCACTTGTTTTATGGATTTTGCAGGCTGGAGCACCAGTTGGATCTTGCAAAAACACTGGCACACCTAATAGAACCCCTGCAACTACAAATAATGGGGGTAGTTTCTCTGGATATGTGCAGTTATCAGGATCTGCTTCAACAGTCCATTTCCCAAATTTATATGTTCTCTACCCATTCTACCTTTCATTAATAGTGTTGTTTTTATAACTAATCATCCCCAGAAAAATAGAATAGGTTATGAGCTTATCCTCTAAAATGGTTTTCTGTAATGTCATCCAATTCAAGCGAACTGCATTTCTGCCTTAGCTAATGGAAGAGTAGATATGTTCTGCCTTAGCTAATGAAAGAGTAGCTTTCAGAGTTCAGAGCCAATTGATGAAATGATAGCATGTGACTAACGGAGGGAAATTCTTTTAAAGCTATAAAACCAAGATACAAGGAGTGCTGCTTGATACCTAGGGTGATTCAATACTGTCAAATAAGACACAATTATACCAAATTCTCTATTGGCGGCTCAGGTATGATCACGTTTAACTTTATAACCATTGTTGAGATTTTATCACAGTTTGTGGGAATGACATTTACTGTCTATTAGCTGTAATCCTACTATCTTAGTGTAATAAATCTAATGAAAAATATCAAAATACTAAGCTGATTCAGAATCATCTTCAGTCGTTCCTCGTTCCTCAACTAACAATGAATGCTTGATACCTTTTTGGTTAGACCTCAAGAATGGCTCACATTGGTTTTGAGTCTAATGACAAATATCAAAATATCATATCATTTCAGCTTAATATGTTTCTGGTCACATTCATGGATGGCTCATGGTGGTTTGGATATGTAGAATTAAGTATTTTTGTAATACTCCCAATGCTGTATTCTTTTTTATTGTTTTTGTTTATCTTGGTTCTTTTCTTTTGGTGTGTGATGTTCCAATTGAAATATATGTGCTTGTTATTGGAATCTTTGTTACACATGCTTCCAAAACCTCAATTCAAATATATATTTTTTGTTTGGATCTACTTCAGAAACGTATTTGACTTTCCTTGCTAACCTCTCTTTACTATAGGTTATTACTAAGAGGTGCCTTTAGGGATGTGTCTCTATAAATTCCTATATTCAAAAAGGAACAAGAAACACTTTCATATTTCTATTCGAAAAGATCATGTCAAAATTTAAAATCAGAAGAATGTTCATCAAGATGTTTCCAGAATCACTTTCCTTGTACTAGAAACAAAAAATACGTAAAAAATAAAAAACATTTTTTCCTCTTTAATTAGTGATAATAGTCCATTCACTTTTGATACAATAATAATTATAAAGTGGGGACATGAAAGAAATAAGAGAAAAGGAAATGAAAAATGGGCAAAAGGAGGCCATTTTTCTTTTTAGTTATCAAGAACTATTGGCACCAACTCCAACATATGAGGGAGGTAAAGGACGGTCTATGACATTCTAGGGAGTGCTTTGCCTGTAAATTATGAACATTATGATCTATTTGTCCATACCTTCCTTTTGATCCCTTCAAAGATTCTATTAATCCTAGATAACCAAAGCATCCACAATGAAGGAGGAAAAAAAAAGAACTACAACAGCCAAACCACAATTCTAAATAGAAAAAATAGTTTCAATCAAATCATAAGAATAAGGATGTTGAACACCTCATTTCCCTGGGATTGTAGTTCAATTGGTCAGAGTACCACTCTGTTAAGGCGGAAGCTGTGAGTTCAAGCCCCTTCAGTCCCGACCTAGGATTGGATGGATCTTTCATTTCATCCTTCTAGTCTCTATGAAGAGGAGCAATGTCCTTTATTAGATAAACATTAGGATCTCTAGCATCTCAGGCCTCCATGATACAACACAGGGAAACCCTCACCTGGTCTGATATACCAGTAAAAGAAAACCAACTAGATGAAGCGAAATGGCAATTAAGGTGGGAGGCTGACTCTCTGGTGGAACTACTCACAGTAGATTTGTTGTTGGTATTCTATCATCTATACATATGTACGCAGTATTTGAAATGAAAGATTTTGACATCTTTAAAGGAGAGAGGGAAAATTCAGGAACTGACGTTAATGTCCATACCACTAGAGTTGAATTAGGCAAAATAGAGCTTGAGCCTGATGAAGGAGTTTATTTTTGCAAGTGTTATTTTGCATATGTAGGTGATGAATAAAGAACTCTATTTGTGCTAAGCATATCTGTAGACAGTTAGACACAGTCAATCCCTAGCTCGGATTAAGGAAAGGATTTGCATTAGGTAGTTAATAGCCAACATGAAACTTGGTCAAGTATAACTATGACATTAATCTACTTAATCAAACTACATGAAGGGCTAGGATGTCCCTAGTAAGTGACACATTTTAAATGTTTACTTTGCCCTATCTAGCAAAGCAAAAGAAGCAGATTTATATAGTTGACTCCATGTAGCTAGGAAAAGGTTTAGTTGAATTGAGCTGAGGTGAGGTGAGGCGATGAATAAAAATTCTGGCTATGGCATCATATTTCCCTAAAGAAATATATGCACATTGATAAACTAGGACATTGTCACAGTGAACGAATGCATGTTGATCTTATTGAGCCTTTCTGGCAATTTTACTAGGATGTAGACCAGAATGGAAAAACAGTATGCGAATTTCAGGTCATGGGAGATAAGTTGATATTACTACCTATCAATAATTTTGATTGAAGTCTTCCCACCGGAAAATGAGTCTCATTCTCAAAAGTGAAGCTTTAAGTCATCTAGACCAGTGACCTTAATTGGTACAGTGAAGATAGTTTGTTCTTCTCCTAGAAGAAATACATAACTAGGCTTTTTATGACAAAGAATAAGACCAATTAGAGCATGCATCCCAAATGATCTTCAGTCCTCTTCTCAAAACGCTTAATTAGGCTTTGTAAAAGTAGTGAAGTACGAGTAAATTCCTGAATAATTACAAGAATAAGACCAATTTTGAGTATACATCACAATTGAATTCATTCCCATAATAATTTAATGTAGACATTGGACACCAAGACTGGTTACTATCTGACAAATGTGAGACCAAAGATGAGAAATCTCCTGCAAAAACACTTGCTAGGGAGCTTAATTATGAATTATTATTTATGCCTTTCCTGGAAAGGTTGTCCAATTTATCATTTTCTTCTAGTGACTTATGATTGGATTATATCCCTATCTTGGTAAATATCTGATTTTAAAATTCAATGATTGATTTGAGTTTCAATGGCCCCATAGTGAACACCTTAATATTTTGTTTGATATTTTGATGTGGGCATGACTGTCTTTGAAATGAAGTATTCTTGCATGGTGGAAGGTGATGTGCTTTGAGCTTTCTTGTGTCTTATTCTCAACTCAACTTGATAATCATGGCTATTATCAACAAGCCAAAGATTTCATCACTTGCCAATTTTTTAAGGATGGTCATTCAAGATTTTGGCACTACTGCAGAACTTAGGAGGGAGTTATAAATGTATAATTGAAAGTTTATGGCAAATTAATCAAAGAATGGCACTTAGAACCAATTCTTCCACTGCCATATTTCAAGTTGTAAGGTGTCTAAGAATGGGATAGGTGTCATAGCGCATCTATAGTGACAATGAATTTGTGCTTAATAACCACAATTAGGCCTTCAAATTTGTTGATTTGCAGGGTATTCTTGATGCTGATCATTCTTATTGTTGAATTCCCTCCAATCGTATATTCTCCATCTGAAGCATGAACTAGAAAGAGAAATAAGGTAGTGACAGAAATCTTCAACTTAGAAAACTTGTACCAAGAAAATGGGATTTAAGGAGTTCCGAGGCTAGTTGAAGTATGATCTAGTAATGGATCGACGTATAGTTATGCGTAATGTTTGTCTGATAATTTTTTTTTGTTTAAATGTGATGATATAATTTACAAGGTATTTTGATTGGACATGAATTGTTTGGTACTGTTGTCCACAAGATAAATAATTAGAGGTTCATTCTGGTGGCATTGGAAGGAGCTTTAGTATATTATTAAGACTCTTGGAAAAATGTAAAGCCAATTTTCTAAACTTGAGATTCAAGTAGAAGCTACCCTCAAAACTTGGTGTGCTCCTCCAAAAGTCAGGTGCCCTTTCGGAGAGACTTAGAGTTGAGGTGTGGCTTGAGTGATGAGTGCAAAACACTATTTCAAAAAAAGTAGAAGCTACCCTCTAAAAATACATAACTCGAATGCCATTTAAAGTTAACGCACTTTTATTGCAGCCAATGATTTTTTTTTTTTTTTTTTTTTGGATAAAATTCACTTCTTGAATTTCCATTTTATATTATTTGTGCTTTGTTGAATACAACCATTCTTTTAACCAAGTGTGATTGCCAAATGCCCATTTACCCTTGTTTTTGCTTTCAGGTTTTTGCATTGCAGCAGTTGACGACTTGTAGTCCACACAGATGTTAGTGCAGTGGGTAGAAGTGCCTTCCTAGTCATCAGTGACCTTTTTCAAATATAATATATGTTAGATTCTAATCCTTCCAGGTTTGCTTTGGATCAAGTTTGCCTGTTTTTGTCAACACCCTTTTCCGCATATCGTATTGTATTTTTCTCCTTCACCCTTACGCAATGTATTGCTTTGCTTAGTTCATTAGGAAACAAAAAGCTTACGTACTAGGCGTTCATGCTGAGAACTTTTCATCTATGAAGCCAGCTCCCTTGAGCCTGTACTCCAATTTTGATTCTGCAATGTGTGCAGCAGACTGTAGAAGCATAACTTATTAGGTCATTTTATTAAAATTCTGGCCCCATAGCACATTCTAAAATGCTTATTTCATCCACAACTCAAAGTGAAATCATCTAAACTTTCAGACAATACTAACCCAAAAAAAAAAAAAATGTAAAATAAATATTACCTATTTTAAAGCAATGTTTACGAAACACATTTTAAATATTTTGCTGGCATTACGTTTCTGATGATTTTTTTTTACATGATTTATGTTTTAAAAGTGTCATTTTAGCATTTTCTCTTTGTTCAGCATATATTTAAAGTTCTGAAACATGAACGGAACAAAGTTGTACAAGCAAACATTTCCATGCGTTTAATACCAGGAAATATAAGCCCAGATCAAATTGAAAGAGTCGAAGCATAAGCCATGGTTCTTGGCCACAGACTGGCATAGAAACACAATTCGAGGAAACAGCTGTTGTGGCAAGAGGAAATCATACGGAGCAGAGTGACAGCAAAGACTATTTCATTATTTATCCAAATAATAAACTTGGCATTGTTTGAAAATATAACCTGTTAACATTATTCTCTAATAAACTAAATTGAAGTTATTTGAAGTCAATGGGACGGGCATGCATAATGGGTGATGTGTGGCATCGGCCTCATGAAGCAAGCACATGACTTTATAAACAGGATTTGCTAAAACATGAATTTTTGCAGCGAAAGTGTCAGTTCAAACAAAAACAATCAGGCCTGAGTCACAATCATATTCTCCAAATATGAGGCAATAAATCTAAAGTTTAACAAACAGCCTGTGGCATGAGTAACGTTATACATGAGCTTGTTTCCTTCATAAACAGGATTCACTTTAAGGTTAGTGGGGAAAAATTATTGTAGAATATCTCAATATGTCAAGACCCATCCAACACAGTTCTATTCAGCGTCACAGGAACATCTTCAACCCTTATTTCATATAGCCATATAATGATTGAGAATCAAAGGAGTCTCATAACAACAGTCAAACTCTAACAATTTTTCTCAACTATACGAAGTCAACTATGTGAATCTTCTTCTTCTAATCATCCACTCCAAGAAAAAAATGGCAATGATAAATCTTTTCAATTGAAGAGAGATAAGACATTGTTGCATAGCAACATCTCAATTTCACCCAAGAACCAAGAGGGGAGAAAGGGAGCAGGGGGAAAGAGAATTCAACCAGTTAGTTTCATTAGCTTTCTATTCGATTCTTTAGACAATAAAAAACACCATATGTTGGCAACCCAACACATAACAGGTCAGGATGAAGACAAATGAGATTCAAATCATGCAAGTTTGATAAGAAGTGGATGCTTCCAATGAGGGATATAAACACTGGAAGCAACAAACATTACATGTAAAAGCAATGCCTTGTTTGGCAAATTTCCCAAATCAGATTGTAACTAGGTAGAAATGTTCTTCAAATATAGATCGAGTTCAAAAATCATGGACAATGTATCTCCATAATCCCATTGGCTCACCGGTCACCACCTTGAGTCATAGTAACAGTTCCTCCTAAAATATTGCATCCTTAATTTTTTTTAGCTTTCCATGATCATATCCAAATTCTTTTTAAATGGACTATTTTCATTTAACTTTCATCCAATGTGCAAAGCAAAGCCTAAGAGAAATCAATTGATCACTTGCTTTTGTTCAGGAGACACTGTTTTCATTGAGTTCAACATCTCTAGTCTATTCACATCAATGGCTTAACAAGTTCCTAGATCATGCAGACAACAGATATAATTTATGTAAGTAAAGTATTTCACAGCAAGCGAGTTAGTACATTAGCATAGACTAGCTCTAAAGAAAAGTGAACCGCAGAATGAAAGATACAATAGCATGAAATATCCATATACGATTTGAACTTCAATAGAACTTCAAACAAAGATCCACAGGAACGAGTGTCCATTAATGGAAGAACCTAATCTCCAAAATTTAAGAATAATTCTCAAACATCTCAACCTTAATCAAACATACTTACTACTCTGTAACTACCAAAGTCGTCCACATAAATTTCTCAAAAAAAATAAAAAAAGAAAGCCAACAACTATCACCTTCCATCTCCAGCATCAACAAGACCACAAAACCAGCAAAAACCCGCAAAGAAGAACCTCTCTCAACGGTACGATTTCTGGAAACGCGCACGAGCTCCACGACCACCAAACTTCTTCGGCTCGCATCGCCTCGGATCGGCGACGAGGAGAGTACGGTCGTACCTGACGAGAATATCCTTGATCTCCTTCTTCGACTGCTCGTCAACGTACTTCTGGTAGTAAGCGACGAGAGCCTTGGCGATGCTCTGACGAATGGCGTAGATCTGCGAGGTGTGTCCACCGCCGCGAACTCTGATCCTCATGTCCACGCCGGCGAAACGCTGACGGCCGAGCAAGAGGATCGGTTCGAAGGCCTTGTACCGGAGGATCTCCGGCTGGACGAGCTCGATCGGGCAGCCATTGATCTTGATGAGGCCTCTTCCGCGTTTGCAGTGGGTTACTGCGACGGCCGTTTTCTTACGGCCGAAACACTGCACTGATTCTACGGTCGCCATGGCTGCTATTGCTTGCTCCTCCGCTCTTCTTCTTCTTCTTCAGCAGCAAAAACCCTAATTGCAGATGTGTAGCGAGACTTTGTAGGTTTTGAGTTTCTAGAGTTTTGTGGTTGGTATGGAAATGGCTCTTAGAGTTTGAGAGAATTACTACTCTACCATTGGATTGTTACGCGGCTTCCCAGTTTTGCTTGTTATTATTTATCCCATTTGATTGTTTGATACTACAACCCGAGTTATTTAGGTTGGATTGAGTTCTGATATGTCCAACCTGATTAATTTTGATCGGGTCATTGTTGTGCTAAAAAAAAATTAAATAACGCGACTCAAATTGAATATAAGTGTCGAAACTCTAAACTTTTTTGAAAAGGTATAAGGTTTATATTGCTCAACTATTATGCATTGATCATTTATTATTTACATATTTTCTAAATTAGTTGATTGTGTGTTAAAAATCTTGAAGTATTATTAAATTATTAGGATTAGCCATTTGCTTTTATATGTTAAAATTTTTGAAGAATTCTTGTTTTCTAATTGATTTTCTTAATGATTAATATTATGTAAATTTGCTTTCTTGGTATAGGATTTGCTGAAATTTTTATTTTTATTTTTTGTTGATGAATTGTGTCAAAAACTTTTGACTCTTTTTTTTACTAAACAAGTTGTATTTTTTTTTTATTGCAAATAAGAATTTTGGCTATATTCAACCCGATGAACCGACCCAACCTAAATCGAATCTGAACTGTTTGGGTTGAGTTGGACTTGATGACAAATTAAGTTGGGTTGAATTTTAAAATTATCAACCCGAACTGTTTATGTTAGGTTAGATTATGACTCTAACCCGATCCAACCCAACTCATGTACACCCTTAATTTGATATAATAAGGTGTTTATTAGAATGTGGCTAAAATATACTTTGTATAGTTTAGTTAATTGCAAGGTTACACTTACTAAATTTATTTTTATTTGAAATTATAGAATATTTGTTGACATATGTTACATAATTCACAAATACATTGGCATATATTAGAAAATGAAAGAATTGATTGAGTTATTTTGATTATGAACTAATATAAGATGGAAATGCATAATGAGAACGTGTCCAAATATTTGATGATTTAGTTGTAGGTCGCAATATTAATTAACTAGTTCAAACAACCCTACACGAGCTGCATTTGTTTCTTGGAGTAGCTTTATGGAAGATTTGAATTAAACTTGCGCATGTAACCAATCTACAGGTTTAATTCCACTCAATATTACATTAGTATCGATTGGATGGCCTTTCATGATAAGTTTGAATTAAATTCCACCTATAAAATTTAATACATACAAACATTACTCGGTGCATGAAACTCTTTCACCATTGTGAATATTCTAAGAGAAAAGACAGGTTTACAACCTTGCATTAAATACATATAATAAATTAAATTGATTTTCTTTTTATACACGGATATCAAACTTATCAGTATTTGGTATCCAACAAGCAATTCGCTATCGGTTCCACAACAAATAGAGAACAAGTTCAAGGGCACCTATCAACCTTTGAGTAGGGTGCAACTTGTTCCAACAATTCATGAACATATATTTTACATTTAATCACAATAAATTATGAACAAATACCATATAGGTATTGGTGATGATACAACGCAAGTGATATATATATATATATACACACACGATGCTTTTAACATAATTATATTGAATAGATCCTTAATGGACAGCCCCAAAAGAAACTCCAACACTTAGATGCACGCCTGCAGGCTTAATCTGAAGGGTAGGACTGATAGCAAGCAAACGAATAAAGCAATCAACTGGAACTCTCATGCCAAACACATTGATCGATGCAAGTTTGGGGCATTTATTTACTAGTGTCACAAGCCCATTCTCCGTCACATGGCAACAACGCCACAGAACAATGGCCTGTAGAAAAGAATCTTTTCAATCAATGAGATAGTTCACAATTTTCCGGCTAGACGATTACTACCATTATAAGTTTATAACACAGATAACCAATTTAAGTGGCATTGGATCTGTTCACATCAAGTCACGCGACTTTGTACTTGCACACAATCGACATCATTGTAATATATCAGGGAATTCACCTTCAAACGAGGGCAGCTTTGAGCAATTGCAAATAAAGATTCATCGGTAATAAATGTACCACCAATATTAAGATGCTGCAGGGAAATTGTTCTTGAAACCTACCACGTGATTCAAAGATCAATTAGAAAATGAAGGTAATGCCCAAAAAACAGTTTATTTTTTTCAAATGATTAATAAGTAGTGGGGTTTGAACCACTGGACCAAGAACTCAAATCCAATGTCAACAAAACAGTTGCTCAACTTGCTCTAGTCAGATAAGACAGCATATTACAAGCTAAATATGTCCAAAATATCTGCAAAGAATGGAAGACAACTGCCTTAAGGAAACAAAGTACTAATAACTCTAAAACCAGAAACCAAAAAAAGAAGAAGCAAAGGAGTATTAAACCTCAAACTCATGTGCAAGTGGTCAGATATATTATATATAGAAGAATAACTATGCCGTGCAATTAGCACATAGTTTAAATTAAAATCATTAATATTTCAGTACATATGATGAAATCTTGTTCCAAATCCCTGGTCTGGCATTGCTGCAGGGGTCCCATGTAGAAATCACCTATGTTACCCGGACTTTTTATTTTAGTATGACGTACCCATGTCCGACACTTCAAGATGCAATATGGGTATGGGATATGTATCCGACACTTTAAATTTTAAAATATTACTATGTAGATTCTCCAATGAAAATAAGAGAAAGAATGAAAGAAGATAATGACTAATAGGTGAAACTCACTTAAGTGGAGAACAAAACGGACAATAAATGAGTGAAAAGAAAAAAAAAACAAAAGAACGATATATAAAATAGCCGAGTCCCCATATCCTAAAATTAAAAAATGAACAAGTCGAACCTTTAAATATGTACCTGTATCCGACACCCATACCCGAGTCCAGGCAACATAAGAAATCACTTACTTTTCATTAATTTAAAAAAATCAACAGTTAAGTGTGTGGCGAGTAACAATAACCAAACAACCAAAACTTCCATAGTACGATTCCCATGTTAGGTTTCAAAAACAGAAAGTGACTAACAAAAGCCATTCTATTTTCTCCCGTCATTTGGAAGGCAAGGAATTTCACATGAGCAAATTCATAAAGCCAATGAGTACTATTCACTAATCAAATCGTAATTTGAAGTTTGCTTGCCAGTCCTCTTTGGTAGGCATGAGAGGGGGGGGGGGGGATCCAAGGGGGGCAACAAAAAATTTATAATTCTTTTATGTGAAATATATACCCAACTCCATAACTGGCTACTCAAATCCACTTCCTACACTCCACTTTATCAAGGGATAAATCTTAAGTTATTAAAAATGTTTACGTATTTATTGACTATCTCTAGTCATACTATTTTAGGTCATATACTGATTCTTCCTTTTTATCACGACTAAAAGTCTAAATGCTCCTTTTCTCATTAGCACATAGTGGGGACTTCCATCTATAAGTCTATACAACCTTACACCACTCTTTCTCATTTTTTATCTCCAATTGAGTCTACTCCTTTTCTCATTTTTTAGACCCTAGAATAATGTTTGTGAATTCCAAAAATGTTAGATTGGGTGGATTTAAAATGTAATTTGTATGTGTATCTTGTAAGATAATTATTCTATAGTGGATTTAAGTAGGTGAAAAAGCTTCGTGGATGTTTTCTCAATTCGCGGTTTTACCATGTAATGATAGTAAGAGATCATATGTCAATTTTCTTTCCTTCATGTTTGAGGCTTGTCTACATTCAGATACTCAAATTCTCAAATCCTAAATACCACAAGTTTTCATTCTTTGATATCTCCTAATTTTAAGTTTCATTGTCTCTCAACTTGTATACTATTTTTTACATCAACTAATTACATCTTATATACTTAGTATAAGTTATAGCAATCATGAAACCTCTAAATTCTAAAAATACTTTTCAAACAATCAATCAAAACTAACCCTTGGTTTAGTTTGATTAATTGAAAGATTATCATCTAGACATCTACAAACAACATACACAATACAATATCATCTAGAATATATTTAACTAATCATCTATAACTAGTGCAAAAAGATACAAGATAAGGTCGATATTTGATGCAAACTTACCTTAATTAAGAATTCACTAGTATTTCCCACTATTACTTTCAAATAGTTAGTGCTTTTATCAAGTATATCCTTAATCTAGTCGATGGATCTATTTATAACTCATCTTTCTTTGAACTCATCATATTATAT
This sequence comes from Paratinospora sagittata, assembly GCA_035771175.1. Classification (NCBI taxonomy): domain Eukaryota; kingdom Viridiplantae; phylum Streptophyta; class Magnoliopsida; order Ranunculales; family Menispermaceae; genus Paratinospora; species Paratinospora sagittata. The sequence goes on from CM069594.1 coordinate 34,031,811, forward strand.
CTCTCTATCATAGATTCTCTCTAAATAAATAAAAACCTTTTGAAGGAATTATTTTCTTTGTATATCTCTCCAGTAATCTCATAACTAAATGGCTCACATGGTTAATTTCTCTAACATAATCCAAATTAATTTTTTGATGTCATACGTTCAGGACTTATTCAATTCTTGGTCACTCTCTCCCACAATTTCCTTCACATGATTCCTCAATTTGATTCCTTACTAATTTTTACAACTTATCCCCTTTATTTTTTTACATGCATTTAATTACTTCTTTGCACTCATCAAGGTTTTTTAATTGATAAAATTGTATGAAATTATTTGTCAACCATAAATTTTATCGTTCCATGAACACATCCAAACCTATAAGGAAGTTCCTTGGTTCTAAAACTTTCACATTTTTCATTTTTTATAAAACGTTTTTGATTTTAAACCTCACAAGCACCCTAGAGAACTTATGTTATTAATTATCCGTAAGTACTCATATTCTTGTACACGGAAATTTATCTCAATTAATTTTCATTTATAATAATTCTTAACATTACATTTTCTATCATCCACGCCAAGCAGGCATGGATGCTTACAAGGAAATTTCGTGACATTGAGGTAATTAGTTTTTGGAGACAAATCAATGTTGTAGCTAATGCTTTAGCTAAAGAGTGCAATGTTATGGAAGGAGTGAAACCCTCAATGATGTCCAATCTACGAAAGGAATTTTCACTTTACTCTTTCGTCTCTATGAAGGCAGAAGACAAGCGTGCAGGAGATGACATTTAAAATTGTCGTTCAATATGCACCATCTAGAATGAAACCTAAGAGGGCGTTTTCGGATTGAAGGTGCTGTTCAAGACAAGAGAACAAGCTCCTTAAGATAATCCTTCTTACATTCCGAGAGCTTGTCAATAAGAAAGCTAATCATTGTATACACACACACACACAATTGTAATTCACTTTTTTCCTTAAGAGCAATGCTAAATAGACATTAAAAAAACTCAAAATATAAAGTTGTCTTGGTTGGCATTATATACACCCTTGATGTGGCAATGTACAATCCCAATGATACAAACAATCAAAGGTGTATGTAATGCCACCTAAGACTAGTTTATGTTTTGATTTTTTTTATGTCAAATTTGAGATACTCTTACCTTAATATGTATTTCTTGCTTCTAAAACAAATTAAACATTTAATGACTGCTGACAAAAAGAAAAATCATTTGCTCACGTGTTGAATAATAGGTTCAATTTCTAAAGGAAAATGGCTGCAAAATTGTATTTTAATGCAAGGTTAAGCTACTGCTTAAACAAAGAAAAATCACTTACTGGCAAAATAATTAGAAGTAATTCCTAAAAAAAACAATGAATCTAACATAGTGCATTTTCCAAACAATTTGATCTTGCCATATTAGCACTTAAATAATGTATGGTAACTTACCAGTTGAACTACGCCTTTGTCTGTGATCCCTGTTATACCCCACAATGATATGGATGTCAAGTTGCGAACACACTTGGCCAAAGATATTTTGTACAGTCCATCATCAGTTATTTGGCAACCCCAACAACTCCTTGAACTACAAGCAAATGGATCAAGTTATAAACTTATAAAGTCTCAAAATCTTTTAAGCATCAAAATAATAAGTTGTGGGTAGTGTTGTTAAGGTGTCACAGTGACGCCTAGGTGATTGGCCCCATCTTAGCAAGGTAATGCCTAGGCGTCCGCGTCGCTTGGGCATTGCAAAAAATATTTATTTATAGTCTCATAATTAATAATGAATTAGTTCTACACATACAAAGCTTACATGTATAATAAAAAAGAAAAATTTCTACCATAAAAGGTTGAACATACATATTGATCTTATAAATTATTTTTTTTCTTAAACGAAATGCAATTAATTTTCATTATAAAAAAATACAAAAAAAACGAAGCTGTAAATGGAATTACAACCGATTTGAAAAAATAATAATAATCCATCATGGGCTCTCATTGATGCAGAATTAAGAGCAAGAGTGAACATACTATCACTATAAAAGCCCCAAATGGGCAGTAAATGAGGCAGGCGAAAATTGCATTTAATCTGACAATTATACCGACTCCACTTCAAGAGATTGATACTCTACTTACCCTAACTCTAACTATGCTGAGCACATTTGCATACCTTTAAACACAGTCAGTACTAAGCCTGATAAAGAAGGAGGGGTTGCATTAATAAGTAGCTAACAGCCAACGTAAAATTCTACATAAATCTACTTTGGAGGAAGCAGATTCATGTAGCCCATCCCCTATAGTTAGGAAAAGGCTTAGTTGAGTTAAATAATAAATCAAGAGCTAGGGTTTGGCGAGCTCCCTCGTAAAGCAATGTTACACAACATTCTGATTTGCAAGCAGCGGAAGCTCTCAATTCACGTATAGTCAAGGACATCAAATAAATGCAATAACGATTCAAAAACATGTAGTCGTCATAGATTTCGCCCAATCCTCAGTTTCTAAACCACGCTAAAGCATCAAAAACTCCATGTCTCCATTAAACTCAAGAAGCACGACCAAAACCCTAAGTTCCGAAATCTCGCAAGAAAAAAAAAAGATTAAAAGCTAGATTACATGTCGAGCTCCTTGAGATTGTATGCGCAACGAACAAGCCGGGCGGTGGAATCGTCGTCCATTTTCCACCCGGCGAAGGTCAGACGCTCCCTTCGAGCCAGAGATCGCTTCACACCTTCTCTCCATTTCCTGCAAACGCCGCTTGCCCTAAAATCGGCAACAATAGAACAAAAAAGACAAGAAAAATGAGAATTCGAAGCAATTAGTGTGTTATCTTCGAAATTCAGTCGAACGAACCATCAGTACTTACTGAGCCAAATCAGTGAACGAAGAGAACAGAAGGAATATGTGAGCAAGAAGGTCGACATGGAGGCGATCGATCTCGCCTTCCGCCATGTCTTCCTCTTCCTCTGCTCTCTCTGCTTCTCTGGTTCAACAAGAGCCAAACGTTCCACTTCATCGTTCAAAACGACACTGTCGTTATCGAAAATGTCATCTTCTTCTCGCGCCAAATGAAGATGTGGTGCTCCAGGTGTTTACAATTTTACGCAAATTTTGAAGCCCTTTGTTTTATCCCTTACGTATATATCTCATTTTTAGGGTTTTTTTTTACACATTAGAGACCATTAAAATATATTAATATATATTAAAATTAGATTTTGAGTTAATAAAATAAGGCAAGAGAAGGGTTGAAGAAGAAGAACAATTACAGGTTTTGGAAAAGAAGAAGGAGATTTCACTTGTAAAAGGGAACTTTCTTTCATTTTCCTTTTATTTTAGCTTGTCTCAATGTTTTGTTCTCAAAATCTCTATTTTGTATTAATTAATTTGAATATAAGTTAATCGGCTTTCCGATGAAAATATGGGGATTTGTGTATAATAGCCGTTGGATGAAAGGCTTCCTTGTCCTTGAGCTGGACACGTGGAGAGATTGGTTTCGATTGTTGCTTCTCTCTACGAAGTGTTGGATCAATATTTAGACCATGTTTAGTATAAAATTTAAATGCAGTTTTTTATTTTGAAACAAAGACGTCATCAAAACTTGTTCGGCTCCGTTGTTTTTGAAAACAGTTTTTATATGCATTTTTAAGATTTGTGAAGAAAATAAAAAAAATATGTTGTTTTCCTTATTTTTAGGATAAAGTACTTCAAACCAAATTTTAAAAAAGTGTGTGAAAAATTGTTTTTAAATGCTAAACTAAACTGGATATTAGGTTTTGTTTTGATAGGCGTCGCAGGCCCTACAAAAAGAAAAGTCGAGCGTTATGTTTCACATAAAAAAATATGCATCATGTGTTTCTTTTAAAGTTAAAAAAGATTATTTAAATAAAAATAAATAAATAAATAATAAAAATCTTCAATTTAGAGTAAACATTTTTTTTTGGGGGGAGAAGAAAAAATTGGAGGTACAGAGCTACATGATTTAGTTACGGGGGACCTCTTTTACTCAAACAATAGGATCATCAATTGTTAAAATAAACTGAGCAAGAGAATGTGTTACGGAGTTGCACGATTTAGGCACGTGCAAAAAGTTCTGTATAGAGTACTCTATAATTGGATTTTGAATGGCTTGAATGAGATAAGCTATTTTCAGTCTAATGGAAATCTTTGAAATGATCAATTGAATCACGGCATCCAATTCGATTCGACTAGATTTGGTATGCACTTGTAAGGTTGCCTTGGATAAGTTAGTTGTAAAATAATTTTCACGTCTATAAATATAAAACTTGTCATTCTTTATATTAAAAAAATTGTATTTTAATTGTTTTTTTTTTTTTTCTTTGGAAAGAGGGTAGCATGTCACATTGTGTACAATAGTAGTTGTGCTCTTTCTTTTTCTTTTTCTTTTTTTCATGCTCTTGTCTACCCTTGGTTAAACTGAAAAAAAAAATATTATGATAAGAGGGTAGGGCCATATTTCTAAATGATTTCAACATAATATGCCACTTCAAAAGGATGTATATACTTGTGCGCCTTTTCAAGTGAGAGTACAAGTGTGTTCCCAAGTTTTTGCATATATACTGAATATGAATATGCATAGACCAAAATAATAATATTGCATCATATTTTATTTTATTTTTAAGAAGAATAAACAACCTGCCGACCTGAGAACACGAAATTCTCAGGCAAAACTCTAAGCAATTAATAATTTAACACGAGGTTAGATTTCCTCTTTATTATATCATAAGAAAATTAGACTACTTTTTTTTAAAACAATCAACTGTCTCTGGGCCAGCCTGCATACGTTGCGACTAGTCTTATGAGCCCTACAAGCTAAACGACTCAGAAAAATCTTCCAATAGCCACCCAAAGGCAAGTGGGTTTCAAACTTGGGATGCTTGAGTTTACAGCTTGCCCTAGTCAACACCAAACCATGCTTGCCGTAGCTATAAGAAGAAAAAGGGTCTCATTAAATCCACCTACACTTTTTTCTCTGCCCACCTTTTTTTTTTTTTTACCCATTTAAAATTTTAAAACTAAATATATTTTTTTTCTTTACCCATTCAAATTTTTATTTTGTTCCTCTTATTTTTATTGTCCCCAAACCTCAACACTCCTATCCCCTCTCATTTCTTATCCTTTCTTATTTATTGATTCATTCAAAATTTTCAATCATTGAAAGGGTTAAACAACATTAAAAAAATTTGTGAGCAACAACTTAGCAAATCTTGCAAAAAAATCGATTTATTTCGGGTTTTAGAGACGTCTAACTCAAACCGATTTAAGTCAAATCTTAAATCACAAATCGGTAAATAAAACATATTTTTTACATATTCTATGTTAAATTTAATGTGTTGTTGTCGGATTTGCATACTTTTTATAAAAAAAATGGTGAAAATAATTGAATGAGGCTGCGAAAATTAGTTTCGACTACCCATTTTTGCGTATCGAATTTGGAGACGTCCGACCCTTTTATATCCGACCCAACACTTTTTTTTTCTTTTTCTTTCTGACCTTGATGGGCCTAATATAGGAGATATGTCCGACTCGTTAAAGTCGAACAGGCTTTATTCTGTTCACCCACACAGAGTCGAACACACCCAATCTGGAGATAATTTTTTTGGGTTTTAAAATTTATTTTTATCTCCTTTTCTCTTCGATTTTAGGTATATTTTTGTAAAAAAAAAACTTCAAAAGGGTAAAAATAGTAGAAATGTATGTCTTTGATTCAAAAAATACAAGAAAATGATAAAATTAAAAATTAAAATGATTTGGAGAGTTGAAAAGTTTAAGATAGAGACTAGAAAGTTGGTTATAGAGAAAGAGGGGAGGGCTGCTTAAGGAGGGAGGTTTTAATAAGTCTTTTTTGATAATTTCACATAAAAACTTTTTTATATTTTTAAATTTTTGATTAGGCTGGTGAAAAAAGAGGAAAGGGTGGATGGATTTAATAAACCCGAAGAAAAATCACTTAAAATAAAAGGGTGAGCTTTAGTAGTCTAGAAAAGGTGAGTTTTGGTAGTCTAAAGGGATTTAGGCTAGGACACTGGTGAAAGTTATTTATTGTGATTTTAAGGTCATTAAATCATATTAAGAAACAACATTTCTACATGTGTAATTTTAAATGCACCAAATTAAGTTTCCACTTAATGCTACACGTATACGTGTGTTATAGTGCATTAAGCATTCCAAACTAGTTATAATATATTGAGATGCAAGGCAAAAGGGAAATATTTTTCATCATTTATTTGGTCTAAAATTCTATAATTTTTGACATGTTTATAATAAATTAGTTTATTGTAAATAAATCAATTAAAAGAATCTTATTCATTTTATATATATTTTATGCATTTTAATTAAATATGGTGCTTGTAATTTAATTATTACAATGCCTTGATCAATTGCATATACTGTAATTACAAAGTAAAGGGTAAAAGTATACATACATGTACATATATATAACTAACATTTGATTGGTTCAAATAGCTTGACATCTGTTATCCTTAAGTGAGGTTTCAAATTCAAAACCTCTATTGTATATAGATGAAACTATTATTTGTTGGAAGACCTTCGCACCTCTGCGGTTCAATTCAGGTCGAATTCAAACTGATTAATCTCGCAACAAAGTAAAAGAGAACACTACCCGAGTGCTGCTCAACAGTGAAACAAAAAAAATGATATATATATCTATATTATTTAAAAAAATATATATATATATATATATTATCTAACCTCGAGATAATATTACCATCCAATAACATACATACATATTAACAGTCATATCTTTCTACTGTTAGTCTGTTTCCCCTCTCTATGGACAATCTAATTTATAAATTTATTACAACCAACCACACACAATGTATAACTCAACACCTCATATTTTCTTTATATGAATTATACATATTAATAAAATTACATTTCTTAAGATTTTATTTTATTTTTCATATCAGGCAGACTTTATTTCGTACCTTATGCCATAATCTTGCAAGTTTTTATAATCCCAAAATCCCCAAAATTCAAAGTGCAGTGAAAGAATTAACTACCAGAATTAAATTCTACACACCCAACACAAGCGGGCAAATCACCCACCAACTAATCCTAGTTTGAAAAGAGAGAGAGAGAAATAAATTAAAGCAGTAATTTAATACTCAAAAATCAAACTTTACTGTCACACAAGATAGAGGAAAAATGAAATAAAAATCAAAGCGACCCACCAATTGTAATGAGGCCCACAATATAGATAATGCGTAAGGAAGGAAGGTAGGTGGGTGGGAGGTGGATCTTACTTGTATTAGAGTTACCATTTTACAGGTAATCACAACTCATTAATATAACAAACAAAAGTGGGTATGTGTATGTGTGTGTGAGAGGATGAATGGAGAAGAAAGAAGCAAAAGAAAGATCAAAAGAAAGATGTGAAATGTGATGTAATGTGAAGAGGGCGAGGGGAAGGGAGAGAGAGAGAGGGAGAGATATTGAGGGATATGCTTACATAGGGAGACGGAAGAAGAAGGGAAAGGGGAGACGTGGCGTTTTAAATTAGACAGAAACGAGGCGGCCTAACAAACAAGACAAACCTTTAATTACTTCCCTATTCCTATTGCTTTTCTTTTGAGCTTCATCTATTTTTTCTTCTGAAGATTCTTCCCTTTCTTTTTTTTTTTTCATTTTTCCTTCTTTCTATTTTGTTAATTTTTCTCGTAAATTTATAGACAATTTCCTCTTTTTTTATGATGGCATAATCGATTCATCATCGCTTCTTCGGTTCTTCGTCTTTATACCTTCAAAAAGGACCGAGCTTTTTCGCTCCAGGGACGATCAATCGGTTTTTTTTTTTGGGGTTTTCAGGTTTGTTATCCGGTTATTATTTTGTTCTGGTTTTGGTTTGTTAGCTTTTTTGGTCGATTGATGGATTGGAAATTGTGTTGATTGCGTTTATTGGTGTGAATTTGTTGTTGTATGATTGGGGGAAGGGGGGCTGGGGTTTGACTTGTCTAGGGTTTCTTCTTTGATTTTGGTCATCTGATGACGTTGTTGTGTGTTTTCTGCTGGGTGAGATGGGGGTTTGTTTGATGTGGTTGTTTTCTTCCATGGATTGTTTGAATATGTCTAGTACTGGTTTCCGATGATGCTTTTTGATTGGAAATGAGACAGAAACGCTGTTTTTTTTTTTTTTTTTTTTTAAGTGTTTCTACTTTCATCAAAGGGAGGGGCTTTGTTAATTGATCATGGTATGGTTATCTAATTTTTTTATGTTCACAATGTTTATTTGCTTGTGAGATGGTAAATGTGGATGTTTAAGGTCATGCATGCATGCCCATTTGAGGTATCATTTGCTGCGTCAGGACTGGTTCTCGTCTAGATCATTTAATCCCTTCGTAGTTTGAGGGTGGATCCTTGGCATTATTTTATCTTACCAGTAAGAAAGGAAAACAAGAGCAAAAAAATCCTTAGTGTTACTGATTTAGGTTTAAGCATCTGGTAGTAGTTGCAGTCATGGATATAGATGATGCATAATCCACAGTATTTTGTTGGACCATATGGGTCATTATAAACCATGTGCCTAAGATGCTAGTTTTGGGTGTACCTTCTTGTAAACTCTCAAAGTAGTGCCTTAAGTCAGTTTTTGAGACAAAGAGAAAGACAAAGATTTGTAAGCTATTGTAAGTTCTTGGTTTTCAAGTTGATTCATCCATTCACGAGTCCTGATATTCAAAATCCAACAAGGCAACTAGCTGCTAGGCCTGGTGGTTCTTGATGATTTCACATTTTTTGTCTATAAATAGCTAGCTATTGGCAGTATTGTGACTATTGTCATCAAACTACTCGTAAGAGTCCAGTGAGTAGATGTTTAATGCTGCCTTCGTCCATTCTGCCCACAGTTTGAAATCTTTGCCTATTTGCCTTGTATTGGCCTAGAAGTTATCAATTTGGTTTAGGTGTACCTGGACTTGTCCTCCTTATACATAACCAGGTGGTCTAATATACTTAGATACAATTTGTTCTCCTTAGAAGTTTAGAATCAATAACTGTGACTGTTTTAGTCATAGCTGTGTTGAGATGATTCCGATGAAAAGAATTACATCTTAACATAGTGAGGTTGCAACTATGTGGTTTGTTCCATGACTTAGAGGTTATATGTTCATGTATTTTTTTTATTCTATCATGCAATTCATTTCGGAATATTAGTTTATTATTTGATATAATACCCACTGAGGTGGTTGTGATTAAAGTTAAAGGAGGGCTGTAACTCTTTGGAGCCTTTTTTGTTCTCAAGTTTCAATTGCAGGGATACCCTTTGAGTTTTTTATACTGTCACTTGAAAACTTTTTTTTTATGTATTCAGATTGCATGTGCCAATGGAGAATATTATGAGGCATATCTTTCTTACCTTCATGTTGGTTAATTAATTTCGTCTATTTTTTATTTACAACCGTGCCTTTATATTTGGTTATACTGCTCCACCCAACAGATTTCAAGAGTCAAGTTCAATATTTTGTTAGGATTAAGGATATTGGATATGTTGATCCTTTTTGTTTTTGTTTTTGTGTGATTGTCTTTTTTGTACTTGGTGTTTGGGCCTTCTTATATTAACTCAAAATTGGAAAATGCTTGCATACTGCTGTTTTAGTTGGGAATTGAGTAAGGTTGTTTGCTATCTTTGATTGAAGGGTAAATTTAACAAACTATCTTACATTCTGCATAAATCTGAAGATATACACATAATGTCATCTTATAGAAGGGAAGCATTGTGTTAGATTGAGAAAACAACTCTATGAAAGCAAGGAGTTATTAGCCTTTATTCATTTAAAAAATGAGGTAGTGGTCTTCTATTTGCACAAGGATTTCACGATGGTAGCAATGAAGAAGTGTTGATTGCAAGGTAATTAAAGGCGCAGGGCGAGGTGCATGCGGCATGCTTGAGTAAAGTGATGCGCAAAATTCGTAAAAAACTAGTTTACATATTAATTTTTGGTAAAAGAATTCAGAAAAGATAAAAATCAATAGAAGTTCTAATTTTTTCCAATCCTATATCATAATGTTCATAATAGCACTAATGTTTCTATTTCATAGTTGTTGCTAATATTATGTTTATTTTTTTTTGATATTTAAAATTAATCAAAGAAGGAAACAAACAACTACTATGATGCCTTTGAAGCAACATCTTATCGTTGTTAGAAAATTGAAACACAAGTTTCCTTCTATGTTACCTGGACTCGGGTATGGATGTCGGATACGGGTACATATTTAGAGGTCCGACTTGTTCATTTTCAAATTCTAGGATACGGGGACTTGGCTATATTATATGTTGTTCTTTTTTTTTTTTTTCTTCTTTTTACTCATTTATTGTTCGTTTTATTCTCCCACTTAAGTAAATTTCACCTATTAATCATTATCTTCTTTCATGCTTTCTCTTTTTACTTTAGAGAATCTACATAGTAATATTCTAAAATCTAAAGTGCCAGACACATATCCCATACCCATGTCGTATCCTGAAGTGTTGGACACGGGTATGTCGGGCTAAAGTGAAGAGTCTGGGTAACATAGGTTTCCTTGATGTTTTATGTTCTATGTTGTGTATCATGTATATTTATTCGAAGAAGAGAGAAAAAAGTATATAAAACAATACTTATTTCATGATTAACTAGGTTTTTTTATTTTATTTTATTTTTATTTTTATTTTTTATTTTTATTTTTTATTTTTTAATGAGGAGTAGGAAAGTGTGGCGCACCAAGGTGCACGCTTGAGTTAGTGCACGCTTGAGTTAATGCACCCCGCTTGTCAAGTATTGAGGTGTAACAAATGTGCCTCAGGTCGGGGAGGTGGGGTTGCACCATCAGGTCGTGACTTCGAATCCCTCTGGCAACCTTCATTTTGGGGTTTATTCCCAGGTGATGTGGTGGGTCCACTAGCCGTGGGTCTCCCGGGTCTGTGGCCTTGTGGGTGGGTGGCGGGTCCCTGTGGATTAGTCAGAGAAGGATACCACGGTCTCAAAAAAAAAAACAAAAAAGACAAATGTGCCTCATCTCAAGGAGTGCCTAAGGTGCACTTAGGCGCACACCTCGATAACATTGGTTGATTGTTTGGAGTCCCACATTCACTGCCAATTGTTTACATTTTGTTTTGTTTTTGATTGATTAGCTGCGAGGCTTGAATCCATGTTCTCATAGCTTGCTTAACATGTGTTAGTCTATTATGATCCACGTGTTCAACCCTATTCTTTAAGTTAGTCCCTTAAGAACATGGAGATACTAGCTGAGATACATGAACGATCTTCAAGTGGGATTCTAAAGATAGCATTTATACCCATAGTTTCCTTGCATAGAGGAGAGAGGCAAGCTTCCTCCCTTTCTACTTGATGTAGGACTAAAGGAGGGAGGCCCGTCTTCTATGCCCATAGTCTCCCTTCCAAAGGTCTCTTAACAATAAAGGGTAGAGAAGTATTTATCTACTTTTTTATACTTATTTGTTTTATGTATGCATTATACATATTATATTTGATATATTTTATTTATAATATGCATGTGTGTATTGGTAAGGTTGGTAATTGTCAGGTCTAAAATTCTAGGCCTCATGTTGATCTAGCATTTTAGAATTTTAATTTTTAAAACCCAACCGACCCGCCCATGTGAGCCTTAATATGGTACTCAAAAATTTGGCTTAGGTTAGTTGGGTTTTGGGTCTTTAGTTTTTATTCTTACCTTTCCCGTATGAATGTATTGTGGCAATTAGTAAGGGCAATTTTAAGCCAACATTGACAAGCAAATGGGTATGGAGACCAATTCTAAGCCAACATTTTTGAGAAATCAACATTATGATGATAGTCTATTCTATACAAGAAATTATCCATGCTATGAATAATTGATCCATATAATTTCTTTATTAGATCTCTTCCTTAATTGGCATGCAACGACAAGCTTTTCACTGAAGGGCTCATTTTTGGGAATTTCTGCTTTTCTTAGTTTGTTGGGAGAAGTACTATGAAAAGCTTTTTGTAGGAAAGGAATGACTACTGCTATTAGTTGATTCAACATTTAGCCATTGATATTGTTATGGTTTGAAATGTACGAAAATGCAAGGAGTTGTTATGGTTTAATATTGACAGTAATGCAAGGAGAGTTTTTGGCTTTGATACCCCGTAAATTTAAGTTTTCTGTTATTTTATTTTATTTGTTCTTTAAGTTCATGACTAATGGTGAAAGTGGCTTCATGTGTATGTGTCACTATTGACTATACTAGCTTGTTATTGATTTTCCCAAAGTTACCTCCATTATAAACTGAATATTACCTTGTTTTTAATGTTGTTGGATTTCAGGTCTGCCAGAGAAGTTCTTTGTCATACAGCTTTCAAGTGTTACATACATTATAATTTTTTGCAATTATCTAAAGAAGAAAATATATTAAACTCTAATGCAAGGACAAAGAAGTACTATTGATCCCTTCCCTGATGCATTTGAGTTTAGCCATGCATCTGGTACAACTAGAACTGTTGCAGATCAACAACATTTGTGGAATGACATGCTAAATCCAGCAGAAAGCAGGATAGCAAATTATCTTCCATCAACCAGTAATCCTAATATTGCATATACAGATGCGGTTAGTCATAGTGCAAGGAGCTTGAGTGGTTGGAATTTAGGTGAATCCAGCTCTAGTGACAGCACTAGAAATCCGATCACTAACCGCGAAGAAGGTAAAGTGCAACATGGGTGGTCATCTTCCTCAACAACTCATGCTGGAGCTGCTCCTCTATTGGAAGAACAGAGATATGAACAAGCAAACTGTTTTGGAGGTTTTGATATAAACCTCAATAGCAATCAAATGGAAAATGGGCCACTATTTATGGAGAGTTCCAGTTCTGGCGATGTTCCCCAGAATTTAAACTTAAATGCAGGATACTCAGGTGACAGTGGCAGTGCTGGACCTAGTGGTCAGGTCATGGAGTCGGGCATATGCCCTTTTCTGCAAAAACCCAGTGGACCTGAAGCAGAGCATGTCCCGCATGTTGGTGGTTCTAGTAATCCTTTTGGAACTGCTCCTGGAAGTGTTGGCTACACTACTAATGAGAATGATGGTAGACCAGGATGTTCCATAGATGGCCGTCGTTCATCATGCAAAAGGAAGGCGGTTGAAGGAGAAGTTTCTGGACAGTTGTCCTTGGGTGGAAGTCCAAGTTGCTTCAACCGTGCTGAAACCAGTGCCTGGCATGCTGCTTCTAGTTCTGCAAGGAGCGTGCCATTGAATCCACATCTTGGAATTAGTGTGAGAGCAGTAGCTTCCGATAGCCAACCTGTCTTAAGTGGATCAGGAATTGTTGAAAGCTCCCATAGAAATTCCCGTTTAAGAATCAACCCCACCCATCAACAAGATTCTGCCCCGTTGAATCTAACACCAGGTGGGGATGTAATGAGCGGTAATGTTCGGTTATCCCATCAACCGTCTTCTAGACTTCTCTCTAGCAACCAATCTGTGGTTTTAGAGGCAGCAGTAGGCAATACAAATCCCCAAATCCAGCCCCGTGTAATTCACGTTCCTGGTTTGCAACGTCATGTGCATCCTTTTCCTTGGAATGGAGCTTCCAGTTCTAGGGTTGGCAGTTCTTCAAGTTCCTCTACGGTTCCTGTAGATAGGAGTTCTTTTTTACTAGAGGATATGCATCGAAGAATTTCTCAAAGAACTATTCCAGAACACCCTATGTTTTCTCCAGCAAGTGATGTAAGAAATATGCCACAGGATCCAACAAACTGGAGCTTGGTTACTGGAAATGCAACCATTCCTCGGAATGCCGTGCCCTCCTCTCAAATTGGCTCTAGTGCAAGGATTCATGGATTCCCTGCTCCTCCTTGGATACCTCTTCAAAATCCTTCGAACCCCCGTCCACAAAGGTTATCAGAAGCACGCCGATCCTTGGCTCCGTCCAGTGGTTCTGAATCTGGGGGCCAGAGTAGCAGTATCCCTCTACAAATGCGTTCAGGTCCTTCTACATCACAAGAAATGAATCACCACGGTCATCTTCAGGTTCATTCCAGGTCAGGAGGTTGGATTCATGGAGATGGTGTTCGTGGAGGTCCAATGTCATTTCGGACTTTTGCTGCTGGCATTGAAGGGAGAAGCAGGCTACTGTCAGAGGTTTGTTCTCACTGCACATTTTCTTATTTTGTTTAATGTAGTTCTCTACCTTATTTGAAGATGATCAACAGTACCTGCTTCTCACTTTGGTTAATTTTCTGAAACTTTCTTTTTATGTTTTCATAATGACTTAATAACTTCTAGGCATCTTTTTCCTTATTTTTGTGCCCTAGTACCATGGAACCATGGATGTGAAAGTAAATATAACAGTTTGGATCTTTGAGAGACATTATCTGATATTTCATAGTAATATAGACTTATTGAAGACCGCATGTACTGCATTATAATTTTTCACTTGTTTTGACTAATTGACACTTGAAGGGGCTAATTTTGGATATCTGTATTTTATCTAAAAATTAATTGGTTCGTGCATGCGGTTGAGAAAAAGGAAATTTTAATTTGCATTATTGTTATCTTTATTGCGGTTGTCTTATAGCCAATGTTGTTGTTGCATTTTAATTTTTGTAAGTAAGAATTGTAGTTTATTGCTAATCAAAGTACCTTCGGTGCTCTAATATCTGTAAATCTGTGGTCAGTTGTGTATTGACCTTTGAGCTTTTCGGTGTAGGTTGGTGTGTCTCCCTACAGTTGTAGCACTGCAACTGTCTTTATTTTTCAATAATTGAAAGGCAGGTCGGCCTGATTTTTGGAAATGATTTATCCAAATACAATCTCTGATTTTTCAATAACTAATTGTTTAGCCACATTGGATACTATTCACTTCAAATTATTTGGATAGTCTGTCGGACCCTCAATCAGGCTGATACTAAACAACATGCATTTTCATGATTTTTGGAATTTGTGGTATCCATGAGCTATTTGCACTGTAATTGTGTTTAGCTTGTTAGGGCAGTTTGGAAATTGTCAATATGGTCCATGCTATTAGTTTGTATTGTAACAGGTTAAGTAGACAAGATATATTACATTTAAAGGAGAAAATATATTAACCTCAAAATTTGTCTTGAATGTTTCTAGTCATCAATTGTAGCTTGTGTTTTCTGTTGGCTTCCTCATAGTTCTGGTGGAGCCTATGGATGATGATTGAAAATCATTGAGACCTTTCCTGGATGACATATAAAACAAATAAATGAGCTGCTAAACAGCATCATAACTAAGATTTTTCTTGAATTGTTGTTCCTTTATTATAAATAAAAGGCAGCTAAGTTCAACTGTAATTGTTTTTTTTTTCTTGTTGTTTTTTTTAAGATCAACGATATTTTTTCATTATCTCATTCATTGTGGTATTGCATGTAAATGGCTTCTAAAAAACATCATAACTAAGAGTTTTCTTAAGTCATTATTATTTTATTACACATTAAGGAGAGTTAATTTAATATATAATTGTTACTATATTTTTCTGAATATCATCTGCAACACTTGTTGTGGTTGGTAGTTGCATCAGTTGGTAACTTTATATATATTCAATTGAAACAGTTGTGGATTGCTGATTCATTGAGAAAGAGTGATTGTTTATAGCATTTGTCGTGGGTGCCAAAATTTTGAAAAATTGAGGGTTGGTTGGGTTGATTTTCTAATGGAACCGTGATTTCTTTTATCTTTTTCGCTGAGAAGTGTGGTTCTGCTTCAAACACATCCAATTGACAGTGATATTGATTACTTGTAATTATTCTAAACGACGGAAACAGTGAAATATAAGGTTGTCTCCCAGGAATATCATGTCGATTTGCTTAGAATTGTGCTTAGTTGGTGGTAGTACATGTAACTTCCCAATTATAATTGGGTTTGTTCGATTATCCTTGTAATTTTTTTTTTTCAATCTTAGCTAGTTATGGGTGTTGTGGGTGCCTTGGAATAATTCCAATTTGAATACGGGACTTCTTGGGCATCCATACTTAGTCTCACCCACACTAATACATGTTTTTCTAGTAGGAAAGGTAGAGCCTTGGGCGAAGCGCGCCATGTTATCTCTTGGTGGCCACGTGGAAAGTCATGTGGAACAATCAGCACCATCTGTGGGGATCGACCCCTGCATATGAGATGTTGAAGTTGGGGAACTGCTGTTGTGAGCGCCTTGGAATAATCCCACATTGGATACCGGGACTTTTGGGTTACCATGCTCAATAGCCTTACTACCCCCTCCAATTAACAGTGTATTTTCAAGAAAGGCATAGCCTCGAGGGAAGCAGCTGGTGCTCTCCTCTCGCTGGTGACAAAACCATATGCAGGTGGTGTGAGACCTTGGGACCCAAAGGGATAATATTGCAACATGTGGTGGGATGAAGCCCAAATGGGATGAAACAATAGGTGAGCTTGCAACTATTGTTTAAAAGACCCTTTGGAATATGTAATTGCAGATGCATTATCTTAGACCAAAAAGAACTGGAGATATGGTTCTAGAAAGAAAAAAGTTGGACTGGATAGGGCTATAACTATTAACCTATGAGGTAATCAATAGGTGCATTTTTTTTTTCCTGACACAAATTTGCACTGACAGCTCATTGTTGGAAAATGTGACAATCTATTTTTCTGATAGTATTTTTTTTCTGCCTCAAACACTCATCGTTTGAGACTTTGAGTAAATTTTGCACAAGACAAAGGTATTGTTGCACGAGTATCTTTTCTTTCACGATGCTTTCTTCTATGGTTTCATCATATGTTCTGGTTGACATTCTAGATTGAGGATGATGGCTGATTGGCTGGGTCGTATGTTTCTTTTTATAAATTCCTGATTATTTCCCACTGTGTACTAAATACTATTTGTCTCAATTTCTACTTCCTGGATTGTCAATTATAGTTCTGATATGTTACATCAGAATAATTCATTATACGTTTTCTGGTGTGAGGCAAAGTTTTAGTTGTCTGACAAATTTCATTGTTTTACTTGTAACAGATTCGCTCTGTATTGGACTTCCTTCGTAGGGGCGGTAGTGTAACATTTGAGGTTAGAATTGACCCTTTTTTTCCCAAAAAAAAAAAAAAAAAGAAAGAAAAAACTTCTTGTCTTTATGATTTTTATTATATTTGTTCTTTTATTGTTTACATGCGCATTGTTCTAGAGAGTTTTGTGAGTGGTGTTGCTTAGTTTTGATGAAATGTATACCTGAAATAGTCTATGCAATTAAGGAGAGGTGCATTTATCAGAATCTCACTTATATCTATAGATTAGCTTGGATTAAAATGAGTTCTTCTATATTTGGACTTGGATAATTTATCATGTAAGCTTGGATTCTATGTCAAGTATGGATTCTATGTCAAGCAATTGACTGCTGTCACTAAACTTTGGTTCTTTTTATAATCTCTATGTTCATGCGTATTCCTTGAATCAATCATAGTTCTGAATTCACCACTTCTCTTCACCTACTATCTGTCTTTGAATTTGCTGCATATTTTGTGTTTTTGTTTTGTTTTATTTTGTTTTTTTTAACCAAACAGATTAGGGTTTTGAACTTTTCCCGACTAGGGAGGCTCTATGAGGTTCTTACAGTGCCTTCAAATGTCCCTCTTCCTAAGAAAAATCTGTAATAAAAAAAAAAAAAATTTGCAGAAGGGGAATCGTTGTCATGGCAACTACTGGCTTTTATCAAGTGTTGTTAATGCTGAGTGAACTAGTGTTTTATACTTGTAACAGTTTTTTACTTGTTAATGCAAATAGCTACTGAACATGTTGTTGGCAGTGCAAGTAAACATGGTTCTCTCTGTGCTCTTCCAAATCTGAAGTTTGAGTCCCCACTTGTGATTATATGCCAGGACTTCGCACTTCTAAACCAGTCGATACTATTGGGTGTAACCGACTTGCATGATAGGCACAGAGACATGAGGCTTGATGTGGACAACATGTCCTATGAGGTAAGGCTATTACTTGTTATTGCTGTTTCCAGTCATTTATGGTTGAAAATTTGTTCTTTTAACCAGACAAATGTGGATTCTAGGAATTGTTGGCATTGGAAGAACGAATAGGGAATGTAAGCACTGGTCTAAGTGAGGAAAATATTTTGAAGCATATGAAGCAGCGAAGATTTATATCCATCAAGACAGTAGATCCTTCAGAGGTTGAACCTTGCTGCATCTGTCAGGTATGTGAGCCGCTTGAATCTTCTCGATTCAAAATGTACAATTCTATTATCTATGTTTAATCAAAAACATTCCCTGCTTAAAAATCTGTTAATCGCAGGAAGAATATTCCGAAGGAGAAGATCTTGGTGTATTGGAATGTGGGCATGACTTCCATACTGGCTGCATTAAACAGTGGCTAATGCAGAAGAACTTGTGTCCTATTTGTAAAACGACAGGATTGGTAACATGAGAAGGAAGCTCGAAAGCCCATTTGATTTCGAACCTCACTTATTGGAGATCAGATTAAGAGGGCCATATTCCTCAATCTGGGTTCTTGCCATTATTGGCATATGGAACCAAGCATCTTGCAGAACAACATTTTGTTTATTATTGATTTTCTTTACTTTTCTGTTAGTGTTAAGCTGGTTTCTCACGGCAGTAGTGTTGGGTGAGTCTGAAATGGCCTGACAACATGGCAAAAGGAGCCACACTGATTGTGGTTTTCTTACATTGCTAGAAAAGAGAAAACGAGAGTGGAAGCTGGTTGGCATGGTTCATGGAGAACACAGCCAGGGAAATCAGTGGCGAAAAAAGTATGAGAATGAATTATACATGATAGTGTCATAAGCAACAGAATTAACTTGAGATAATAGATTTAAGTTTATTATTCAAAAAATATTTAATTCCTTTTTCTATTTTTTCGTTTTTTTTTTTAACTTATATTCCTTTGGGCCTGTGAAATGATTTTAATTAATTAATTTATCTTCCCAAAAGATTTTGGGTGCAATATTGGTGGGCTCAATGTCCTAACCACACTCTTTTGGTTTGGACCGTTTGGTCCCAGTTTACAGGATTTTATTTTGTTAGCTTGGCATATTTTTGTATTTTATCATAAATATAATATTGGTGGAACATGCAAATTATTAATTAGAGGTGTCAAAAGCTCGGTTTAAGTTGGTTTAATACAGGGGTGGCAAAAAATTAGATACGGGTACTGAAAATGTTTTGCAGTTAAGTATATATAGCATGTTTGTATTCGGCTCGATTTGAAAAATGGATGTTTATTTGTACTTCTATGTTATAGAACATGGGTAGCTTAGTTTCGCTTGTATTTATTTATTTTTTCAAAAATATGTAGAGCTGAATAATAGTTTTTTAATAAAGAAATAGAGATCTCATGCTATTAGTGATAAAACACGAAGATAACAATAATAAAGAAAGATTCACCAAGAAATACAAATAAGAAAGATTTATTAGAGATAGGGCATGAACAAGTTAAAATAGGGGTATGTAAAATATAAACCTTATATTATATAGGAATTATATTTTAAGCTTATGTTCAAACTCTGCCAAAATTTTAAAACAGACACAAATTGTTGTTTCTACCCAAACAAAGTTAATCCAAGCCTATTTTGCCACTACCTTTTCTCACAATTTGTTAATTGACCAGATTTTAACAACATGAATGAAAAATATTCGGTTTGATTATGTTTAGGTTCAACTAGTTGAAGTTTATTTATTTATTTATAAAATTATCATATAAAATGATAATTCAGACATATATATTTTTAAAATATTTACGTTCAACAATTGTTGGTCACTTAACAAATTGTGAAAAGAAAATCTTGATTTAACAAAATTCTTATTCCAACTACTACTACCAATTTTGATTCCATTTATACATTAAACAAACCTAAACGAAACCAATAATACAACTTATTAACAGCTTAAACGTTCCATCAATATTATAATTATGATATGATAGAAAAATATGCCTGCCTGCCCAACCAAAGAAATAATAATGTAAACTATGACGTCCCTGCCCATCAAGGCAGGGGTACGGATAACGTCTCATAGTAATAGGCATATAGCATGTCCACGAAGGTAGGGGTGACAAAAAATTAAATATAGATGGGTAGGGGTATGGACAACTTCTCGTACTAACGGCATATAGCATGTTCATACCCTGTCTAGTTTAAAAAACGAACAACATATATTCGTCTGAACCCATATGTTTTTAAAAATTGGGTAGCCTGGGTTTTGTCGTATCTGCATGTTTTTGTAAGAACATATGGTGGTGAAGTATGGAACATATAGTGGTGAAGTATGTTTTTTTTTAAAAAAAAAGAGATCATGCCAATATTGATGAAGAAGGTAGAAGAAAAAGAAGAAAATAACAAAAAGTTGAAAGTTTTAAGAAGAAATGTAACTTTTAAAAAACTCAATCTAACTAGGGCATATAAAAATTAAAAAATATATAATTTTTTTCTATTATATTAAGTAAGAACTAAGTACCCAATTTTTTAAGCTTATGTCCGGACCCGTACCTGACCCGATTTTTAAAAGACTGTTGTCGGTAGCCATTTTAAAATGGACCAGACAAGTCCGAACCCATTTTGCCACCCTTACATGAAGGTGACCAGAATGTACAAGCCTTCACTGCTCTGCTTTCCCCTGCCTATTTTGGCTAAGGAAACCAAAACAACAACAGAAGAGAACAGTGAATGACTTTGTGTATTCAGAGAAAGGAAACAACTCCTCAACAAAATAAGACAATGTACAGAGAATAGTCATATATATATATTTTTTTGGTTCTAAAGAGAAATTCAGCCACTAGGGCCGCAAGAAAGCAACATTACAAGCATCAACAAAAAGATACAGAAAAAGGCGTGGGAGGGCTACATGAAGGATAGTGATGTGGTTGTTAGCATGAGCACCCTGATTCGCTAGATAGTCCGCACACTGGTTCCTTCACGCAAAATATGTTGAATCCTTAGATTCTATGGACGTTCAAATAAGCAACGACAGTCTCTTATCAAGCCTGCTAGAGGATGGTTGTCTAGATGTGTAGCCTGTAGCAAATGAATAGCACTCAAGGAATCAGTTTCCAAAAGGACATGAGTGAGGTGAATCTCCCAAACAAGCTTAAGCCCCTCTCTAATGCTGCACAGCTTCGCAACCAGGTTGGTGGCATGACCAATGTGGCCCATATACCCCATTATCCATTCGCCCTTATAATTCTGGAGAAGACCTCCGAAGCTTGCAAGACCCGGGTTACCTTTTGATTTGCAATCCGTATTAAGTTTCACCCAACCGAATTCAGGGGGCTTCCAAGCAACCCAAAGATGTGGTTTCTGGCGGCAAGGGGCCGATATACAGAAGGAGTCCATCATGTTATGCGGAATAGTGGTAAAGCATGAAAGAAAAGACAAGACAAAAAATTTAACGTGATTTGGCAAATTGTCTACATCCACGGGAGGCAGCACTCTTGTATTACTTCACCCTTAGGTAGATCTTACAGATTGGATCTCTTGAATTAGATCTCTCAGAATAGATCTCAGGAATAGATCTCACAGGAATAGATCTCACAGGAATAGATCTCACTGAACATGATTTTCAAGATCAAAGTAAGGCTTTATTTATAGGAGTAATCAGAGGCATTTTCGTAATTAAAATAATATATTTTAATATACTATTATCAACCAATTGACTGTTGACGGAGTTGGTGGCCGCCCTCATGGGCGACCACCAACCAATTGATTCGGTTCCCACACAGGTGGACCCCACAAATCTCCACCTCCACCTCATGTGGAACAAAACTCCTCCACACCTGTAATCTTTCTACAGATAGCAAGCTTCCTTCAAAAAACTATTGCTGCCTCCATTAGTGCCCTTAGGCACTCCGAGCTCGTGAGATGTTGATCAAGTCCAAACAATGTTGGAACTTGATCCCTGTAACCACCTTTGTAAGCATATCTGCGGAGTTATCTGCAGTCTTGATCTTCTGCAGAAGAATACTCCCTTTTTCTACTATTTCTCGAACAAAATGAAAACGAACATCAATATGCTTTGTTCGACTGTGATGAACTTGGTTCTTTGCCAAACAAATGACACTTTGGCTGTCGCAGAAAACTTCAACATTCTTCTGCACAATTCTCAAGTCTTTAGTCAATCCATGAAGCCAGATTGCTTCCTTGAAAGCTTCCGCTACTGCCATGTACTCTGCCTCTGTAGTAGACAAAGCAACTGTTGACTGTAGTGTTGATCTCCAACTCACTGGTCCTCCTGCCATAGTGAAAACATAACCAATAGTAGATCTGCGTTTGTCAAGATCTCCAGCATAGCCTGAATCCACATATCCGACTAGATGCTTACAACTTTTCGTATCTCTTTAGAACTTTAAACCAATATCCACAGTACCATGAATATACTGTAGAATCCACTTCACTGCTTGCCAGTGGCCTTCACCGGGGTTGTGAATGTAACGACTTACCATACTTACAGCATGTGAAATGTCAGGTCTGGTACACACCATAGCATACATCAAGGCACCAACTGCATTTGCATATGGAATGTTCTCTATTTGCTTTTTCTGATCCTCAGAATTTGGTGACATTGATGTACTTAGCTTGAAATGTGGTGCCAATGGTGTGCTCACAGGTTTTGTGTCATTACCAATGCCAAAAGTTTGAAGAACTTTCTTCAAATACTGAGTCTGAGTCAAACAGATTGTGCCTTTGGCCCTGTCTTGAGTGAACTCCATCCCGAGAATTTTTCTGGCCTCTCCAAGATCCTTCATTTCAAACTTTGAGCTCAATTGAGCTTTCAACTTGTTGATCTCCACCTTGCTTTTAGATGCGATTAACATATCATCTACATATAAAAACAACTAGATAAATGTATCATCTTGAAGTTTGCGATAGTAGACACAATGATCAAACTGACTCCGGGTATATTTTTGCCCTTGGATGAAGCTGTCAAATCGCTTGTACCACTGTCTCGGTGACTGCTTCAGGCCATACAATGACTTGCTCAACTTGCAAGCCCAATTCTCTCTTCCTGGTACTTTGAATCCTTCTGGTTGAGACATATATATCTCCTTTTCCAAATTACCATGCAGAAAAGCAGTTTTGACATCGAGTTGGGCTAACTCGAGATCAAACTGTGCAACCAAAGCCAATAAGATTTGAATTGACGAATGCTTAACAACAGGTGAGAATACCTCATTGTAGTCAATTCCTTCCCTATGAGCGTAGCCTTTTGCTACCAGTCTGGCTTTGTATAAGATACCATCTGTGCTGGGAGAGCCTTCCTTCTTAGCGAACCCCATCTGCAGCCAATTGGTTTCTTTCCTTTCGGAAGTGGAACCAACTCCCAAGTCTGATTTTGATGGAGTGATTTCATCTCCTCATGCATTGCCAGTTTCCACTTATCACTTTTCATACTCTGAATAGCATCTGCGTAATTGTATGGAATATCATCTCCGGTGACTGGAAATGCATATGCAACCATGTCAGTGTAACGAGCAGGTTTGCAGATTTCTCTTCGTGGTCGACTGGTGGCAATTGATTATGGTTGTTGACTGATGTCTGCTTGCCTAGGATACAATGCTCGCAGAAGTCAAGTTTCCCGATTTTGGCACCTTTCAGAGAACCTTGCTTGATCAAGGTTTGAAGAGCGTTCTTTCCAACATGTCCAAGCCGCATGTGCCAAGAGTGCTCCACGTACAACCTTCAGAACTCCACCTTCAATGGTTACCTTGTAATCGCTGGAATCAAGGACTCCTAGTGAGATCAGATTTTTCTTCAAATTTGGGACATATCTGACTTTCGTGAGCCGTCTTGTTGTACCGTCATGCATCTTTAGGCGTATTGTTCCAATACCCTTTGTTTGGCAGGTATTGTTGTTGCCCATGAGCACAACTCCTCCATCGAACTCATCCAATTTGGAGAACCAATGTTGATTCGGACACATATGATAGGAACAACCAGAATCTAATATCCATCTATCAGACTAATTGTCCATAGATGAAACGGAGAATGCAGAATCTTCTTCAGCCTTCTGTGCCACATTTGCATCTGTCTTGCCCTTATTTGGACAATCTTTCTTCCAGTGCCCATTTTGGTGACAATAGGCACATTCATCCTTTGCAAGACGTTGACGTGATGAAGGTCCTTTTGACTTTGAGCGAGATCGGCCTCGCCCACTGGATTTATCAGATCTGTTGTTAGCCCTGCCTCTGGATACCGTCAAGGCTTCTGGTGATGCTTCCTTGTTATCGCGCTGGTCCTTCCTTCGATACTCGTTGTTCACCAAAGCATTTGAAACATCACTGAATTTAACCTCATCTTTACCATATAACAAAGTTGTTGTTAAATGTTCATAACTTTCAGGCAAAGAGTTTAACAACAATAGTGCCTTATCCTCATCAAGAGGTTCAACATCAAGATTTAGTAGATCAGCGAGAATCTTGTTGAAATTATCAAGATGCTCGATCATGGGAGTACCTTGTTTGTATTGAAAACGAAAGAGCTTCTTCTTCAGGTAGAGTCGGTTCTCTATGCTTTTTGTCATGTACTTGTCCTCCAGTTTCTTCCAGAGACTTGTTGCCATAGTCTCTTTCATGAAAAAATACTTCTGATCCTTTGCTAAACATAGTCTGATTGTTCCACAAGCTTGACGATTTACAAAATTCCAATCATCATCAGACATATCCTTAGGCTTGGTTTCCAAGGCGATATGTGATTCTTCCCGGAATAACAGATCTTGAACTTTGCATTGCCACATGTCAAAGTTGTTGGTGCAGTTGAATTTTTCCACCTCGAACTTTGTGTTAGACATTGAACTTCTTTGCCAAGGCCTGCTTGTGCTTGGGATTTCTTCCGCCATTAAGACCGAATATATGTATGACGCCGAAAAGTGCTTGAAAAAATGATAAATAACTCCAAACTAAGCTATATCAATAACTTATGAGTTGAATCTGCAGAAACTGATTGCATGGTGAAAACGAGTATGACTTTGCTGAAATCAGACAAAAAATGATCCGGATGAACAGTGTCGGACCGGGATAAACAGAATCGGGCCGGATATACAGTATCAGGCTGGGTCAGATGAACAATATTGGGCTTAAAAGCGGGCTGGGGCAGATGAACAGTATCAGCTGAAACGGTTAAGTGCGGGCTGGACCTTATGAATAGTGTTGGGCCGAACGACTGGGTCGGGTGAACAGAGCGGGTCAAGTGGGCTGAACCGGGGGGGATGAACAGTGTTGACTAAGTGGGCTGGGCCGGAGATAAACAATGCTGGATCTGGGTCACCCTTGGGTCGGATCCGGGTCAGAATAGTGCCGAGCTGAACAGCGTCGGGGATGAACAGTGTCTGGCAAAAAAAAATTTGCCAAATAAAAAGATCAAACTTTGATCGGCTCCTGGGAACTCGTTTCTTGTCTGTTTTTCTCGCCGTTTGTTGCGTTGGACTCCTAGAAACAAGAGCTACCTCCACGGGTGATCAGAAAATAGTTCCGATCACGTTTACAGAATCTCAAAATTTCGACGCAGTCTCGAAAAATTCGACAGAGTGTCCATTTTTTTTTCAAAGCTTCACCTTACCTCTGATACCAATTTGTTATGCAGAATAATGGTAAAGAATGAAAGAAAAGACAAGACAACAAATTTAACGTTGTTCGACAAATTGCCTACATCCACGGGAGGCAACACTTTTGTATTACTTCACCATTAGGTAGATCTTACAGATTAGATCTCTTGAATTAGATCTCTCAGAATAGATCTCAGGAATATATCTCACAGGAATAGATCTCACTGAACATGATTTTCAAGATCAAAGTGAGGCTCTATTTATAGGAGTAATCAGAGACATTTTCATAATTAAAATAATATATTTTAATATACTATTATCAACCAATTGACTGTTGACAGATGGGCGGCCACCAACCAATTGATTTGATTCCCACACAGGTGAACCCCACAACATATCTGAATATGGAAGATTCCAGTGTCTACAAATCTCAGCTTCTGAGGCAACTGAACCTTGGATGACTTGTCACGACGCCTCTGACGTAGGCTGACGTCATGACCGGCACAATGTACTATACACTGTACATACCCGTATACAGTATACAATACACTGTCAGCCTTCACGTACTCTCACAATCCATCCCAAACTTACAGAAATTTTTTTTTCTATACCACAAATCAAATCCAATCAACTAACTATATAGATGATCATTCCACTCACATTCATTTCATTCATTCCACAAATTAAATTCCCAACTGATAAATACATTTCATCATCCCAAGCATTATATAAGATTACCACACAACCCATCTAGGTGATAGTATATTTATAGTATGTAATTATACATATCAAAATAACAAAAATATAATCTATTTCCTCCAAGCATACGTACACGTACCAGACGAAAGTTCACGTGATTATCACTCACGGATTTTTCCTTTTCCCTTCGACTCAATACCTGAAATATTGGAGGAAATGGGGTGAGCAAACAACAGCTCAGTGAATATAGTTCTTGAGATGGCAATTATATACATTTAGAGAAATATGACATTTAAAATCATTTCAAACACTTATTCAACACATGCATCATTCAACTCATATATCATACATGTCAACAACATAAATTGCATTAGTTTTCAATATCACAATGCACAATCTCCCTCCTCTGCAAGGTAAAAGAGCGGGTCTAACCCTTGTATGGCCGTACAAGGTAGACACAGCTTCTCATCACCCAATTCACAGTCATTTCAAGGATCGCAACCCTTGTTAGGACAGACCTACTGACAATGAGGACTCACAAAACCTCGTCCGGGTCTAATTCCTAACGAAATGACAATGAGGATTCGCAAAGCCTCATCATTTCAAACTCCAATTGTTAAAATCAGTTTGCATGATCCATAAAACTCAATGTATATATAAATATACCATGCATACAATCAAACATTTTATATATGTATAATGTCATACAAGAACCAAATCAAGGAAACTATACTCACAGTGGTTACACAGGGTTTCTAAGCCAACCTCTAAAATCGAGCAACAATAAACGTCATTGCTTTCTCAAAAGCGTTTATCCATGCCCTTAAGCCTCAATTTAAACACTGAAATTACCCATAGAGTATCATGAGAATCATCATTTACCATATCAGTAGCTACTAAAATATCAACTCATTGTTCACAGTACTATTTATTTTTCACTATTCACTATTCACTATTCACTATTACTATTCACTATTCATTCACGTTGGGTCATGGTCTCCAAAAATGTAAATTGTATTAAAATTGTCAAATGGTCTCCAAAAATCATAAAATTGAATCTCACCACATATTCGGGGTCCCGGCAGTCCAGAGAACGTTTTTCTACCTTTCTAGTGGATTTTCATTCACGTTGGGTCAAAACCCCAATTTTTTGAAAACGCCGTAAAACGGCTCCCAAAGTCAAAATTACTCCGCTAGAAAGTTTACATCTAGCTTAAATATCAATTTTACGAAGAGAAATAGCAACAATAGCTTACCGCGGGTTCGGTTTTCGCGTTCTCCCTTTTTTTCCTTTCTTTCTTCTCCGTCGTTCTCTCGTGCGGCTCTCTCTCTGTTCTTCTCTTTCCCTTCTTTTAATTTTGTTCCAGCAACTTCCTTTCATTTCTTTCTAATTCTTTTTTTTATTTTTTTATTTTTTATTTTTTTTATACACGTTGGATAGTTACATGTTGGAGAGTGAGAGGTTGAACTTAAAAATGAAAGTTGATTTACACGTTGGATAGTTACATGTTGGAGCGTGAGAGGTTGAAATTTAAAATGAAAGTGGATATATAAATGATCCAATGCACCCCATCCTCAATAGTTAACCAACTCACCCCATCTTAATTCATTCATTCACTTTCATTCATTCAATCATACTCCAATCCACATATTTAATTAACCAACCCCATAAATTAATCAATTTAATTCAACTCCATTTTTTTAATAGGATGATCTCATATGTATCATCTTCATCTCATAATTTTATTTATTTACTAATCATACACGCGTATATTTAGCGCATACGTATCAAATACGTGTATTATCACGTGTATATTTAGCTCATACGTATAAAATACGTGTATTATATATCTCCATATACGCATACTTCAACGTATGTATTTTAATAAAATTACGGGGTGTTACATGACTTCTATGTTCCTAAATTTCCAAATAATCCACACCGTAGTATGGAATCTATAGGCCCAAGTAGTGGCATCCCCGAACGTGTCTGGTAACTATTAGACTTAAAGCCAGATCTTCAAAGGAGAAGTGAAAAAATCCTGATGAGGGGGTCCCCCTGCAAGGTTTTGCCAAATGGTCGTTGCCTTACGGCAGTCACAAAGAGCATGGAGAGTGTCCTCATTACCATGAGAACATCGTTTACAAACAGGATCAACTGTCAGGCCTCTATGAAAACGCGCAGACTCGGTAAGCAGACGAACGTGGAGGGCAAGCCAAATGAAATATTTCATTTTATGCGGGCACTTCATCTTCCAAATCCATTTCCGATCGCTCTGTATGGCCGGTTCCTCAACACAGTGAATGAAACGGTAGGCTGAGCTGGCTGTGAAGTTGCCATTCCGAGTCATATGCCAGACAAGCCTGTCCGCACCAGGTTCCCAAGGAATATGAATACCATTAATAACATCCTTAATGTGGGGTCCACCTCAAATAGTAAAGAAAAGGGTGGTTGTTGGCCGCCCACGAGGGCGGCCAACATTTTGGTCAAAAATAGTGATTTATATATATATATATATATATATTTAAATAACAAAAATCCCTCTGAATACTCTTATAAATAGAGTCTTACTTCATTCTTGAAATTTATGTTCAGTGAGATCTATTCCTGAGAGATCTATTCTGAGAGATCTAATTCAAGAGATCCAATCTGTAAGATCTACCTAAGGGTGAAGTAATACAAGAGTGGTGCCTCCCGTGGATGTAGGCAATTTGCCGAACCACGTTAAATTTATTGTCTTGTCTTTTCTTTCATGTTTTACCACTATTCCGCATAACAAATTAGTATCAGAGACAAGGTTAAGCTTTGGAAGAAAAACAGACCCTCTGTCGAAATTTTCGAGACAGCGTCGAAATTTTTGAGATTCTGTAAAAGTGATCGGAACTGTTTTCTGATCACCCGTGGAGGTAGCTCTTGTTTCCAGGAGTCCAACGAAATCAACGGCGAAAAAAACGGATAAGAAACGAGTTCCCAGGAGCCGATCAAAGTTTGATCCCTGTACAGCGTTTGCCGACGCTGTTCATCCCGGAGCTGTTCACCCAGCGCTGTTCTGACCCGGATCCGACCCAGATCCGTCACTGTTCATCCGACCTAGCCCACTCAGTCCGCACTGTTTATCTCAGCCCAGCAGATTTGGCCCAACACTGTTCATCTCAGCTCAGCCCCTCGGTCCGCCACTATTTATCTCGGCCCAGCCCGTTCGGACCGCTACTGTTCATCAGGCTCAGTCCGTTTCGGCCCGCAGTTGACTGAATCCATTTTTCGTTTGACCAACCATATCCGACTCATTTTTCGTCTGTTTTCAGCAAAGTCAGACTCGTTTCCACCATTTTCGACCGTTCCGGACGCAACCGTGCAATCAGTTTCTGCAGATTCAGCTCCTAAGTTATTGATATATCTTAATTGGAGTTGTTTATCATTATTTCAGCACTTTTCGGCGTTATATATATCGTCGGTCTTAATGACGGAGGAAATCCCGACCACAAGCAGGCCTAGCAAAGAAGTTCGATGTCTAATGCAAAGTTCGAGGTGGAGAAATTCAACGGCACCAACAACTTTGGCATGTGGCAATGCGAAGTTCAATATCTCTTATTCCGGGAAGGATCGCATATTGCCTTGGAAACCAAGCCCAAGGATATGTCCGATGATGATTGGAATTTTGTAAATCGTCAAGCTTGTGGAACAATCCGACTCTGTTTGGCGAAAAGATCAGAAGTACTTTGTCATGAAAGAGACTATGGCAACAAGTCTCTGGAAGAAACTGGAGGACAAGTACATGACAAAAAGCATAGAGAACCGACTCTACCTGAAGAAGAAGCTCTTTCATTTTCAGTACAAGCAATGTACTCCCATGATCGAGCATCCTCGCTGATCTACTAAATCTTGATGTTGAACCTCTTGATGAGGATAAGGCACTATTGTTGTTAAACTCTTTGCCTGAAAGTTATGAACATTTAACAACAACTTTGCTATATGGTAAAGATGATGTTAAATTCAGTGATGTTTCAAATGCTTTGGTGAACAACGAGTATCGAAGGAAGGACCAACGCGATAACAAGGAAGCATCACCAGAAGCCTTGACGGTATCCAGAGGCAGGGCTAACAACAGATCTGATAGATCCAGGGGGCGAGGTCGATCTCGCTCAAAGTCAAACGGACCTTCATCACGTCAACGTCTTGCAAAGGATGAATGTGCCTATTGTCACCAAAAGGGGCACTGGAAGAAAGATTGTCCAAATAAGGGCAAGACAGATGCAAATGTGGCACAGAAGGCTGAAATAGATTCTGCATTCTCCGTTTCATCTTTAGACAATCAGTCTGATAGATGGATATTAGATTCCGGCTGTTCCTATCATATGTGTCCGAATCGACATTGGTTCTCCAAATTGGATGAGTTCGATGGAGGAGTCGTGCTCATGGGCAACAACAATACCTGGCAAACAAAGGGTATTGGAACTATACGCCTAAAGATGCATGACGGTACAACAAGATGGCTCACGGACGTCAGATATGTCCTCGATCTAAAGAAAAATCTGATATCCCTCGGAGTCCTTCATTCCAGCGGTTACAAGGTAACCATTGAAGGTGGAGTTCTGAAGGTTGTCCGTGGAGCACTCTTGGCCATGAAGGGTACTCAGAAAGGAAATCTTTATTTCCTTGGCGGACACACAGTAATCGGAAGTGTCTCAGCTTCCACCAGTTCTAATGATGTTTCATCGGACACTTCACGACTTTGGCACATGCGGCTCGTACATGTTTGAGAGAAGACTCTTCAAACCTTGATAAAGCAAGGTTCTCTGAAAGGTGCAAAGATCGGGAAACTTGACTTCTGCGAGCACTGTATCTTAGGCAAGCAGACGCGAGTCAAGTTTGGAACTGCCATCCACCGCACAAAAGGAACATTGGATTATGTTCATACCGACGTTTGGGAACCCTCTCAAAATGCTTCATTGGGAGGTAAACGTTGGTTTGTTACTTTTATTGATGATTTCTCACGCTATGTTTGGGTTTATACCATGAAGCATAAAGATGAAGTGCTAGATATCTTTCTTATATGGAAGAAAATGGTAGAAACCCAAACGGGAAGGAAGATTAAGAGGCTCAGATCTGATAATGGAGGAGAATACAAGTCAGACCCATTTCAGAAAATTTGTGAGAATGAAGGGATTGTCAGACATTTCACAGTCCCAGGCACGCCACAACAAAACGGTGTTGCTGAACGCATGAATCGTACTTTGGTAGATAAAGTTCGTTGCATGTTATCTCATTCTGGACTGAGCAAGGCATTTTGGGCAGAAGCTTTGTCATATTCCTATCATATCATCAATAGACTTACTGCAACAACACTAGATGGCAAAACTCCCAAGGAGGTATGGTCTGGACAACCCGTTTCAGATTATAATTCTCTGCGCATTTTTGGTTGCACTGCATATTTCCATGTGAAGAAATCCAAACTGGATCCTAGGTCCAAGAAAGCAATTTTCATGGGCTTTAGTGAAGGAGTTAAGGCTTTCCGACTATGGAACCCTGAGTCAAAGAAGATTGTACTAAGTCGAGATGTAACTTTTGACGAATCTGTGATGTTAAAACATACAGTTTCTGATAAAGAAAATCGAGATCCAGATTTGCCTCAGCAGGTGGAGTTAGATATTCCAGTAACTCCTAGCAAGTCATCAGAGATATCCAACCATCTTGAAGAATACAAGGAGGAAATCTCAGTTGAGGTGGAGGCGCTAGGACCAGACATCAGTCAACAACTAGAATCAATTTCCACCAGTCGACCACGAAGAGAAATCCGCAAACCTGCTCGGTACACTGACATGGTTGCATATGCATTACTAGTCACCGAAGATGATATTCCATATAATTACAAAGATGATATTCAGAGTATGAAAAGTGAGAAGTGGAAAATGACAATGCATGAGGAAATGAAATCACTCCATCAGAATCAGACTTGGAAGTTGGTTCCACTTCCGAAAGGAAAGAAACCAATTGGCTGTAAATGAGTTTTCGCTAAGAAGGAAGGCTCTCTCAGCACAGATAGTATCCGATACAAAGCCAGACTTGTAGCAAAAGGCTATGCTCATAGGGAAGGAATTGACTACAATGAGGTATTCTCACCTGTTGTTAAGCATTCGTCAATTCGAATATTATTGGCTTTGGTTTCACAGTTTGATCTCGAGTTAGCCCAACTCGATGTTAAAACTGCTTTTCTGCATGGTAATTTGGAAGAGGAGATATATATGTCTCAACCAGAAGGATTCAAAGTACCAGGAAGAGAGAATTGGGCTTGCAAGTTGAGCAAGTCATTGTATGGCCTGAAGCAGTCACCGAGACAGTGGTACAAGCGATTTGACAGCTTCATCCAAGGGTAGAAATATACTCGGAGTTAGTTTGATCATTGTGTCTACTATCGCAAACTTCAAGATGGTACATTTATCTACTTGCTTTTATACGTAGATGATATGATTGCATCTAAAAGCAAGGTGGAAATCAACAAGTTGAAGGCTCAATTGAGCTCAGAGTTTGAAATGAAGGATCTTGGAGAGGCCAGAAAAATTCTCGGGATGGAGATAACTCGAGACAGGGCCAAAGGCACAATCTGTTTGACTCAGACTCAGTATTTGAAGAAAGATCTTCAAACTTTTGGCATTGGTAATGACACAAAACATGTGAGCACACCATTGGCACCACATTTCAAGCTAGGTTCATCAATGTCACCAAACTCCGAGGATCAGAAGAAGCAAATGGAGAATATTCCATATGCAAATGCAGTTGGTGCCTTGATGTATGCTATGGTGTGTACCAGACCTGACATTTCACATGCTGTAAGTATGGTCAGTCGTTACATGCACAATCCCAGTAAAGGCCACTGGCAAGCAGTGAAGTGGATTCTACGGTATATTCATGGTACTGTGGATATTGGTTTAAAGTTCGAGAGAGATACGAAAAGTTGTAAGCATCTAGTCGGATATGTGGATTCGGATTATGCTGGAGATCTTGACAAGCGCAGATCTACTACTGGTTATATTTTCACTATAGCAGGAGGACCAGTGAGTTGGAGATCAACACTACAGTCAACAGTTGCTTTGTCTACTACAGAGGCATAATACATGGCAGTAACGGAAGCTTTCAAGGAAGCAATCTGGCTTCATGGATTGACTAAAGACTTGGTAATTGTGCAGAAGAATGTTGAAGTTTTCTGCGACAGCCAGAGTGTCATTTGTTTGGCAAAGAACCAAGTTCATCACAGTCGAACGAAGCATACTGATGTTCGTTTTCATTTTGTTCGAGAAATAGTAGAAGAAGGGAGTATTCTTCTGCAAAAGATCAAGACTGCAGATAACCCCTCAGACATGCTTACAAAGGTGGTTACAGGGATCAAGTTCCAACATTGTTTGGACTTGATCAACATCTCACGAGCTCGGAGTGCCTAAGGGCACTAATGGAGGCAGCAACAGTTTTTTGAAGGAAGCTTGCTATCTGTAGAGAGATTACAGGTGTGGAGGAGCCTTGTTCCACATGAGGTGGAGGTGGAGATTTATGGGGTCCACCTCAAATAGTAAAGAAAAGGGTGGTTGTTGGCCGCCCACGAGGGCGGCCAACATTTTGGTCAAAAATAGTGATTTAAATATATATATATATATATATATATATATTTAAATTACGAAAATGCCTCTGAATACTCTTATAAATAGAGCTTTACTTCATTCTTGAAATTTATGTTCAGTGAGATCTATTCCTGAGATCTATTATGAGAGATCTAATTCAAGAGATCCAATCTGTAAGATCTATCTAAGGGTGAAGTAATACAAGAGTGCTGCCTCCCGTGGATGTAGGCAATTTGCCGAACCATGTTAAATTTTTTGTCTTGTCTTTTCTGTCATGCTTTACCACTATTCTGCATAACACTTAATTGTTGCTAGAATCGGGGTGTGAATATTCCCTAAAGACCATTGCCTATCAAAACTGATTATATCACTGACACGCAAGTTGACATCTTGCGGATGGATGGTATCTTGCACAAGTTGACAGAGAGTAAAATTCCCAAGCAATTGGTCATCCCACAAAGAGATAGAGTTTCCCTTGTTGACCCTCCACTTTAGACCAGGCTTCAAGTGATTAAGGCCCATATAAGATGCTCATCCAGATAAAGGAAGCCTGAGCATTAGGGAGCCAGACTTCATATATTTCTTCAATAAAACCCTGGTCCACAAATCATTATCTCCATTCAGAACTCGCCAAGCAAGCCTAGCTAGAAATGACGCATTAGACTCTCGCATCTTTCACAACCCTAGACCTCCGTATTCTTTAGAGCTACACACTTGTTCCCAGTTGATCAAATGAACCTTTTTCCTCTCCGGAGAACTGTTCCATATGAAGCTACGATTTAAACGATCCAACTTCTTGCACACTGCTATAGGAACTCTGAAGCATTGCATAATGTAGACCGGAAGGGCTGAAGTTACAGATTTAACCAAAGTGACCCGACCTGCTAGGCTAAGGAGTTATGGATTTCCATCCAGAAAGCTTTTGCTCAAGCTCATCCAGAATTGGCTGGAATGTGCTGTTGTTGACTCTTGAGTGAAGAAGAGGGAAACCCAAATACTTGCCCAGATTGTTCATTAAGCAAAACTTGCATGTGTTACTCAGATCACCCAAGTTGGGGGAAACGAAGAGCCTAAACCTGTTAAAATTAATCTTATCTCTAGAATCGGTGTAGAAGTCAGACAAGATTTTCATCATATTTCTAGCCTGCCCTGAGGAGGCTTTGGCAAAAAGGATAAGGTCATCTGCAAAAAAATAGTCATGTTTATCACTCACCATCAATGCTCTTTACATAGAGTTCAGTTCAGAATGACACTAAAATTCTTTCCAAGAAAATAGAAGAATAATCCTAACAACTAAAAAATAAACTTAAAACCTTTAAACTTATATCAAGGCCTCACTGGAAGAGATTCAGTGTAGGTTCCCTTTTCTTGCCTTCATCACCACCATCGTCTTTATCATTATCACCGAATCTTGCTCGAATCTCAAACGCGACGTCTTCTTCATCCTCCAAATGGAAAGATCCCAATAATATAGACCCATTTATGGGAGTGTCATCAATCTGGAAAGAATGCTCCCCTACACATTGACGACTATTTTCATCACCGATGAAATGTAGAACTCGCAATTGTACCGATTTTGGCACGTAAGAATCACGAGTGGAACTAATTTGCCGATCAGAGCGGTAATCACCATCAGTATGCTCTCCGTGAACTCGTACGAAAGGAAGCAAGGAATGTTCAACAACTTTGTTAGGTGGTTGGCTTGCCATTTGATCTGCACATATTTCATGGTTTGAAACTAACTTCTCTGTCTTCTCAATCAACTTTCCTAGTTGTTGGTCCATGGTCGGGGCTTTGTAACTTGGGTTTGTACATTTACAAGCCTTCACTATCACTGCTGTGTTTTCCCCTGCCTATTTCAAAACATAAAATGAAGAGATTTACATTCAATCGCGGATAATAAGAACACCTTAGTTCTTCCGTCGATGTTAAACATTTTATCAGCGTCCGAAGGTTCTCAAGATCCTTTGTCAGTGTTGGGGGCTGCGAATGCACTAGTTTTTTCAGCTTGATAACACCTTGAAAATCAAAGACAAATATTGCAAAACCTTCTCCCCCGCCATCTTCATAGAAGTATTTGTCTTAGTCAAAAATTTGCCTAACATATGATCAAGCGGAGATTGTTGGCCTGTAAAATTACCAAACAAAGTAAATAATAAACAAAACAAAATGAAGAACAAATATTAAACAAAAAAAGACTATGAGGGCGTCTAGGTGAACTTTTTTAGCGAATTGAGATAAACTACCAAGCCAAGAACCGTGATAAAGAAAGAGCCATGAAACAACAAAAGAAATATATCAAAATTGAGAATGAATACCAAAGGAAAATAAGCAAAAAAAAAAAACACATTGCCTGTAGTGGCAAAAAGGAAGAAAAAGAAGATGAAGGAGGTTGCGCCCACTGCATAGGATTTCACAACATTCATCCAACCGTAGAGAAAAATACCAAAAATGGAAAGACAAAAACATATAACAATATAAGAACAAATAATTTTGCTAATAAAGGGTAAACAACAAATTATTAATATGTTGACAAAAAAACAATGATATAATGTATTCTTCTTCGTCATAAGCAACTTGACGAAACGCCAAATCTCTGCACTCTATTTACTCTTTCGGGAAGGGTTTACAAGCTGCAAGCCATTGTGTAGTGGGGAGAGGACGACTGTTGGTTTTTTTTTTTTTTTTGACAAATGACCAAATAAGTGGTGAGTTGATGATTGACAATTTTACCAAAATAGTGAAAAGAAAATATGCGTTAGATGAAACTAAAAAAAAAAATGAAAAAAAAGGGATTTGCGTCAGATGGTGAAGATATATAATGAACTGCCTCTGAATCGGCGACGCTTGCTCCATACCTGCCGTGCTTAGCGCCATCCTTCTACTGATCGTGCCTGACGATCTGTTACTTCACCATCCCTTGCCAAATTTCAACTTTTAGTGAGACAACCACGTGTCGTGATAGAATTAGGTCAGAAAATCGCGAATTCTTGTGGTCGACTGAGCGATCACAGAGAAATTGAGACATCAAAGAAGCATGTGTTTTGGTTAACGTACTAGAGTTAAGGCTTGGTTTTTTTCTTTCTTTTTTTGACCAACCAATCCATCATTTCCATCGTCCATCAAACAATAACACTCTCAGAAACAGATCCCTAGGCAAATTGATGAATCCTCTTGTACATCGTCGTCCACAAAAACCAAACTACATAGGGTTAGGGTTAGGGGTGTAAGGAAACCAGACCACCAGACCCGACCAAACCCGACCATTTCTAGTCAGGTCGGGTCGAGTTTCAAATAAGCTGCAGGTTGGTCGGGTCAAATTTATGGTGACCCGACCAAGTCGAGGGTCACAAATCCTGGCCAAAAAGGTCGGGTTTCACCAGACTCGACCTGACTTGCCCCACACCCCCAAAACTCCCCACCCCACCGCCCGTGCGTACTCGCAGACTCCCCTTTCGCATTCTCGGACTCCCCTTTCGTTTAAAATTTTATTTATTTATTTATTTTTTCTTAACTTCACTCCTTTTCATCTCTCGATTATCTCGTTCTAGTTTCCAAGAAAAGAGAAAAAGTTGGACAATAAAACCCTAAACCTAAAAACTCGCCAAGCCGCTATCACCATCTTCTCCATTCTTCTTTTTCGGTTCTTCCCTTCTCAAACTACACCATTGCCCATCACCATCTTCTTCGATTCTTCAATCTTCCCTACTCAAACTACATCAGATCTTCACTCTTTCGCTCTCTCTCTCAATCGTTCTTCTTCTTCTTTTTTACTCCTTTCGTCTAAGTCTTCCTTGTGCTGTGCGCAAACAGCAACTGAAACAAGTATATAGTTATTTTCTAATCTTAGAAAAAACACACCAAGAAACCATGTGTAGCACCCATACCTTTGGATGACGTCATTTTGACCCGTAGTGAACCTGTATACATATACGTATTTGATGCTCGACACGCGTAAGTTTGAGTGTCTTTGTATGCTTGTATGTCGTTTAGAGTGCGCGTGAAGTTTTGAAACCATCGGAGACCATTTTGGCATCGAAACATGGGAAAAAGGGTTTTTGAAGCAAGGAGCTCGCTTCATGTGAAGAGGAGCTCGCTCCATGGGCCTGGCCGAGGCATTTTTTTTTATTAGTCTTTGGTGGAGCATGCTTCATGAATGGAAGAGCGCGCTCCTTGAAGAAAACTTAAAATTTTGCAAAACACCAGTTGGAGGAGTGCGTTTCATCCTTGAAGGAAAACGCTCTTTGAACCCTGAAAACCAAAATTTCACGTTTTCAAACTGGTGGACCATGCGCCATCATTCAAGGAGTGCGCTCCATGCTGTGCAGACTAAAAAATATGATTTTTTGGTAGTTTTTCATGTGGGCCCAAATTTTTCTATAAAAGCAACCAACACATAATTTTCGGCACACTTGCTCATTTTTCACTTAGAAAAGAGGGAAAAGAGCTTGGAGAAAAGGAAAAGAAGGGGAGAGGAGAAAAGGGAGAAAAGATTAGGGTTTTGGTGCTTTCATGCTTAACAATCCTCCAAGGTTTGCATTTCTTCCTCATTTTCTTCATTCTATATCTTTAGCATGTGTTTGCAAGCTTTCTTTTGACCAAGGGCTTATTATAAATCCCGGATTTGGTGGGTTCTTGGCCTAGGGTTTGCATGTTTAGGTTATTTTAGGCTTGTTTATGATGTTAGAGGCATTCCTTGACCTAGAACAACCCCTAGTGAATGTTTCCACACATAAATCCTGAAATTTAAGAAGGGTGGTGGAAGAACACCTATAGGAATTATGTCTTGCATGTCATATATGTTTGATTAGAGGGCATTGAGAACCTATTGATGGTAAAACCCTCAATTGCGTAAGGCTACAATTGCAAGTATCATCCCAATGGAATTTATTCTTGTCACAGGAGAATAAGTATCAAAATAGTCTAAACCTTCTCGTTGTCTATAACCTTTTAATACAAGTCTTGCCTTGTATTTATCAATTGATCTATCTACTTTCATTTTCCTCTTCAAAATCCATTTGGAACCTAGGGTTTTACATCCAGAAGGAAGATCTACTAATTCTCAGGTATGATTTTCATTATAGAATCAATTTCGCTCTTAATGGCCTCTTTCCACAAAGGTCTTTCAGAAGAGCTTATAGCCTCGTTAAAAGTTCGAGGTTCACTTTCAAGCAAGTAAGTCAGAAAATTTGGACCAAATGATTTTTCTATTCTTGCTCTTTTGCTACATTATGGTTCGTCAGTTATTTCATTACCATGCTCTTGGTCTTGACTGTTCTCAGTAATAAGCTCGAGCGTTCATTTTGACGAACTTGTCTCTTCATTGAATTTACAAGGAAATACATGTTCAAATAACGATGCATTTCTAGATTCCATTATCGTATTTTTGTGAATGTCCGATATTTTAGACTCATGCACAAGAAATCGATAAACACTACTGTTTTGTGCATAAACAATGAAGATGCAATCAACAATTTTCATACCTATTTTAACCTTCTTAGGTGGAGGTACAACCACTTTAGCAAGACATCCCCACATTCGTAAGAATTTATAGGAATGTTGCCTTCCTTTCCATAATTCATATGGGGTCTTATTTTCTTTTTTTTGTGGTACCTTATTTAAAATGTAATTAGCCGACAAAATGGCTTCTCCCTACATGTTCCGAGGCAACCCAGAACTTATAAACATTGCATTCATAATTTCCTTCAAGGTACAATTTTTTCGTTCAGCAACACCATTTGACTGAGGCGAATAAGGTGTTGTAGTTTCATGTATGATTCTGAGTTGTGCACAAATTTCACCAAAAGGTGATTCATACTCACCACCTCGATCACTTCTCAGCACCTTAATCTTACTATTGAGTTGATTTTCAACTTCACTTTTATAAAGAATGAATTTCTCTATAGCTTCGCCCTTGCTTTTTAGGAGATACACATAACAATATTTGGTGCTACCATCGACAAAAGTAATAAAATACTTATTACCTCCCCTTGTTGGTACAAATTTTAAATCACATATATCACTGTGAATGAAATCAAGGGGTTTAGTGCTTCTTTTAACACTTTTAAATGATGACTTTGTCAATTTTGCTTCAACACAAGTTTCACACTTATGTTTTGAATCAATTTGGAAAGCGGGAATGTGAGTTAAGTTAATTAATCTACGCAAAATATCA
Source organism: Paratinospora sagittata (assembly GCA_035771175.1). NCBI lineage: Eukaryota > Viridiplantae > Streptophyta > Magnoliopsida > Ranunculales > Menispermaceae > Paratinospora > Paratinospora sagittata. Next base: position 34,071,786 of record CM069594.1, read on the forward strand.
TACTTAACGTGTCCTAGTATACCATGCCACAAATTGGAAGACTCAAGCAAATAAGCAGAAGAGCTAGCTCTAGCTTTATTCATTTTTGGATTAATAGTCATTACATTGAGCTTAAAAAGCCCATCACTCACATATCCCTTTCCTACAAAGATTTCACTTTTGGATAATACAACTTTATCTGACTCAAAAACCAAACAGAATCCATGCTTATTCAGCAGTGAATCGGACACTAGGTTCTTTTGAATTTCTGGCACATACAACATGTTGTTTAGAGTCAGCTCTTTTCCAGAGGTCATCTTCAAGATAACTTGGTCTTGACCCTTGATCTTAGACGAAGCAGAGTTTCCCATGAAAAACATCTCCCCATTTTCACTTGAGTCGAAGGAAGTGAACATTCCTTTGTTAGAGCATACATGTCGGGTTGCACCGGTGTCAATCCACCATTCATTTGGGTTCGACCCGACTAGGTTAACTTCGGAAATGACAGCAGATAGGCTTATCTCAGAAACATCGTGAATGATGTCGCCCACCGCATTAGCTTCTTTGTTTTTATTCTTCTTTGGCAACCTCCATTCAGTAGCTTTGTGACTCATTTTGTCACAACTGAAGCATTTTCCTTGAAATTTTGGTTTCTTGAAAATACCTCATTTAGGTCCTAGTTTTGACCCTTGGCCAGACTTGTTCTTCTTGGCTTTGAAACTCTTAGCATGTTCCACAACATTAGCCTTGGCCACAGCAGTAACCCCCATTTTCTTAGATCCTCTATTGTCTTTTTCAATACGAAGTCTAACAATCAGATCTTCAATGCTCATCTCCTTTCGCTTATGCTTAAGGTAGTTTTTGAAATCTTTCCATGCAGGTGGTAACTTCTCAATAATAGCAGCTAGTTGGAAGGTTTCACTCGATATCATCCCCTCAGCATGAATCTCGTGCAGGATCACTTGGATATCTTGGACTCAACTAATCACATTTTTGGAGTCGACCATTTTATAATCTAGGAAACGTCTCACAACAAATTTCTTAAACCCAGCATCCTCAGTTTTATACTTTCGGTCTAGAAACTCTCACAGTTTTTTTGTCTTCTTCTTGTCACTATACACGCTGTATAGGGAATCAGTGAGACCATTCATCACATAATTCCGACACAAGAAATCATAATGCTTCCAAGCATCAATGACACTGATGACTTGGATATCATGCTCATCATCTTTTTTGTGCTTTGGTGCATCTTCAATCAAGAATCTCACAAGATTCAAGGTGGTCAGATAGAATAACATCTTTTGTTGCCACCGCTTGAAATTCAGTCCACTGAATTTCTCTGGCTTTTTGCTATGATTACTAGTATGCGTTGTCGGTATAGTCGTAGGAATTGGCACTTGAACCACAAAAGAGTTTGACACTTAGATTACAACAATATTCATTCCGTTCACGACAGAGTCACTTGCCATTTCTGGAAACACAAAATTAAATTTTGAAAGTCAAAATTTATAACTTAGACAGCTCTTAGAAGATTGCTTCCAATAGCCTCCAATTTGAATTCTTGATCTAATCAACTAGTCAGTCTCCAGGTTGAGTGGTGGAGTCACATGTACTAGGCAAGTTCTCTCTTAAAAACCATGTCTTCCAAAGCGGCTAAGCTGCCTCCTGTTCATTGTTTAACGTTACTAAGGACAAGACTCATCTAGTATTGACCAGGTCAATCCAACAGAATTGGTGAAACCAATAAAAAATCCTCGTAAAATAATAATAATAATAATAATATATATTATATTTTCAAAGAATCTGGCAAAATATGAATTTCCTACTAAAATAATATTTTCTTATTCAACTATTCAAATATATATATATATATATATATATATATATATATATATATATATATATTTTATTTTTATTTTTTTCTCAAATAATAGATCATTAGAAAATGTATCCAAAACTATACATAATTAATATTATATAACATTATAATGTATCTTCAATTATAAAATAGATTCACCCTTCACATTGGTGTAAGAGATAGATTGACATCTGTCTTCTAGGATACAACGGTAGATGAGCAGCAGACTAGCACCTCGTCACTATTTGGGCGAACTGAACTTTGTAGAAGACTGTCATCACTAACCAACATACCTCAAAACCAAAAAGAAGAACTAGAAAGGAAGGAGATAAGTTTAGGAGTAGTAGAGAACTCTGAAAATTAGTGTATTGATAATGAAGGAATATACTCCTTTTTATATTAGTAAAAAGAAGTGATGCTCTTAATGTCCTTATTAAGAGCACTAAATAACCTCAAGTGTTATGAATTAAATTGAATTAAAATCATATCACGATTTTTTTAATTTAATTCAAAATTAAAATTTAATTAAATTATTTAACCATTATAGTCTTTAATTCAATTTAAAATATATAATTTAATACAAATTTAATTTTCATTTAACAAAATTTTTCAACAATTTTTTACACAGATCCCAAGAGACTTTGATTATCTATTTGCCTGCCACGTAGCTAACCAGGACACCGGCATCTTTGATGTCTCACTCATCAATCCCTCTCTGATCCTTGGATACGAGATCTCCATATATTGCTAATGTATTTTTTTGGGGGTGATATTTCACGAAAAATAATGCGAAGCGCGTCACACACGCAACCGTGGGTGACACATATTTTAACATTGACCAATACAGATTTGACCAAAATAATAAATAATAATAATAATTGTTTTTATTTTGATTGATTTATGTACTGATAAATGATAATACATTATGAGGTATGAGATGAGATGGGACCCGTTTGGAGAAAGGTCTGGTAACCAACTCCTTTTTTTATGATAGCATATGGGATAAGTCTAAAAGAAAGGAATAGAGAGAGAGAGAGAGAGAGAGAGAGAGAGAGAGAGAGAGAGAGGGAGAGATTGCTCGGGGGGGACTTCATGAAATTGCTGAGAATTAAGGAGGGTCGGAGTCAGAGAGATGCAACAATGGAATTGATGTGACACAAGGGGCCTACTTGCCCATACTCTACATGTGCATTTGACATCTTGCCCTCCTGACTTCCTAGATCAATTACCAACCTTCCATCGGTTACAAAACATGCCCTATATAATCAAATGCTACAAGACCAAAAATCCAAATCCCCTCCCTTAAGGATTGGGGTCCCTCTGCTGGCCTCCAAGATTTTGAATTTTGATCAACTGTGAAAAGTAATCTGTAATACAAAAAGTAAGGATACAATTTGAGAAATAAAAATTTTCAAAATGAGTATCATTTTATGAAAATAAGTTGTTTCTAAAGTAAAATTTAAAATTATTTTGAAATTCAATCAATTATACAAGTTTTTCATGTTTTCAAAGAGTAATATTTTATTAATTGGGTGTGTTTGTCTTTGAATTTTTATTAAATCACGTGTTGACACGTAAATTAATATAATGTAAAATAATTTAAAGGCAATGATGTGTTACAATTTGCATTGCAGTACAAACTCAATTTAGTTAATAATTATTCATTTTTAAATTTTTGAGTGCAAGAAAAAAAAATGCTACGACATTGATTATAGTAGAAACTGCAATCTAAATTGTTTGAGATTTAATTGAATCTCATGTTAACACATGCTTTAAGACAAATCAAATACAATCCATAGTCGAAGAATTGTCGCAAATTACTTTGAAGTATAAATACTCCAATTAATTTAGCTTTGTTTTACAAAAAAATATATTTAAATCATAAGCCAAACAAAGTCTTAAGTGAGTCAATTGTCATGTGTGATAAGTAACGATATTTTATTTAATTATGTCTACAAAGTAGCTATTCTTTTAGATTGAGATTGTGTTAAATACAATTTGCTTGATTAATTGAACACTAAAACAAAGCCTAATATTAATAGGAAGAAAAAGAAAAAAACTAAAAACTTGAGTGAAAATGTACTTTCTTTTTCTTTTTTTCTTAAAAGGAGATATGTATTCTAAAGCTTATCAGACTGACTTTTAATTAACTCAAAATTCTAAGACCCACCTCTTTGAATGATAAAAAACTAGTGAAGAACAATTATCACAATAGATTTTTGAGCTTAAAACTTCAATTGGGTAGGGCATATGACCGTCACTACTGGCCAGCACTCTAGCAGGTAATTAAAGAAAGGGCATATCTCAAGTTGCATAACATTCCAAGCAGAAAGGGAGAGTCTTATCGAGATAAAAATAGGTGGGGAAGGAGGAGCCATAATTTTGCATTTCGTCAAACACATAAAGTGCAAGCAAGCAAGCAATGTGAGATCATAAATTAGGCATTTTAGCTAGTCAAAATCATTACGTGGATGGACTTTCTGGGTAGCTTCTCTACGGCATCTAGTCCTTTTTCTTCCTTACCTTATCGGCCATGTAGAGTAGAGTAGTAGGCTTCAAATTCAATACGACGACAGCATGCAGTACGCACCCCCCTTTAATTGGGGTGTGAAGGACCGTGTGAAAACTTGATACTGACCCCATTCTGTTTGGGCTTATTTCATTAAAGCAACTCTGCATTTAACACTTTGCCCCTTTCGAGCACTGCATTTATAAAGTAGAGCAACATATCCTCCTTTTTTTTAGTCTTGCTACGGAGATTTAAACAAAAAATGATTTCTTATAAAATGGATAAATAATTAAAGATGCATGAGGAAGATAATACCATTGCACTTTTGTCTCTATATTATGAATGCAAAATCTTATTTTAAATCCATGAAAAGAAAATTTATATAACTACTGTTTAAAACGTTACCACCTTTAAAATAATATGTTAATAAAGTAAGATACTGTCTTTTTTTTAAGTAACAAACACATATATTGATAAAACAAAACAGAAGTACAACACAACACAGAGCACCAACAGTGCTCAACAAAAAATAGATCTCAAAAAGAGAAAAAAATAAAAACAAGACAACACAATCACAATATAATGACAACAACCCCAACTTATCAAAATACATCCACGCATCAAAACCTCATCTCACATCATACATTGGTCCCAATTCTTAACCCGGTCGTTAATGGAAAAATATTCATTAAGCCTATAACCCAATAATTAGAAACTAGCCAACAAGACAACACTATTCCACATATCCTTTGGAGTCCTAGAGATGTCATCAAATATACGGTTATTACGCTCAAGCCAAATCATCCACATTGTTGCGAAATTCGTCGTCCTCATCACTTTAATATGGTTGCCCTTTAGACCACAAATGTGACCCACCGTCAGACATTCCTCACTTGAGGTTGGAAAGGAGAAACCGTCTCCAATTCTTAATTTCCATTCCCTCCATAGTTTCAAGGAGAAAGATCATCTAAAAAAAAGGTGAACTGCACTAATTGCATTATTAAGACACAATGGACAATAATAAGGGAGCAAAGTAATAAATGATAATTTCCTTTGAAGCTCATCACCCATGTTGAGCTTGTTATGGACCATGATCCATCCAAATATGTTTACCTTAGATGAAACATAAGCTTCCTAAATCAAAAGGGCTAAGGAAAATGATGGAAGAGAGGGATCGTCAATCAAAGTCTGAAAAAGGACTTGCAACTGAAATGACCATCAAGTCTCTTTAATGTGTTGTTTTTAAGTTAATTATTGCTTTTGTGGTGAAAATGAGCGAGATAGGAAGGAGACCACCTAAATTATATATATATATATATATATATAAAAGAGACTCAATAATGTATATTTATAGTATTTATAAAATTAAAATTTTTTATTGATGGTGTACGTGCCACTTTTATCATAATTTTAATAATATTTTTTTTTATCAATTAAAAATTTTAATTTTCAATCTATATTATAAATAATTAAGAAATATTTTTGAAACAATTAAATTAACAAACCTTTTTAGTTTCTCTCTTTTTCTTTCAAATGACACCTGGTTGTAACTGATAAAATTTAATTCCTTAAACACCTTTAAAATTAAAATCAAATAAATATAATTATCAATCAAGTGCAACGCATGACATATTTACTAGTATATATTATTTTTTAAAGTAAATATAATCAAATATTGTGTAAGTACCTCGAAAGATATCAAGTATACCTTGAATACTTTTGCGACTCAAAAGCCACCCCCGCGACCATTGAACCAACTTCTTGTCGGTTCAAACCAACACAATTTGTTCACAAAAGATATATTTGTTTATCTTTATAATAGAGGAGCGTTCTTCTCAAAAAATAAAAAACAAAAATAAAAAAAATACACGAGCGTTCATACCCTTGTTTTAAAAAAAAAAAAAAATTCTTATTTAGTAATTAGTTACAGTTATCGCATGCAGTTTACCATTTTGGCAAATAAAAGTTAAATAATTTCGACTAAAGGTCAAAGAGAAAATAACTTTAATTTATAGCTATTTAATAACATGTTCCCTTTTAAAGGTGGGGTCCGTGGGGAGTCGTAGATAGATACAATGAATTGAAATTTTTTTTTTATTAATGAATTGGATTATTGTAAGTATATATTTAAATTTAAGAAAATAATAAAAAAACTAGTTATTAACTTTAATATTTTATGAAAAAAAACCCAAATTCAAGATGATTTATGATTATAGAGTGGCGACGTAAGCTTGTTACCGCAGCATGGAAAGTGTACAGCGACAGTTCAGAGAAGAACTCGGTAGAATTAATAGACCGTTGGTCGCGCCACACATGGATAATCAACATCATTATCAACCCCTTTGTCGAACGTTTAAGGTTTCAGTCAAAACCCGAATAACTCAGCTTAATCCCGATCATACACAACCTTGCAGCCAAAAGGTCCTTAATTTTCAAACTACAGTATTATTAACGGTAATCAAGGCGGGAGACTAAACAAAAAATTTGAGTTTTTGGTGGCTGATTTGTAGAAAAAGTGCTTAACTTAATAATAATAATTAATAAAGCAACCGTACAAAACACCACTCTGCTTCTGCTGCTGCTTCTCATAACTGATAAGCACTGTGCTTTTCTTATTATTATTAGACAGACACAAAGCACTTTCAAATGGTTCTTCCAGAAATTCACCATCACCAACACCGCCTCCTGTTACTTCTGCTACTGCTACTGCTACTGGTCTGCTGTTCCACTACTTGCTGTTTCTTCTTCTTCTACTGGCTGATTCGGTGCGCCGGAGATGTATGAAGCCGCGTGCTCTTCTCCTCTTCCGGCACCGGCACGTCAGCAGCAGCAGCAGCAGCCTCTTGAATCGGAGGAGATATCTCTCTTTCTTCAACATCTTCTTCATTCATCTTCTTCTTCGTCATCGTCATCGTCATCTTCGGCTCGGCAAAAACAGATGTCGTTCTCGGCGTCTGGTTTGTACTCGTCTTCTTCTTCATCGGCGCAATTCGGGAATCTTCCGATGATGGAGAATAATCAGCACCGGTTGTTGCAATTGGTGCGGGTTTCGGAGTCGGAGTTTAGAGTCAGGGACGGAGCGTCAACATCTACGGATGATGAGTCCTCGGCCGGTTTGATTGTTTCGGGTTCCGGTGTTTATTGTCCTCAGCAGGGAATGAAGGAGGCTGCGGGGATCATGTCGTCTGTTGGAGTTAGGGATTGTGATGCGGTGGCTGTTTCGATTAGGAGGAGGAAGCAGCAGCATCAAGCGGTGGAGAACGATCTTGACGAGTTTGATTGCGACAGCGAGGTATTTGTTGTTGTCGGTTTTCTTTGATTTGAAGTTTGTGTTGTTTCTGCAATTCTTGTTGTTTTTTGTCCAGAGTTTTGATTAATTTGGAATGTGGAGTTGATGATGTAGGAAGGAGTTGAGGCGTCGGAGGAGCCTCCGAAGCCTGCTTCTACGCGTAGTTCTTCAAAGCGAAGCCGAGCTGCTGAAGTTCACAACTTATCTGAGAAGGTCCGATTCTGTGTTGTTTTTATTAATGATTTGACTCGGTAGAATTGTGAAGTTTTGATATGTTGGTGTATTTTGTTGATCAGAGGAGGAGAAGTAGAATCAATGAGAAAATGAAAGCGTTGCAGAACCTCATTCCGAACTCTAATAAGGTGAATTAATTTGAGTTTCCATTCCACAGTGTTATTTCAGTTTAGAATGACGTGGAAGGTGTGTGTGATTTCGTGTTCTGTTTATGGCAGACGGACAAAGCTTCGATGCTGGACGAAGCCATTGAATATCTCAAGCAGCTTCAACTTCAAGTTCAGGTGAGAGTTCGCATTGCTAGTGGAACTCCTTTCCCATATATGAGTGTCTCTTGTGTTTGCCATGGCCCCCTTCTGCTGAGATATCTGTCTCAAGTTCCGGTCTTACTATGGCTGTCTTGATGTCTTTAGTTTATGTGAGATTTCTGAGAATGGATTTGAAAGTCTTAATTTGGATCTGCAAGAAGTGTGTTCCATAAATTTCCTTATCCAAATGTGAGCGATTTCATTGTTGTTTGAAGAAGAAATTTTAAACTTTTTGTCAACTGGGAGCTTATGAGCGTGCTTGGATCAGTGTGGGATGACAATCCATATATAAATGTTCTTAATTGGGGTCCCAACGCCAGTGAAGGCTATTTCTCTTTGAGGAAAATTCATTTTTTCTATAACATCCCTTTGACATTCAGAAAAAAAAAATCTTTCTTGCCCCTATACATCAGATTATTGATAATTTTCATGGAATGTCTATTCTTTTACAGAATATTTTGTCTAAACTTTTATTTTTGCTATTTACTGTTAGTCAATGTATATTGTTTATTTGTTTGTATGGATTAAAAATACTTTTAAAAAAAAAAAAATTTGCAAATTGGTTTCAATTAGATTTTGTACTTGTCCTTGGAAGGGGTATTGTCAACATTTTTTTTTTCTGGCTGGAGTATCAAAGATTATGTAGAATCTCAAAGGGTTAATGGATATTGCAGTAGTGATTTGTGTTAATTGATGATTTTACTTGGTATGAAAAATTTACTGCAATCCATTGTGGTTTTTATTCTTTCAACTAATTCCAAAGTTCTTTTGGTTTCCCGGCTTATTTACATATCTATTAAAGAGGGAGGGCTCTCAAACTTTTTTGGATTTCTCTCAGATCTGTAGGTTATTGTCGAGGATCCATTTTAAGGCAATGTTAGGCCTTGGATATATGCTGAGCAGGGAAGTGGTGCCAATGCCTTGCCATCCTGGCTGCCTTGATTACTTGAACATTGATCTCAATATTTCTTTTTGAAGTGTCATAGGTTGTTCACCCCTTCCTCAATTCTGAAGATTGATGGATAAGGTTAATGTGGTTTTGAATATTGTTTCAAGCTCAATAAGCTAGAAATCTGGATGCACAAATTGAGGGGAACAAAGAAGTGAGGTGGCCTTGCTGGAAGGCTGGCATTTTTGACTAAGTGAAAAATGGATAAATTACTTTATTCCCCCTATTTCGTGTCCATAACCCAATAATATCTTGGGGATGGGGGATGAGAGCTTTATCATAGTGGAGGCATGTGGAAAATTCTGAGTGTCCTCAATTCTGATTATCTCCTATTCTAAGTGTTTGAAACCTTTCTACTTGTAAAGGACAACTAGACAAGACCACACAAGATGGATATTAATTTGATTTCTCATTAAGAGATTTGTTTTGGTTTCTATGCATATGATTATGTTACAAATTTACAAGTAGCTAGCTATCTCTATAACTAAACCTTCCACCCAAGAACATGGGTCATCTCCTCGTTGCTTGTGTTCTCTTATCTTTGAAAAGTTTTCCAGATGCTTGTTTAAGAATTTTTGCAAATCTCTTGTAAAATCCTTTGATAACTGAGTTATCCAAAGAAAATATCCCACAAGTAAACTATTTTGGTCGTAGAGAACTAAACCTGCAAGCAATTGTTATAAATTGATTCTATATGCTTCGCTGATTGTAAGAATGTATATCTTTGACTATAAGGTACTGTTCTTGATATATCTTGATTACATGTAAGGTGTTGATAAAATTGCTGCTCAGTCTATTTCGCTTCTACATGGAAAATTATTTGATATGTTCTATTATTTTGGAAATCTTCTTCAAGATTTAAATAACTTCAGCTTCAAATTTGCTATATTTTGAATTGTTGTTAGGCCGGGTGACTTAAATCTACTAAATTCTTAAGTGGTCTTTTTTCTATAGTTTTCCATTTATGAAAAATCTTTTATATTAGAAATTAAGCTCTTCATGTGAACTTTTTCTTATTCATTGTTTATAATGGTACTGGAGCTTTGGTTATGTCAAAGTCTTGGTTTCAAGTCTTTTTGTTGGTATTTTGATATTTTCCATTTGCATGTTATGTATTACTGATAGCTTTGTATAGACTGTATGGCCTCCACCTACTGGCCATACATTTTAGGTCAAGTGGTGTCTAACTGATTCAAGAGGGGTGTTTCTATGTGATTGAAATCAGTTACCTAGAACTTGGGTTTCAAATGTTTAGTGCTTTTATAGTACAAAATGAGTACAGAAAATGTTCAGCCAACCTTAAATTTTATGTTAAAAATCACGAGAACATTAAAATTTTGATTAAATATATTGATGATGTAGTACAAACATGAGGTGATTGGTATGAAATACGCAGGCTTTTGATCCAATGGGCATGCATAAAATTAAAGATTTGGGTCCCATGAATTATTTGCTTGGCATTGTATTGGGCCTGATCCTAGAAGGTTATCTTCATTTCTTGTTGCAAAGATGTTCTGAGCTTGTTACAGGGGATGGGCATGGCTCACTTTTAATTTCTTTTCCACACATATATGTTGATAATAGTGTTGTATGCTTTGTTATTGTATTATATCCATGTCTTTCTAGCAGTACACATGGTTGAGAAATATGGACGGAGTGGATAGTTGTCACCTATGAACATTTGCTGCTCCTAGGCATGTAATAATAGTCATTGATCCTATTATGACCGTGGACTTGTTTAGAATGCTCATTTCTGCTTGCCGTTATTATTTTCCAATCCCATATAATTGCTGCATGGTTAACAGATGTTATCAATGAGGAATGGGCTGAGTTTACACCCTATGTACCTACCTGGAGTACTGCAGCCTCCACAACTGCCTCAGGTGCGAATGGGTTTCAGCAAAGGAAATGGACTGCCCCCACATATGAATGCGGAATCTGGCACAAGGCCTATGAATCAAGAATGCTCGCTTCAGACATCTTTTGGTCCATCTAACCAGTGCACCACCTCGGGCCAGCCGATGGTCATATCCAGTATGGCAAATAATTCCCATTCGGAGACATCTTATGGATTAGATTCACCAGATCGGGTTCATCAAGGTCCATTTCCACTTTCCTCTGCTGCTGAGGTATGTTATAGACAAACCCCTTAAATACAGTTTGTAGTACTCATAACTAACATCTGCTGTACATACTTTGAAGGATATTTTCAAGGAAGATGTCCTATCTCAGCAGCAGTTGCATGTGAACCAGTCTGCAAGGAACCCCTCAGGTTGGTGCTCTTAGCCATGCCATTCTTTTTGTTAGAACTTGGTATGCTAGCTAATGAATCACAACTTTGAAGATGTCTTGCATTTCAACGCAAAGTTCCATGATTCAGTTGATTCTCTCTGCAGACTCAAAGAATACATATTTTGCACTCTTGCAACCTTTTGTCACTTGGATTATTGGTTTATAGTTGTTTTGCGGCTGTCTAATGCTCACTCTAAATTTTGTTGTGAAGGAAGATAAAAGTGAAGGGTTTATGGGAAATGTTTTAGACAGCATATGGGGATATTTTTAGGTGGTAAATTTTTAATATTTGCACTCTCTTACCTTGTATTCTACTTTTGAAAGAAAATAAAATGAAGCCCATGGCTGCATCATCAGTCACTTTTGATGCACGTGGATCTATTCTAGAGAACTCCAACAGTGTTGAAGAATGCCTGCTGCGCGCAGACAGATCTCCAGACATGTTTCCAAAGGATTTAGATGATAACCAAATTTTTGTTCAGCATCTGCACAGGTAAGATTATATTGTTAGAGGCTCATCATTTTCTTAATTATTTCTTCTCCCACCTATGTTCCCTAATGCAAGTCTTAGTTTCTCTTCTTGGGCATAATTTACAAGCTCACATTCAGGAGTACATGTGAACCATGACAATAGCAAGTTCAGTACGATGAACTTTTGAAGGTTGGCAGTCTGGCTTCGAACACCTATCTAACTAATTTCGATCCATGTAGCTGTAAGTATGGAAAGCATCTTTGGCGACTGCGTTGCTCGGTAATACCCTCTATAAATGGTTTGGCTATTTTGAATTTAAAAGCTACGAAACAGAACCGAGGTTTAGCATCAAGTTCATTGACATACGTATCAAACAGGAACTCTGTAAAATAGCTAGCCTACTGAAAGTTGGCTGTGGCTATTGAACTTTCTTCTGGTTGCTGTGTCATCCTTGAGGAGAAAGATCTCTGCACTATGAACTGTATTCCACTTTCTATGGTACATTAACAGAAGTCAAGGAGAAAAAAAATGGCTGAAGGTACTTGACTCATAAATCTTATGAAAACTATCTGCAAGTTTGAATGATCATAATGTTGGAATTAAACTTAGTTAAAAATCTTGAAAAATGCATAATAGCTTTTGCCCTGATTATTGTGCAAAAAAATACTGATTCCGAAAAATCATGCTTTGAGGAAACTAGAAACTTGGAACTTCAAGATCCTAGCTATTGAATCTATGATGTCCCAGCCACACACACACACAGAGACACATGTATATATGTCTATTGGCATCTTGTCTTTCCTGTAGGAAGAGACTTGGATTTTGCTTTTGTTACATATATATAGGTGCCAGGAAATAGTTTCTAGGTTGCCCTAAGAAACAAAGCCATAGAGATGAATGAGCTAGAAGTTTTTATATTGATTGTATATAAATATATATAATTTTTATCTCACTTGGATGAGCAAAATTCCAAGCCGAAATATTTCATTTAACAAGGGCAAGTGAAGGAGGGCGTGGCGTTTTGGAATATGTAAAGAGAGCCACGTTGTTGGATGAAGCAGAATGCGCGTATTCCTTTCTTTCTTCTTTCATTTGCTTCCTTACATTACATGATTAACGAAACGTCAGCGTAATTAAAGCTGAGATAGAAAGAGAGAGGCCGGAAAGAAAAAGTGTGGAAAAGGAGGGACTGGACAACAACTCCATTTGTCTGAAAAAAGCCAAATAAAAGAACCGGTCGACGCTGAGACAAAGGAATTGAATCATTACATATCTCTCTCCGTTTTGCTCCTTCCAAAGCTGCGCCCCTTTTCTCTGTCTTCTTTCCTTGTAAATTCACACTTCCCACTTTTACTACCCTATATATACATTTTAAGGGTAACATACATATATGTTAGGAGATAGATTTCTATTTGTTTGTTTGTTTGTTTTACTGCTTCTTAATTACTAGGGTGTTTGAAACACAATTTCAGTTACCCTTGTCGCGAAAATCTGAGGGTGGTTTTTAGTTCTAGTTTTAATTATTTAGGGTTTAGGTTTATACACACTCGTTCAAGGTTGATTGGAGGTGATTAAATGTGAAATAAGTGCTTTGTCATAGGAATTAATGGCTTTATTTTTTATTTTTATTTTTAATTTATCTTTTCGAAGGGCAAGGACGCAACGTCACACCATGACTATAGCAAGATTTTTGATTCTCTCTTCCCCATTAAAGACTAAAGAGGCTGTTTTGTAAAAATGCGGAAACCCATGACATCCAGCTTCGAAAGAATAAATGCCCGTTCAAATAAATATTAGCAACGAACAGAGTGTTAGTTTAACTTAATTGGTTGAAAAATTGAATATAAGTGAGATTAAGGTTCAGGTCTCGAGTTTGAACCTGAATGTGTTTTTATTTATTTTTGTTGGGAGGGTTAGTTCAAACGCTTTTGTTATGTTTATGCTAAAAAAATGTAACTACATCAGTCATAATTATTAGATGAATGAGTGTTACATATCTCGAAGTGTGTAATAAATAAAACATGGTGTTTGAGTCTTATATAGATAAGTTTATTTCAACTCGGTGATCAGAACAAGAAGTGTTTTTTTTTTTGACTGCCAAAAGATAAAGTATTTTTTTGGTAAAATTTTATTGGATAAAAATATGAAAGACGCAGATTCAAGTAGCTACCTATGTATTTAGGGAATAGTTTCGCTGAATTGAGTTGAGATTTTTTCATTTCATTAAAACATAAACACATCAAGTAGAAAGGAGGGAGAGAGTGGAGAAGAAGGGCTGGAAGATAGAAACAAAGAGAAAAGTTTTTTCTTCTCCAAAAAAAAAAAAGAAAAATCTTGGCAAAATAAAGGAAAAGAAATGGAAAATATTCCTTTAAATAAAAGGGAATGAAAGTTAACGGCCAAATCATTCACCCTATGAAGAAATGCTGTATTGCGTGACGCCTCTACGTTTCTTGTTCACTCTGCTACCCACTTCCGTTTCTTTGCCCCTCCTTCTATTAATATTTACCAAATTGCCACCAAGATCGTCTTAGAGATATGCTGTATTTTAATTTCTCCTGTTTCATGCATGCATGTCGTATCTATTAATCTTAGATCATGTAATTATAGTATGAGGACAGAAATTTAAATCAAAACTTTTAACCATTTACAGTGAATTAATTAAGATCAAAAGTCGTCTAAGCATTATATATTAACAAACGTATATACAATATGTGTAATTACAATCATAACTCAAATGTAATAACTTAAGTGGAGTTCTAATAATTAGTATTATCAAGCTTAAGATATTTTAATAATTGACAAACCCTTCTATTTCAATTTTTTATTATTTAATTTTTAAATCAAGCTTTAACTTATAACAAAAACTCAAGTTTTTTAAGTGCTCATTATATGGGCATCTAATAAATGCCTTCAGTGTAGCTATTTTTGGTTATGCTTAATAAAGTTTTGAGGTTGTTAAGAGATCAACAAGCACAGGTTAGATTAGATTCTCCCATTAGTTTTTGATAAATACAGAAGAAAGAGGAAAAAAGCTTAAGATCTTACATAAATTAATTAATATGTTCCCTAGCAGATTTTCTTTTTCATAATTTTTTTTCTTTTTTTAAGAGATAATTAAGGTTGTATTTGGTTAATGATTCGAAAACTAGAATACAACTCAAAAAGTGAAAATTCAGAAAGTAACATTTGGTCATTTCCTGAAAACAACATATTTTTTTTGAAAATTTCGGGAAATTGTTCTCGGGTTTCAACCAATCAAACACGTTTTTTGTGTTTTCAAAATTTTAGATACTAAAAAACTGTATATAAATCATAAACCAAACCCAATTTTAAGATGTTGCAAATGTACTGTTGTAAATTAAAAGGGGATAATGTTAATTTGTTGAGTGATAATGAGTAGAATTATATTCTTTCTGGCTCTTTGCTGTTTTGGTTGCAGCAGCTGAAAGCTAGCTAATGATTAGAAGAATCTCAGTCGCCAGCTGCTACGTTAGTAGAGAACTGAATTAAAGTTGCCCCCCCTGCCCTGCCAGGAAGCTGCACTGCACTTCACTTCCTTTCTTGCCAATTGCCATTTCTTGTATATATAAGACTAAAACCACAGGCTTACATTCCAAACCCACCTCACCCATCCACTTTACATGTTAATACATTTAATTTCATCTTCTTATACCCTTCTTATACACATGTTTACAGAAGGTCTCGCTTAATCGATCTATTATTTGAATTCCCATAATATTGTTCATTCTAAATTATTACCCTTTTTTCATGCCTTTTCAAGTAATTTAAGGGTATACTTATTAATGCAAAATGTTTCTGAGAAAATTATAATGTACACTTATATAGCCTTACTTCCACATTGGAGACAGTATTGTCTCTTGATTCGAACCCGTGACTATATAGCAATCCTAAATTTGTGTATACATCAAAGGCCCGCTCGTTCGCATTTATAATTAATTTCATTATAGGGTAATTAAATAAGAATTAGAAAGAGTAGATTACATATAAATTAGAAGGGAGAGCGGTTTCATGGGTGTATAGATGAAGAAGAGAGGAGGGACCCGCTAAAGGCAGAAGAAATGTTAGAAGCACGCGCGTTGGTATCCGTTTTTGTTTGGGAGCTGATAACGGCATTGCCTTATGATTGTATTTTGGGTTCTTTCTTTCAGTTCGAATCATCATTTCTCTCTCTATTCTTTTTTCTAAAACGCCTCATCTCTCTCTATATATATTCTATGTATCAACACATATATTCTATATATCAACACCCTTCTTCTTCGCCAAGCTTCATGTCTATATATATATATATATATGTATATATTTATATATAGGTTCCAATCTCAGTACTCTCTATATATCAATATATCCTCATCCATTAATTCATCTTCATATATTTGATATATAGTTAGAGACCCATATAGTTATAAATTCATTATGTCTGAAGATCAGGTTGGGGAAGGAAGCTTCCTTCAATGGGAGAACCATTCATGGCCTTTCTCTAGTTCTGATAATTCAGGTAGATTAAGTACTCCTGATGATGATCATCATCAGATGATTAAGTATAATTCGGCAGGCAAGAAACCATTGTTAATGGATTTGAGTTCTAGTAGCCCTACTCCGACGGCCACACCTGCTCCGACGCCAACTGCGGTGGCAACAGCGGCGGCAGCAGCAGCAGCATCGTCGAAGCGTAGAAGAGCCAGTAATAAGATTAGTAGTGGAAATGGTGGTACTGTTAATATTGAGTCGAAAAATAATGAGTGCAGTACTAAAGGTAGTAGTGGTCATGAATCGGATCAGGAGATTCATATATGGACTGAGAGAGAGAGAAGGAAAAAGATGAGAAATATGTTCTCTAATCTTCATGCTTTGCTTCCTCAGCTTCCTGCCAAGGTATATATTAAACTTAATTTAATTCCTCTAATTAACAAATATGATAACCTAAAGTTTCTCTTTCTTTGTCTCTCTCTACTCTTTCTTGTTCTCTGGGTGTGTGTGAAAATGGCTGTTCAGGTTTCATTTTTTCTCTTTCAAAGATGCTGCAAATTATTAATGAGAAAATTAATTTTTTGATGCGACTGGAAAGATACTGGATTCTTGAAAAGGAAGCTGTTTGGGTTTTACATTTATTTGCAATCTGATATATATATATATATATATAGGGAGATTTCTTTCCAAATATTACAGCAAATGGGTCCCAACCAAAATTTTCCATGTTTTTTTTTTCCTCAATTAGAGTTGCCCGTTTACATACAGAAGATGACTAAAGAGGGGTCATGATCATATCTTTCAAAAGAGAAACCATTAGGTTTAAAAGAATGCTTTTAACTTGGTTCTTTACTCCGTTGCTTCTTAATAATTTTTATTGGGAACTTTGATGGGTATCTGCAGCTGCTTCTTGAATTAGTATTGTTGCACTTGCACTTGCACTTGCACTTGCTTCTCCTTTCTTCTCAAAAATCCATCTAATCATGAAGTAACAAAATTTGAAAAACAGCTATGTATACCTTCATGATCAAATCCAAGGTACCCGAAAAAAAAAAAAGTTGACCTTGAGGGTTTTGATTTAATATAATTTGGGGAGAGATAAATCTTGAACTAATTAAATGCACATCTAGAAATAGATTTATAGTTTTCCTTTTCCTTTTTGCTTAAAAGTAAATTAATGTACTTTTCCCATTTTTTATTTATTGGATTTTATGAATTGGAGTTTGTAATCTTTAAAAGATCTTGGAGTACTATTAGTTTCTGATCAAATCACACTTCAGATATTGTTTCCTATACTTTCACATAATCATCTTTAATATTTTCCCATTTGGCTTGCTGGCAGGCAGACAAATCCACCATCGTTGATGAAGCAGTGAATTACATCAAGACCCTCCAACACACTCTTCAGAAACTTCAAAAACAAAAACTAGAAATGCTGAGAGGTGCAGCAACAATAGAATTTGAGCCATCAATACTATCACAAACACCTAGAAGCAACTCAAGAGAGGCCTTTTTGGCCGACCAGGTTTCTTCAAGAAACTTGGCGGTAGTGAGCATTAATATTAATGACAACAGTACTACTACCAACTCATCTTCAGCTCGTTCTCTTTCGGCTCCTTCCTTTCCTGCTTGCTTGCAAACATGGTCTTCACCTAATGTTGTTTTGAGTATTTCTGGCGATGATGCACAGATTAATGTCTGTGCATCTAAGAAGGCAGGGCTATTGGCTACTGTTTTTTACGTGCTAGAGAAGCATAAGCTTGAAGTGGTAACTGCTCACATTTCCTCTGATTATTACAGGAGCATGTACATGATCCATGCCCATGTAAGTTATTTGATTTTCATGCCTTACTTTGCTTGTTTACATATTAATAAATTGTAATAGAGAAGGAAAATAATTTAAGTCCTCGGGTGCCAAACTCATCTTGTTCAGCTTGTTTACTTCTGTACTTGAGTCCCTTCCATAATCTTACAGTGTATTGGGGCGATTCTAAGATGATCTATTGAACTTGGACTCTGTGTATACACCAGCTGAGCTTGGCACTCGAGTTCTTGTGAGACCATAGATTAAAAAAAAATTAATTTCTTTAATTAATTTCATTAATGGTAGTATAATATATTGTATCTTGATCATGCTGTTTTGGTTCAACATTAAAAAAATAGTTCTTTAAAAAATCAAATTTTTAAAAGGAAACCATGGATCCATGAAAACTATTTTTAAAAATAGCTTTTCAGTTTTCATTATATTAAAACAATCTGAGCAAACACTTATAAAAAAAATATTTGTTTTCAAGAATAGAAAACTATTTTTAAATTCTATTTATACCATAAATGGGCCTGGCCTAGTTAACTTCCTTATAATTTGAAATTTTCTGATCTTGGGACTTGGTGTTTGATTGTATATATGCAGGCAAATAGAACTTGTCATCAATTTCAGGAGGCATTGTCAGTAGAAGAAATATACAAGCTGGCTGTTGGGGAGATAATTTTCTTGATCTCTTCCTTATCACCATGAAAGTGCTTTTTTTCAACATCAGTACTGGAGAGCTAGCTTAAAATTATACATATACAAGGTGAGAAAGAGAGAGCACACTCATCGATCAGTACCATTTTGCAATGTGAAGGGGAATATTTAATCTAAATGTTTATCATGAATATGGTATGTGAGAATTTAAACTATAATTAATCCCTTATATGAAAAAGCCTTTTGATCATTTTTTATGCTATAAGCAGCTTGTAGTTGAGTTTAGTAGCTATATGTAGCTGCACATATATATATAAGCTTTAATCAGTTGTCTCCATTAAATGCATCTTTTTCTTATTGAGGTATACAGATGACATGCCACACACACACACACACACCTTTTAATAAAGGGAGAGAAGGGTATTTCCTTATTAGATTCGCTTATACTAATTAATATTCATTCTTTACTTTTCCTCTTTTAGTTACAAGAATCTTAATTAGTACCCACTTCATTCCTACATGCAGTACTTGGATCTTTTCAAATTTGAATTAGACAAAAAAAAAACGGACATGTTTTCGACACTCATGATCTGCTAGCACAAGATTCCTGTTAGTAATAGATGGTAACAATAAAAGTAAAGATAGACTTAAAATAACATGGACAAAATAGTTAACTAAGAAAGATCTAACTTTTTATAATTTTAATACCTATTTAACCCTTAATAGAACAGAATAGAAGAAACGTATTCATATAGCCGATCTCATTTAATTGAAAAAAGGCTTGTAATTATAGGCCAATCAAGGAAGTGATCTTAGAATGAAGCCATTTTTCGTGTTTATGTAGCATACTACTCCACTTAAACCTCATTTAAGATGTATATGATGCATTTTAATGCATTTAAATAAAAGGCATTGTTGGAATAAATTTGGAAATTAATAAGTAAAATTAATTCAATGGTTAATTAATTATATTTATATTAACATTTTCTTTAATCAGCCAGCTAGTTTGAGATAATAATAATAATAAATTTTTAAAAAATTCTGAATTATTGTGAGAATCAGGAAGCTGATGTAAAGTGCACAAAAAGATTGCAAGTTTAGCTAGTAGCGGATTGTAAAGGAAAAAGAAGAAAGATAGAAGATGAAAGCCATAAAACCAGTGCCAGTAGAGAAAAATTGAGAGAAAAGTGCCAAATATATTGAGGGATTCTTGTCCTGATGTTGCATATCATGCCCACATGAGAAAAGTTGTTCAAGCAGTTCCTTTACAACCAAGTGCTTTGTTAGATGATTATATGTTCATTTTAGCAATTACATGGGCTTAATTATTGTTCAAGAAGTCTGCTGATGATCAATTTAAAGTGTATAATTCTTGGAATAAATGTTATTAATGTTAGTATAATTAATCAGCAAGACGTTGTGTCACGACGCCCCTGACCTAGGCTGACGTCATGACCGACATAGTATACTATACACTGTACATACCCGTATATAGTAGATAGTATACTGTCAGCCTTCACATAGTCTCATAATCATTCTCAAAATTTTCAAAAATTTCGGCAGCATATCCCCATAAAATGACATTTCACAAAACCTGATATATCACAAATCAAATCATCTCCATATTTATACTCATTCCATCAATGTATACCATAATTCAAAATACCATCATTGTCATTCGTTAATCAAACATTCCATTGTCCAAGTATATATATATATATTATCATTGTCAAATATATTAACAATCCAAAATAACTATTGATATCTTATTTTTCCAAAATAACCCCTATAGATGGTAATACATATATAAGATGTGTGATAATTATATATATATATATATATATATATATATATATATATATATATATATATATATATATATATATATATATATATATATCAATATATATATAAACATGTAACCACTTATTGTAAAACATACGTACATCAGCAATGCTACGTCCTAGTCACGTGCTGATTACGCTCAAAGTTTTCCTTTTCCTTTTGCTTCTGTACTTGTATTGGTGAGGAAAATGGGGTGAGCAAACAACAGCTCAGTGAATATAGTTCTTGACATGACAATCGCATGCATTTTAGGAAACATGGCATATCAAATCGTTTAAATTAAAACACTTCAAAAGCACATATGCACCATTCATCAAAATAATATACATGCACACAATATATAGTTTATGCTCATTCATAAAAATTTTATCATCTCCCTCCTTCAAGGCAAGAGAGCGGGTCTAACCCTTGTATGACGGTACAAGGTAGCCACAGTCTCTCATTACCCAATTCACAGTCATTTCAAATATCGCAACCCTTGTTAGGACGGGCCTACTGACAATGAGGTTTCGCAAAACCTTATCCGGGTCTAATTCCTAACGAAATAACATTATTATAAGCTCCAATTCCTAAAATGTAATACCCTGTTTCAAAAACCAACAAATGAATAAACATCCTTTCTGCAATACGTTAATCAAGAGAGATAATGAAAACGACAAAACCACACGAAAGCGAAGTAAAGGTAGAACAAAAATAATAGAGACTCAAAGTGAAGAGTGGGAAAAAGGACATAGATTATTACTACGATCATCAAGCTAATTAGAAGCAAAGAAATTAGCTCAAGGACTCGAAATTTCATAAAAGGAATCGAACATAACAGAAAGATATATCAAAAGAAATTAAAATCACCAAGCGCAAAAGGGAAAAGAAGAAACCATAATCGTTAATGTTTCAAAAACACATACCCAAAGAACAACAATCATGTCGGAGTCACTAAGCCTCTCCTCATCCTCCAAATCTAGCAACACATCAACAAAATCACCCCCACTGTAATACCTAGAAACATGATCCGGAAATCTCGCCGAGATCTCGCCGAAAATCTTTCGCTCTCGCTCTTTAAACCCAATCGCCGAAAACAACGCACGACCCCTCGAAACCATCTTCTCTTCTCTCTTCCTTCCTTGCCGCTGCAACTCCGCCACCGATCCCATCTCGCCACCGCCCTCTTTTCTCTTCTCCGCCGCGGATCTCGCCGCCGCCGCCTTCCTCTCCTCTTCTCGGCCACAGATCTCGCCTCTCTCTCTCTTCTCCGCCACAGAACTCGCTCTCACTTCCGATCTCTTGTCACCGATCTCTCGATCTCTCGGTCTCTCGCCCCCGATCTCTCGCCCTCACTCTCTTCTTCTTCTTCTTCTCCTTTTTCCCTATCCTCTTCCCTTTCCTTCTTTTTCTCCCTTTCCCATGTCCGCCCTGCAACTCAAAGTAATTTCATTTTACTTTATTTTATTTTATTTTTGTTTTAAGCAACCAACATGATATGTTATAAAATACATTTATATATATATATATATATATATCATACACAATACCACATACATACTTCCCTGTTTTTCTTCCTTCCGCCCTCCTGCAACTCATTTTATTTTATTTTACTTATTTACTTTTTCTTTTTCTTTTCTTTTCTTTTAAACAACTAACATGTTATATAATACGTATATATACATATATCATACATACAATATCACACATACAAGTGTATTTTATTATTTTTATTATTTTTTTTAGCAACCAAAATGTTGTATAATATATTTATATATATATATATCATACATACAATACATTATTATTTTTTTAAACATTGCAATTCAAGTATTATTAATTTTTAAGCAACCAAATGTTATATAATATATTTATATATATATCATACATACAATACGTTATTATTATTTTTTTAACCATTGCAATCAAGATATTATATAATATATTTATATGTATCATACATATATTTTTTTACCAAGTGTTATTATTATTTTTTAAACATTACAACTCAAGTGTTATTATTTTTTTTTAGCAATCAAAATGTTATATAATATATTTATATGTATCATACACTTTTTTTTTTACCAAGTGTTATTATTTTTTTTAAACATTGCAACTCAAGTGTTATTATTTTTTTTAGCAACCAAAAATGTTATATAATATATTTATATATATATCACATATTGTATTATATCATGTTATACTATACACATCATTATATCATATCACAAGGCACTATAATATGTTATTATATATATATATATATATATATATATATACTTAGTTTAAACATCCAACCACTATATATATATCTACACTCATAATTGAGTAATTATATTAAAAAACGTAATATGCATGTACAGGTTGATTACCACGCGTGACGAGGAATTTAAGTAATTTGGAATTTAGCGATTCAGATGAGAATGATTCTAGGCCTTCATAATATTTTATTTGATATATAGATAGGAATGTTAAATTAATTAAGTCCATAGTATTATTAGATTGCTTATGCATGCCTATTGTACATGATTATATGTATGCAATGTTGTGATTGTTTAACAATGATGATATATGTGTTAACATCTGATCAAATGATAATTAGATGCATGAAATTCATGTGGTAGTGGAATTCATTTATAAATTATAATGCCTGATAATGAAATGTATGATTTGGAATATTGGCATAGTGAATGCGTGAACACTATTATAATTGACCTTGTAACATGATACCATGTGTAGTGGAGTTGAATATATTTTATGAATGCACTTAATATCGTGCTTATACCGTACGCATGACGTGACATCACTAAAGAATACGATTAAGATCAGAATCACACATATGGGGCAGTTATTCTAAGGAATATCGCCAATGTTCTAATTTTTGGGCTGTGCCACCCTGAGTTTGATTTTCTAACGGTACGTGATTTGGAACGTGATGAAATTATCGACTCAAACAATCTAATGTTGCAACGATTAATGTGTGAAACTTGTTTGTAATGTTCTTGTGTATGTATCACAATAAAATATTGTGAATTGTTTAGATGACCCACTGGGCTCTCAAGCTCACCCCTAAATTTTTATATGCAGGTGCTTAGGAGAATATAATTGCGAGTTCGTGACATAGTGCAGAGTAGTAGGGGTGGGTTAATTAATTAGTATTATGAGACTGAATATTTTCATTTAATTTTTAAAGGTTTATTATTCAAACGAATTGTATTGATAATTGAAATTCAATGAATATTATTATGGTCAGTAAAGACCCTGTAATTTATTTCACGTGTGAATGCCTTGGAATAGAATTCATTAATTCTATTTGATGATTGTATTTTAATGTTGTGTCCATAATGATTGGACAAGGGCAAGTATCATCGTATGAAGATAACAATTTTATGAAGAATTAAAGGTATTCGTTTATCTTAACCAGTAAGTCGGATGGAAGAATATAAACTCATAGTTTTGCAAATCTTATTATTTATAAAATGGTTATGGGTTAAGATAGACGGATACGAGTAACGTCTCGATTTTTAGTGATATTTTATATAAAAGTAAAATATTCATTATCTTACAAAAAAAAAATTAGTTTTGAAAATCGGGGTGTTACATAAAATCAGTTTGCATGATCACTAAAAACTCAATGCATTACCTAAACATGCATACAATCAAACAGTTTATATGCGTACATGTCATACAAGAACCAAATCAAGAAACTATATTCACAGTGGTTACACGGGGTTTCTAAGCCAATATATCCTCTCAAATCGAGCAACAATAAACGTCCATCATAATTGCTTCCTCAAGAGCATTTATCCATGCACTTCAACGTATGTATTTAATTAAAACTACGGGGTGTTACACGTTGAAACTCGGCTGTTGGTGCAAGATTTGACCAACACTAATATGATGATGAGGTAGAGGGAATGTAACACCCCGATTTTCAAAACTTAATTTTTTTTGTAAAATAATGAATATTTTAATTTTATCGAGAAAATATCTAAAAATCGAGATGTTAATCCTATCTGTCTATCTTAACCCATAATCATTATATAGATAGTAAAATTTGCAAAACTATGAGTTTATATTCTTCCAACAAACTTACTGGTTAAGATAAACGAATACCTTTTTTTTTTCTTCATACCAAGGACCACATAATTCCACTATACAAATTTTTGTAGTGAATTATGATGGTACTTGCCCTTGTCCATCCCTCATGGACACAATAATTTAAATACATCCATCAATAGGATTCAAGTCCAAGGCATTCACACGTGAAATAAATCACAGGGCCGTTACTAACCGTAATAATGTTCATTGAATTTCTATTGTTAATACAATCCGTTCAAATAATAAACTTTTAAAAATTAAATAAAATATTCAGTCCTATCACCACAATACTAATTAATTAACCCACCCCTACTATTCTGAACTATGTCACGAACTCGCGATTTTATTCTCCTAAGCACTTGCATATGAAAAATAGGGGTGAGCTTGATAGCCCAGTGGGTCATCTAAACAATTCACAATATTTTATTATGATACATATACAACAACATTACAAACAAGTTTTACCCATTAATCGTTGCAACATTAGATTATTTGAGTCGAGAATTTCATCACGTTCTAAATCACGTACCTTTAGGAAATCAAACTCAGGGTGGCACAGCCCAAAAATTAGAACTCGTTGGCGATATTCATCATGAATAACTGCCCCATAATAAACATTGGCGATATTCTTTAGAATAACTGTCTCATATGTGTGATTCTTATCTTAATCGTGTTCTTTAGTGATGTCACCTCATACGTACGGTATAAGTATGATATTAAGTGCATTCATAAAACATATTCAAACTCTACTGCACGTGGTAACATGTCACAAAGTCAATTATAATAGTATTCACGCATGAACTTTACTATGTCAATATTCCAAGTCATACATTTCATTATCAGACATTATAATTTATAAATGAATTCAACTACCACATGAATTTCATGCATCCAATTATCATTTGATCAGAATAAAAATCATATTGACACACATATCATAATGGCTAAACAATCACAACATCGTATATATAAAATCATATACAATAGGCATGCATAAGCAATCTAATAATACTATAGACCTAATTAATTTAACATTCCTATCTATATATCAAAATAAAATATTATGAAGGCCTAGAATCATCCTCACCTGAATCGCTAAATTCTAAATTACTTAAATTCCTCGTCACGCCTAGTGCTCAACCTGTACACGTATATTACGTTTATTAATATAAATACTCATAAGAACGATTATGAGTGTAGAGATATATACATATATATAGTGGTGGGATGTTTAAACTAAGTATATATATATATATATAATAACATATTATAGTGCCTTGTGATATGATATAATGATGTGTATGGTTTATGGTATAACATGATATAATACAATATAAGGTGTGGTGGTTTTGAAAAGGTGTGATATATAATATAATATATAATAGGTGTTAATATGATATAATATAATATGTGGTATATATATAAGGTGTGGTGATGTGTGGGGCTTTTTGAAAAGGTGTGATATACATATAATATATAATAGGTGATAACATGATATAATATAATATGTGGTATATATATATAAGGTGTGGTGATGTGTAGGGCTTTTTAAAAAAGTATGATATACATATAATATATAAGAGGTGTGTGTGCCGTTGGACGTTTAAAAAAAAATTAAAATGGAATAGTGAAATAAAGAAGAAGGAAGGCGTTAATGGTGGTGATGTGGCGCGGGGAACAGAGCAAACATAGAGAATGGATGGAAAAGTGGAAAAAGGAAGACAGAGAAGAGAGAGGGGGTCTTGCGCAGCTGGGTTTAGAGAGAGAGAGAGGGAGAGATAGAGAGAGATTCAGAGCGAGGGAGCGAGAGTGAGAGATCGGGGAGTGGCTAGAGCAGGGAAGATGGCGGGGAAGAGAGAGAGAAAGAGCGGTGAGATCAGGGGAATGGCGGAGGAGAGAAGAGAGATAGGGCGGCGAGATCAGGAAGCAGAGGGAGATGGCGAAGCTCAAAGCGACGTTACTAGCGGTGGTGGTGGCGCTGGTGGCTGTGGAAGTGGAGGCGGAACTGCCGGAGTGGAAGTTCAGATGAAGCAGAGTGGGAGGGGTTTTTGACGAAGGATCAGAGCAGGGAGAAAAGGCAGTCGTGTTGCTGCTTCTGCTGTTTCCATGGCAGCCGAGAAACAGAGCATCGCCATGCTCTGATTCACTCTCTTCTTTCCGGCTATCGGCTACATTAATGGTAGTGAAAACAGGGGATCGCTGTGGTGCGAAGAGAAAGAGAAAAGAGAAAAATAAAAGAAGAGGAGAAGTTGCTCACCGTGGTTACTGTTGCGGATTCTTGCTCGCGTGCTTTAGTTACTAGTTCGTGAGAGAAGAGAGACAGAGAAGAGAGCGGAGAAAGAAGAGAGAAGCGAGAGGGTTTCGAGAAAGAGAGGGGGTTTGTGCGATTGAGTTTTGAGGTTCAGGCGAGGCGCGATTTGGGTTTTGAAAGAGAGGGTTGGGTTTTGTGCGATTGGTTTCGAGACGATTAGGTCTCAGCGATTGAGTCGCAGAGCGAGATTTCAGTGAAATTGTAGCTGTAGAGGGCAAGATTTCAGCGAAAGAGGCGCGATTGGGTTTTGAACGAGAGAGGCGATTTTTCAGGATTGCAGTGCGAGATTTTAGCGGAGAGGGCGAGGTTGCGGATTGAAGAGCGAGATTGCAGCGAGATTGGCGCGATTGGGTTTTGAAAGAAATGCGATTTTGCAGGGCGAGTGAGATTGCAAGATCGCAATGCGATACCGTCGAAAGCGGTGAAGAAGGTGAGAGATTTCAGGCGCTTTTTTTTTTCTTCAGGGGGATTACAGGGAACAACGCTGATTTGTTTTGGAACTTGTTGGAGAATTAGTTTGGATGTTGGAGAATTAGTTTGGATGTTGGAGATGACGATCTGAAAAAGAAGGAACATAAAATATAAGGCTATTGTGAAGAACACCGGTGTAATGTTGGTCAAGGACCCTTCGTTGCTTAAACACCAACCAAAGATTTGACAACCTGACAGTTATAGGAACTAATGTGGCCTATAGCTCGGTGTACCGAGATATGGTCCAACACCGGCCTAAACAAAAACCATATATAGCATGCATCTAATAATTCATTTTAGATGCATATATAATGGGGCTGTTAGAAAAATACAAATAAAAATCATTGTAAATTATTGGAAAGCATGTGGTTTATATCATTTGTGTTAATTTGGATTCGTCTTGTCAAATCTCTACAAATCATAGAGTGTTATCATGCTATATGCACCGATAATTATAAAGTCTGTAGAATATTATGTTCATTTCTCTGTTTTCTTCTTCAATTCTTAAAAAACTTAAGTTTTTGGATAAGCCATGAAAATAAAATTTTCTACCTAAAGTAAAAGTACCCCGCGCCAAAAAATAAAAATAAAATTCATATATGTTTTTATTTATTTATTTATTTTTCTTCAAATGCAGATATCAAAAACCCAACTTCTACCAATAATAGATGTGAGTTAATAAAAAAATAAGAGAAAAACAAGCAAAGTCAATCATCAAACACTATTTTAATAAAATAATTCCACAGCATACCAAAAGGTTTCTCCCCAGTATTAACTGAACTTAAGAAATACATAATATTTTATGTCATATTAATTAATCCCACCCATTATCAGCAAAACTATATTCAAAATGTCACTTCCCTTACCAACTTTATACCTCCTCTATTCAATTGTTGCAATCATCATAATAAATCAAACTTTATTTATTTATTTAATTCTCATGATTCCTAACTACAGATACAAATCACCGACTTTGTCTTTCTTAATTCCATCAATCTATGCAAAAAAAAAAAAAAACAGTGAGAAAATCCAACAAAGAAAACAAAAAATCTCCAAATGAAATCCAACCACGGCATCATCTCCCACCACCATTAATGTACATACCCTTGAGCTTGAGAAGTTAAAAAATACAAAAACATAAACAAGTGGAGGGATCTTATAATTCCAAAGGGTCCTATCATGACAGCTGCTGGCTGCTACTTTCATTCTTCCTCCTCCAAAAACCCACTCACTTGTCACTCCTCTTCCTGCTTTATCTTCTCCTCTTCTATCTATGTCTCTTGTGTAATAAAAATTCCCAAATTTCACAACTGAAGAACAAGAAGAAGAAGAAGAAGAGGAGGAGGTGGAGATGTCTGACTACAAATCTGCGTTTCTGAACGATCAATTATCAAAAAGAACCTCAATTTTTGGCCTACGATTGTGGGTAGTTCTTGGAATTTGTCTTGGAGCCACTTTTGTTTTAATTCTCTTCTTAATATCCCTCTGGTTCACATCAAGAAGGAACAGCAGCACTTCTTCTTCCAAGAACAGTTCTTCACAGAAACCAAAAATCCCAAATGTGTCAAAAGAAATCCAAGAAATCAGAATTGATCATGCCCGGAACCACCCAATTCTCAATCACCATGATTCCAACAACAAGCCTAACTTAACCGAAAACCCATCAAACCCACAACCGGAATTAGAATCAATAGGCCCAATTGAGGGCCAAGCTTTGCTTCTTCATCCAGAGGAGGAGAATCCATATGGTGGGCATCCCAGAATTCACATTGAAATTGGGAAGGATCACCGGATTTCGTACCCGGAACGGCCGGTCGCTGGCGGCGGCGCTGGTGGGTCGTTTCATGGGAGTGGGGAGGCTCGGTCTGGTGATCAGGCTGCCATTGCAGTTCCTGAGGTTTCTCATTTGGGGTGGGGGCATTGGTACACTCTTAGGGAGCTTGAAGATGCAACAGGCGGGTTTACTGACGAGAATGTGATTGGAGAAGGTGGGTATGGGATTGTTTACCGTGGCGTTTTGGAGGATAAGACCCAGGTTGCTGTCAAGAATTTGCTCAACAACAGGTGCTTTCTTGCTCAATTTTATAATTTATCTACCATTTTGAGATTTAACTTTTGGATGGAATGGCTAATTTTCACAGAGAACCCAATTTGGAACGTCACAAATTGACATAAATCTTTTACTGGTTTGATCAATTTGTGGGAATTTTAGTGTGAATTTGAGGGTTTCAAATGCTAAACTTGGAATTCTGATAATTGGGTACTTGTTCTTATTTTAGGGGACAAGCAGAGAGAGAATTTAAGGTTGAAGTTGAAGCAATTGGAAGGGTGAGGCATAAGAATTTAGTGAGGTTACTTGGTTACTGTGCCGAAGGAGCACATAGGTACTTTGTTCTATATATATGTTAGTTTTACTCTATCTTCCTAATTGTGTCTGAATATAGGATAAGAGATAAATTCCCTGGTTTTCTTGTTTGGTGTTTGTTTTTAGAATGCTTGTTTACGAGTATGTAGACAATGGGAACTTGGAACAGTGGCTTCATGGAGATGTAGGTCCTTTGAGCCCTCTAACATGGGAGATTCGGATGAACATTGTTCTTGGAACGGCAAAAGGGTATGACCTGTGATTTTTTTTAGTTCGTCTTTGTTTCATGCTCCCTGTGGTAATGTTTGCTGAAGCTGAACTATTTAATGAATTTGCAGGTTGACATATCTTCATGAGGGGCTTGAACCTAAGGTTGTTCATCGTGACGTTAAATCGAGCAACATTTTACTTGATAGGCAATGGAACTCTAAGGTATCTGACTTTGGACTTGCAAAACTATTGGGCTCAGAGAGGAGCTACGTCACAACCCGTGTGATGGGAACATTTGGGTTGGTTCAAATTAACCTCTATTTTATGTGTTCAAGCAGTGCTGTTGAATTTACCATGAATTGCGTTGCAATTGCTGGAAGTAATGGCATTTTGCTTATATTTTGTAGATATGTGGCTCCTGAGTATGCTAGTACTGGGATGTTGAATGAGCGAAGCGATGTATACAGTTTTGGAATTCTAATTATGGAGATAATTTCCGGGAGAAACCCAGTTGATTACAGCCGGCCTCCGGGTGAGGTAACGTATATAGTAAATTGTCAACATTGGTTTTTTGATATGCTTAATTCTTCAGTTCCCCTTTATCTAAGCAAAAAATGCTAGAATGCATTGTTCTTACTGCAAATCTGATTTGCAGGTGAACTTGGTGGAGTGGCTTAAAACAATGGTCAGCAACCGGAATGCTGAGGGGGTTCTGGATCCAAAGATAACTGTGAAACCTTCTTCAAGGGCATTAAAGAGGGCTCTTTTAGTGGCTCTGAAATGTGTAGACCCGGATTCACAAAAGAGACCAAAGATGGGGCATGTAATCCATATGCTTGAAGCTGATGATTTCCCCTTCAGAGATGTATGTCTACATCCTTTAATTTCAAGGCTCTATGCTTTTTATTTTACTTGTAGACTAAAGGCCCTGATTGGTACAGCTTTTGACGCTCAACCAAACAGGGCCTAAGTATGTGAATAATTTTACCTTCCAGTCTTATCAATAACTTTGGACTTGCAAGGAGAGCCAAAACATATGCCAGCTTTGTTTGAGATATATTCTTATATGATGTATCATCTCATTCCTTCTCCTCCCTCCTCCTTTGCCTTGTCTGTTCTATCTTGCTGTTCCTTGTATTATCTCCATTTTATCGGGGTCTCTTTTGTCTTGTTTCTCCATGCTTCAGGAACGTCGAGCTTCTCGGGAAGCAGGACGAGCAAATCGTGACGGCAACAATGGTCCAAGACACACGATAGAATCAGGTGACAGTAGCGGGTATGAGAGTTGCACCCAAGTGAACAGGAAGACTTGAAGTTAAAAAAAACTAAGAATGTCAGCAAGAACAATGAAGAACTTCAGTGAAAAAGAGGTTAATTTTTGCCACTGATCTTGCCTGCTTCTACTGTTGTGTAACTATTTGTAGTTTTGTGCCATTTCTCCATGTAATGTATACAACAAATGATTTAGTGACACCTGGAGTATTGGAGTCTTCTTCTGAAAATAGGATTTGTACCATCACTGTAACTTGCATCTTGGAAGAAATTTGTAGTTAAATTTGATTTGTACTTTTAAGTAATAGCATCAAATCTCTGTTTATACTTACTTCCATATCTTGGGTTCTTTTGTTTATCAAAAGACTTCCATTTTGTAAAACAAAGTCTGCAGGGAATGCACAGAAATCGAACAGTGAAATTAAAATATGTCCCCACTGTTAGTTTTGTCTCTTCCCATCACCATCCAGTATATACACCCAATGCAGTATTAGGAAAGAAATAAATGTTTTCATTTGATGAATGTTTTTCCATGCTTCTTAGGTGGGGGTAGTTTTATTTAAAGATTTGGACCCCTCCACTCACATGGGTTAGTAGAGCATTCTTCATAAGTTTGGTTTGTGAATTGAATGAAACTCATCTCACACAGCTGGGTTTGACTGTATAGTGAGGAATCCTTTGGACCCATTGTGCAGGGGCGAAGAGTCCTTTTCTCCTTTTCTCTATTGTCCTTTTGGCTTTCCTTTTGTGTGAGTAAGTTAACATCAACTGCCCCTTTTTGTGGGGTTCCTGAGTTTTCTGTTTGTTTTTCTTTAACTAGTATCTATCAAAGAGAAATGAAGAAGAGAGAGAGGTAGAACTAAAAGTGTTATTTTGTTAAATCAGCCCAGAAATACTCATCCGAAGTAGAACTAAAAGTGTAACTTCTTCTCCATTGTGTTGTAGTTAACTGTTAAAGAACAAGCAGGCAACGAAGAGTCCTATTTTAAGAGACTGATGGCAGGGGTACTTTTCAGTTAATCAGTTCTAGTCTTCTTAGTCAGCCACGTGAAGTTATTTTATGAGTTGTTTAAACATTGAATTTTCCCCACCTTGTTTAACATTAAATAATTTTAGGTATAATTTTTGTATTTCCTTTTTTCTATTTATCAATCTATAGTATTTTGTTGCATTGAATCATTATATACATACAAATCATTTTAGATCAATTAATCAAAGACAACGACAGTACCAACTACTAGTATGCTAATATAAGGAGCAAAGCCCACACCTATGCTCAACAGAACCACGCTCAATAAGGGCACAACTTCTAATTTCATATTATTAGACTAGGAGATTCGAATCCTGTGATTGGTGATCCCTGGAGTCCAAATTCTGGTATTATCATCGATTCAACAATTTAAAATAGGATAAAAATAATATTCTCGTTTAGTCATTTCTATTTTATTTTATTAAAAATGAAATTATTTTTTTATCTCATTTTCAAACATGAATTTAAAACTAAAAAAAGTCTTATTCCACCTAATCTCACAACAAATGAGCCCTAAAAGTATTGTAAATGCTAGTGGCAAGGCAGAATTTAACTAAGTCCAAGCTTCTTTTTTTTCTTTTAATGCCAAACGGACCCATAATTTTCATAATAATAATAGGGGTCACGGGTTCACAGAAGCATGAATATTGTTATACATCATTTTCGTAATACATGTATATATTATATACGTTAAAATTGAGGCACGTGGGAGTACGGACCATACTTTACACGTAGATGTATATCACTCAGGTCTTTTTCTTCTATTTATAAGATCTGGTAGCTCTGGAAATGCGGGCATACCATGGTCCCATCGGACCCTCCAGTTCCTTAGCTTAGTGGCGAGCCGAAATGACAATAGGCTCCAGCTAAGACACAACCTGTCCTAGCCGGCACGTAGCTACGCAAATTTATGTTACCTAGCTTACCTTCCCCACCAGGCCACCCCGCCACCCACCTTGTCTTATTTTGGACTGAAAATTGCAAACCATCAATGCCATCTGAAGATATACATATGACAGATACATTTAAGATGTATAGAGATCACATCCAATGTCAAAATGAAGAAGATATTGAAAACACGGTAGATAAGAGTGGTGAGGATTTGACAACTTCAATTGAAGAAGCAGAATCTCCATTATATCCTGGTTGTGTGAAGCTTTCGCGAATTTCAACAACATTGGCTTTATTTCGACTAAAGGCCACTCATGGACTAAGTGATACTAGCTTTAATGAACTTAAAATTGTTTGTGATATTCTTCCACCTGATAACACATTTCCAAAAGATTTTTATGCAACTAAGCTATTGTTAAAAAGATTTGACTTAGGCTATGAGAAGATACGTGCTTGCATAAATGACTGTTGTTCTTTTAGGAAAGAGCATCAAGACGCAAACGAATGTCCTAAGTGTGGTTCATCTCGGTGGAAGGTTAATAACCGAACTAATAAGATAAAAAAAGGTGTTCTTCCAAAAGTCTTAAGGTATTTCCCAATAATACTAAGACTTAAACGAATGTTTGGGATAGCAAAAATGTCAGAGAGTCTAACATGGCATGAGGGTGAAAAATCTACTGATGGTAAAATAAAACACCCAGTTGATTCGCTGGCATGAGATACAGTGAATAGAAGATACCCATCTTTTGCATCGGACCCTTGAAACATTAGATTTGGGTTGGCTACTAATGGTTTCAATCCTTTCCAGGACCTTAGTACTAGATATAGTTGTTGGCCAGTGATCTTGACCATATATAACTTGCCTCCCTGTTTGTGCATGACTAAAGAACATCTGTTGTTGACTTTATTTATTCTTGGACCAAAACAACCCGGCAATGAGATAGATGTGTATATGATGCCTCTTATTGAAGATTTGAAGCAGTTGTGGAAAAATAGAGTCGAAGTGTATGATGCTTTCAACAAGTTGATATTTAACCTAAAGACAATTTTATTATGGACAATTAATGATTTTCCAGCTTATGGAAATGTGCCTGAATAGCCTACAATGAGAAATTTGCTTGTCCGGTGTGTCAATTGGACACATGTTCTTGGTTACCACATAGTAGGAAGTTTATATATGGGTCATAGGCGGTTTCTTGACTACAATCATCAATATCTCACAAAACGAGCATGTTTCAATGGAGAGTATGAGAAAAGAGGCAAACCTAAACGCATGAATGGTGAAGCAACATATGCAGAAGTGGAAAATATCGTCAACAATTGGGGGAAAGCGAAAAGGAAAAGGAAAAAAACAAGCTCAAGTTCTTTTCAACGTTGAAAGAAGTCTATATTTTTTTATTTACCTTATTGGATGGTATGTATGCTTTATATAGACGTCTTTTAAGTTATTAAAATAATTTCTCATATCAACTTATAGTTTTTGATGTAGACACTTTTCCTATGTCATAACTTGGACGTGATGCACATTGAAAAGAATATATATATCAAGAATAATTTAATATATATTTAAGTTGAACTAGGAAAAAAAATCTAAGTACATTGGTGGGAGAGTAACAGGACAAGACTAGTTGAGACGGTGAGAAGCGAGTACCATAAATGAAGGGGCTTGCGGTCCAGAGAAGCAAAACCTGAGACTTGAGCTGGGCCTGGTGCAAGACCACCATCATCTCCTGATTCACACGTTCCAAACGCTGCGTTTCCCTGTTTAGTCAAAAGAAAAGAGTAATAAAATCTCATTGATGGTGAAGTCTTGAAGATAGGTAAATTATGACTATAGAGACAAAAGAAGATTCACGTTACCGGTGCTGATGATTGGCTGAATATTGGCCCCGTTTAAAATTTTGTTGTAAAAAAGTTTTTTTGATAACTGTTTCTAAAAAAGTGCTTTTGAAAAAGCAAGTCTTATTCAATTTTTTTTACCGTAATTTAATTAGAAACAGATATTTTCAAATACCTTTTAAAATAAAAATACTTTAAGAAAGCTCTATCAAGCGGGGCATTGAAGCATCAAAATACAATGATTATCAAACATAATTAATGTTCATCCGATTTGCTGTTCTTACTATATTAGCAAATCTTACCATATTAACGTCGTAGAAAAATAGGATTTCAACAGCAAAAGCTTAAAAAGGTGAAAAGTCCTTCCCTGACACATAGACCCTAAGTTTATTTTTCTGAGGAGGTATCTCAATTACAAGTGACAAAAAGAAAGGATTGCTAATCAAAATTAACAAAAGAATAAAGAAAATGCATCACCACATTGCAAGAAATTAATAACATGGGAATTCTCCAGCTCACTTATTATAAGTTTAGTTAGATTATATTTTTCTTCTACAACATATTAAGTTGATACCTTCTTATTACTAGAAATCAAACAACATGAATTTACCAAAAAAAAAAATCTCCTTTAACGAACCTGGCAATTAGCAATGGTAGAACATCCACAAACTAACTGGCCGCTTGCCATATCTACAGCTTCCGGAGCACCTCCTCCATCACTTCTCTGCAGAACCACCAAATTTATATATTTAATCCTTTTGTTATTTTTATAGAATACTAATTTTATCAACTAAGCACAGTCGCAGAGACTATAGTTACCCTGTAAAAATCAACAGCAATGAAGTTAGGCCAACGTCCACCAGCAGCTTCATAACATGTGTTCGTCATGTTAATCAGTGGAGCCGAATTACGCTTGCAAGCTTCTAATAAATCTGGGATATCAGGAAAATGGTTCTGCAGAACAAGTGACCTTGATGTTATGTTCATCGGAGACGACTCTGCTCGACTTGGGCATGAACCCGATTTCATTCCACCATCTCCATCTGTAAAATTCCACAGGTTTGTACTTATTATTATGATCAATATATGCGCCACGATATAAAATGCCACAGGAAACCTTAAAGTGACTCTGAACGTGACTTCATCAGTTGAATCTCTCAAAAGATATCCCTAGTATATTGCTGTTTCCTTTTAAATGAATCGCATCACTGTTATGGGATGCAAGTCATGTTATGAGTGCGTTGTAAGTTACTGGAGCATTTCTCATATTACATATCTAGTTAATTATCTACAAGATAAGAAAAGATTAATGCCTCACATTGGTTCTCTACAACATAGTTCCATTCATAAGCAATTCCTTCAGAGGCCTCCTTCTCTGATTTTGATGTGAAGACCACCAAACGGTGATTGCTCTGTATCATGTTATCAACTGTTGGCCAATCTTCGCCATTTTTGGGCATTTGAGACACTGGGAACCAGAATT
Organism: Paratinospora sagittata; assembly: GCA_035771175.1. Taxonomy (NCBI): domain Eukaryota; kingdom Viridiplantae; phylum Streptophyta; class Magnoliopsida; order Ranunculales; family Menispermaceae; genus Paratinospora; species Paratinospora sagittata. Next base: position 34,108,428 of record CM069594.1, read on the forward strand.
TTCTGAGGCCAGAGGCATCGAAGACCTTAGTTAGGCCCTGTGGAGACTTGACATAGTCTTCAATGAAAATGGTGATGATCTCTGAAGGGTTAGTGTTGAGAAATGCATGGATTTCTTTCAGGACATCAAGAGCTGGTTTCTGATTAATCAAATATATAGAATGATTAATCATGTATTGATCATGCAAAAAAACTACTTCGACCATATATAAGCAATTTTAAGCAAGAAAAAAAACAATTTAACAGTACACTTACAAATGCAGTGAAGTCATAGCATTCTCCACCCATGGAGTGACACAACCATATATCATTTTCGAAGTCATACATGTCCAACATCAAGCCCCGAATGCCGTTCTGCAAAATTAGATGCATGATTTAGCCTTTTCTTTAAGCAGTAGGACTGATTTGCCATACATATGCCATTTAAAGTTAAATGCTAACTTAATATATGTATCTCTCCACATTGTTGTTCAGTGTGTGGTCAAGACGGTGAAAGCGCGGATCATTTATTTTTTTCATGTGGATTTGCTAAACGGATTTGGCATTGTTGGTGCATCTTCTCGGGAGGTAGATTTGCCATACCAAGTAGTGTAAATGACGGACTGTCACTTTCTCACATCGTGGCGTCTTCTAAACATGTTAGAGGAACTAGTCTAACTGCGTCATATGCGACATTATGTTGTTTATGGCTTGAGGTTAATAATAGAATATTTAACAAGAAGGCCTAGGGTGAGGCTCAAGTGTGGGAAAGTATTAAGGTGATTGCTAGTGCTTGGGTTTGGGCCTCGAAATGGAATTCGGGTTTTGCTCTTTCGGATTGGATCTTGGGTTGGAATAGATGTTTAATGGTGGAAATGTTGTGTAACCTAGGCATAGTGGTCCAAGGTGGAAGTTTTGAAAGTAGCGGTGGTAGTTGAGAGCTTCGCATAGCTCTTCTCTACGATGGTGTATATGAATCATAATATTTATTTCTTCTAAAAAAAAAACAAGTTTGCAACCTGCGCAAAGTGAAGTGTTTACTCTTAAGTTTTAAGAAAACTAAACCAAGAAAAAAAAATTGTTGGATTAATATTGCTTGAGTAATACACTTTTCAAATATCATTGGTTGATATTGACCCAAAAGTTGTTGAATTGTCTCAAATCACATGTTAATACATAATTTAAGACAATTCAACAATTCTGACTAGTAATGTCAACAAAGTATGTTTTTATAATATTTTTTGTTGTCAAAATGTATGTTTTACTTCCTTTCAAAATATTAAAGGAATAAAATTTATTAATTTAACTAAAAAAAAATGAAGACAGCCTATCAAATAAGACTGCCTCTAAAAGTAAGTCACAATTCAATAAATTTACTCTCAAGAGAAAAGGAGTTGAGGAGACTTGCAAAATTGAAAAATTGGAATATAAACGTGTAAATTTGGAAAGGACCAAAATACCCTCTTCATATCTGGCCACATTTAAAATTAGGATTTGGAACCGGTTTGCAAATTGCAAAACAACGTAAGAGAGTACTGGATTGCTGCTCAGCGCCGAAAAGAAAAAGAAACAGACAAAGAAAAGGAACAGAAGAAGGAGGAAAATCAGGAGAATATATCTCACGTTGAGCTGGGAGGTAATGGAGTCCTGCTGATTCGTTGGAGCCAGAATCACAGATCCCGTACCCGACTTCACCCCCATTCGAGCGAACGAGTTGTGCGTCGTCAGCCATGAATACCGATTGAACGGTAATCCTCGCACCTGATGAAGATATACACGATCAGCATTCACGTATAGAAATCATCACCAAGTAATTCATTATATATTATATGTATGTATAAGAAACGAAATCGGAGTTTAAATCAGTTGATCGAATATCAATCTCAAGATGACTGATGGAGAAGAATACCTTTGATGTAGGAATCAATGGCTGCACTCGAGTGCATCTCGGCCGGTAATTTTTGTTTGCAACGCAAGTTTCGCAATGTAATCCTTCGTCGCAGTTTCTGTTCAAGGCACAGGTTCCTCCTAACTGATACAATCGATTTTTAGGGTTTTTTTTTCCAATCATGAAACGAAGAAATGTGATCGGTCGGAAGAATATTAGTTATTTACCTTAGTCGCAAAAGAAGAAGAGATGAATAATAGATGATGAACTGCAACGAGAAGTAGTAGGACTGCCGTAGCGAAGTTCGGTCTCTGCAAGTAAAGACGAAAGTTTATATTATTTGACAAAGAAGAAGAATAAGAAGAAGAAGAGATCGAGTACATGCCATCATCTGTGAATCGCTTCGTTGTTCTGGTGTTGTGGACAACTTTTACGCTTCAATTTCTTTTTATCGATTTCGAGTCCGCCACGTATGACCTAAACAACCTGATTTTACTGTTATCCGTAATATTGAAAATTTGACGCGTAAGATTTCTTGAACACTGAAGCCCGGAGTTGTTTAGTAGTTGAACTAGAGGGACATGGAAGCGAGAGTACTGAGTTTTGAGGCTTGAACTCATGGGGAATGAGTGACGCCGGTACGTGTCACTTTTGGCACTAACTACTAGCCGTTCGCCGTTTTTAAATTGTGCTTATCCTAAACTTTCGTGCTATGATGATATGCAGGGCAACAAAATATACGGATGCTAATTAGGTTTAAATACGTATAATTCTAGGTTTTAAAAAATATAATAAAAAACTAAAGAATCATACATCACATATTTGCTTTTTTATTTTGATTACCATCACATATTTGTTAATCATTTTATAAATACACATTTTAATTAATGAACGAGAAGTATAATTATATTTTATTTTAAAAAAAACTAAAGAAATCTACACATACATTTTTATACGTTATATATTGTATATACGTATTCATTAATGAATGTGATAATTCAGTTTTTCTTGTAATTTACATGTTACAATAGTGTCACCTTCATTGATTAGTTTAGAGTTTTTGTAATACTAAATAATCAATTAATACATTATGCACATGTTCTGTAAATTTTCATCTCTAATTTATCATGTCATCTTTTGTCTTTATTTGCAGTGCTACATTAACATTATAATAACATTACCTTCTTCTTCTTCTTCTTTTAGTAATCTAAGGTTACCTGAGCTAGTTTACATACACTAATTAATATCCTTATTTTAATTTTAATTTTTATTTGAGAACCACTGATTAATCCCCTAGGTAAACCTTAATAAAGAGAGAGTGAGTGACATCCTCTAACTGAGTATTCAGAACAAAAACCTTACCTTCGATATATTGTTAGATTATTTAAAATTACATTACATGGTTCTATACAATCCCATATTGTATTAACAAAAAACATTTACAAATGTGAGCTTAAAAATTACATTAGTCTTTTCCTCTCTTTTTAAACTAAAAAGGCAATATCATAGTCTTTGGCTAAATGAGTTCAACTTTTTTTATAATAATTTTTTTGTTTTAGTAGATTTGAAATCTAAAAATTGAAAGGAGTGCGAAACGATTCAGGAGGACAAAAAAAAAAAAAAATACTTTTAACACCATATTTAATATGAGTGGTGCTAAATTAACACCCAAAATGTATATTTAAAGTGCATTTTGATTTCACTTTAGCATTTTCCATTTAATATTTCTTTTGGCATCTGTCTGAAAGGAATTAAGTCCACTCAGCCAACCTTTATTTATTTATTTTTGCATAACTAGTGCATAACTTAGGAGGGTTTAAGTCCACTCAGCAAAGTGTGGGGTAGCCATGGTTAGTTCATCCCATGGTCATTGGATTCACATCTGCCAGCTAGCTCCATTTCAGTTTCTACATGTAGCATTACTCTAATTAAAATGAGTAGTGTGCTAGATGGGCGTGGGAGATAATGTTTGTCGGATGTGCAATGGTTTCCTGTTCATGGAATCAGAACACATCTAGCAGTACAAAGGAGTAAGTAATAGATATGAGTGTGATTCGATTATGGCGAGGGTAAGAAGGAAGTCGGACCTGATAAGCCGTGGTCGAACCCGAGTCCGCCATGTCCGGCCGCACTCAAGAGGGAGACTAGTGAGAGTCGAGACCTTCGGTTCTCTGCCCTCAGGAGAAAACAGCATGACAAGCAACCAATGAAACGTGGACGGGTCCCACTGGTTCACGTTCTTCCTAAGCGAAGGCCTCTAGGACCCCACTGTTATTGCCACAGAGGCCGCACTATCACTGTTGAGCGAATGGAATCACTTGTTCTCTGAAACTTCAGAAGGCCCCACCGAAACACCATGCGCCCGCCCTCTCTCTCTCTCTCTCTCTCTCTCGCTCTCTCTCTCTCTTCTTCACTCTCACCCTCTAAGTTGAAACTCCCACACAACTCTACTTGTCATTTTTTTTTTCTCTGTTCTTCCGACCTTAACTTCTGTGTCTTTCCGACATGGTTCTGTTCACAGCGGCCTCTCTTTTTTTGGGTCTAATGGCGTTTCTTCATGTCTTTCTCATGACAATGGCTGCAGGTTTTTTCTTTTTTTTTTTTTTTTAATAATGGACGAAGGAGGAAGAGAAGGGTCGCACATTTGAGCTCTTCAATCCTTTCCCATTTTAACCCGCATTTTGGTTTTATTTATTTACAGATGCGAAATGGGTATTTGGCCATTTTCTTTGCTTTCTTGCTTTGATTCTTTGGTACCCACTTTTGTTTTTGGGGGTGCCTGATTTGTTTGCCCTACTGGGTCTTCAATGTCTCAGCTATTTGTGGTGGTAGTGAGATGTAAATCTACTTATTATTATTATTATTATTATTATTATTATTATTATTATTTTTATTTTTATTTTTTAAAATTATACCCAATTTACTTATCCACCCGCTAATGCATTAAAACCCTTCAATGTTGGGTGAGTTTGATTCTTTGAGATCCATTACTTAAGACGGCTTTAGTTTTACATTTAGGGCAGGCCAATGCCAACCTTCTTTTAACTTGTGCTCTCGGGTTCTCTTCTTAGTTGCTGCTTTTCTTTCTTTCTTTCTTTCTTTTGGGTGTTTATGTGTTTATGGTCGTTATTAGAAGCTACTGCTTTGTGTTTTGCGTTTGGTGTTTTCATTCATTTGGTCTAGCTTTCTGCTTGTTGCCTGTGTGGCCTGATTTTAATTAGAGAAAATACCACTGAAGTTTTTTATTTTTATTTTTTGCATTATGTGCAGAATGTCCCTTGGATTTGAGTGGTTCAAATTTCACATTAGTAGCCTCTGTATGTTCTACTCAAGGTGACAGAGGAAAATGTTGCCGTTACATCAACGCCTTTATTGCAGTTTCAGTTTCCCTTTATGCAAATTCGACGAGCAACCTTGGGGTTCCTGCAGAATTATCCGATGTCTGCCTTCATTCTGTATCCGAAACCTTAGAGCTTTATGGAGTTCCTCCAAATGCAACTGTTTATTGTGGACTAGGGAGCAAAATTCCCTTCAATTACAAGTGCAAGGGTCGGACGACTGTTATGCAAATGCTTCAGTCACCGGAGTTTAAAGATGTGTCGGAGAATTGCAAGCTGCCGCTTTCTCAGGACAGTAGTTGTAAGAAGTGCGTAAATGCTGGAATTGCATACTTGCACCATCTTGTGGGACTGGAAACTAATATAACTTTGAGTACTTGTCGTGATGCAACCTTTGCTACGCTTGCGAGCCAAGGTGACAACATATCTGCAGTTAACTTGGCAAGCTGTTTTTTTGGAGTTCCAGGGCTTGCTGTTCCCTCAGGTACGAATATTCACTTAATATTATGAATATCAGCTTGCAACCAAGAATTTTATCATTGTGTTCCTTCTTTCTATATTGAATTTTCTTGTCCATAGATTTTTTTTAATTTTCATGCTGAATTTTGTAAATCTTGTTGAGGACTTTGATTGATTTGTATTCCATTTTTCTTTCTTCCGATTCTTTCCATATATTGTTTTTGTATTCTTTAGTGATTCTTTTTTTCCTACTAGTTTCAGGTTCTATGCTCTTCCAATCTGTAAGGTGGAGCCAAGGGTGAAAAATAGAACAAGAGCTTTAGACTACATTTTGTTTCTAATATACTGATTTAAATCTTGGGATACAACTTGAAAGCAAAAAATGGAAAGGAACTTTTTGTGGTTTTCATGAAATTACTTGTTTTCTAAGTTCAAGTTAGCCCTTGATAGAGTGGAGTGGTGGCATTGGGTTCATGTAGCTGGACCCATGTACTTGGCAAAGGCTTTGTTGAGTTAAGTTGAACTTCTTTTGAAAAAAAAAATAAAAATTTTAAACTCCATGAATCAAACTTGTATTTCTTGTCTTTTGTTTTAAACATACAAAGAATTGTATCTGAATCACAAACTAAGCTGGGCATAAGTTCTTATTTAGACTGTATTGTTTGAATTTTTACTCAAAGATACAAGTACAAATGGAATTTGAGTTAGAGCTGCATGGCTATCAAGCATAAAATATCTCTCTTTATGTTGTTTCAATTATTGTATGCTTGGTCTTGCTCAAATAATGGGTTTCCAGTTGAATCTATTGCCTACTTATTTGCTCTTATTTATGTTTATGTACACATGTTTCATTTCTTTCAATTCCTTTGGAGTGGATTTTGCTGCTGTGGTGCTCAGTGGGCAATAATGAAGAAAATGTTTGTGTGATTTAACTTGTATATGGCATGCAACTATTCTGGCTTATGCTGAATGATGACTATTGCATTTACAGTGGTGACCTCAGCGCCATCACCTCCTTCTTTCCCACCCCAGACTTCCCCTAATTCAACAACTGCTGCTAGCCCTAGCCAGCTCCTAGTTGGCATAGATTTTAGGGAAGGTCAACGTCCATATCAGCTCACGGTAGTCCCAGCTGTTGGCATTGCGGTTACAGCAACGGCTCTTCTGCTGCTAATAATTATGATACTTCTCATTCGTAGGAAAAGCAGAGAGTTAGAGAATACAGAGAATCCTAATGGGGCTTCTGTTGAGGTCTTCCCTCCTGGGCCATCCCAAAAGTTTCAGGAAGGTTTGTACGTTTCTTTTTTATCTTCTTCTTCTTCTTCTCTCTCTCTTTCTTTTCATAATAAGCATGTTAACTTTTTTCACTCGTTACTTTCTTGCAGGTCGAGCATCTATGTTTCGGAGATATAGCTATAAAGAGGCGAAAGAGGCAACTAAGAATTTTAGCATAATCATAGGACAGGGAGGATTTGGAACTGTGTACAAGGCTCAGTTTGCGGATGGCTTTGTTGCTGCAGTGAAGCGGATGAACAGAGTCCAAGGGAAAGGCAAAGATGAGTTCTCTCTAGAGATGGAGCTTCTTGGGAGACTGCACCATCGTCACCTTGTTGCTCTTAGAGGCTTCTGTGTTAAAAAAAATGAGAGGTTGTTCTTTGTGTATTTCTTGCTTATTTCTGGTGCAGTGCATCATAACAAATTATTTTCCTTGGTCAGGTTTTTGATGTACGAGTACATGGAAAATGGAAGTTTGAAGGATCGTCTTCATTGTATTTTTCTTCCTTTTCTATGCTCTCTTACGCTGATACATAATTCATTTGCTCATTTTACATTCGGATTAAGATTAATACCCTGTCTGTGCAGCTCCTGGGAGGAATCCTCTTAGTTGGCGAGCTCGAATACAAATTGCTATTGATGTGGCTAATGCTCTGGTAATCCAAAATACAATGTCCAGGACTTGGATCATTTATGAGGAAATGGCTCATCTAGCCAATCATGCCTATGCTTTTTTGACTTACTGAAACTTGGTCCGATGCTTTGACATGCAGGAGTACCTTCATTTCTACTGTAATCCTCCTCTATGTCACAGAGACATAAAGTCCAGCAACATTCTATTGGATGAGAACTTCGTGGCAAAGGTAATGAAGCTGGTTATTTAGCTGCAAATGAGACCTCTGGAAAAATGAAGCTCAATCTTGCGTGCCAGGGGAATAATTTTCTGTCTCCTTTTTCCAGGTTGCAGACTTTGGTCTTGCATATGCTTCAAAAGGTAGTACTATTAGCTTTGAACCAGTGAACACCGATATCCGAGGAACTCCAGGTAAGGAATGGCTCATTAACACAACAAAAATACATGGTTTTTCTATAATTTTTAGCTCTAGAGAGACCTAAATCTCACCTGCTTATAGGTTATATGGACCCAGAATATGTGGTAACTCAGGAGCTGACTGAAAAGAGTGATATATATAGTTATGGTGTGCTGCTATTGGAACTAGTTACCTCAAGGAAAGCTATCCAGGACAATAGGAATCTGGTGGAATGGTCTCAGGTGTACATGGCAACTGAGTCTAGGATACCTGAACTAGTGGACCCTGTTATCAGGGAATCCTGTGACTTGGAGCAGCTAAAAACAATTGTGACTATCGTGAAATGGTGCACCCAAAGAGAAGGGAGGGCAAGGCCTTCAAGTAGACAAGTTCTTAGGTTGCTTTATGAGAGTTTAGATCCTATGCACAGTGGTTTCGTACGGGCTGTGGAGGATGAAGATTATGAAGGTGGTGGGAGGCCCAGTAAGGGGCATGGATATCGGGGTGAGATGATTGATCACAGTGGAGATGCAAGGTATTTTCCATCTTCTTCAAGTACAACAAGGTCCTATTGCAGTAGGAGTTTTTTACTTGAAACAGGCTCTCCACAATCTCCTACAGGCATTTTCACTGTTTGAGAGACGTTTTGTCCAACTGTAAGTTGCTTCAGTCACCCGTGTCCGATTACAAGTAAGATGTGGATTAAAAGGTGGTCTTTTTAAATACGGGGGCAATGGGGCTTCTAGTCAACAGGTATGCGTGTTATGATTTTATTGACTGAAGGCGTTTCTGCTTGTAATGTCGAAGACTTTGAGATTATTTCTGTAGTTTTCATTGCATAGTGAGGAATCGGCAATTGGCGATTTTGTGGTTCTTTCAATTTTATGTTTATTTGTATGTATTTTATTTTTTTTGGAAGAAATCAGAATGAAGTATACCTTTTGCTGGCATTGGAAAAATTGTGGCCGAAATGAAGATCTAATCCAGTTAGTATTGTTAAAACTTGTAAATCCTTGCTCTTGCTTGCTGTCACATATTAGTTGTTCTCAACTCCTTTATTTGAAAAATTGTAGGCATGCTTTTTGTCATACTTGTCTGTTTGTTGTCTTTGGGTCTTTTTAGGTTCCATCATTGAGATGATATTACAGCTTCCTGCTTCACTTTTGGTCTTCACGAGGAACATAAAAATGTCCTAAACATATTCATTTCTAATTCAAAATGGTGCATCTAATCTAATGGTATTCTCCTATCATTAATGATGTTCCTTTCTACCGAAGCACCTGTATCTATTTTCTCAACTATCAACTATTTGCTCTGGAGAAACTGGCCATAAATCAGTCCAAGTTCTCAAGCCTAGTAATCTGAGACTTTGTGTACTGCGAAGAGCTTGCCAAAGCACTCATGCTATGTAACTTGAAACACTTGATTTCTCATGCTTGGATAGCTAAGAGGACTGTCTGCCTCACATTAGATGAGTTCATGTTCCATTGTTTCGTTCGTTTCATATAGTTGGTCCTGAATTAACTCTTGGATTGTGGCTATCAGATCAGTTTGTATTTAAGAATTCTTTTCATCTTGCATGAAAAGGTTTCTCCATCTCAAGTTGGTTTACAAATTGGGTATCTTGCATGAGTTGAGGTTGGTTGTTCATTTGATATGGGTCCCTCCTTTAGGGGTTTTGGTTTTGGGTCCTATTGTTTTCCCTTTTGAGGTAGGTTCTGGAGTTTTGATTTTCTGAGATTTCTGTGCTATGGCCCCAGCGCCTTCTATGGTGTTTGTTGGGATGATGTTCTCGTGGTCCTGTCAGTGTTGTGTGCTGCACCTCTGGTGCATTTTTGTAATATTTTTGTTTCTCATAATTAATATATATATCTATCAGTTTCTTCCCAAAAAAAGAAAGAAAAAAGAATTCTTTTCATCTTTGAAGATGTTGATGAGCTGTAAGGCAGAAGTGGCTGTACAGGAATCAACTTGATTGGTCCATCCTCATAAATACGCCCATCTGTGTTTGGGTTTTCTCACTTCTCTATGAATGTTGGGAGATTTTACATCAATGTAAAGTTCTTTGCGGTCTGGAAAATGGTTACTTCTTGAAATATGACATCAATAGTTAGGTTGGGGGAGTTGTTACAGCAACTCAGCTGACTTTTCTAGCAGCAGAAAATGATCTGCCAGAATCTGTTTATGAGGCTGCAGCTGTACTACTGAACATGGTCGTGGAGTTGATGGCATTAGATATGCTCATTACTGTTTTTTGGTTTCATTGGCCCTGATCAAACTGTAGGAGTTTGTCTCTGAGATGAATTTGCAGGTAAAAAATTTGGCTAATCTTGGTATCCTATTTGCTTAATGAATGATTGCTGGGTATTTGTCCTATTGGAAGAGTGTTTTGCAACTGCTCACACTATGTGGAGTGCCTCGCTGATGTATGTGACACTGTGTCATGTTGGTATAGAAGCCCTTCCTGTGAATGATCTGTTGCAGGAATCTAGTATTGTTCACTAAGGCCATGAGACTCTGCTTTCATAATTGCTGGGCTAAAATGCAGTAAAAGGGCCTGAGGTGCCATTTTCAAGTTTTGCATGGATATCACAAATCTCAGCTCCTGGGCTGTTTTCTTGTGAGCTTCAATTGCATATTTCCTTAATAAATCATGGACAAAATTTTGTAAATCGAGGACAGGCTTGAGCATTTTTTATATCGGCATCAAAGTTGTGGTCAAGAATAATACTAACTTATGCAGGCCTATAAACTTGGATTTGACTCCAACATTGATAATTTTTGCAGCCATTTCACCTTACAACATTAACAGCCTCATCATGGTCTAAAGTTCAAATTTGTATATTTCACTCGTTTTCTTTTTCCTCAGTAGGAAGGTCCATGGGGATTGCTTGGTATATTAAAGTGTGCATCCATGATATTGCCTTAGGCTGAAACTCTGGTTCAAATCCTGGTACATGTCATTTTGAAACTCTTGCTATTATAATATCTGCACTTGTTCCCTTTTTCTGTTTCTGGCAAATTTTTTGGAACTCAACACTTCACTCTGTTAAGCCAAATTCCGGTGCCGATATATCCTTTTATCTTGTTTCTGTATGTTGCAGTAGTGAAGCAGGAGTCGTCTTTGATGCCAAGAAACTGCAGGTCCTCAGTGGCGAAGAATTTCTCATTCAATGCAATCATTTGGCAGGATTCACTGGTGATTTCACTGATTCAATGTAGCTGACATGATGTCTACTAGATTGAATCAAATCATGAGTTGTGATTTATACTCTGTATTGCTTTCTCTAATGTGGTCTGCGGTGAAGACTCATGGGATGGACATTGGTTTGCATGGACAATATGATTCTGTTAGTTGCATGAGACTGCTATTAGCGTTGTCTGTCACTAATTTCATTATTAGTGAGACATGTCATGTTCACTTGGCTATGGTTACTGTCAGATTGCAGTAGAGATTCATTCTTTGTGAACTTATGCATCTTAACTACTGATCCAAATTCCTTTACCTTGAGTATGTTAAATATACAGATTTTTTCACTTGAAAAATGAGTTTTCTGATGTACTGTGTTTGTTTTAAAGGCTTCAGCTAATATATCTTGCCAGAGGGCTTCCTTGTCGACAGGTTCTATGTTTTGTAAGAACGAGGTTTTGCTTTGGTCCCATTATTGCTATGTGACAACTTTATATCATTCTCAACTATTGCTTGTTTATTGTATAATGGCCAATGTATTTGCAGAAGGAAACCATGGAAAGACAAACCTGGCAAAGGACAGTGACCTATAATAAGAACCCTGCTCTGGAAGAAGCACCATCAATTACCAATTCTCTGCAATTTTGAAGCTCATCACTCGCATGTATGCCCATAATTGGTCAGTATTTCATCTGAATGCATTGCCAGTGGACTTGCCAATAGTATGCAATGAGACCCCCCTACCATGTAATTCATCGAAGTCATCTTCAGAAGCTGCTGGTAAGGTTGTTGTATGCATACATGAATATGGATATCTTGGTAGCCAATTTATGTATTGGTAGCTAAATATATAGTGTTGCAGAGTCAGAAGTTGCTATATTTCTCAAATGATTACCATTATTTAGAAGTCAGAGACCTTCTTTGTGCATGAGTGATGATTGACCCAGAAGGTTCTCCATCGCCGATCAACCCTGCCAAATCTAGAGCCAATGATCCAACAGCAACCATCAAGTTTCACCAGATATTACTGGGAACAAAGCCTAGGTTTCCAAAAGTTGCTGCTGCCATGGTTCCAGCTTGTATTTGTCTAGTGAGTACAATACCATTTCTGGTACTTCATGGCTTGCTCTCATTCATCTGGTTTGGCAGCATTACTGAAGGGTGCATATACCTTGATTGGAGTCCTGCTTCTATTCAATCAGCCATGATGATCACTACTATAGCCTGTTAGATAGCACTTTTTGAGTGTGATCAAAGACGATGGTGCAAGTTTACAACCTGCCTTTCCTCTAGCCATGGGAGCTGGTCAAATTGATCCTAACAAGGTGCATGAGCCAGGTCTTATTTGCGATATAAGTGCTCAGGACTATGTTAATAATCTCTGCTTCATGAATTTCACTAGGGAACTACAATTGTTTTATTGTTTTTGTGTTGGTCCTAAATTGTCCCTTTTGTTTTTGTTGTTTTGTTTGTTTGTGAATGTACACCTGGTGCTCTGCTTTTTGCTGTACTATTTTCATTTTAGTTAATATAGTTGTCTTGTTTACTCAAAAAAAAAAAAAAAAAAAAATTCACTAGGGAGCTAACTATGACAATCATGAGATCGCCGAACTACAATTGTTTGAGCCCGATGTCTGATCTTAATTACCCTTCTTTCATGGCTTCTATCAATGAAAAACATTTCCGTTGATCGTTCAAGAATATCAAATAGCAGAATAACTGGAATGTAGGCTGAGGTAACACCAGATGCACTAGTGTCTAAGGAAAAAGTACGAGAACCTCAGCTTCAGCATGTCCGGTGACATTGAAGGTATGGAAGGGAAAGTCTGATGTGGATTGCTGGTTTGGGAACAAGAAGGGGCAGCGCATACAGTGAAGAAGAAATCCCATGTTTTTTTTAAGAGGCGATTTAGTGCATTGGCATCATAATCTCAACCTTCAGGTTGGCATAATGCAATTTCCTCTGGTTGGGACTGCTTACAAGCTAGTTATGTCATCCATGAATTTTGTACAAAGGCTTTATCTTGATGAGTTGAAAGCGGTTCAATTTGAGTTGTACTAACAATTGACACAACTTGGCAGTAATCTTATTATGGCTGCAAGACTTAGCTCAAATGATCTTTGTGTCTATTGTCTTATAATTTGCGAAATAATAATGTAGTTAGATGGTGGTAAATTAATTAATTTATGCAGCAATAATGAGGTTGCATGTGTAATCAGATCCTAAAAATTGAAAGAAATAAAGAAAGTTTCAGATGTTTATTGTTCATGGATCGTTGTCTTATAGTATTTGTAAGTGAAACATCATTCAATATATATGCATATTCTGCTCCCAAATTTGAGCTGAAAAGCTTGTATTTCCGAGGAACAGAAGCAATCAGAAAAACATTTCCTAATGGTTTCTTTGTGGCTTTTTGTGCATTTCAGCTCTTCCTCTTGAGTCTTGATTGAAGATTTTGATTTCTAGCTATCTTCTTCTCTGCACTGGGACGCACTCACTACTGTGTAAAAAGCCTACACTTATTCTATTAATTTGGATATATTGTTGAATTTCAGTTGTTACAGCCAAGCATTTTTAATCAGGTAAATCCAAAACTTTCAATGGGAAAAAACCATTATATATATATATATATATCATTTCAGTACTTTTTGGTTCAGAGACACCATACTCCAAGTTGTGAGAACTGATGAAACTGGGTCAATGAGGCAATCCATTGTGACCGCAATCTACGAGACCAAGGACTTTACCCCATATTTTTGGGCCTAAGACGTGCTGAACCCATAAAGGAATATATACATATGCCGTATCATATGTATCAATATCCATATATATATATCTTGCATGTCCTGTAGCGACTTGTCTCCTCTGTTAGCTTTTGTTAGCTTTTCAACTTATCTTGTGAATATATAAAATGCTTCTCTACACAGCATCCCGTGCATATAATAGTGTATAAATCAAAATTATTTCACCTACCTTCATAGCTCCTGAATAAGATCACTTGTCCCATTTAAAAATCCCTACTGGCCATAGAGCTAGATATTAGATGAGCAGATATCCCATCAAGATAAAAAAAAAAAGGCAGAAACGCACATCAGAAGAGAGCTGAAGCTAAAATAATACAAACCTATGACACATCCAACTTGATTTTTGTCCCTTTGGAAGTTTAAGAGGGGACCTATATGCATATACACACACTTATTGATTCCTCCCTTGGCTAGAATCTAAGGCGCCTCCCATACCTTCTACCTTATATATATCTTGCATTACTTGCAGCTTCTTCAACCACCACCCTTCACATACATACTTACAGTTCATACATGGCTGCTCTGATGCCTTTCTATTTGTGTCTTTTCTTGATCATAATCTCAAAACTCACCTTCATTTTAGCACAATCAGACACATATATCATCCACATTGACATATCGGTCATGCCAAAAGCCTTCTCCAGCCACCATAGCTGGTATGAAGCCACCATTTCCTCTATTTCCAATAGCTGGAACTCTATCTCAACCACCACCACCACTTCAAGCCTTGTCTACAGTTATAAGCATGTAATCCATGGATTCAGTGCAAGGCTTTCTCCTGATGAGTTAAAATCCATTCAGAACTTGCCTGGCTTCATTTCTATAACTAGAGATTTACCTGAGTTCTTACACCTCAATTCTGTTTCAGGGGCATGGCCCGAATCAAATTATGGCAAAGGTGTCATAATTGGACTTGTTGACTCCGGTGTTTGGCCCGAGAGCTATAGCTTTCGGGATGATGGCATGCCCGAAGTTCCTTCGAGATGGAAAGGAGAATGCACGGTGGGTGCTATGTTCAATTCTTCTAAGTGCAACAAGAAACTCATTGGAGCCCGGTTCTTCAACAAGGGTCTTGTAGCTAACCATCCCAATGTCACCATTGTGATGAACTCGACTCGTGATACCGATGGCCATGGCACTCATACCTCCTCAACGGCAGCCGGAAACTATGTTGAAGGTGCTTCGTACTTTGGATACGGCCGAGGAACTGCAAGAGGCATGGCGCCTCTAGCTCATGTGGCCATGTATAAAGCAACATGGGAGGCTGGTGCTTATTCATCTGATATTCTTGCTGCTATAGACCAAGCAATTGAAGATGGTGTAGATGTCTTGTCCTTGTCCCTAGGATTGGATGGTGTTGCATTGTATGAAGACCCAATTGCCATAGCTTCCTTTGCAGCTATGGAGAAAGGGATCTTTGTTGCTTCTTCATCAGGAAATGAAGGGCCTTTGTATGGAAGTCTTCACAACGGGTGTCACGACCCACTATACTTGACGTCATGACCGGCACGGGAACCTCCGAGTATACCCTCCATCGGTACACCCGACGTCCCGTCAGCCTAACATACATATACAAATCCCCAAAAAAAGAAATGAAAGTGCATCATTAACATCCAACTATCATGATCATAATGAAATAAAATATTACTTCTCCAAAGTTTACAAACATAAAATTTCAGAGTCTTCAAAATGATGCAAAACCCAACACATCCCAACTATGTGTTAAATATACAATTACTAGGTGTTATCATGTACATAATTATCAAAATACAAAACTAAATGTACAACAACTACATGAAACAAAAATAAGGGACGCTCCGCAGTCAAGCCTTCCCTTTTCCTTTTCTATCAGATCCTGAAAGAAGATGGTGAGGTGTGAGCTACAGCCAGCTCAGTGAATGTTATTTACAAGTGGCATATACGCGCATTTATAAAACATGGTAAGATCATAAAACAGTTGAAATATCATGATGACGAAATATATTACATACATGCTAACATAATGCATCAAGTCATACATAAGACGATGCATAACATTTTGTAGTCATGCTCATGCAATCCTAACACCTCCTGAGTATGGGGGTTTCAAGGCCTTGTGCGCGACACACAGCGCCCGAACACACACACAATACTCGTATTCTAATAGGGTTTATGGGGTCGTGCAGCACGTAGGATTAATTTAAACAAACCTACCCATACACAAGGCATAAAACCCTCTGCCAGGTACACAACTGGGATCGCCGCTAGACTTACGAGAATTCTCAAAAAGAGGAAATTCCAACTAGGAGCCTCAACCCAAATTGTCATCCCAATGAATTATGCTCAAATGTATTTCATGGAATATTAAAACATGCGTACCATTATACATAAGCATTTAAAACATTTCTATAATACAATGCCACATATAAATAATCCAAAAGTAAAAGAACACTCACACTTGATTGGCTAAGTCTAGCCAATCCAATTGCCAAAACTCTCCAATTGACTAAACGGGTTCAAGATCAATCACAAGACCTGGAAATAACATGGTTCACACAACTGAAAATCAGTCATAAAGTGTGTCAAAACCCCATGTTCAAACCCAATCTAAAGTCAATTAGATTCTAAATTGATTACCCCCTTGAGCCAATTTCCATATTGCCCAACTTGATCATTTTAGACTCAATTAAACTAAGATTGACCTAAATTGAATGTAATAGGGTGATCCCATGATCCAACCACTAATATACATGAAATTCAATTATAATTAGGGTCAATTAGACTATACATCAAGTCAATTTCATCAATTGACTAAGTCTTGGTCAAAATCCCCAATTAGGCCAATATAAAACATAAGGTCAAAATGAACTAAGTCATATCAATTTAACATAGGTCTTAACATTTTAAACCCATGATTCTACTTAATTTGGGCCCAATTAAACAATCCCCAAGTCAATTTCACAAATTGACTTGCTTTGGGTGAAAACTCCCAATTTGGGCAAAATCCCCAAATTACATGCAAAATTACCAAATACTTAGCCTAGATAAAAATTAGTCAATCTTAGGGTATTCATTATGTGAACCCACTGAATTCAATCATCAAACAACTCTAATCATGTCCAATTAGACCTACATTGCATAATTTTCCAGATTTTATATCAAGAGCATCAAAAGCCCCAAATCTGGAAATTTTCATACATATGCCCTATTGCCAATTTTACACTAGGGCACCATGTTCAACCATGAATTTTACTGATCTTGCAACATGGAATCATCCACAATGGCCACTAGATCAACATAGTTGACATGCAAACATTTTGAAAAAGTCTAAGGCCATAAACTAAGTTTAGGTCATTTGAACTAAACCTTCCAATTTCTTGCTAGAAATTGGGGCTTTCACCATTAGTGTACTCCTTACACTCTCTAATCACACATATGTGATATGCAAGACTCAACTCCAACTTTGGTCTTCCACCCATCCAAGGTTCATCACAATGCATGCATCAAAATGAAACCCTCATGCTCAAAATAAAACTATCATGCAACTAATAGGGAGATTCAAGGAAGAAATGGAGGAAAAATACAAACCTTAGGTGTTCTTGAGCAAGAAATCACCAAACCCTAACTTTCCCCTCCTTTTCTCCTCTCCAGCACCTTTCCTTCTTTTCTGGCTGAGAAATGAGCAAATGAGCCTAAAATCCCGTTTTGGTTGCTTAAATAGATAAGATTAGGCCCACAACTAAAAGTTGCCAAAATTATCAAAAACCCAGATTTCCTGTTACAATACTTTCACTTAGATAGTCCATTGCTTACAAAATACACACGAGTTTAACATCTTAACCGTTCAACCGTTGAATGAGTAAGTTATAAACATTCTGGTAAACTTTAGGCTCAATCCAACGGTGGGATTGTGACATCTAACTGTTTGATCAAAACTGCGTAAGAAAATCCCAGAATCCGTGAAACAGTGTTTTGGGCGTTATAACTCAAATTAGGTAACTCCAATTAAGATCTTGACCGTTCATAATGAAGATCTATCATATAGGAATGAGCTGACAAAATTTCAGCCCAATCAGACAACGGATCTAGGAGATCAAACCATTGATGTAAGTTGTGACAGAAATAGAAAGCTCCACTGGATCCAAAACACCGTTTTTGAAATGTTTTGACGTCGAACGGGTCTCCGATGGTTCCGAAATTTCATGCGTACCCTTTATGACCTAAAATCATGCAAAGACACTCGAACTTACGTACTTCGAGCATCAAAATACATATACACATACGTATACAAATACGTATAGGGTACACTATGGGTCAAAATGACGTCACCTAAAGGCACGGGTGCTACAACGGGATTCCATGGACTCTAAGAGTCGGTGCAGGTTCCATCGACCATGAATTCAATGGAATCGTAACTTTGGATAATGGAGTTTCAGTTGTTGGTGTGTCCCTCTGCCCCGAAAATTCATCTTTGAACCAAGTCCCAATGGTTCTCATGAACAATTGCAACAATTCAAAGGAATTAGAGAAGATTGGATACAAAATTGTTGTTTGCACTGATAGAGATGAATCTGTTGGACTTCAAGTTGATCTTGTAGGTCAGGCACGAGTAGCTGGTGGTCTCTTCATTACAAATAGCACTTACTTGCAGTTCTACATTCAAAGCTCATTCCCAGCAATTTTCCTAAGTTTTCAAGATGGCAAAACAATCCTAGATCATGTTAAGAACAACCCTAATTCAAGAGCCAGTTTGGAATTCCTAAAGACTCATGTTGGTGCAAAGCCAGCACCTTTGGTGGCTCAATATACCTCTAGAGGGCCATCACCAAGCTGCCCTATTGTGTTGAAGCCTGACCTTATTGCTCCTGGCACCCTAGTCCTAGCTTCATGGACTCAAGCCAATTCAGTCGCCGACCTCAACTCACATCACCTTTTTAGTGACTTCAATCTCGCTTCCGGCACATCCATGTCTTGCCCTCACGCTGCCGGCCTGGCGGCTCTTCTGAGGAGTGCCCAGCCAGAATGGAGTCCGGCGGCCATCCGATCAGCCATGATGACCACTTCAGATTACTTGGATAACACGCTCAACCCTATAAAAGACCATGGAGATGATTATAAAGTTGCTAATCCTCTAGCTATGGGTGCTGGTCATGTTAACCCGAATAAAGCACTTGATCCTGGACTTATCTATGATGCAAATGCAGAAGATTATGTAAACCTTCTTTGTTTCATGAATTACACAATGAAGCAAATTCAAACAATCACAAGGTCTTCCATTTACAATTGTTCGAAGAACCCATCTTCCGATCTCAACTACCCGTCTTTTATTGCCTTCTTCAATGCGAATGACTCTTCTTCAGACGTTAAAGTTGTGAAAGAGTTTAGAAGGATAGTGACTTATGTTGGAGATCATGGAATATCAACTTATAAAGCTTTATTGACACCAATGGATGGATTTCAAGTGAAAGTAGTGCCTAACACTTTAGTTTTCAAGGAGAAGTATCAGAAATTTAGCTACAAACTTATATAGAGAGTCCAAGATTAATGAAAGAGCTTGCGGTTCATGGTTCTCTTACATGGATTGATGATGGAGGTAAACATGTGGTGAGAAGTCCTATAGTGGCTACAAGACTCAGTTCAGAACCTGTGTCTGCTACAACTTAGTTTTCCTCTACTGTAAATTGTCTTACCTTTGGTGAAAATAATAATAATAATTTAGCTCTGGAGTGAGCTGCTTGATTGAAGACAACCCAGTTTGCTTAATTAGATGGTTGCTAATTTGTTTGGCATTATTGAATGAGTTTGCATTCTTTTTTCTTTTGAGAAGAAACTGAACATATATATTGATGATAAAGAAAACATAAGATGATAAACAGAGATAAAAACAGAAGGTAGACAACCAGAGGTACTCTTGTACTAATATATAATAAAAGAAGAGTGATTTGGACCATTTGGCTAGAACACGTATATGTTTTAAGCAAGGCACTGATCAATGTTTCCCTAATTCCTACATGGATTAAAAAAGTAAGGTATATTCCTATAATATGTAGATTGATACAACATAGGGACTTCCCCTGCAGATTGAGAAAGAAGCCCTGTGAATATGAAACAATTACCAAGCCACCAGCATCAGTCAATAGGTCAATTTCAATAAATAGCCGGCGTCCTAGTAGTCCAGCTATATTGGGATTATTAGGTGTAATATTCTCAATGAAGAAACTTATAAATAGGTAGGCCATAATGAATACAAAGTTGGGTGATACTTCCTAAGTTACGAGCAACCTTGGACACGTATATAATACATGTTCCTAGCTACTTATAATTATCAACCAAAACACATCTTTCCCTTCAAAGAAAATGAGGGTCTTCAACATCAACATGTCCTCTCTTTCCTTCCTCTTCCTTCTATCCCTTCCCATTGCCATCCCCCTAATTGAATCCACATTAGCAGGTAGGAAAACTTACATTGTTCACATGGATAAATCTATGATGCCTAAGTCTTTCGCAACACACAACCATTGGTACTCGGCGATTATCACTTCACTTAAACACGCCGGTACCTTGGGGGTGCCTAACTTGTCTCCAAGTCTCCTTTACACTTACAACAATGCCATCCATGGATTCAGCGCTGTCCTCTCTTTAGAACAGTTGCAGATTCTACAAAAATCGCAAGGTTTTATTAGCGCTTACCAGGACAGATTTGCCAAGCTCGACACCACCCACACCACAGAATTTCTTTCTCTTAATCCCGTCTCGGGCCTCTTGCCTGCAGCGCAATTCGGGAAAGGTGTCATAGTTGGCATGATAGATTCTGGAGTCTGGCCCGAGAGCAAGAGCTATAATGATGATGGAATGCCTGAAATTCCCGCAAGGTGGAAGGGAATTTGCCAGTCTGGTGATGATTTTACCTCTTCCTCGTGCAATCGAAAGCTCATAGGTGCTCGTTTCTTCAACCTTGGAGCCAAGGCGGCAAAATCTGGTGCTTATAGGAGCGGATATAACTCACCAAGAGACGAAGAAGGGCATGGCACACACACCTCTACCACAGTGGCTGGCAATTATGTTGAAGGCGTATCGTACTTTGGCTATGCTAATGGTACAGCGAGAGGTGTTGCACCTCGTGCTATGTTGGCCATGTACAAGGTCTCGGGTTCTAGCTCAGATATTCTTGCTGCAATGGACCAAGCAATTGAAGATGGCGTGGACGTGATTTCGATTTCTATGGGCATCGATGAGGTCCCTCCTTATGAAGACCCAATAGCAATTGCAGCCTTTGCAGCCATGGAAAAGGGAGTTGTGGTGTCTTCATCAGCTGGAAATGAAGGCCCAAGTCTCATGACTTTACACAATGGAACTCCATGGATGCTCACCACCGGAGCAAGCACCATCAATAGGCAATTCTCTGCAATCTTATCGCTTGGCAATGGCATTCACATCTATGGCTGGTCTGCATTTCCTCTCAATGCATTGGCAGTAGACTATCCATTACTCTACAATAAGACTCTCCTAGCATGCAATTCAACTGATATGTTATCCAAATCTGCCAATTATCGAATAGTTATTTGTCAAGAAAATGAGTATAATGATCTTGCTAGCCAAATACATTACGTCTCTCAGTCTCAAGTCGCCGGAGCTATATTTATTTCCAATGATACCCAGTACATAGAAGTCGGACACCTTCCTTGTCCAGGAATAGTCCTTAAACTCTCTGATTCTTCGCTTCTTCTTAACTATGTGAAATCTAATGCCAGTCCTACAGCTTCAATCAAGTTCCAACAGACATTACTAGGAACAAAGCCTGCTCCAGCCGTCGCATTTTACAGTTCTAGGGGACCTTCTCCTACCTATCCAACCATTCTAAAGCCTGATGTACTTGCACCAGGCTCAAAAGTCTTGGCTGCTTGGATTCCTAATGCTCCAGCAGCGATGATCGGAACCAACTTATACTTATCTAGTGACTACAATGCAATTTCTGGGACTTCCATGGCTTGCCCACATTCATCAGGTGTGGCAGCATTGTTAAAGGGTGCACACCCAGATTGGAGTCCAGCCGCCATCCGATCAGCCATAATGACCACTGCTAGCCCATTTGATAACACTCTAGAAGTGATCAAAGACAATGGTCTTGGCTTGACACCCGCTACTCCTCTTGCCATGGGTGCTGGTTTCATTGATCCTAACAAAGCGCTTGATCCGGGGCTTATATACGATGCTACTGCCCAAGACTATGTGGATAATCTATGCTTAATGAACTTCACTAGGAAGCAAATTGCAGCGATCATTAGGTCCTCGAACTATACTTGCTCGAACCCCTCTGATCTTAACTACCCCTCATTCATCACTTTCTTGAACGAAACATCGTCGGGGGTTTGGGAGTTTAAAAGGACTGTGACTAATGTAGGAGAAGGAGCAGTCACTTACAAGGCTAACTTGAAGGCACCGGATGGGATTTCGGTGAAGGTATCACCAGATACACTTGTTTTTCGTGAGAAGAATGAGAAGCTCAGTTTTAGTTTGGTTACAGAGATTAAAGGGCTGAAAGAAGAAGTGTCATATGGATCTCTGGTTTGGGAAGATGGAGTAAAACATACAGTTAGGAGTCCCATTTTGGTGTATCAGATGACTAGTTGAACTCCATGGGCTTGACCTGTACTTGGTATTTAGATATGGGACGGACTTGTAGTAGTTGGGTTTTTTATTTCGGTCGATACATACCCAACATAATTCGCTTTTCATAAAAAGTAGTGCATGGTGGACATGGGAGCTAACGATGTCCAATAAAACAGTAGCGCTCTCGTGTATGTTAGATCATAACCATTTGCACGAAGTAAATAAAAGCTCTGCACTTTCCTGTTGATATATATATATATATATTTGAAGTTATGCAAAAAGAAAATAGGCTGCCATGCTGGTTTTGCTGAAGTCTAAGGCCTGTTTGGGGTAGGATTTAAAAATTGTTCTCTGTTTTTAAAATCAAGATTCCTCAAATATATTTTTAGTTGGGCTGTTTTCGAAAATTTGAAAATTAATTTTCGAATGAAAATTTGTGAAACAAATAAAAAAAACAACTTTTTATTATTTCCATTATTTTCTTAAAAAAAATTCCAAAAATGATTTGGAACTCAAGTGCACTTGCTGTAAATACATGGTCCATCTCCTTGGATATATATATTCTTTTTCAATCTATAGTATTTGTTACATTAGATTATCATATATATATATATATACAATACAAGTCTTAAAGATAAGGGCAGTTTAAACTGTTAATATGAGAACAAATGCCCACAACAAGATCCAACAGGGTTACCAACAAGACACTTGGAATTCTGCATTCCATTACCAATTTTTATTCTCTATGATAGTTCCATCTTGTAGTATATAGGAACCTATATCCGGTCCTCTGATCCCATGAGTGATGAAGAGTGTGATTTCAGTCCTGCTTTAGTTGCTTCAAAAGTAAAAAAGAACCAAGGATTATTCCCCTGGACCAGAGAATAACTCCACTTTTTAAAATGGGTCACAAAAGTTGCATCTCTCATGCTTATCTCCACCTCCTCTGTGGCTCATCTGCTGATCCTCAACTCCATAGGCCTCCATCAATCACTAAATTTTGGTCCATTACATCAGATTTTGGAGCAGACCCACTTCCCAAAAATCCCCAAAAAAATAAAAGAAAAGGAAAGAGATTCAGTATGCTTCACAGGCATTATAATCACCAGTGCACCTATGCATGTTCACCACTCCCATATGTGTGCTTGGTAACATAGCATAAATGGATCTTTAAAATCTATGAAACCTTCGGCAACTTGCCATTGACTTGGATAAAGGAAAAATGTGATCTT
Organism: Paratinospora sagittata; assembly: GCA_035771175.1. NCBI lineage: Eukaryota > Viridiplantae > Streptophyta > Magnoliopsida > Ranunculales > Menispermaceae > Paratinospora > Paratinospora sagittata. The sequence goes on from CM069594.1 coordinate 34,132,213, forward strand.
TCTCCCCTGAATTTTCTCCTATCTTACATATATATATATATATATATACATACATACCAATTCAAACTTTCATCCTAATTACCTGTGTAATTCAATACATATTCTTAAATATTGTTGCATGCATGGCCACTCCATTTCCCTTGTTTGCATGGCTCTTCTTGATCACAAAGTTTCAATTTGTCACCACTGTGCTGCCACAATCAAGCACCTACATAATCCACATGGACTCATCAGTCATGCCCAAAGTGTTCTCCAGCCACCATAGCTGGTGCACCTCTGCTCTTTCTTCAGTTCAAAACAGCACCTCCAGCCTCATTTACACTTACACTAATGTTCTCCATGGATTTACTGCAAAACTCTCAGCTGATGAGTTGAAATCCCTTCAAGCTTTACCAGGCTTTATATCTTCAATCCGAGACGTACCTGTTGCGCTTGACACAACTCATACACCCGAATTCCTGCACTTAAATCCTCATTATGGTGCATGGCCAGCTTCAAATTATGGAAAAGGGGTTATAATTGGAGTAATTGATAGTGGCATTTGGCCAGAAAGTGATAGCTTCAGGGATCAAGGAATGGCCCAAGTTCCATCAAGATGGAAAGGAGAGTGTATGGCAGGAACTGCTTTCAATTATTCTATGTGCAACAAGAAGCTAGTTGGAGCAAGGTTCTTCAACAAGGGTTTACTAAGCCACAATCCAAATTTAACAATCTTGGTGAATTCTTCAAGAGACTCAGATGGCCATGGAACTCATACGTCTTCTACAGCGGCTGGAAACTATGTTAAAGGTGCATCTTATTTCGGCTATGGCAAGGGAACGGCAAGAGGCATGGCACCGTTGGCCCATGGAGCCGTGTACAAAGTCCTTTGGGAAGAGGGTGGATACACTTCTGATGTAATTGCAGCTATAGACCAAGCAATTGAAGATGGTGTCGATGTATTGTCCTTGTCATTAGGGTCAGACGGCCTTGCTTTATACAAAGATCCCATTGCAATTGCCACGTTTTCAGCACTGGAACGGGGGATTTTTGTGGCATCCTCGGCAGGAAATGCTGGCCCTTCTTATAGAAGTCTTCATAATGGGATTCCGTGGTTGTTAACCGTAGGTGCGAGTTCTATAGACCGCGAATTCAATGGTGTTGCAACTCTAAACAATGGAATTACTGTCTTTGGCACATCTTTATACCCTGGAACTAGTTCATTTTTTAACCAACTTCCCCTAGTTCTCATGAAGTCATGCAATAGCTCCAAGGAGTTAAAGACGGTTGGCTACAAAATCGTTGTTTGCATTGATACACATGAATCTCTAGGAACTCAAGTTGAACAAGTTGGGAAGGCAGGTGTTGCAGGAGGTGTTTTTGTTACTAACAGAAATTTCTTAGATTTCTACATTAAAAGCTCTTTTCCAGCTATTTTCATGAGCTTTAAAGAAGGCCAAGTGGTCTTAGACTATATCAAGAAATCTTCTAAACCAAGAGCAAGTTTGAGATTCCAAAAGACACAAATTGGCACAAAACCAGCTCCTTTTGTGCCTTATTTTAGCTCTAGAGGCCCATCTCCAAGTTGCCCAATGGTGCTAAAGCCTGATCTAGTGGCTCCTGGTACCCTTGTTCTAGCATCATGGACCAGAGCTAACAAAGTAGCTGATTTCAGATCACATCAATTGTTTAGTAACTTCAATCTCTTATCTGGGACTTCCATGTCTTGCCCTCATGCTGCTGGCTTGGCTGCACTTCTCAAGAGCGCACACCCGAAATGGAGCCCGGCAGCCATTAGATCAGCTATGATGACCACTGCAGATTACTTGGACAACACTTTTACTAGCATTAAAGATGATGGAAATGGCTTTCAAGTTGCAAGTCCTCTCGCCATGGGAGCCGGTCAGGTAAACTCGAACAAGGCGCTGGACCCAGGACTAGTTTATGATGCAAGTGCCGAAGATTACATGAACTTCCTTTGCTCCATGAACTACACAATGAAGCAGATTCAAACCATTAATAGGTCTTCTAACTACAATTGCTCGAACTTGTCTTTGGATCTTAACTACCCATCTTTTATCGCCTTCTTTGGCGCAAATGATTCGTATTCTTCGAACAATATTAAAGCTTGGAGGGAATATAGGAGGACAGTGACTAATGTTGGGGATGGCATGTTTGTTTACAAGGCTAAAGTGAGTCCCATGGATGGGTTTAAGGTGACTGTTGTGCCACATACACTAGTTTTCAGGGAGAAGTACCAGAAGCTGAGCTACAAGCTTAGAATAAAGGGTCTAAGATTGATGAATGAAGAAGTGGTTCATGGTTCTCTTACTTGGGTGGATGTTGGACGCAAACATGTAGTGAGGAGTCCTATAGTGGCTACTAGGCTCGGATCAGAACCGTTGTGATCTTCAGGGAGATTTCTACATTAAAAGCTATCAATGGTGTATGATCAGTCTCTTCTTGATGAATAAAATTGCAGCTCTGTATTGAGTTTCCTGAATTACATTGTGCTATTTTGTCAAAACATTTACACTCCCACCTCAAAAGAAAAAAAGAACAGAATATTAGTATTTATATATGTTTTGAACATCCAATTTCATAGAAAACTCCGCGGATTGCTAGTATAATTAGATGCTCTCAAATCATGTATCAAGTGTCCCAGCCTTTTTAATACCGCCGGACACCCATTTTTAGCACTACCTTAGATTTTTACTATATTGTGTGCTTGATGTGTGATTCAAGAAAAATCAGTGTACATTGCTGAAAATGTGTCCTAATGGCCAAACTTTAAAATGTAAATATTTTTTTGGTATTTTATGTATTTGAATTAAAGTTGTGAAAACATTTTATAAAATTTGAATTTAGAAGAATTAAATGAGAATGTATATCCATACATATAGATGCTTGACTGTGATGTCAAAGCACAATACATGATCATACTTTCTTTCCTTTTTTTGTCAAAAATGAGAGAATTCAGTAAAAGAAAAACAAAAAGGAATCACATATATGGAGTGATCATACTTCAATGTTTTGAGATATGTCTTTGATCTAAGCACTGCAAGAACAGTGTAACATCCCATATTTTTTGTTAAAAATTTTTTGTTAAAAATTTTATGTTAACTTATACATATATCAATAATGTTTTGATATATGTCTTTGATCTAAGCACTGCAGGAATAGCGTAACATCCCATATTTTTTGTTAAAAACTCTATGTTAACTTATACATATATTAAAAAGTATAATACATGTATAAGGCCATAAAAGTTATATGGATGTGTTTTAAAAATGTACGTGTATATGTTTGTGTGTTTATAAGGTACAATTAAATTATTAAAATCTAAATAATAAGTGTTAAGTTGGATATGCATATATATATATATATATATATATATATAAATTAAATTTTAAGGGGAGTTGGTTAATTAACTAGCATGGGGAGCATGGAATTATTTTTTATACTTATCCTCACACTCTCATTTCTAATCTCTCTCTCTCCTACGTTAAAAAAAAAAAAAAAAAGGGGGAAAGAGACAGACAGAAGAAAGAAAGAAAGAAGACGAGAGGAAGAGGGGAAATGGCGTAAAAAAAAAGCCAATTTTTTGTTAAATTGAGACTCACGGTAAGTGATTTTTATTTTATTTCTTCGTAAAATTGATATTTAAGCTAAATCTAACAATTTTCTCGGAGTAATTTTTACTAGGAGAGTCGTTTTACATTGTTTTCGAAATTAGAATTTTAACCCAACTTGAATAAAATTTATTGGGAAGGTTGAAAAACACTTCCTAGACTGTAAAAACCCCGAATATGTGGTTAGATTTCATTTATTTGTTCATTTAAAAATTTTATAACTGTTGGAAGCTAGATTTGATACTTTAGACCTTTGGAACCTTTAGATTTGATATTGGAGACCTTTGAAACCCTATTAAAATTCGATGAAACTCTGGTTTGAGACTGTAGAAAATAGATCTATCAATTCTAGATATTTCGATGTTAAGATCATGATTTGATATTTTTAGTAACTAAATAAAAGGTTTTGGTGAGTAAAATTAATTTTGGATATCTCCGTAAACATGTAAAACCTCAATAAATTCCTGTTGAGGGTGGTAGAATGATAATATGACTGATTTTACATGTTTCGATGTAGACAAAATAATTTTAGGAATGTCTTATATTTTTAATAAAATTGATATATGTTTCTAGTAGAAAAATAAAATGGAGAATTAGTGAAAATATAATTTAGAAATCTATTTTCACTGTTCTTTCTTGTAGAAATATCTAGATTGACCGTACAAACGGTATAGTAGTAGTATCTTCAACTGCTTATGAGTCCTAAATTGAGTTGTAATTTAAATTTATGGAATGTGTATAATATTTTTATGTTACTAAAGTAAGAATTAGTGGTGAATGAACAAGATTTGGATCAAGTGGAGTGCACTAAATTAATAATACTAATGAGTATGATTTAGTAATACGTAAATTAGATATTTAAATGAATTGCAAAAATATTTATTGGTGATTGGAAGTGTTCTAGAAAATTAAATATGTAAATGAAAACTGAGTAATTATGCGTGAAATGGATATGAATAATTGAAATTGATTTATAGAATGGTTATGACAGGTTGAGTTAGTTGGATTTAAATTGAAACTAGACACGAAAACGGTGGTGATTGTATTTTAAGTTAGAAAGTCTTGTACTGTGAGTAATCCTTACTTTTGGTTTTTTTTTTTTTTATGTATGACATTAGTATATAATATGAAAATGTTTGTAAACTAAGCATATTAATACATGTATTCGAATGGTTGTTTAAAACTCATAAAATGATTTGATGCATTGGAGCATGTTAATGGACGTACTTAAGTAGGTCATTGACATGAAAAACATTTCTACGGGTCTAAATCTCAGGGAACAGACTTACAAAATTAACGGTTTTAGTAATCATGATCGGTGCATTCACGACACGAAATAAAAGACGTAGAAATGGCGTAACTTGATAAATGAGTAATTTGAAGTCGGTGCACTCCTCATCAATGCATAATGAGGAGCAGACTCACTCAATTATCTAAAAGGAGGGAAATGGATAATGAATTTTTATAGAAATTTGTATTGTTTTATAACTGAATGCATGTTCGTGAATTATATTGTACATATATGTTATTTATGTTTCCTCGCCGCATATGATCTAAATGTTTTGAAATAATTTTCATGTTTTTATATATGATGCATATATGATACCATAGGTAGGATTATTCATTGAGTTTGTTGTTTGCTCACAATATTTACCATTTCTTTCAGGTTCTAATAGGAAAGGAAAATAAAAAGTTCAGGAGTAATAGTTGTAGGCTCTTGATTTTCTTTTTGATGTATGTTTTGTTATTTTGGATTGTATTATGACTTTGTATTTTGATGTATATATTTGTAGCCCTATGATATCTCTATGATTATCACATAAATGAGATATGAGATGTTTATAAAATCTACATGAGATTTAAGGATTAATAGACATTATTTGGATGTTTGAAATGCTATGAAATTAATGTTTTGTGAAAATTAAATATTGTTGCATCAAGTGACGTTTTGGACTTGTGATTTTATTAATTTTATGGAAAGACTTTGTCAAAATTTTTAGAAAATTAGGGTAGTGTGAGAGGCTGATAAGGTTTTAGGTATGTCAGGGTACAACATACTTAAAATTTTGTGTCAGTTACGACGTTACTTGAAAAAGAGTCACAACATACTTAAGATCAAAGGATACTGACATTCGGGTTAGAATAAGCCAGAACCCTTCAAACGTTTTTTAAGTGTTGGGCAGCACTATTTTCCTTTTTTCTTTAATAGAATGAGGTACTATTGGGGCCCATTAATATGACATAGAAATATTGTTTGGTATCATTTAGCAAATATGAGTGACGGACAGAACTTTGTTTTGTTCACGTACGCCTGATTATAGATATTAGAGGAAATATATGAGTATAAATGTTATGATCAACATAAACATACCAAACCCTGCTAAACCAATCTAACTTAATTATGTATAATGCAAATTGTTCTCCCTTTAAGTTTCTTAATTAAAATTTTAGTATTAATATTAAACTCAACTTATTCAAAGTCTTTTTATACTATAGCTTAATGTTTTTTCCTTTGTAGGTTGGCGATGATTCACCGTTTGTTTCCCCTTTGGCATTCCCTTGCTTTGTAGTTTCTGGGGATGTTCTGTTTGCCTTTGGGCTAGCTAGTTGTGGTTTATTGTTTGGTTCTTAATAAATTTACTTTTAAAAAAAAAATTAAATCAACTTAATTAAGTTTTTTTCTAATTATATGGGCCAGACTACATGAATCTGCTTTCTGTACTCCATTCTATCTAGCTAAGTCGACATTCAGGTTCTAGTTCTTCGTATAGTTTGATTTAATAGAGTCATGTCATAATTAATATGATAAAGTTTTAATCTCGTTGTTATTAGTTACCAATTACAACCCTCCTCCTTTGACCATGACAAAGTTCATTAGTATACACACTACTTGTTTAAATTATAGACTCTCTATTAGACCCTTTTCACTCATAACTTTCAACTTGTTTCTATCCCTATTTATATAGTTTTTTTTATAGTTGAAAAAAAAATTTGATTGAGTTGAAATATAATAAAAGATCAAGAAGAAGAAGAAAGAAATTGAAGGCCATACCCTTAAAACGTGTGCTAGAAAGCGTGTAGTAGGGAATATATATAGAGCGTAGGAGGTTTCGTGGAGGGTTTCCTGTCACATGGTTTTCACATGCTGAGCGTGGAGCCCATACCCTTAAAACGCAACACATGAGTGAGTCTTCACTCTCTTCATTTCGCAATATTCCAAATCCACCAAATACGTTTATACATACAAACTTGCATTAATATATTCACCGCACCATGGATCCCCCTTCCCACAGAAGCAACAGATAGGTCAACACCACCCCAAAAAAATTAAAAAAAAAAACGCATTAAATGTTGGGAATAATGGGTCCACGCATCAAATTAGGCCCTTTTCAAATCAGAGTTGTTGATCTCACGAGAAAAGGAAGAGCTAATACTTCATTTACTTCTTCAGTTTCTTCCTTGTCGTCTGCGTCTTAATGTCAAAGGCCGTGTGCCTTGTTGTTGACAGCCAACCCAATTCCCAGCTAGCTACAGTTTTGACAATTTGGGTCCTCAATTTTGTTTTCTGAATGATGGGATCTATTCACTACCCCCAATTAGTTATAAGGAGAGGATCATATAAAACTAAAAATTTTTATTTTAAATTATGTATATTGATATTTATTTATTTTTCAATCTATGTATTTATTACATAAGATCATACGCATACAAATTATTTCAAAATAATGAATCAAAAATAAGGTAGTTTCAACTATTAACACCATGAACAAATTTTTTATACCAAGGCCTAATAAGATTACAATAAATCTCTTATAAGAACATATTAACTTTTTACCTAACCGTAAGGGGAGGTAAATGTTTAACTGAATAAACTATCAATTATTGGTAATATTTTTATAAAAAATATAAATTAACTATAAAAAATTATAATTGTAATATAATTACATAGTTATTTTCATTAAATATATATAATTTACACATTTAATAAATATAAATATGTACATAATAACATTGTAATTATATATTTTTTTAGTTAGATTCACGTTCCCTTATTTTTATTTACTATGGTCCATGACACTCCAAAAGTCATTTATTTTAAATTTACCTTCTTTTTTTTTTTTAAGCTGATAAACTCAACTTTTGTACAGGCATGGTTGGATCTCCTTTGATCCATTACGGCTCCAGAGATCTAAAACCCGGGTCCACGTAGCACGACCCAAAATCAATGTAGTACCTATAAATATTAATTAATATTTTTTTTAAGGTTCTGTAGGTGGTTCCACTACTAGGAGCAATACATGTGCATTTAATTGATTTAAATTTAATTCACAAAATTGATGTGACAGAACTCTTTATTAAGTACATCTTTATCTTATTAATACTTAACGGAAGGTTCATCATTGGCAAAAGAAAAAATAGATGAATCATGACACAATCTACGATGAAAGATGACACGCCATACATATATGGTGTCGGTGCAAGGTTCGTGATGAGGTTTTATCAGTTATTTATATAAATGTGCAGTGCAGTCTCTCGTGTACATTGAATTCCTAAACCTAATGTCAGAACAACGCTACTCTTTCATATGTGCATAAAACTTAATTCAACAGAGCATATTTTTGAATAAGATTGCTTTTTAGTGTGGCTTCGGAGATATCCGGTAAAAATAAGATAATTTTTTATTTTTTTTAAGAAAAAATAAGTATATTGTATTAAGTAGAAAATTGAACATGAAAATAAGAGCACCCTTTGAGCTCACAACAAAATGAAAGCATGATTAGAATATACACGCATTTCTTCCTCTCACCCAATCGCTTACAGAAAAACCTAATGAAAATTTTGACGCAGCAGCCTAATATGCAGCACCTAGAACAATATCATCTTCTAATCTATGAACATCCCTCCCCTTGTTTTGACATACTCTCAAGTTCCTTTTAATTCAAAGACCCCAAATAGTAGCTACAGAAATTACCTTACAACTACTAGAACCCGATGTGATTTGTGTGCATTGGAGATGCACTCCTCACAAGACAGATGGTCTAAAGAACAAACCCATGCACCTATATTCGCATTTCTACCAAATAAACTTAGTCATGCTGCAATGAATGAAAATATGTTCAACATCTTCACCCTTCCTCTTGCACAAAGGGCAACAATGAGGAAAGAAAAATCTAAAAAGAAACCTTTTTTGAAACATATTCGCCGTGTTTAGCTTTTTATGAAGCAAAGACCACCCAGAGAATTTTACCTTATGAGCATTTTACAAAGAAGACGTGATTGTGAAATCAATCATTTGAGGGCATTCATTTAGGTGAGCGAAAAAAGACTTACATGAGAAAATCCCCCCATATGATAATGACCATTTAAACCCATCGTCTTCGGTGGATAACCTCATGTTAGAGATCAATGACATAAGATTATCAAATTGAGAAGTGAATCTCAACGGTAAGGTTCTAGAGAAAGGCAATAACCAATATGGGCCCGAGGAAGAAGAATTGGGGGAAACAAAAGAGGTGATGGGCTGAAAATGCATGGAAGACAAGCGATAAAGTCTAGGGAAACGAGAAGCCAATGCAACATCCTCACACCACCTATCCTTCCAATAGCGAAAAGATAAACCGTTCCAACTACAAGAATAATGAAAAGCCGCACCAATGGAATGAGGGAAGACACGAATCTCCAAGGACTACGGAAGGTCGAAGTAGAGGATGAAGATTGTTTTTTATTACTTGATTACAATAATTCTTTTTTTTTTTCACCCTCCTTTTTCATTAATTATCGGTAACAGTTTTCCCCCATTTCCTCGGTGACCTTGTTTAATGATGTTATATCTTTTTATGCTATGATGCATGTGTAGTCTCCTTGTCTCATATTGGTTGATTAATTATTGGGCTACTTACAATACCATAGGGCAATCCCAAGAGGAAACTCATATATTGGTATGACTATTGTAGAACTTAAGGCTGTATTTCGTTTATAATTTTTTTTGTTCTTTCTTTCATTTTTTAATTACTGTTGTCTTGTTTGATATGGACACCAATTAGAATCTAAATGATGGGATTTAGATGGCTGCAAAACATTTCGAATCTAAATTATCGAATTTTGATCGACATCTTCCGTAATAGAAAAAAATAAGACTCTTCCTTCATTTTAATTTTTTATCTTATGATTTTTAAGGACGCACCTACTGTTTCTTTAATATATATTTTTTCTTTTCTTCTTCGTTTCATTCTTCATTAAGTCTTCTTTTCTTGATACCTAGTTTTTTTTTTCTTTTCATTTTTGTAAACTTCAATTTACTTTTTTTTCGCGCTAAATAAATCACATAACTACAAAAAAAAAAAACTTGAAACTATAATGTTATTTCAGTTATAGTTTCAACAAAATATAAATGTTTAACTCTCTGAATATAATAAAGTAAAGTATTACCACAATTTTACTATGGACAGAAGCCCTTATGTCATGATCTACACGTAAGTACATTCACTTTAAGAACGTCATTAATGTCCCTTCATGATATCTGAAGATGAATTAGATTACGTATGGTTCATGGTCTGAAACAAAAGAATATAATATAAAAACAAGAGAATTAAAAAATATATAATTTTTTATTATTTTTTTAAAATAACTTATTTTTTGAACAAAAAAAGAAAAAATATTTTTAAATCAAATAAATTTTTAATATTTTTAAATTTTCGAATATAAAAATCCAAACAAAAAATACCCTTAGTTTTTGCGGTACGTGAAAAGTTGCCCCTGGCCCACAACATGATTTACCAAAAAAATTAAATTTTTGACAAAATACTATTTGTGAGCTTGGGCCATAAGATCTAAAAGGCAATAATTTAGTCATAAAAGATGAGCTAATAATCCCCTAAACATAAAAGCTGGATTACACAATTAATCACCCAATAATCATCCAGGTGTACACCCATATTCTTTTCTTTTTCCAATAAAAAAATAAAGAAAAGAAAATCTGTCACTTCCAATTTATCTTTATAACATATAAAAAAGCAAAAAAGAACCATAAACCTTAGTTCCCTTCTCCTCTTCCTCTCTTTCTTCACAACAGCAAGAAGAATCAGAGATCAGGGAAAGAGATGCACGCGAAAACAGACTCAGAGGTGACAAGCCTGGCGGCGTCATCTCCGACGAGATCTCCTCGCCGGCCGGTGTACTACGTCCAGAGCCCATCTCGAGACTCATCTCACGATGGCGAGAAAACCACCACTTCATTCCACTCCACTCCGGTCCTCAGCCCCATGGGCTCTCCTCCTCACTCCCACTCCTCCGTCGGCCGCCACTCCCGCGAATCCTCCTCCAGCCGCTTCTCCGGCTCCCGCAAAATCTCCCCCAACGACCCCTCCGGCGCCGACGCCGGCCACCGCAAATCCCACAAGCCCTGGAAACAATGCGCCATCATCGAAGAAGAAGGCCTCTTAGAAGACGAAGACACCCACAAATCTCTCCCTCGTCGCTGTTACTTCCTCGCATTTGTTCTTGGATTTGTGTTTTTGTTCTCTCTTTTTGCGTTGATTTTGTGGGGCGCAAGCAGGCCGCAGAAGCCCAACATCGTGATGAAGGTACGTGTGGATCATCATCGTCGTCGTCGTCAAGTTTTTAACTTGATTGTACTGATCGACTAAAGTTTGCATTTTTTGAAATGGGTATTCTCGATTTTGATCTACAGAGCATTAAATTCGAGAGATTCGTGATTCAAGCGGGATCTGATGCCACCGGTGTTGCTACTGATATGGTCTCCATGAATTCTTCCGTGAAGCTCACGTTTCGTAACACTGCTACATTTTTCGGTGTTCATGTGACATCAGCACCGTTAGATCTCTCGTTCTCGCAACTCACTCTTGCTTCTGGCTCTGTAAGAATCGATCATACATACATTACCCATTATAATTTTTCCTTCTTTTTTTGAGATCAAAATTTAAAACACCCTTTAATTTAATTTTTTCTTTTTATGGGGTTTTTTTTAGATGAAGAAGTTTTATCAATCGAGGAAAAGCCAGAGATCGGTGACGGTTGTGGTGGAAGGGAATAAGATTCCGTTGTACGGGAGTGGCGCCGGATTGAGCACGCCGACGGGGACGACCAACGTGCCGGTGCCGTTGAAATTGAATTTAATGGTTCGATCGCGAGCTTACGTTTTGGGGAAATTGGTGAAGCCCAAGTTCTATAAGAGAATCGAATGCTCAGTGGTTCTTGATCCGAAGAAGCTAAATGTGCCAATTTCTCTAAAAAATTCTTGCACTTATGATTAATTAAATCAGGTTCTTTGATGAAAATAAAACAGAGGACAGAGGAAGAAGAAGAAGGGGAAGAACAGGGGAAAATTAAAGGGTTTTTTTTTTTTGTCTAATATTTTGGAGTTTGTGGGTTTTTTTTCTTCTTTTTAATTAATTTATGAGAAGTGGTGGAGACAGCTAGACGGGCAGCTTTTTGTGCTGGAAGGACAAGGCTATTTGACGCGGCTTTGGATGCCCGATTGCCCGAAAGACAGGTTGGAAGCATAGAAAATGGTGGTGAAGTGTGAAACTCAACCTTTTTTCTATAGTATTTATTTATTTGTTTAATATTTTTGTGGTGTAATTGTTGTAGATTATAATATTTAATGTGATCTCAATAAATGAAGAAACTTTTTATTATTATTATTATTATTAATACTTTTATAAGTTAATGTATTGTTGGGATTTGCACTTGTTTACACTTATGATGATGATCTTTTGACATATAAGTTAAAAAATATTTTTTTGATTTTTAAAAGACTTTCTTGTCTTTTATTTTTTATATGGAGATTTTGAAGTTTTATTTTGGGAGTTGTTGATACAGTATAATTACACGTAGTTATATTATTACAATTACAATTAGAGGGTTATTTCATATTATTAATTGGGATAGGTGTAGTAAAATATTAATTTTTTTAAAAAAAAAATTTTAGTTTATTATTGGATTTTGTTAGCTATTCTTCGAGTGCTTGCGTTATCAAAGAAAATTGAGGCCTTAATAGACAAGAACAACTATATAAAGGTGGTAGAGGAGATGTTAGACCACTTGAACTAGTAGATATTCTTGACTGAAAGTACTGACTAGAAGCCAAACTACTAGTACGTTTCCTACGCAGGCTTGGATGACTTCCTGTGAGCAAAGGCAGAAACAATGGGACTTCTCACGACATGCTTTCCATTAACCTCGTACCAGCTGAGATACCCATAATTCCCAACATAATCTCTCTGCTTTCTAAAACTTCCCAAATCAACCTCAACAGTTACTGAGAACTCAGCTTTGCTGTATTTACCACCCTTAAAGCTAATTGTCATTGGTTCCACAGCAATTTTCATGCCTGAAGGAGCCCATACTACTGCCTGATAAACCGGTGTAGAATCATCCACATTCGTCAAAACCCGCTTGAATGTGTAGCTAGCGGTGTTCGTGTTGTTGAGGATAACGATGAACGAAGGGTAATTAAGGTCGAGATTAGCGCTCTCACATGTGTAATTCGATCTCCTGGTAATTGCGGCTATCTGTTTTTGAGTGTAGTTAAGGGCGTACAGGAAGTTAATATAATCTTCCACCTCTATATCATAAACCAGACCAGGGTCCAATGCTTTGTTAGGATTCACATGTCCAGCTCCAAAATCTAGAGGAGTTGCCGGTCTTCCAGTAGCCAAATCTCTGATCTTTCCTTTCGTGTTATCCATCACATCGGCGGTGGTCATCATTGCGGACCTAATAGCTGCTGGGCTCCAATCATGGTGCGCCGATTTTAACAATGCGGCTATGCCAACTACGTGAGGAGAAGACATGGATGTGCCAGACAGAAGTAGGTAGTCACTGAGCAAGTAATTGTTTCCAATTTGTGTAAAACCTTTGTTAGGTACCCAAGAAGCCAAGATTTCAACTCCTGGGGCAAAGATATCTGGCTTCAAAATCCATGGAGATTGCAGGTCTGGCCCCCGAGAAGAGAAATCTGCAACCTGCGGTGCCGGTTTAGTGCCCAAAAGTGTAATCTGAAACTTGATATCCACACTAGGTTTCTTTGTGTTTAAGTAGTAGTTCTTCACTTTCTCTCCTTCACTTGGGCTTGTGGCTACAAATGGCAAATAGAAGTCACTAGAAAACAGTAACTCTGCAGGGTCAGTAGCAAATATTGCTGCCGCAGCACCTGTTCTATTTACTTCGGAAATTTGATCGTAAGTGTCCGAATCCTTAGTGAATGAACAGAAAACGACCTTGCCTGAAACTTCTTTTGGGTGTAGAGAGTTATGAGCACAAATCTCCTTGTTAGGATTACCATGACCAAAATAGAGAGGGACACCTGAAACTAATAGGTTCAAAGGATATATAGACCTCCCTTTGATTGTAATGTTGCCATCACCAAGTGTCACATACCCGGCATAGTCCCTATCGATGGTCCCTGCACCTATAGTTGTGATCCAGGGAGCACCGTTGATAATAGTGTACGACTCGGGGCCACTATTTCCAGCGGAACACGCCACAAAGATTCCTTTCTCTATGGCAGCAAAAGCTCCCAAGGCAATTGGATTGTGGGAAAATGCTGATTCCCCGAACCCTAAAGACAAGGACATGAGATCGACGCCATCTTCTATGGCTTGGTCCATGCCGGCCAATGTGTCACTCGCAGCGGACTCGAATGTACCATTTGAAAAGATAACTTTGTACATGGCTAGCCTAGCGAGGGGAGCCATCCCGGTTGCTTTACCCTTTGCATAACCAAAGTAACTAGCACCAGGAACATGGCTCCCGGCGGCAGTCGAAGAAGTGTGAGTCCTATGCCCAAAGAAATCCCTAGTGGAATCATAGTCGTATTTTGATATATTTCGGCCTAAATGCTTGAATGCTTTACTAAAAGAACGAGCACCAATTAATTTCCTATTGCAATCTGAGGAATTGAACTCGACACCCTCCTCACAAGTGCCCCGCCACCGCTCTGGTACCGGTGGCCTAGGAAGCGTGGAGTATGCGTGGTGTGGAGCTTACCAAATGTTTCTGGGTATGTGGCAATGTGACCCGGCATTTTCTCTAGTTGATCGAGCTGGGACTTGGAGAGAATTGCACTGAAACCGTCCATGACATGGTTGTAGTGTAGAGATGAGTTGCTGGAATGCCATCATCAGTGGAGGAAAGGGAAGAAAGTGTGGACGTGTACCAGTTATGGTGAGTAGAGAAAGGAGCTGGCATGGCTGATTTATCCATATGGATTATGTAGCTTTTACATTCTTCTGCGATAGTAGAAGATGAAGTTGCAATGTAAGAGAGAAACAAGAGGGAAGAGAAGCTGGTAAAAAGAAAATTGGTGATCCATGTTGAGGGAGACAGAAAATGAAGAACTTAAACATATATATATACACCAGCGAGATGCAAGTCTTCCAAACTGATGAGGTTAGAAGAAATTAGTAGGGAAACCGATTCAAATGCACTAGTTGAAAATTATGATATCTTCGGAGAATTTAGAAATCTGAAATGAGAACAAAATAGTATTTGGTGATTCTCATCAGAGAAAGGGTCATCATGTACAACAAAAATGGGAGATTGAACCAAGAATGGCAGATAGCTAAAGGTTTATATAAAAGAAATTCATGATCAAATCAGCTGTGAGGGCCGGCATGGATTGGCATATCTGGAGTTGCAAGCACTTTGTTCATATGCTTTTGAATGTACTCTAGTGTTTGTCTGGCTTGCAGAACTAAGTTACATTAAAAATCAGGAATGAACATTCCTCACTTAAATGTTGAAGTCCCAAGGGATGGCTAGGAAGCAGATTAGATCAAAGCCAGGTTTTGGAAAAACATCCTTTGGATGATTTATTGACCTACATCATATATTCCAATTATAAATTGAACGCCATACTCTGTACCCTTTTCATTGATTTAAAGCATGACCACCTGAGTTAGTGTTATCTAAATGTTAAGAACCTGCAATTTTATTAAGCATTGCTCTAAAAGGGCCCAGCTATAGTTCTTTGAGACATCAATGATTATTCACTATCAATTTTATTATAGCCCTATATTAAGGGTGCTTCATTATTTTTTTTGGGAGAATTGCCCTTTTCACTCTAGCTGTATGGTGACTGTATCCGTTTTTATTCTCTTTTCCATATGGGAAGAACATGTTTTCTAATTAATTTACTCCCCATTAAGAATTTTCATCTCTATAATTAATTTTTAATTGTCTCTCATGAATAAAGTTTACCCTTTTTAATTCAAAAGTAGAGTCAAATTACTTTTTTTTTTATTCCCTTAGTAGGCTGCTCTGTTAGTATATGTACTTCAATGTTTTGAGGAACATAATACATTAAATCAGTAAGAAAAGCTTAGGCTGCATTTGGTTTAGTATTTTAAAACAAGTATCTTGTTTTCATTTTCAATACCCAGAAAACAAAAAACAAAAAAACTTGGAAAACGATGTTTATTTATTTTCCAAAAAATAATTGTTTGTGAGGGAGAGAATCAAAAATTAGTTTTCAAAGTCTTGGATCTACAATCGCATATCTTAAGTTTTTCCATTTTCTTTCTATTTAGAAAATCGTTTTCGGGTCACAAACCAAATACAGCCTTAGGTAAATTTGCGGAACTGCTTAGTATACCAAATTACTCTTCATTGATTCTTTAATTTGTACTAAACATCATTTCAAGCGTAGTTTCCCATGTAAGCTGTGAGAAATAACATGAACCATATCATTTTGAGCTTGAGGTTGCTCTATTTTAACTAGAGGTCGTGGGGTTGAATTCCAAAACATCTTCATTAATATGGAGGTAAGGTTGCGTACATCGTCTCTGTCTAAGAATTCACAATGGTAGGAACTACGTGTATTGGTCACTCCTTTATATAATTTTGAGTTTTGACATAGATAGGAAAGAGGAAACTAAGACCTTAATAGATAAGTGCAACAACAAAAAAACATTAAAGGCAGAGGAGATGTTAAGCTACTTGGACTAGAAGTGACCGAGTGACAGTAGGATAAATACTTAAAAAAGAGTGTTGAGCAGAAACCAAACTAATACCTCTCCTAAACAGGCTTGGATGACTTCTTATGAGCAAAGGCAGAAACAATGGGACTTCTCACAACATGCTTTCCATTAACCTCGTACCAGCTGAGATAACCATAATTCCCAACATAATCCCTCTGCTTTCTAGAACCTCCCAAATCAACCTCAACAGTTACTGAGAACTCAGCTTTGCTGTATTTACCACCTTCAAAGCTAATTGTCATTGGTTCCACGACAATTTTCATGCCTGTAGGAGCCCATACTACCGCACGATAAACTGGTTTAGAATCAACAACATTTGTCAAAACCCGCTTGAACGTGTGGCAAGTGGTGTTTGTGTTGTTGAGGATGACGATGAACGAAGGATAATTAAGGTCGAGATTAGCATTCTCACATGTGTAATTCGATCTCCTGGTAATTGCAGTTATTTGTTTTTGAGTGTAGTTAAGGGCACATAAGTAGTTGATATATTCTTCCACCTCTATATGATAAACTAGACCAGGATCCAATGCTTTGTTAGGATTCACATGCCCAGCTCCAAAATCCAAAGGAGTTGCAGGTCTTCCAGTAGCCATATCTAAGATCTTTCCGTTTGTGTTATCGATCACATCTGCAGTGGTCATCATCGCGGACCGAATAGCCGATGGGCTCCAATCACGGTGAGCTGATTTTAACAATGCAGCTATGCCAACTAAGTGAGGAGAAGACATGGATGTTCCAGATACAAGTTGGTAGTCACTGAGCAAGTAATTATTTCCAACTCTTGTAAAACCGTTGTTAGGTATCCAAGAAGCCAAGATATTAACTCCTGGAGCAAAGATATCTGGCTTCAAAATCCATGGAGATTGCTGGTCTGGCCCCCGAGAAGAGAAATCTGCAACCTGCGGTGCCGGTTTAGTGCCCAAAATTGTTATCTGAAACTTGATGTCCGCAGTAGGCTGCTTTGTGTTTAAGTAGTAGTTCTTCACAATCTCTCCATCACCTGGGCTTATGGCTACAAATGGGAAATTGAATTCACTAGGAAACAAAAACTGTGCTGAGTCAGTCGCAAATATTGCTGCGGCAGCGCCTGTTCTATTTACTTCAGAAGTTTGATCGTAAGTGTCCGAATCCTTAGTGAATGAACAGAAAACAACCTTGCCCCAAACATCTTTTGGGTCTAAAGAGTTATGAGCACAAATCTCTTTGTTAGGATCACCATAACCAAAATAGAGAGGGACACCTGAAACTAATAGGTTCAAAGGATATACAGACCTCCCTGTGATTGTAATGTTGCCATTGCCTAGTGTCACATACCCGGCATAGTCCCTATCAATGGTCCCTGCACCTATAGTTGTGATCCAGGGAGCACCGTTGATAATAGTGTAGGACTCGGGGCCACTATTTCCAGCGGAACACGCCACAAAGATTCCTTTCTCTATGGCAGCAAAAGCTCCCAAGGCAATTGGATTGTGGGAAAATGCTGATTCCCCGAACCCTAAAGACAAGGACATGAGATCGACGCCATCTTCTATGGCTTGGTCCATGCCGGCCAATGTGTCACTCGCAGCGGACTCAAATGTACCATTTGAAAAGATAACTTTGTACATGGCTAGCCTAGCGAGGGGAGCCATCCCAGTGGCTGTACCCTTTGCATAACCGAAGTAATTAGCACCAGGTGCATGGCTCCCGGCAGCGGTTGAAGATGTGTGAGTCCCATGCCCGAAGAAATCCCTAGCTGAATCATAGTCGTATTTTGTTATATTGTGGCCTAAATGCTTCAACGCTTTGCTAAAAGAACGAGCGCCAATTAGTTTCTTATTGCAATTTGAAGAATTGAACTTGACACCCTCCTCACAAGCGCCACGCCACCTCTCAGGTACTGGTGGCATACCTTGATCGTTGAAGCTCTCACTCTCTGGCCAGATTCCAGTGTCCAGGATACCAATGATCATGTCATCGCCAAAACCTCCCGCGGGCCATAGTCCGGCATGTTTCTTCAAGCGTAGGAAGCGTGGAGTACGCGTAGTGTGGAGCTTACCAAATATTTCTGGGTATGTGGCAATGTGACCTGGCATTTTCTCTAGTTGATCGAGCTGGGACTTGGAGAGAACAGCACTGAAGCCGTCCATGACATGGTTGTAGGTGTAGAGATGAGTTGCAACAATGCCATCATCGGTGGAGGAAAGGGAAGAAAGTGTGGAAGTGTACCAGTTATGATGAGTAGAGAAAGGAGCTGGCATGGCTGATTTATCCATGTGGATTATGTAGCTTTTATGTTCTTCTGCCGTAGTAGAAGATGAAGTTGCAGCAATGTAGGAGAGAAACATGATGGAAAAGAGAAGCTGGAAGGCATTGAATTTGGTTTCCATGTTGAAGGAAATGGAAAAATTGCTATTGGTAAGTGTACCAGTTTGAAGAACTTATATATACACACGCACACACATGCACAAGTGAGAAGCAAGTCTTCCAAACTGATGAGGTTAGAAGATACTGACGAAACCGATAGAAATGAGTTGTAAATTTAGATATCTTCAGAGAGATTAGAAATCAAAAAATGAGAAGAACAAGTAGTTTTTGGTGATTCTCATCAAACCAAGGGTCATCATGTACAACAAAATGGGTGATTCAACCAAAGAATTGTAGATAGCTTTATAAAAGTAATGCATGATCAGTCAGCTGTGGAGTTAATACTGAGGGCCGGCCTGGCATGACATTTCTGGAGTTGGCAAGCACTTTGAAAATATGTTTTTGAATGTCTAGTGTTTGTCTGGCTTGGCTTGCAGCACTAAGTTATACTAAAAATCATGAGATTTTTTTATTTTTTTTATTTTTTGATTCCAAAAAAGCTTCATACGGAAGAAGAGAGAGGACAAGCCTCCTCAAACACTACATCAGTGATTATAATAGATGGGATCTCCTCTAACCATACAACACTTTGGACAAGAGAAACAGCAAATTTGCGAAGTCTATGAGCAGCTTCGTTCATTTCTCTTGGAATGTACTGAATAACAGTATTTGGCCATGCATTTAACAGCATTTTGCATTGTTCTACAAGTTCCCTAACAGGTGACCAGATGGCAGCAATTGTTGATGAGGAATCACTTTCCACCATGTCGACTGGGATACCTGCTTCAAGGGCTAACTTAAGACCCTCTGTAAATGCTAGCAGTTCAGCTGCATACACTGAATAGTTCCCATCAATTTTCTTTGCTGCTGCTGCAATTAGTTGACCTTCATTGTCTCTGATCACTGCAGCTACACCTATTACCCTTTGATTTGGAGGGACGCTGGCATCTACGTTCATGAGAGTTCATTCCTACTTTTTAAGAAAAACTTTATTTTCGAACAAAATTGATCTTTTCATTCCAGGGCCATGATATTTGTATATGGTTGTTTTTTTTCTTTTAAATATGGGAATATCATATTATGATCTTTTTGTTTTCTAGTCAATTTACTCTCCATCAAGAAATGCCATTCTTCTCACGTTCTGTCTCTACATTTTAAGAGTTCTCATCTCATATAATCATTTTTGTATTCTCTATTGAATAAAGTTTATTCCCTTAGTAGGCTGCCCTGTGAGTATATATTCAATGTTTGAGGTACAGAATATCAAAATTACTTAGAAGCTTAGGTAAATATGCAGAGGCCTGCTTAAGATAACAAATTGTTTTTCACTGATTCTTTAATTTGTACTGCACATGTCCTTCTATAGCTAATTTAATTGTAGCCAAACTAATTATAAATATAGCTATTTCGGTTATTCAAATTAATCACGGATTACAGAATGGCATGTGCAAAACATGTCTTACACTATATAAGAAGTAAAATACTAACAATGTAATAAGTAGGAAAAGGAGAGCTGTTCAAGGTGCAAAGGCAGAAACAATGGGACTTCTAACAACATGCTTCCCATTAACCTCATACCAGCTGAGATACCCATAATTCCCTATATAATCACTTTTTACACTAAACCTTCCCAAATCAATTTCAACAGCCACTGAAAAACTAGCTTTGCTGTATTTGCTTCCAAAGCTAAGCGTCATCGGTTCCACAACAATTTTCATGCCTGAAAGAGCCCATACCACCGCACGATACACTGATTTTGAATCAGCAACATTTGTCAAAACCCGTTTGAAGCTGTAACTAGTTGTGTTTGTGTTGTTGAGGATCACAATGAACGAAGGATAATTCAGGTCGAGATTGGCGTGTTCACATTTGTAATTTGATCTTCTAGTTATAGCATTTATCTGTTGCCGAGTATAGTTAAGGCCACATAGGAAATTGATATAGTCTTCCATCTCTATATCATAAACCAATCCGGGATCCAAAGCCTTGCTAGGATTCACATGCCCGGCTCCGAAATCCAGAGGCGTCCCAGCTATGCCAGTAGTCATATCAATGATCCCTCCGTTTGAGTTATCGACTATATCCGAAGTGGTCATCATAGCTGATCGAATAGCTGCAGGGCTCCAATCACAGTGTGCTGATTTTAACAGAGCAGCTATGCCAACTATATGTGGTGAAGACATAGATGTGCCAGAGACCATTTGATAATCCGAGAGCAAGTAATCGTTCCCGATTGGTGTAAATCCCTTGTTAGGAACCCAAGCAGCCAAGATATTAACTCCAGGAGCCAAGATATCTGGTTTTAGAATCCATGGAGATTGTCGAGCCGGCCCTCTTGAAGAGAAATAGGCCACTTGAGGTGCCGGTTTAGTTCCTAAAACTGTTATTTGGAACTTGATGTCCACAGTAGGTGACTCTGTTTTGGTTAGGTACTTCTCAACTATCTCTCCGTCACTTGGGCTTATGGCCACAACTGGAATGAAAAAATCTTCAGGTCGCAAGAACTTTGCAGAGTCGGTCGCGAATATTGCTCCTGCGGCATTAGTTCTATTTACTTCATATAGTTGTTCATATATATTTGATTCATTGTTGTATGAGCAGAAAACAATTTTTCCTACAACATCTTTGGGGTCTAGGGAGAAGTAGGCACAATTTTCCTTGCTTGTGTTGCCACGCCCATAATATAGAGGAACACCTGAGACGAACAAGGCTTCAGGAAAGATAGATTTCCCCTTGATCGTTGCGACATCTTCGCCAAGAGTCACATATGCAGAAAAATCTCTATCAATAGTTCCTGCACCTACTGTAGTGATCCATGGAGCACCATTGCTGATGGTGTAGGCATGAGGGCCACTATTTCCTGCTGAACATGACACAAAAATCCCCTTCTCTATAGCTGCGAAAGCTCCCAAGGAAATCGGGTTGTCTGAGTATGGTGTTTCGCTGAATCCCAATGATAAAGACATGAGATCAACGCCATCTTCGATGGCTTGGTCCATGCCGGCCAATGTGTCACTTGCCGCTGACTCATAGGTGTTATTTAAGAACAAAACTTTGTACATGGCAAGCCTAGCAAGAGGTGCAATTCCAATGGCAGTGCCCCTTGCATAACCAAAGTAATCGGCGGCAAGTACCCGGCTTCCAGCCGCAGTTGATGAAGTGTGAGTCCCATGCCCGAAGAAGTCCCTCGGAGAATCATAGTCGTCGTCACTTGACGCT
This sequence comes from Paratinospora sagittata, assembly GCA_035771175.1. Taxonomy (NCBI): domain Eukaryota; kingdom Viridiplantae; phylum Streptophyta; class Magnoliopsida; order Ranunculales; family Menispermaceae; genus Paratinospora; species Paratinospora sagittata. Next base: position 34,154,390 of record CM069594.1, read on the forward strand.
ATCTTCATGCCCAATTGCTTTAATCCTTTACTAAAAGAACGAGCTCCGATAAGTTTCCTATTGCAATTCGAAGAATTGAACTCGATGCCCTTCTCACACTTGCCACGCCACCGTTCAGGTACTGGAGGCATTCCACGATCATTGAAACTCTCGCTTTCTGGCCAGATTCCAGTGTCCAATATCCCAATGATCATGTCGTCACCAAACCCTCCGGCGGGCCATAATCCGGCAAACTTCTTCAAGCCTAGGAAGTGTGGAGTATGGGTGGTGTGGAGCTGACCAAGCGTTTCGGGGTACGTCGCGATGTGACCAGGCATTTTCTCTAGTTGATCAAGCTGGGATTTGGAGAGAACGGCGCTGAAGCCGTCCATGACATGGTTGTAGGTGTAGAGATGAGTTGCTGGAATGCCATGATCAGTGGAGAAAAGGGAAGAAAGTGTGGAAGTGTACCAGTTATGGTGAGTAGAGAAAGGAGCTGGCATAGCTGATTTATCCATATGGATTATGTAAGTCCTTCGTTCTTCTACATTACTAGAGGAAGATGAGGCTGAAATGTAAGAGAGAAACAAGAGAGAAAGGAGAAGTTTATGAACATAAGCTGTGCTTTGCTCCATGGAGTTAAAAACACACTTGCACTAGTGAAATGTGGCTAAGAGCTTCAATATATACATACTCTGGATGCAAGTATCTTATCCTAAGTTGAATCGGTTGCAATTGAAATCGATGAAACCAATGGAATATGTAGGAAATGTGAGACCAGCTAAGATTATAGTTAAAGTTTAATCAAATTGTTTGAGCTGTGGAGTTGATTTTTAGGGCCGGCCTTTAGGATTTTCTATCACTTTGATCTTATGTTTAACTTTCTCAATTTAGCAATGATGCTTTCTAAAGGAAATTAATCATACGCCATGTTGAAGAGAAGGTAAAAGTAGATTTATCATCTATGTGGTTTGGCATATTAAATGAAAAATAATTAAGGAAGTGTTTAGTTTGTAATTCATATACAGTTTTCTATATCTAAAAATTTAGAAACACAGAAAATACGTTTGGTTAGTTAAAACCCGAAAACAATTTTTCAAAATTTATAAAGAAAATATATTATTTTCAGAAAACGATAAAACATCGTTTTTCAAATTTTTACTTTTCGAATTGTATTCTTATTTTAAAACCACAGACCAAACGCAAGTGAAGATTCCCACAAACTCGGGTTGGTTGAATAAACCAATAAGTTCTATTCCTTTTTCTTTTTTTTTTATTCCTCTTTTCTCTTTTATGATCGGTAAGTTCAATCTTTAATTTGTTGGTTCATTTTGCTTCTTTCCTTTTGATTATATATCTTTAGTTACATATTTTCCTTATTCCTTTAATTAATTAGAATAGTTCTTCCTTATCTTCTACCCCACCCTTTCTTCTTCTAAATTATTAATTATGTGAACTTATTTTCATTGCCACAATATTCTTTCTAACTTTCTATTGCTTTCCTCAAATGAATGTGCAAGCACATGACAATAAAATTTTCTTTTTTTCTTAAAAAAAAAGAAAAGAAATGATAATAAATTAGGTGACGCAGTAAAAGCAAAAATAAAAATAAAAGAGTAAAACTCTTTAAGAGAATTAAAATTTTATTGAACTCATGTATCTCTCTTTACAATAACCCCCTTTAAATAGAAGAAGAAAATCATAAAAAAAAAAAAAAAATTGATATTTTCCTTGAGAATCTAAGTCTTAATGAGAAAATATATATATATATATATATATATATTCATATATTAAGTAATTTTCTAAACAATACTTTCCTAAAATGAAAAAATTAAAGAAATAAAATACTATCCTAAAATAAAAAAAATAAAAAATGGAAGACACAAAATTAGAAGTGTCTTTCCTACACCAAGTCACAAAGAAATTAGAAGGCGCGCAAATTTAAAAACCAAGTAAAATTGAAAATCTTGTAAAATTAGAAGTCATAAAAAATTAGTAGGCCTCATAAAGTTAAAAAGGTGCGAAATTGGAAAGCTTGTGGTAGAATTTGATTTTCTTTCTCATTTTAATGTCTCTTGCCTTTAGTGGGCTTGCGATCATCCAATTGGTCCATGTATTTGACGTAGTTGTTCTACCTCTTATAAAAAGTTACAGGTTAAAATGACAAAAAAAAGAGAAAAATATGAATTAAGAAAAGGCAGAAAAACTTGAAAACTAGTAAGTTAAAGATTCCTCTGTTTTTGTTGAGCTCGCTTTTCATATCAACATGTGCTTTGTGCTTCTTCTCTCCTTGGTCCTAACAAGACGCCATAAATCTGGCTTTTGTTATGGAGCTGTATTGTCTAAGTCTTTTACCCAAAAGTTTAGGGTTTCAGGAGATGTTCCTTCGCAGATTAGGGACTTGTCACCCAAGTCTCAAAAAAAAAAAAAAATGGTTTTCGAGTGTCAAAGATCCAATGTAAAATATTATAGAATGACCCAAAAAAAAAAAAACTGTACACAGTTTTATGTGGTTATCCTTGTACATGTAGTGCATAAATCTCCAAATCGAAAGGTCAATGTTATATAAAAGATATTATAGTGTGAGAAGGCCATCATTGAGACCCTCGTCTCGCATTTATAATTTCATAACCTTCAACACATCACATTTTTGCCGAAAGAGAAAAAAAAAAGATTAGATTTCAAATCTATATTATTAAAAGAGAAATGTTAGAGAGATTGAATGTTAGGATTAGAGACATAATTATAACATAAAAATTCGTAACTCAAATACACCAAAGGACTTCCTCCATGTATTTTTTTATATATATATTAAAATTGTAAAATTTGGATACATGTAGACTGTCACAGGGCAACCAACACTCACAGGACAACCAACGCCCCATGGCTGCCTCATGGTTAGAGTAACCGTTGGGAGGTTGCATAGTGACAAAGATGAGAAACCATTCTTGGGTTTGATTTCTCATCAGATGCACAAGATCGAAAAGGATTGATCTCTCTATCCAACCTAACGTACATTTGTTATAATTTAGGACTTTCACATTCTGGTGGCTTTTCGGTAGCGGAATGGTATAGGAACTGAGCTTCATGTATGTTGTAATTTTGTCTATTATCCTTTTCAAACATATTAATAATACATACTTGTTTATTCCCAATATATATATAATTAGGACTTTCACTTATTATCTGAGACATTATCAATTGATCCATTAAATGTACCCAACAAAGTAAAACATAAAAGAGTTATAGTCCTTAATTGGAGTCATGGAAGCGTGGATTCATGACGGATGCCATCGGCATGACTAAATTTTCTACCTTTTAAGGCTTTTGTTTATTACCTAAATTTAAGTTACTTCATAAGCTCTTTTTTTTTTTTATTTTTTTTTTTTTTGTTAAGGTTATATTATATTTCAATCTCTTTTTTTGGACTACATCTTTTTTTTTTTTTATTACAAGAATTTTGGCGTTCGGTGGTGTCCTCTTTCTTTTTCAGAGAAAGACTATTTCACCGGACTTCAGAATTCTACATAAACGAAAACGTTCCTTTCAATCAAAAATTTTGTCAAAGAGGGGCTCGAACTCAAAATCGAATCCCTCAATCTCTTTTGGGTTCTGCCCTCGAATCACCAAATCAATCCATCGTTAATTATTTTTAGACTACAACTTACTACTAGGTACATGATATTGAAGTATAATGTAATTTTTTAATGAAAAAATTACATTACCTTATAGACGAAGTCAAAATATTAAACAGATGTGAAAATTGTGAGAAAAAAATAAGAGAAGGAAGGGTTTTAGGGCAAAAGAAACAAAAATTCTATACAAGTTCTTTTTAAAAGCTGTTCTTTTCTAAATTACGACCAAATTATTTTTTAAGAATTAATGGGAAGTAACAAAAAATAAAAATAGTTTTTTTGATAGAAACTATTAAAAAGACAAATAGGTAATAAACCTTGTTAGTCACAAGGATGAATGACAAAGGTTATAGGTAAACCACCAAGGCAAATTGCTTTAACACCCGAAAAAATAAATTATTGTAGGAAGGAAACGCGTCTGACCAGCTCGGGCCATACTCCACAGCTACCAGTCACCGACACGTTACCCTACCTACACCGCCGCCAACTCCACGCTCTGAGTCTTTAAATCATGGGTTCAACCCCCACTCTCGCGCCGACACTCTAACTGACGGTTCGGTTTATTTCACCAGTTTTCAATTCCGGCTCAATTGTATTTCCGGTTTAGAAAACTTCGTTTCGGACGTGAATCCGGAATATAATTCTCAGTGTGGGCCCCTGTACGTACCCAACTAATGACCAAACTAACTCCACCGGATAGAATTCAAAGTAACAGCTGTTTGTCATGCGTTTTAATTAATTAATTAATTAAAAGGCCCTACAATCAATCATCATCATCATATTATGTTGTTATTAATCAATCAACCGCTTATGATAAAATTTCAAGATCAAACGTCACGTTTTTTGAGTGATCCATGCCCAAAAAAAAAGAAAAGAATAAAAAAACACGTTTTTAGAGTGATCCATGCCCATAAAAAATAAAATAAAATAACTGCAATTTTAGTGTCCGTAGCTTTCTGAGTCTATATGAGAGGTTCTAATATTTTAAAAATTAGATTTGGGGTCCTCTTCAAATTAATATCTCAACGGTTAATCAAATTAAGGATTATAATTTATAATTTTTCCCTTTTTTTATTTGATCAATGGTAAAAAATTTTAAAAATTATAATTTTCTTATCTTCAACTCTGATTTAAGTGATTCAAAATAGATTGAAAAGATCATTTTTTTCATCATTTCAACACATTTTAAATTGCTTAAATCAAAATTAAAACGAAAAAACTTCAAATAGTCATAACTTCTTCTTTTTAATTTCGATTTTAGCAATTTAAAATAATTTGAAAAGATCTTTTTTTTTCTTTTGTCAACTCATTTTGAATCGCTTAAATCAGAGTGAAACAAAAAAGTTATGACTATTTAAAGTTTACTTAGCCATAACGTTTTAATTTTAACTATGATTTGAGTGATTGAAGATACGTTAAAAATATCTTTTCTTCATCTTTACAACGCATTTTAAATCACTTAAATCGGAATTAAAACGAAAAAATTATGGTCATTTGAAGTTTATATACTGATCTGTCAACACGAGCATATAAACTTCAAATGACTATAACTTTTTCGTTTTAATTCCGATTTAAAATATTCAAAATGAGTTGAAAAGAGGAAGAAAATATCTTTCCAACACATCTTGAATCACTTAAATTGAAGTTAAAATGAAAAAAATATGGTTATTTAAAGTAAACTTTCTTATCGATATATTTTTTTTATTTTAACTTCGATTTGAGCGATTTAAAATGTATTGCAAGGCGAACGCATTTTGAATCACTCAATCAAAGTTAAAACGAAAAAGTTATAGCTATTTGAAGTTATTTACAGGTCGGTGAACTGTATTGACTGATCAGTAAGTAAACTTTAAATAATCATAACTTCTTTATTTTGACTGCAATTTGAGTGATTTAAAATGCGTTAAAAAAAAAGAAAATATATTTTAAATCACTTAAATCAGAATTAAGATAAAAAAAATAATAATTTTTCAAAAAATTTATTAATGATTAAATAAGAGAAAGGCCATAGTTGCAGCGTTGATTTGGAGCATGACTCAAAACCTAATTTTTAAAACATTAAGAGGTCTGGTATGGGTTCATAACGTCATGGGACCTCTAAAAATTCATTAAAAAAAGAAAAAGAAAAGTGTTCTGCGTGGCGTCTTTTCACGCCCTAGATCTCACTCCTGGAGCAGCGTGCACGCTACTAGTACCCGCATCAGTGCATCACTACTACTCAAAATGTTGTAACGATTACGCCCGCGCCAACTAATCACATCACGTATGATTCAGTGGTTCTACGTGCAGATCTTCCGCCGTTGGTTATCCGCCACGTGCACATCCACACTAGAAATTAAAATAAACAAAAAACAACTCAGTCAAAAAATCTTGACTGGTTGCTATAAACATAATAGCACTCGGGACCGCCAGACCCAATGATTTCTCTGCTGTAATTTTGCTGTATTTCCATTTTTATTTTATTTTTTAAACTTTGATGTACAAGAGGCTCCTTGTGGATCAATCAGAGCCGTTAAAAACTTAGAACTCTAATATTGTGTTTCTATAATATTTACATAGAAGTAAAAAAAAAAATCATGATTAATTCAACTGAGACCATCTTGACCGTCTGATGGACAGACTCCAAAATTGCACTGAGAAACAGGGGACTCTGTTTTCCGCACTGTGACCCAACTGTCATTGGAGGACCAGTTTGGTTGAACCCGCGTTTTTAACTGCCAATTTCGATCAAAAGGAGATGCGGATGATGATGATGATGATGATGAACTGAGACGGGAGCAATTGTAACGATCCAATTGATGAGAACAAGATTGAGATGAACAACATTCTGGTAAATCGAAAGGGCTTCTGGGAGAAAGCGATGCTCTGTTTTCATTTCCATCTAATCTAACATTAGAATTAGCAATAAACGGATGATTCAATAGCATCTCAGCTGTCCATCTCTTTAGCGGATCCCTCACAAAGCATCTTCTCAAAAAATTCTTCCCGTCTTCAGACAATTCTCCGGGAATCTCCGGTAATTCCTCCCCAAATCCAATCCTAAACAACAGAGCACTAACATCACCATCCGATCGGCACTTCCACGCCGGCTTGCCGGAGATCATCTCCGACACAACGCACCCAAGTGCCCATATATCAGACGCCGGTTCTTGCTCATCTCCGGCCACCGATTCCGGCGCCATATACATCGGAGTTCCTCTAAATCCCCTGTTTTCCTCTTTTTTCTTCACTTTTCTGGCCTTCTTGGCAAGCCCGAAATCCGCAATCTTAACTTCATTCTCTCCATTGCATAACAGAATGTTTTGAAGTTTGATGTCACAGTGAACATACCCTTTATTGTGGATACACCGGAGACCTTGAAGTATCGATTTCGCGTAGAATCGGACATTGCATTCCGGTATTTTCCCGCCGGAGTTCTTGAGCAATTGGGCTAAATTGCCTCTGGAGGCGAATTCAAGGAGGAGATTGTAGACCCATTTGCCGTTTTCTTCGGTGTAATCGTCTCCGAGGCAATCGAGAATTTGTGGGCAGTCTTTGAATTCGGTGAGAATTCGCTTTTCTTGAAGAAGAGAAGATGAGTCTGAAATCGGAGAAGATTTCACAGCCATTAATGGAGAAATAATTTCAGTGGAATTGGTTCTTGGAATTGCTAAGTATACAGAGCTAAAGCTTCCTTTGCCGATCATCTTCCCTCTTGTCCATTCCATCTGTTCTTGAATCGCAACTTTTGATGTTTGGATGGAGAAACAGAGGAAACAGAGTATAGTGAAATTTTTACAGTGAGATTTCTATATATAAAGCAAGAAGAAGATGGAGAGGATTTAATTAGGCTCGTGGGAGAGAAGGATATTTTCCATCGTTTTCCTTCTTCTTTCTTTTTTTTTTTTTAACTCGCTAAAAATTAACTTTGTTTGATGTTTTTAGAAACGTGATGGATTTGGTTCAAGATTTTACACGGATTTGAACTGAACGGTACCAAAAATAAAAAGAAAGAAAGCAAGTATATTCCATGTATATATAACGATGTTGCCATTCTGGATTTTTATATTTAGTGTGGGAACTACAAACCCACTTTATTTATTGCTCATTATGAGCTTCGGAAATAGCAACTAATTAATTGTCTATCTATTTATTTATTTATTTATAACAATTTAACTTGGTAATATTTTTTTAAATAATAATAAATTAATGATTATATTGAAATTACATTAGATTATATATTAACATATAATTTAATAAAATTTAAAATAGTGATCCGATTTAAAATATGTTTGATTTCTGATTTAGATATAATTTTTTGTCTCTAAAATTTTGAAAACACAAAAAGTAAATTTGATTAGTTGAAACTCAAAAATAATTTTTTAAAATTTATAAAAATAGATATATTATTTTTTGAGTTTTTTATTTTTTTAAGTGTAATTTTAGTTTACATTACTCATATCTTTTTTACACAGATATGTTAATAATTTTGTAATGTAATAATAATGCAAAAGTTGCTACTTTTGACAGCTATACATTGAGGGTGGATCTCTTGACATGTTTGAGTTTGTTGTTAATAATTAATTATATTATTTTTTAGTGCATAACTACTTAGATTTAAACTAATTATGGGAATATTAGCAATTAATGAAACAAACCGTAAAACAGAATATATAAAAACGTGTGGATTAAATCCATTACAAGTGTTTGAGCCAGGTCACTTTAGCTAGAGTTGTGAAGCACGTGTAAAAAATATAAATATATATTTTTTGTTTTGGTAAGGAAACCGTTCCCAATAAGATTTGTGAATAGAAATTGAACAGTGAAATTAACACGTAAAATGTAAATGTGAACGTAACTTGCCAACTACTTCAACTACTTGGGAGACGTGAACGTAAATATTTTTGTTTATTAATAAGTTGGAAAATATTATGTTAAAGTAACTACACATTTATAACTATTAGATTATTATATATTATATTTATTACACAATAATTTAATAATTATAAATATTTAGTTATATTTAAAAATATAACTACAATAATTAAAATAATATTCTATTTCTTAAATAAGTTTTCTTGTGTCGTCTAACTAATAATACATGAGATCAAGAGTTAATTATTGGGTAATGATACTAACACATTTTTTTAACATATTTTGTTAATGTTGTACTCAAAAGTTATTAAATCACCTTGTATCACGTGTTGATACATAATTCAAAGTGATCAACACAAATTATAAAATAATTTAATCACTCGATGATGTTAACAAAATGTGTTTTCAAAATATTTTCCTTAATTAATAGCCAAAAAATTGTTATCTAATTAGTAGGTGTCAAAGTACAAGAAAGCTCATTGGTAAGTTATCTCGTGCAAGCTTTTTATTATTATATCCTTTTCATTAAATAATAAAGGCGATAATGATGTTGTTCATAAGTCAAAATCAAGCTCACCGCCCTCCATTTTCTCTCTTTAAAAAAAAAGAGATTGAAGATTAATTTTTGAAAATATTAAAGTACTATGTTATATATATACACGGTCAACGTCATTTTTTTATACTGATATTTATTTTTTAAAAATATTTTAAAAATATTGTATAATACACATATATTTTTAAAATATTTTAAATGTCAATATCAAAAATTAACATTGACAAATGTGTATATAAATCATTTTTCAATATTTAAAGGGCTCAGGGTGGTAATGAGAGGGTATATGCTATACACTGTTGTATGTCAACAGTTTTACTTTTATTATGCCAACTTTAATGTTGTAGTCAATATTGTCCGTACCATAAGTTTTGTTGTCAAGTGTCCATACTATAAGTTTCAAAACTTAGTTGTATAGTTTCTTTTCTTTTTTGTTCTTATTCACAGAATAATATTAATGGCTTCAAAGTCAAGTTAGCAAGCGAAGTATAATTATAATTAGTAAGAAAGCTTAAATTAAAACGACCAAAAAAAAAAAGATTAAAATAAGACTTCAAAAAAAAGATTAAAAAAAGACTTAAAAGGTTACCCAACTTATCATATATAGGATATGTCGTGCAAATGGGATAAAAAAGATAGATTTCTTTAAGAAAAAGACAAGTCACCACCACGCAATCCCTACCCCTCATGTCAAAAACTCATGAAGCAAGTATCACGTTTTTAGCCTTCAAAGCACGTGCAAATACTTAATATTGGCCCGTTCTTATTTGAAGTATTTTAATATATGTAAAGCTCCCAATGAATGATTAAGAACAATGATTGACATACCCAATAAATAGCTTATTTAAAATTGTTAATAATCAAGTAATGGTTAGTATGATGCCCCAAAACCCATCTCATATAATATATATAGAAGATACTGACATGAAGTGAAATCAGAGGGCTGTAAGCCTTAGAGTGAGAATCATGCAAATCAATTATTTAAAATAACTTAAGTGATTCTTAAATAATATTAATTAATTAATTAATTAACTGATCATTTTAACAAAAAGTTTAAGCAACTTAAAGCACATAGACAATTTTACTAATTAAAACATTAAAAATGAATTATTGATATATTTAAAAATAATATAATTAATCATCAATTTATCAAGCTTGCATTTGAGTAGCTCTTATATTTAACTGAAATAAATGCAAATTCTAATGACAGAAAGACACATGGAGGGAGAGAACGTGAAAAATACATACATATATATATACTATACCCTAATTAACTTAATTATAATATAATGATTCTTGTCATAATAAATCAAACTCTTTTATAACTCAATGGCCATGAAACACTAAATAATTGCCAACCAAGTTGGTTGGGTGCGGGCCCATCTGCATGCCAATCTTTTTTTGTTAATTAATTTTGTATTTTTTTTTTTTCACAATTTGTACTTGAGAAAGCGCCAGCTGATTCGATTACAAACAACACGTAGATCTTTCAATACAAAGATCTTAAAAAAAAAAAACCTTAGATCTTAGATCTTAGGTTTAGATTTAGAACACAACTGGCTTGTTTGTCACTTGTGAGGTGCGAGCCGCTCATGTAATTTTCTAGTGCTGAGCAAGCCCAGGGTGCGGACGAGGGCTCGCAATCTCGCGAGAGCAACTGAGCCGCAACGTGCGGTGGTGCGTTCAGTTCTGAGATTCGCTTCGGCTTTGGCGTGAAGTGGTCTTCTCTGGTGGGTCCGTTCAGGCTACCGATTCTGCGGTTGCCGCCACCCGCCGTTTGATTTTCACGCATTTAGGAACTCTCTTCTGTTTGGTTGCAAGGAATTATGTAAGCTGGCCAAGCCCCGCAAGTCACAGTTAGTCGGTGGTGTAATAATAAAATCCTGAATTGATTTTTATTGATGATCATAAACCCTAAGTTTGGTTATAATTTTGATACAGTTGTCTGTGATTAAAATTTTAAAAATACAAAAAATATATTTTATTGGTTGAAACTCAAAACCCTTTTTCAAAATTTACAAATAAAATATATTAATTTCAGAAAAAGCGTTTTCAAGAAATGACAAAAATGTCGACTTATTTAATTCAAAAACGCATTTGGTTCAAATGATTTCAAGTATCAATTTTTCTTATTAAAAAAACAAATTATTTTCAGAAAATAATAAAAAATTATTAATTTTTTTTTTCTTATGTTCAGATTACAAAAATCGTTTCCACCGTTATTTCTGAAAGTTAGACGTGAGCTACGCTAACCTCATTATTGCGTAAATATCTCCCATTTTTTATTTATTTTTTCAATATCACCTAAATTTGGATGTATATAAGATATTCGGATTTTTTTATATGTGAGAATGATAGAATCAGATATATAGAAACTAGATTTTTAGTTTATATAAAAAAATTTAATTCCATTTTTAACTTAATACTAGGAAACGATTAGGTAGTTCATTATTATTATTATTATTTTTTGGTTGGGCTTAATAATAGTATTCTTCTTATTATATAAGTTAATGTTTTGGAAGGATTGGTGGGTAGGATCTTCAAGAGCGTAGCTAGATTTATTATTGGACTATAGACGAACTTATAAATATTCATTTATAATATTAAGAGCAAAATAAGCAATTTAAAGCTGATATACAGAGAGAGCCTAACATGAACTCATTAATGAAGAGTATTAATTGCGTGTGAAATATTTTCCAACTAAATACACCAAATGCAATATTGCGGTTGGTTATGAGCTATTTACTCTGAATCTTTCTTGTGCTGTATATAATTAAGGATGTGAAGTTTTAATAGCTGTTGCGAGAAATTAAAGGTATTCTTTGGCTAGCATATAATAATCACCTACTTTTCTGGTGAAGCTTGGTTTTTGACATAATACATCATCCAGAATACCTGTGTACAGTATGTAATTAAATATGACAGTAAAGATTTAAATCAATTACTTTTGGGACACGCTCTTTCTACCAAAATAGATCTGTTTTTTTTTTTTTTTTTTTTTTTTTAAGTATTGTCACAATGTTAGAGGATACCGGTACTGGGGTCAAAAAAAGTTAGGACATCTCAGTAGAGCCAAAAAGACAAACACAATGATTAAATTTTTATTAGGGGAGAGAAAACTCTTATTTATTTGCAAGGAGATAAAATCAAACTCTTAACTTTGAGTGAAAGGGTTCAGATGCACACCGTTAAAGCTAGCCAACATTTGCTTCTACAATCACTTATTTGTAAGGAGAGAGAATCAAACTCTTAACTTTGAGTGAAAGAGTTCAGATGCACACCGTTAAAGTTAGCCAATATTTATTTTTACAAAAATAGATCTTGATCCAACTTCATTATAACAATTTTTTAAAAAAAAATCAAAAGAAATTAAAATGAAGATGATGATGGTTAAACCCACTAATTTTATTAGGGAATTTCTTGAAAATGAAGATGATTAGATTCTAAATTTCATACTTTGAGATAAAAAAAAAGGCACCGATAAGGAAAAGTAATTTATTAATAATATAAAGTAATAATAAAAGTAAAGAAAAACTTAAAATAACATAAACGATTGAACAATCATAACATACAGCAATAATAAAAGTAAACTCTTGTGGGGAACTATCGTATCAGGCCGTTGGTGCGAGGATTAATCGGGTAATACCAATAAAGAAACGGATCGGCCGTTAACCTATCTATCATGTACCAGAATACTTCAAGGGGGAGGGGGGTGTCTGCTAATAATAATAATAATAATAATAATAATAATAATAATGTGGGTGTTCGGGATCTAAGGTACACCAAAGTAAAATGTGCACTAAAGTTTGGGATCGGAACTTCTCATTGGACTCAAAAGAACAAATTTTTTTTGCTCAACTGTTAATGTGGGTGTTTCCGTGATCTCCTTAGGAAGATCTCAATATAGGAGTTATTCCTATGGATCTTATCATGTATTCTCTCAACTACTTGATAACCATATACCTCATATTAAGTGGTATAGGTCTTACGTCACATCTATATTGACAATCAGTACTTCATTTATTTTGGGTGGAATCTTCCATTGGCACAATAGGATACTAGCTTCTTTCAATTATATATTGGCTACTCAACCTTATGATGCACATTGACATTGACCATCATATGCTCATGCTCCAATCTTTTTAACTTTGAGAGGACCTAATCTCTTAATTGTATTGGGGAAGCTACCATATCTATATGGCATGGTCCCATATCACATCTAAATTACAAGTACATGATTTGTTAATTTAGTGGATTTCCCACTGAAGCAGAATATTTCTTTGTCAATTATTGGATACCCTCTTTTTAAAGATGACATCAACGATTTGATCATAAAAAAAGAGAGTAGTGAATGTGCTTATATTCATCACTGTAAGAATTCCTCACCTCCTTCTCATCAATGTACTAATTCCTACATCTATATCTATCTTTGAGATGTTTTGATTTTTTAAAACTCTATGGACATGCAAAAGAGAAATGTTATTCCCACTCGGACCAAGACATAACTTTTATCAAAAGTTTATTGTGATCTTTTTGTTTAAATAACAATTAAGGTAAAACAGGAACAACGAATCTCTTTATGATAAACAAATTCATTTTGCAAGTTCGTTATTACGAGTAGTTCCTACAAAGAATTGGACTAATGACGTATACAATACTTGAATTCTCGATATAAATGTTACATAGTTAGTTCTAGTCCTTCAAAGACTACGAGTTTAATAGAAGCATTCATCGACAGAGGGATCACCCTAACATGATCATCTCATGGCTATTGAGAATGAATAATTAATCCGTAAACTCATTGGAGTGTCGTTTTAAGTTTCTTTCTTACTCTCTCTCTCTCTCTCTCTATATATATATATATATATATATATGAACAAAAGGTAAGCTTGGCCTTCCCAATTTGATTTATTAAAATAGTGAGTGTAACATCAAATATACCCACAAGAATTGCTTAAAACTTAAATGATGATAATGAAGAAAAAAAGGCTCAGCCTTTCCCCATTGATTTGCAAGAAACCCTATTAGATATGATATATATATATATATATCAATTGTCATTATGTTAAATATTAGATTACAGCCGACTTTGGTCCCTTTTTATTAAATTTAAATCGTTTGAGAATGGATTATGGTTGCAAATTAAGTCAATTTAGATCATATACAAATAATCAAGCTAGGTGAGCTAATGACGAAATAAGGCTTAACATACTCACGATTGAGGTCAGGCAATAGTGGACGCATTAATAAAAATATATCTGATTTGACAATAAGATTACATTTTTGATAATACGTGATTTGACAATAAATGTAGTAGTAGCATTCTAAAGTTTCTATAGAGCTCAGAGGTAGCTTAGAGCAAGCTATGGATATTAAACCACCACCAACAACGAAACAACATGAGAAGAATCGAATCTTTACCATCAAACCAAGGGGCATTTGGCAAGTAGAACTGATGTTGATAAAGCATTGGTCATAAGAAGACCATTGATTGTTAGGTAAGAGCTTGAGGTTTCAGCAATGGCAGGTCAAGCTAGGGGGGCCCTATAAAGGAGAATTTATAGAACCAGAAGTTGAAGAAGGCCCGCCATTTCCAACCTTTTCAACTAACGCCTCTGCAAAATGACAATCTCTTATCACTTTCCATACACCTACATAAAAAAATTGAAAAACCAACTACAATCTCATTACACCCACCGTGCTTCTCTCTTCTTGTCCTTCGGTTTCAACCCAGTTTTCATATTTTTCTCTATTATTATTATTATTATTATTATTATTATTTAATTATAAATCAATGATTTCCTTGAGAAAGTAGATTGTGCTGAAATTTTTTGGTTCGAACTCAAATAAAAAACGTCTAATTTGAGTGTATGTCAAATACGAAGTGTTCAAGTTGATTAGGAGTCTAATAGAAAGTATGGTAATTTGAGTAAGTTTTTAATGTTGGGTTTCTAATTGTAGTAGATGTCTAATTTTAGTGTTTGAGTTGCATTAGAAGTTGGTCTAATGTTTATTATAGATATTGGATGGGTAAATTAGATTGAAGTGTGGGAGAGTGGCCGAGTAACGAGTTATAGATTAAAAAATTGTAAGTGATTAAGTGTGTGACAAGATGTGATTGCTCGAAAGATGAACTTCTTGTATTGTAATATTTTCAGTATAATTGATTTCTCCACCTATAGACGTAAGCATCGATTGATTGAACCACGTTAAATTAATTGTGTAATTGCTTGATTTATTATTTAAATATTTCCGTTGAGTATTAAATTGATCATAGAGGTTGAAAAACCCAACAGATTGGTAATTGAGAGAAAGGCACACTTCAATCCAGGTAAAAAAAAAAATGAAACATTAGTCCTAGTTCGAATAAGAGCAAGTTCATTGCCTACAATCTAAGTTAAGATCTCAACCTAAGCTTGTCCAACAGGTATAGTATCAATGCGACTAGGACATGACACAAACATATGATATGATATAAGGTGGATTATGTTAAGGTGTGACATATGATATGATTCGTGTGATGTGCGATCACAATGAACGAGTTCAACAAGTAGTTTCAAAGCAGCTAGGAGTTGACACAAAACCTTATATGATATGACAATGTGGCTCATGCCAAGGTGTTATATGATATGATTTGTGTAATACGTGAACATAATAAATGAGGTCAATACCCTTATAGATAATTTGGCCCTGTTCAAGACGCCAATTTTTTCGGCGTTGCAGTGCAAAATAGAAGTAAACGCAACGGTGATTTTTGCACAATTTTGATAAGTAAGATTGCCCCTGCTTCTACAATTGCCGTTGCATTTAAAGAATTTTGATATGTAAGATTGCCCCTTGCTTCTACAATTGCCGTTGCGTTTAAAGAAAATACGTTTAGCCCAACACGCTACCGCACTCCGAAACAGGGACTTTATCACATGGAACAGAAATGAGATCTTACCCTCATAAATATCAAATCCCTCTCTAATTTAAAAAAGCGGTTGAATTGAGGAAAATAATGATACTATTTGATATAGGACTTGAAATTGAAATGCAGGATTTCGAAGAAAAGAAGAAAATTTTGAAAGGAAGCTTGAGAATAAATTGGATGCAAATGCAAATTTTTTTTTTCTTAAAAAGTTTTTTATAACCTCTAATGCTGTTTCTTGTAAACTAACAAAAAAAAAAAAAATGCTGTTTCTTATGAATCGAGAGATTCATGTACTCATTCATGTGATTCGAAGGCACAAGGTTTTTTATAACCTCTATCTAGTGCTTTAAAACTTCGGGTAGCGTGGTTGTAGTTCTCACAAGAAAGCAAAGATACACTAACACCTAAAGTTGAAAGGCGTGACCGACATGGGCAGAGGGAATCACGGGAACACGCCATTCAATGCAATTACGGAGAAAATCACTAATGAATTGACGCGAGACAGGAAAAAGAACTTACAGGCAACATTGCATTTTGCACCATTAGCTAAATCAGACACATATCGCAGAGATTGAAGGCAGCATTTGCAGATATAACCTACTCAAAGCAATACATGATAACAGAAGAATGAATGAACTGCATAATTTGACAATACTTTTTAAGTCTTTATCAACACATTCCCTTTACCAACAACAAATATAGATCAATACTAATTTCTCACAAAGATGGCATCAAAATCCTAGAAAAAGAAAACCCAAGCAAGGCCTCTTGCTTACATACCATCACCATTTACCATAATAAGTTCCAAACACCAACTCAATGAAATCTCTACATGGAAAAATAGATAATGTGTACGGTAGTAGGATAATATGATAACAAAGACAGATCAAACAAACCCAGAAAAAACCAAAACAAAACAACCTTTATTTCTATTCAACTCCTGCAACGAGTGATTCTGGAGCAGCCTCTAGTGTAAGGATTAGCAGGGCCTCTTGCTCTGTAACAGTTGTGGGTGTAGTAAGACCTGCCAGAGCGAGGAGGGCAAGGGATCCTGTTTGCAGACAAAGCCCCGTAAGAGATGTAGTAATGTGCCCTTCTCCAGAACAGAGATCTTCGAGCCATCGCCCCATCACCATCCATGTCCATATCTTCTTCTTCTCCTTCATCTTCAAACTCACCAAAAGCAGACATTGTTCTTGGCCACTCAAGAGCTTCACTCATGAACATCAAGCTCGTCTGGTCCACTTGAGCTTCCACACCTGTGAAGCTATGGAAGCAAATGAGGCAGAAACCAAGGAGGAAAACAAGCTTTGGAACTGCTGAGAAAGCCATGAAGGGTAGAGGTATCTCTGGTTCACAGGACTAAAGAGGAAGAGAAATGAGTGATTTCGTTTGGTTATTGGTGAAGAAGAAGAAGAAAAAATGGAGGGGGAAAAGAGACACTCTAGCCGTACTAGAACAGAGCAGAAGCAGGGGGGGGACACAGGGTCACATGCAAAATGAAGAATGGGGTCCGGCGCATTAGATTACAGCTGTGCGGATCCAACGCGGCTTTGGATGGTGTGCACGGCTACGTTTCGCGTCATTAATGTCTTCTTCTGCTGTCCACTCCTTACATCCGTTACTTTTTACTCATATAACTCAACCACCGTTGTCACGGCTCTCTTTCTAGCTCTTTTATTAGAAAAAATTTCCCTCTAAAAGTTTCATCTTAAAGGAAAGAGTCACAGCAAAGATGGTTAAAGAACAAAGAGAAAACATTAAAAATCCAGCCTTGCTAGTTGCAAGCTGCCATTTGATAACCAACCTAAAGAAAAGAAACAATAAACAGACAGAATAGAAAGAGGAAACTATGGGTCCACAAGAAGGTAGAACCAATCCAGTTTCATTGAATTTCTTCAGGAGGATTACAGCAAAATCAAAAGTATAAAATGTACAGAAGTATGAGGTGATGGCACAATGGAGCAATCAAAAAGTGCACAAGGAGGTTTGTAGAAAAAAAAATCCAAGTTCGATGGAACCCACCCTGGGCAACAATTGATCATCCACCAACGGTTCTTCGGATCGGTGAAAACCAGCAATGGCAACAACAACAAATAGATGTGTGAAATGAAATTGAGTATTATCATTTATCAGTAAGTAGAGAAGCCGAGCTGGGCATTGTAAAAAAAAACCCTTATGGCGCGAAAAGCTTCTCAATCTCTGTCACATAGAAGTCCTTTGGCATGGTGCCCGTCACAGAGCTCTGTTTCTCTCCATTCTTAAACAACATAACCATTGGAACAGCTTTGACGCCGTAGTTATCAGCAACTTCAAGGTCGTCATCAACTTTAAGCATGAAACATTTGAGCTTTCCATCATTGCAATGTCCTCAAGCTCTCGGTGGACCATCCTGCATGGTCCGCACCAAGAAGCCCAAAATTCGACAAGGACAGGAATATCGCTGCACAGAACATTGTCATGCCACGAGTCTCCAGTAACCACGCCAACTGCAAACACCCAAATATATAATAGCATGCATGGCTATTAACAAGACAAATCATTAAAATGTTGGCAGTTTCTATTTGCAATATCCTCTTAACTAATGAATATAACGTAAGCAGCAACCTCTGGAGAAGAAAAGCAAGGATTGCCACGTAAGGAAATCAATGCAGAACCATTAAAACTAGGCATGAGGCACATATTATGTTGTACGGTACCCAGGTGAATTATGTGTATCAACAGAACCATAGGTAATTCACACACGAATAAGTATAGAAAAAATGACAGAGAAATCATTCTTGCCCCTAATGTTCATACATCAGCCACCCGATTGGAAAAGACAACTAGCAAACAGCTGGTCACCTAAAGTGTTAAAGCCTCACCATAAGAAATTTATTGAAAAATATGAAAGAAACTCGTGAGCTTCAAGTATTCATAGTCCCTTTTATTGATTTTTTGATACAGTAATTGTTGGCTGAATGGTGGCAATATTCACTGAAAAGTAGCTTTCAAAAATTAACTAAATTAGTCTCCAGTGTAAGTGGTAGAGTCACAATGATCTCGCTTAAATATTACTTTTCTAAAGCAGCAAGCTGTCTCCCGTTCACTATTTAAAGGTACTAGAAACAAGACTATGTCTAGTTAAACTAAATCAATTACTATTCTAGCAGAGTAACGGCGTAGATTAAGGCTAGAGTGTAACTCTATGTCCTTAACACAATTATGTCTCGCTTAGGTGCTCACGATGTATGACACTTGTCACCAAGGATACAACAATCTTCTTCTTATAATAACAACACTTCAACTCATAAGAATAATCGAACCAAAATTAGTTGTACTCACTTACAAAAAAAAATGCTAAAAGCAGAGAAAAGAGAAAAGAGAAAAGAGAAGAGAGAAGAGAAGAAAATTTAGAAATTTAGAAATTTTCTAAAATGAGTTTGGGATGATTTTCTGAGTTCTAGAGGACTCTATTTATTGGCAAATCGTGGGTGTACATGGTGCCTGTTTCTACACCGTTGGATCGAGTCTGATCGCCTCTAGACGCGATCTGATGGATTTGATTAATGCACCCGATCGTACACCGTTGGATCGTATCTGATTGATTTAGGTGCAATCTAAATGCTTCGCTCATCGCAATCGATCCTGCATCGTTGGTCGCGATCTGATAGTCACGATCAGCGCATCCGATCCCACTCCGTCGGATCTTCGTACATCGCACCTAAACAAATAACTACATTCATCATATCTGGACGTTCCAAATCCGATCTTCCACAGCCGCATCTCATCTGTCCGATCTGCCTCGATTTTTGAAAACGAAAATTTGGTGGGTTTTGGGAGTAGTCTAAAGAAAGCCCTGCTAAAGGTTAGGAAAACAAGTCCAAACCTGATCTTATGCCAACAAAGTTAACCACCATTGACCTATGTTTTATTAGCAGCTGTTAATAAGCCAACAGACAGCTGCTAAGTTTTGCTACTTCAGTTAAAAGAGTGAGGCTAACTACAGGAGAATTTAATGTTTCTATAATCATAATTGATCCTCACATCAATGCGGCAATCCCAAAAGGAAACCTTAGAGAAAGCTAATTGATGCTTACTAGTGACTAAGTATGGAATAGATTCACTTCAAATCATTCATTTCCTTCTTCTATTCCTTCCCAAGCAGTCCTTAAATGAACTACTTATAATGCAATCATTTACGACAGATTAACTCATATCTAACCAAAATTGCAAAAATACTTAACGCAAGATTTTCATCCTCTCATCTTATCCTATTCATTCAATCTATACTTCCTTTAATGAAACAAGATGATAAAGAAACCAATTGAAAATATCTCAAATAACTGATTTTCCATTCTCAAGAAAGACCCAAAACATTACATAATCCACAGAAGACAAGAACAAATCAAAAATGGAAAGAAAGAAAACTCACTTTCACCATGTAGACGACCATGCGCCCTCACTGATCGAGCCGGATTCTTCTTCTCCGACGAGAATGCACGAGAAGCGAAGGGAACAGAAACCCTAGAACACAAATTCGATTCCAGCAAATGCAGCGCCGGCGAGTCTCCGTCTCCGAGACGGAAACGACACGACAACGAAGGCAAGAACAAGGACGAGCAAGACTGCTTCGCCAAGAACCGCGCGCAAGTTAGCGAGAGCGGCGCACGATAGTCGAACGCCATGAGAGAAACAGAAGCGAGCACAATCTGAGAAGTCGATTTCTTTAAGAGATTCTTTATCTTTTTTTTTTTCAGAGCAGAAACTGAGAGTCAGTTGAATTGTAGAAAAACGACAGCGTGTCGCCTATTAAGACCTTTATATATTTACGAAAATACCCTTCCCACGTTGTTTAGTAATTTTTAAGAAGAACAAGGGCATTTTTAGGAAATGGGCAGAGTTACCAAACAAACCCGTAACTGTCATGCAAGATGCGGTTGGTGGATTGACCGATTTTCTTTTGAGATCGGTCTCGGCGTAGTGTTTCCGTTGATCTGGACCGTTCATTAATTGAGCAACGTGGTAGAAACGGTATCAGTGCGTGCTTTAAAATGGTTTTTTCAAGGAGAATTCTTGACGGCCCACAAACTTCTGCTGCCAGATGGAGCAGCGTGATGCGTTTACAGAAATCCATTCTACACCAGTGGAACAGCAAAAGAATGAGTACGAGCACGATCGGTAAGAAACAGAGGCACGTACGCAAAATCCTGGAAAAACTAAAATCAGTGTGTATAGAGAGTAAGTTAATCAAGCATTTGTTTTTGACCGTGTGTTTGGTATCTAATTTAAATCCAGTTTATGTATTTATAAAAAAAAAATTGTTTGATACGATAGAATTTAAAAATCATTTTAGAAAAAAAGGTAAAAAAATGACTTAATTTTAAAAAATATAAAAATATTATTTTTTAAATTTTTCTTGTAACGAAACCTACATAAATTTTTTTTTCAGTACAAATCAAACAAATTTTTCCGTATTTTTAAAATTTAAAAATAATTAGTAAATATGATGTCAAATATATTTTAAAGAATTATAAATTAACTAAAAATAATTTTATAATCTAATTTTTAGAAAATTATTTCTAAATGAGTAATGCATAAAATATGAAAAATTATTTTAAACAACAATTAGAGATGGTTATATCATACGCTGTCACATAATACAAAAAAATTTATTGAAATTTGAGTCTCTCTAATAATAAAAAATGTTAAAAAATTAAAAATTTTATATTAATTGTTACAAATATGATGGGAATAATTTTTACGTAAATATTTTTTATTAAAAATAATTTTATAATTTAATTTTTAGAAAATTATTTTTAAATGAGTAATGCATAAAATATAAAAAATTATTTTAAACAATGGTTATATCATATACTGTCACATAATACAAAAAAATTTATTAAAATTTGAGTATCTCTAATAATAAAAAATGTTAAAAAATTAAAATTTTTATATCAATTATTACATATATGATGAGAATAATTTTTACGTAAATATTTTTTATCAAAAATTATATTATTTAAATAAATTTAAATTATAAATTTAATGTGACATTAAATGGGTTTTTAAGCGTGGGTCTTTTTCTTTTTATATTACGTGTCAAACCCAACCTTAAGATCTTTTTTATTATTTTTTATTTTTTTGAGAATCAAACGAAAAGCTTTTTATATATATATTTTTCAATTCTTTATTCGGGAATTTTGTTGTGTTTTTTTTTGGGAATGAATGTCTTCTTCAACCATTGAAGTTTCTGTAGTGAATTTCGTCCTGTCTTCATCTCTCGCTCTCTCTCGTTTGGACCTCATTTTCTGTCCACTAATTTGGGTTTCTGTCATTAATTTGGGAAAAATCGTCGAGATTTTTTCAGTTTTTGATGCTTTAGTATTATAATCGTGTTGATGTATTTGTTGTTGTCGTTGTGATTCCACGAGTAATTGTTGTGGCGTAGATAGATAGTCTGTCTGTCTGCAATGACTGGTAGTTCTTTCAATCTCGAAGAAAGAAAACGAGAGAGTAAATTCATTCAAAACAGAGCATCAAGTCAAGTGCACATTTCATATGGACCTCCGACCTGATAATAAAATTATAACACGCAGGTTTCGAAAAATGCGGTGGAGTTATGACCGTTCGGAAGAATACATCAGAAAATCCAGGTATCTTTCCTGCTCCATTTTCATATTTAATGAATATTTGATGCCAGTAGTTCGCGCTTTTTCTTAAACATTGCTGGAACCCTTTAATAGATCTTTATACAAACATTTATGGTTTTCAGCATTCTTTGGTTATTTTCTTCTAGGAATCAATCTCATAGACAAAACATGTTTATAACTACTGAGATAAGATAGGAGGAGTGTTTTTTTTTTTTTTTTTTTTGGTATTATAGTTGACAATTGTTTTAGAAAATTGTCCCTTGTTAGAAGATATTAGGGACAATTTGTAAAACAAATGTGTCCTGCAAAAATTCATCAGAACATGGTACTGAGCTACACTAACAAGATCAGTGAGGTACGAACAATGGAAATAGTTTCACTATACTCAGGTTTAAGCTACACCTTTACATTGTGCAGGACAGAGATAAAGAAGAATTTGGTGGGTGATCGTTAACTCAATGACTGAATATGGCTACTTGCTCCAACAGTGGGATCATTGCCGTTCAAAGCCTACCCAAGAAGAACAAGAATTTGATTGAATCAATGACTCATAATATTTTTTCCGGGCCTATGAGGTGTACATTCTTTCATCTCCCTGTGGTTCCCTTTGGCTGTTCAAGATTGTTATAGTAACGTAACGCCTGCTCGGCTTCTATGGCTAATGTCTTTCTTCATGTTTGCTGGCTTGGAGGTCTTATTTGTAGTGGAACAGCTTTGTTATAATTATAAATCTTGTATATCTTAATACCCTGTATAGTTTTGTGTATTCTGCTGGGTGTTCGAGATGTAGTGTGCTAGTTGTTCTTGCTGGGTATTCCCCCTCTTTACCTTTCCAAAAAAAAAAAGATAACATGCTGGAATAACGGCATTGTTTGAGGACAATTTCAGTAAATGTTGAAAATAATTAGATGCTTTGGTGGCTGCAAGATTAAATTTTCTACGATGCCAAAAAGAAGTTGATATTATGTATTCTGTATAGTTTTGTTTCAATTGAAAAATCTTATAATACAAATGACTGAATACTTAAAGATAACATGCTGTAGACAAGCTCCCTTCTAATTTGGAAAAGTAAGATTATCCCTTGTGCCAAGTATCAGTGGAATTACACCGCCCAGATTAAGATTGCAAAGTAATAGCCATCAAAGCTACTTGGTTAAGTATTAACATGTAGCAGTCTTGCTTAAAGTTGAACTCAAGTCATAGTTAAAAAATTATGATGTATTTCAAGTACATTTTGATGACTTTCATTCTGAAAATTACTGCACATACGAAAGTAATTTTGTGACTGACCGGTACCTTAGAAGATGAAGGGTTGTTAACTATTTGGGTGGTTTTATCAGACCTACTTTCATGCAATGAAAATCAGTTGGGAATATCTAAATATGATTTTTGTTTGAAAACCTAGGTCTGCTGACATGTTATCCATGTGCCCTTTTTTTAGTGAAAATCCAAATATTATGATTTTGCAGCTTCATTCCTATATATTTTCAACACATGTAATTTGAACTGCTATTCAATTCATCCATTTGTTGTGAACTTGCAATATTTAGTTTCTAAGCTATGACATGGGTGCATGGCATGCAAATTTGCTCTAAGCAGCGCCTTGAGGAACTGATTCGTTGAACCTACATGCTGTTCTTCCTTGCAACAATCATGTTGCTTTCATAATGTGCAGATTTACAAGAAAAATGGAATAATGGATAGACCGCTACTACAGACCTTGTGTAGTGGTTGTTTATGTTTTTTTATACAGTGGGATCTCTAGATGCATCCATGGATATTGGAAAATGTGGTGAACCATGTAATCTTAGGTCTTGCATTGATTGTCAATTTCAATGTCAGTTATATTAAATGTCAATGCTTCAATTCTTGATTATGTTGTGTTGGTTGTTTGGTTTTGATTAAGCTCAATGAAGCTGAAGCTGAAATCTGTAGAGATATATCAATTTGAAGTTTGCTCTATCAAGTTTTGTCAAGTTGTATGGAGTAAAAGACAGCTAGATCAATTTTGGCAAAAATGAGTTGAGTTTTAATTTTTATTTACTAATGAATTCCAAGAAATGCTAGGAAAAGGCTTAGTTGAGTTGAGTTAAAATGAATCTCTATACTCGGTGATTCTTGGACCAAAATAATCCAAAGCTTGAGAGGATTTAGATTAAAAATAAATAAATAAATAAAAATTGAGTTCTTTAACTTCTTTCAAGCAGAACTGGCCCTGCTTGTGATAAGAATTGTACCATGAATATCTTTTGGTATTTTCAGATTGGCCAATTTCAGGAATTGTTGAAAACCAAAACAAGAGAGTGATATGGTGCAATCTGCAAATACTTCATGAGATCTGACAAGTGCTTTCTGAATTCTGAGTTTTATCATTGAAGAACAATTACAGATTGTTATACATTGGTGATAAATCTGATATTGGATGATTGATGCAGTGCACTTTTGCTGATATTTAAAAAAAATAAATAAAAAAAATCAATCATACTATTTGATTCAAAATTAGTGAAGTAAGATTTGTGCCTAGGTTTTATAGATTGATGTGGATGCTTTCTTCTTAGAAATTTTTACCATGTTAAGAAAGATTATTATATTGTGATTTGTGAATATGATCTCACATTTATTGTATTTTTTTTTAAAAGACATATTGGTGTGTAATCTTGATTGAAAACCCTACAAACTTATGAAATACATGCTCATTATATCACTTTAAAAAATAAAAAAATAAAAATCCTATCTTGGTTGTGAATGTTTCCTAAGATTCTTTGCTAGAATGAGCATAAGTGTCCTGCTTTTCTTCTTTTGAGTCTTTGACAGCTAAGAAGGCTCTTGCAAAGAAAAACCTAGTTAATCAACTGTCTTTTCCCTAATTTTCTTGTCTTACAACTTTTATAAAACTTTTTTTTTTTTGTTTCCAACTAAAAAAGCATATATTTTTTTAACCATAGAATGTTACTTTGTCCAAACCATCTCTAATGGTGCATCTTAGTCAAATATTTTATGAAATTAATGAATAATATGACCATTTATTTAAATTTTAACAAGCATGATCATTTTGAGATTATATTAAGGAAGCATGTCAAAGTCTTTGAGAGTGCAATTACTCACTCGTATTTCAAATGATTATACGACTTAGCTTTGGAAGTGGAGGCTACATTTGTCAATTAGTCATTATAAGTTGACCAAGGTCAAGGAGAAAATCATGAGTTTGAAACTTTATAGGGTTGGTCTGTAGGAAAAGTTAAGCCTAAATAAGCCCCTTAGGAAGTGTATATCTAGATATCAACCGAGTAATTACCCTTTGTAAACGAATGAGAGGATTGCAAACGCCTAATGAATTTGTTTGATGATGTGAGTTTAACTTTTAAGGCGTGTCATTGACAGGATTTTTGAAACTTGTTAAGGTCTACAAGAAGCATTCTTTTGCCTTTTTGGCTTTTTAAGCTGTAGTACAATATGAATACTGTGTTCCACTATTTTCAGTTAACATTAGTTCACTTTACTCTGATGTATCTATATTCCATTAAAAATGTAGTTTAGCACATTAGTCTTGATTACTTGTTTTCTACATTTTCTTTTTCCATGTTTGTGTTTAGGTACAAAGTATTTTCAGAGCTGGGTGTCCAACATGCAGAACAACCTTGAGGTGATCAAATTTCTAATACAACTCTAATCACAGGTGGCAAGCAATGACTCTCCAACTACCTTGTACACATCTTCTTTTCTTCTTCTTCTTTTTCAAGTTACCATAATAAATTCATAATATTGGAATTCACTAAAGCTCCTTGGTTTGCTTTTCTTTTATCTTTTGGATTTCCATGTTTCTGTTCATATTTCTAATTTACCTGAAAAAATATGATGTGCAATGCAACTTATGTGCCAGTATGTAAAGCCAAAAGAGAGGGAATGAAAGGCTTAAAACCTCTTTTTCTTTTTCACTTATGCCCTGAAAAGATATGACAGAAAAGATGATTGAATCATTGTCAATTTACTTCCCTACCACTTCCACCACCAACATCACCACCTTCCACCTCCACCTCCACCTTCACCTTTAAAGATAAAACCCAATTCATGGAATCTTCAACAAAGCTTTTTCCATTATCTTTGTACCTAAGATCACATCTGAACGCCTTTCCTTTTATCTGTCTGTTCTACTCATTACAATAGAAACATGTAGCTATAGGTAATAATGCGACCAAAAGAATCCCTTCTATCCTGCATTATCCTCTGCCTCCTTATTCCTTATAAAACTTTTATTTTTATTTTTCATGTGGGTCTCTGATCACAATTTCTTCTCTTTTCCTGAGTTTTTTTTTTTTTTTTTTTATCATAAGTAGATGTTGTCTGTCCCTGAATTATGTTTGGATTCAGAATGATTCTGTTGGATTTTGCAATCCATGTATAATTATCAGCATTTCCTCTTATCATTTGATGTTTGAATTTTATGAGTTCTTCTTTTGTTTCTTTCCAATTTTGTTTGATGAAAGAGGTGCCCTACTTAAAGATCTTGTTGTTAGGTATATTATAATTGCTTGAATGAAAACTCAAGGCCTGGGTAATAAGTGATAGTTTCTTAGATCAAATTTTATAATTAAAAAGATTTACAGTTGTTCCAAATGATTTGTATATAATTTGGAGATTTATGTGTAAATATATAATTGGATGTCATTTTTTTATTCTCTTAACCATGGGCTATCACTGATGTTCCTACATAATGGAATGGACATCCATGTGAAGGAAAGTTAAAGTGCTATTATATCTGCTAGAAAGATTTTAATAGAGCACTCTAAGCAATTATTGTACAATTTTTTTGATGGCTTCATTATCTAAACTAATGGAAATTTTCTCAAATGTGGAATTGAAAACAATTTTAATCCTCCATATATTAATAAATACTTAATTCTCTCAATACCTTTAATATAACTATTGATTTCTCCTTATGGATCTAGAAGAAGTATGTCTTGCCTCTAGATAATGACGACATTAAATAAATTCCTTAAGCATTTCTGGTAACTACATAAAAAGTTGAGAAGAAAAGGGCAAGAAGAAGGTGATATGCATGTGATATTTACAAATATATGGAGAGACACAACTTATGGAAACACCCTTCTGTTAAGCCAAACTACATCTGATGTATTTTTAATTCCTGTGAAATCAATCTTGAGATGGATGAATTCATTGAATGCTACAATAGTTTTTTTGTTGTAGGGAAAGAATTTTACAATGTTGTTTTCAATAATGCTCTTATTATCTGTAATACAAACCTAAAAATTTGAACACTAACATCCCAAGTATAACTCTAAAATCCATAAAACTTTAACAAATATTATGTTTCCAGTTTTGTATTTTTATCTTAGCTGCAGTTGATTAAGGTAAGAAAAAGTCAGGACACCTAATGCCACTAAAAGAAATTAATGAAGGGAGGGTAAAATAGAAAATGACCCATAAATTGATATTACATGTAAGATTGGACAAGCTTTGACCAAAAAAGTTTAGAAAGAAATAGAAAACAATTTTGTTTGTTTGTGGGAAAATAAAAATAACAAGGTTTAGCTAATAAAATGTAGGGAGGGTCTGCTGGGCCAAAGAAAAGACAGAAGAAACTGGTTGGAAAGAACCTACCTTGTATATATATTGTCTGTTTGTCTGCAATGGAAATAGATTTTTCATTTCATTCCACAGAAAAATTAATGACTTTTACACAACCAATATATCCTCAGAATAATCTTAGTACTATTATCTCATTATCTATTTGCCGCTTGTTTTCTTATCTTTCTTTATAATTATATTCTCATTTTTGGAATTTAATGAAGACTTTATATTAAGGTCTTTTCACACAACCTGTACTCATGGTAATCTCATGAGACAGTACTTCTTTAGAAAGCTGAGTAATGTTATTGAAAGTTTTATTTCTTTCATTTATAGGGAAAGTAGCATAAGTAGGTTGCAGGAAAAAAAAAAAATTATTTGAGTAAAGTTCAACTTAAAAAGTTCAACTTATTTATATATTAGATGAGTTGATTATTGTAATACTTGACCATGGTTTACTCTTTTGCTAAAATTGATGGTTGTGGGTCCTCAGCCTCTCAGTTATATTTTATTGATAAACTTAAATTGATTATTTGATGGGTTCAAATATTTGAATCAAGTATATTGATTCAGGTACAAATAACAGTTTATATTAGAGGTGTCATGTCCACCCAATTAAAATATTTGGATATTAAATATTGAGTAATATTATTTATACATTGGGTATCATTTTATT
This sequence comes from Paratinospora sagittata, assembly GCA_035771175.1. NCBI lineage: Eukaryota > Viridiplantae > Streptophyta > Magnoliopsida > Ranunculales > Menispermaceae > Paratinospora > Paratinospora sagittata. Next base: position 34,183,218 of record CM069594.1, read on the forward strand.
TTTTAATGCTAACACTTAATTTTTCTTAGATGTTTTGGGGATGTCCGTTTATTTTATTTGAGGATGCTACAAAATATACGTACATCCCTATAACATCTAAGGAAGTTGGGTACTAGCGTCGGAAAATGGTGTTGACACCTAAAATATTTAAAACATTTTTCTTAAATATTTACTCAAATCTGCATTTATACAAAATTTACACAGATTTAAGTTCTGCCAGTTTGAAGAGTGTTTATTTTATTAATGGATTTTCTATCAGTAATCTTCAAGTATTTAGAAAGAAACAAAAAAAAAAAATCAAAATCTTTCTTATCTTATAAAGAAAATTTAGGGAAACAAAAGAGTCAAGAGAGATGGAATCCAAGTAAATTTTACTTTATTTTTACTATTTTTTAAAAGATGGTGATTGAAATGAGAAACAGAATTAGTTGGGCATCTTTTGTGGAATGATTAGAAACTTTGGGCCATCTTCTGTCCCAAAATTTTCACTTTTGAAGACAATGACTCCATTTTTCATTTGGCAATGTATCTTGTCCTTGACCCTTGAATTATGTATGGTTGGTTCAACTTTTTCATGAACTACATGCCAAAGATGGGCACTTCTGGCCATGGGATTTGGGTTATCCAAAGCTGATAAGTTGAAAATTATTAATTTTACCCATAAGCTATCATATCCTAGGAAAAGAATATATATAATCCCCTCAACTTTCAAAGCATGCCAACCAAATCTAAAGAGCTGAAGCTTTAGCTTGATCAGTAAAAGGAACAAAATACCCTTACTGGTTCCATGTTTATTTAGATGCAGCTTCATAACATAAGAGCTAGCATCTACAAATGCCATATTTGGCATAGATGAAGACCCAATTATGACATGGTATTTTGCAGTATATCTGGCATCAAGAATAGCACATGTTATTTACTTCAAAAAACACTGTACCCACTAGTAGTAACAGGATAAAAGGTATCAACAACTCTATTTATTAAATTGTCCTTTGATACCTAATTATTTATTTATTTTGAGAAGAAACAAGGTGAGTAGTTAGTCATATAATCAGTTTCGTCACCATTCTCGAAAAAGTATCAGACCTGTGACTCATTAATCTCGATGGCGAGACACCTAATTACATGTGTTGTCCTCAAAATTTAATTTTTTTATTGCTTTTCTTTTTTTTTTACCTAAAGGCTTACGCATGATGATTTAAAGAGTTCGTTGGTCTTTTAATAGACAAGCACAATGATTATGAAAAGAAAAGAGTTGTCAAACTATTCTAGCAAAGATGTGATTAACAAAATTGACTTGTTATATAAGAAAAAAAAATTTATTTAAGTCATTGATGACTATAAATTATTTTACACATTTTATTATCATTCTAATATTTTGTTTCTATAATTATAATTAAAAAAGTACGAAACATATGACACGTGCCCATAGCACGTGCCTTGCAAAATGTTCTCTAGCAGTCTCTGCGTGCATGATTCGCATGATTTTTAAGTGAACCTGCAAAGGATCATGTCGTATGTAAAGCTAAAGAGTGAAAAAGAGATCAGTCTCGATTTTGTCTTCAAGCTCCCTTCTTCTTCTTCTTCTTCTTCCACTGTTCTAGATAAATTAAACGACAACAGAACCTTCTTCTCCTTATTCTTCTTCTTCTCGTAAGCTTCTTATTCTAGCTAATGGCTCTCATGCTAGACAACTGTGAAGACATCTTGCTGAGTTTGGAGTCCCAGAAACCAGTTCCAGCTCCTTTCCTCACTAAAACCTATCAACTGGTTAACGATCCCACGACCAACCTCATCGTTTCCTGGGGTGAAGATAACACCACCTTCGTCGTCTGGCGGGCTCCTGAATTCGCCCGCGATCTCCTTCCTAACTACTTCAAGCACAACAACTTCTCCAGCTTCGTCCGCCAGCTTAATACCTATGTATATATGCTCTTTAGAATTAGTTTCTAATCATTAGTTAATGCTTGTAAATTATAAATGCAGTTTCATGAAGAGTTTTTGATGGGCTTCTTGTGCTTCTATTGATTTTTTTTTTACAGGGTTTTAGAAAGATTGTCCAAGATAGGTGGGAATTTGCCAATGAGTTCTTCAAGAAAGGAGAGGAGCATTTGTTATGTGAGATTCATCGTAGGAAGACGACTCCTCAACCTCAAGCTCCAATCAGTAGTAATATTAGTATTGGACGTGGTTGTGTTGGAGGGTCTTCTGGTTTCTTTAAATTTCCTGGCGCCCGAGTCGTTAGTCTTTCTTCTTCGGATATTAATTCTGACGAGCAATTCGTAGTAATGCAGAAGAATCGGCAGCATGAATCGTCATCATCGCCTTTATCGTCTCCAATATTTGAAGCTGTTTGTAAAAGTTCTCTATCGGCGGCACTTTCGGAAGATAACGAGAGGCTTCGAATCAGCAATTCCATGCTCATGTCAGAGTTGAAACACATGAAAAAGCTTTACAACGATGTGATCTTCTTTCTTCAGAACCATGTCAAACCAGTTGTTCCAAGTAATTACTCTTCTTCTGCTTCATCACTTAAGTTTAGTAATAATAATCCATGGAAAGATCTTCACTTTCTCAATTGCCAAAAATTAGCACTTGATCAGTATGTTAAGAGCTCCTCATCAATTGTGCCCAAAGAAGAACCGAAGAAAATTAGAGATGATGATAATGAGAAGAGATCAACAAAGCTGTTTGGTGTGGCTCTTGATCAGTCAAGAAAAAGATTGAACGACCCAGAACCTACAACGACATCTGTGGAGACAAAAAGGGTTAGATTAATGGTGAATAAGGAAGATTTGGGATTGAAACTAATGCCCCTTTCTCCATTTTAATTCATTAAATCTTGATGATCTCACCAAATGTTTATTTATTCTTCTTCTTCTTCTTCTACTTCTATCGCTTATTCTAGTATAATTAATATGCCTTTTATGTTGAGGGTGAATCTGTGGGGGCATTTTCTTGTATATAATTAAGTTAGTGCTTGTAATAGCCCCAAATTGATTGCAGCGTGATGATGATGAGTTATTGCAAGAGCAAATAAAAAAAAGAAATAGATGGGCAGATTTTTTTTTGTTCAGAATTTCATTCCATTTCCAGAGAAATCTCTGGACATAGAGTAGATAAGCAGATTGACTGGTAATATTTGGTCTAGCTAGGATTTGAGATTTTGGGGAAGAGGGAACCTGCAAGTTAAAATATTAAAAATTAATATGGCAGACAATCTGCTTTAGTTAGCTTTCAAAATCCTGTCATCATTCATTTATGCTATTCCAATTTCCCATTATTATTGTCAAAAGGTTTATATGATTTAAGTTCGCTCAATTTGTAATTGGTCTCATGGTTGCATACGCTACTCATGCTAATTTATACTACATGTACAACATGACCTCCAGGTTCATTAGATCATTTACTAATATCACACTTATACCTATAAAACACACAAATCCAATAAATATAAAAGAGTAATTACATATGTAACTGAGAGTACTTTTTGTGGTTAAATGACATTTAATTTGTTGATCAGAAAGTCTTAAGGAAAAATGGGTTTTAAGGGGCAACTTTCGAAAGTTTTTTTCAATCTTTCTACTGTGCAAGTAGAGAAGAACCTGCAATGGCCTTTTCCTTCATTTCAAGTGATGTGATCCTACCCTTCAAATTCATGTTTGATTCTTTGGATTCCGTCTTCTCCCTTGTTTCATGACTTATTTCAAGTTCCGTACCTCCCTGGCAGTGGCCAAATGAAGGGAAAAGACTGTTATATAAAGTAAAAACAGCATCACCTTTAGCTCAAAGATCCAAGTAAGAAGAAAGCTAATTGCCACCCACCCAACAGTCACCTTTTATTACTTTTTCTTTCTTCTGTATGAATCCTCCTTGGCTAGGAAAAATTAACACCTGATGCATATCCTTTTACCTTGATCAACAAGTTTTTATTTTTATTTTTTCTTTCTGGTTTAAAGGCATTGTTCTTAAATAATTAGACTATATGTAACAAGTTTTTATTATTTCTTATTAAAGTTAGAATTTTTTTAATTCTAAGTTTTAAATTCTTTATTGTTATTGTTTTTTAAAATAGATATAAGGGCTTGTGTGATATTGTGATTAGGTGTCTGAAAACGAAATATTTTCTCAATCCCACATATCTTGTTTTTTTATTTTTAAATTGGAAGGACGCGTGTAGAAGAGTACAAACTTTGGATTAAAGACAAAATTGACAAATTATAAGAAAAGTGAACCTAAAAATAAGAAACTGCAATAAAAATAGAGGTTAATTAGATAAATAATTGAATTACTGTATTCGAACACTCATTATAACTTCATTCAATTAAAAATTAAAATAGATGAATACCCTACATTAGATTGGATAGGGCAAAACTAAGAGGCATAATGTCACACTTCAATACACAGCACAATACCCTAAGATGTGATAGGTACTTCATATCGAGCATATCCCTATCGTTATATATTACATAATATTGTCTCATTCCAGTACACAGCACACCGCAGCATCTAGTACTTCGGGATCATTTATTCATATTATTTACTCATGAATAGTATAAGGCCTCATTCAGAGTCGAACTCGATACCTCATGAGGTTTAATTCCGAACTCGGAGTAACCACTGAGCTAATGTGGCTACTCAGATTACAAAATTAAACTTTAAGAGATTTTGAGTTCGAATCTGGAGAGGCCCTATACTATTTATGAGTAAATAGTGTGGACAAATGATCCCTGGATACTAGATATTATAGTGTGTTGTGTACTGAGATGTGACAATATTATGTGATATATAACGGCTGGGGTACGCTCGGTATGAAGTACTCATCACATTTTAAGGGTACTAAATACTGCAGTGTGTTGTATACTGAAGTGTGACACATAAGATTTTATTATAAAATAAATTTTGAGTTTGAATTTTCTCGCTCATAACGGTGTCCTTTAATGTTTATGGTCGTGTTCTAGGAGACCGTGGTCGTCCTTACCCTTGACATCATTAAAAAAGAAAAGAAAAGAAAAGATGAATAATAGTGTAAATGTTTGCTATTTCAATCTACGTACGCTTTCTACTGGCCCATGCATCAAATTCAGACATTAAATATTGATCAAAAGAGCAGATTAATTAAAAAGTAAAAAAAGATAAGAAAATCTTTAACTTTTGGGTCACAGTCACGATGTAAAAGAAGCAGAGATGATTTTCGTGTGTCTAATCACCGACAAATGAAGGTTTTTTCATTTTTTTTTTTGGAAGTTGTAATAAAATAAAAAGGCGAAAGGGGTGGGTGGGTTTCAACTTTCAATTTTCAAAGAGACTGCAAGACAAATCAGAAAATTTGAGAAGAAAGAAGGTCGTCTTGAAAAGAAAAGGGTACGTATAGTATAGAGATTCCTTGAGATGACATTCAAAAGCAAATGTAAGAAAAAAAATGTGTAAACTTTGCAGTTAAGAAAAATATTTTTATAAGACTAAATTATTGTTCGTTTTGCAGAATGGAGGTTGACCAGAGTCATCCCCATATCTTGTTCAGGTTACGACGAATCCAAAGGGGAAGAAGAGGCTGGCGATCTATTTATAAGCTTGAGGGAAAGCTTTTTGAGCTTCCAAAATGTTAAGAGTGATATTCGTCTGTACATTGATAGAATCTACACTATTTATAAAATTAAAATTTTTTAATAATGGTATACGCTACTTTTAATATAAAACTATCAAATAAAATATATTTATGAATAATTTCGTAAGAAGGCATTAAAATTTTTTTTTATAATGTTAGTAAATATAAACTTATTTTAAGAGTTATTTTTTATTGCCATTTTTCAATATTTTTTTTTAAGTAACTTTTAACTCCTTTTATATTTTTATGATAATTTTCAATCTTTTTTATTTAAGGCACGTGCAATTGTGACTTCTAATCATTCATAATATTTATGACAATGAAAAATGTTAATTTAACCAAGTTGTTATCTGGATCAGTAGGGAGCCTAAAAGATCGGATTGTAGAATCAAATCGTGGATCGTAAAATCTTATCAACTAAAAAATATAAATATTATTTATTTATAAAGGTACCCAAAAAATATTAAAATAATAAATATAAGTATAAGTTAAGCCAAATTTAAAGAAGTATAGTTCAAAAGATAGTCGTATCTAATTGTAATTTTTATAACGGTATGTGTACAACTACATATGTATACTCATTGGATATTAATATTTTATACATCTGAAGATATGTAATAAATAATTTAATAAATATATATATATAGTTGTATATACAATCATAATATTTTACAACTAAATTAGTATTTCTCTTATGATAGTATACTGTTTACATGTGATTTTTGAAAATATGAACTTATAGCACAAAATTCAAAAAAATGAGGCGCTCAATGTAGAAAATAAAAGAACACACGAACACGCCCGGTGGGACTCGAACCCACAATCGCCTGATTAGAAGTCAGACGCCTTATCCATTAGGCCACGGGCGCTTCGCAGTTATAGCAGGGCTCAAACTAATTTACATTTTTGTTAAACCCGTATTTTAGTTGTCAATCTTGATTCCGCGCGTCTCCATGGGTCAATCGAAGGAGCTCGTTCTCGTTGGCTCCCGCTGCCCGGGCTACGTTCTTAACGAAAGGTCTCGTCTTTCTTGTACTTTTTTCTCTGTTCGTTTTCTTTCTCTGCAATTTCTCAATTACGCTGGAATTGTTAAAATCGGAGTAATTCCGAATTTGCTTAGCCGACTGTTAATTCTTCTTTATTCAATTTAATTATTTCTGCTTATTAGGTTCAATTATATCTTTTTCTCGTGGTTAATTACTAACTTTTGGTCGAATTTGCTTGCTTTTGAACTGGAATTTTCCGTGCTTGTTTTTTGCTTGAAAATGAATTTTCTATCTCCAATGTTCTGGTCTTGACCTAGACGGTAAGAAACCCTAGTTGTTGTTGTTGTAGTTTAAGAAGTCAGTTGCATCAAACAATCTTGTGATAGAAAGAATCTAATATCACCTGGGTAGTCAATACTTCCTAAAGAGTGGAATTATGAAAGTTTCATGAGGTTAATTGGTCCTAATAAAGGGTGAGAATGCATTTCTGAAGAAGAACATTAATAAGGTGATAAAGAAACAGAAAAAGTTAGTCTTTTTTTGAAGTTTTCTGTAACTGTTTTGTGGTTTCAGAAAGAATTTGGTTCATATGGAGGCTCTGGAGTTCCTGAAAGAAGTTTACATTCCCATGATGGTAATCTTTAATGGGTATTGATTGCATTACTAAACTAGGTTCAAAGGATATCTGAAACTGATAGCAGTGGAAGTTGTGGAACCCAGAGAAATCAGCTTGGTGGAAAAGAGCATTCAAACACAATATGCATAATCATAGTGAATTAAGTTATTGAACAATTATCTACTTGATTCACACATACTGCAGAATGCTGCCATGATTTCCCCTATGTGTGTGTGCTTAAGTGATTGATGATCAGAATGTTTCTGTGGAAACAGTCCATGCTACTATGCTAGGAATGCGCTTTTTCTATGAATTTTAAGAGAAGGAACTTATCAATTGAAAACATTTTCTTTCCATAGCATAAACGCAAGGAATCATAAATTTCTGGTGTTAACCATTTCTGCACTAGAGATGCTGCAAATATTAAGCATGATGTGACAATGATAAAAAAAACACTGGTTAATGGTCATATCCTTATTTTAGAAGCTGGGTGGCCGAGGCTATTTCTGTATAAATGAGCTTTTACATTAATCAAAGGGGGAAATCATTCAAGTTAGCTTCATAGAATTTCCATTGATTTATTTATTTTGAATCAGGTATCTTCTAAAAATGTTCTGAACCATTTGGTGAAATGAACGGCAAAAAGGCTCCATGAAGTTGAACTTACTGAACTTATTATAGCAATTTCCAATTGATATGTACTTTAGTAACAATTAGCAAAAACAGTAGTAAAGAGACTGCTCTATTATATGGGATGCACTTGGCTGATAAGAGGGAATGGGGTTGGTGCGATGGTTAGGAACCTACCTCAGGAAGCTGGGGTCTTGAGTTCAAGTCCCAACCCAGGGGGCCACTTCCCATAGCGTTCCTAGGGCTCGTTTGGTAAAAATAATCCCCCCCCTTTTGGTCATCACTAATTTATCCCATTACAATGGGATAAAAATGAGGATGTGATTATTTTTTATCTCATCCTGATCAGCAGTCAAACATGGGCTTGGGACTAAAAAAAGTCTTATCCCATCCAATCTTGCGCCCCAAACAAGTCCCTAGTGTTTGAGGATAGGGAGGTTCATTCATTTCTCAAGGGATTAGTTGGGTGCTTTAAGAGGCTTGGTGATGATGTGATCAAGTTGTTATTATTAATGACTTGATCACGCCATCACCTAGATAGTCTTGAATCAAGACCAAAAAAAAATATGGAAAAGAAAGGATAAACTATTGGGAATTTGCATGGAACCCACGATGGAAAACACAACTTAGTGACCCTAAGGCTTTAATATGGTAGATGCCAACTCATATTATAGTGTCCTTTAGACTTTGATGATATTTCAAAGGAAACAAATGTCCTTCACTAAGACTTAATTCAACACTTGCATTACCTTAAAAGGAGAACAGGGGGGAGGGGAGGTTAGCTCTGAAATCTCTTGTCCGAGTCCATACAAAATGTTTGAAATTTCTTGTACCCACGTTCTTCCACATTACTTAAGTTTTTCCTTTATTTTTTTTTAGAGAAATTGAATGTAATGCAAATTTCTTGTCAAAAAGTTGGCATTTTAGTGCTTCCCTCCTTACATATTTTTGAAGTGATGGCTTTCTCTAGTTGTAGATACAATTCTTGCCTTCTCTTTTCTGTTAGGTAGAAGGAGCCACTCATGGCACGCACCAGGTATCATCTTTTCTGCTTGATTAGGAAAGTTCAGAAGCCTTGGATAAAAGTCTGTTAGCTTTACATCTGAAAAATATTGATTTGTAATGGGTAATTCTGGATTCTGGGCCACATTTTTCAGTAAACATTGCTGTGGACAGAAGTGACTGGATGACGAAAAGTTTTCCTTCATCCAATGGCAGGCATTTAGGATCAGACCTTGCTTTTTTTGACATACTGTTACACCTTGCAATCCAATATATTGAAGGCACCACTGTCTGGTAGGCAGGAAAATTCTATTGCATCATAATCTTCCTTGGAAAGAAACTCTCTCACAAATCATGAAAAAAAACCTGAAAGAGCCAATTTTTCTATGTTGTCCCTTCTTTAATGATAGTTCCTATCTTTTCTCTCCATTGCCTGTTATGTACGTTAGATGAACCTCGAGCTTATGATTTACCCTACAGAAATCTGAGGGTGGATAGGCCAAGTTCAGTTCCATCAAGTTGTCTACCGATATAACCTCTATGATACTGAAGCCCATATAATATAACATCAATAAGAATATTTTTTTTGCCAAATCCACTTTGGCAAGATGTTCGGTTTCAAACTTTGTGACCTTTTTGCTGGACCCGTGTAAAGCACTCCCTTTCCTTTGCACACCAACGGCCTCTGATATGCGTTGGGCTCATAAGGATATCATCAATTTGTGAATTTTATGTCCTACAGTCACCTCTTCTAATTAGGATGTTTGGGATTGCTGTTAAACTAAATCATCATTTTTTTAAGATGTCACCACACACCATGTTCCTCTCCTTTAGGCAAAACATGAAGTGTAAACCCATGCAGACTTGTAGGAATCTTCAGTTGCTAGAATGTGTAGCATACCTCTGAAAAACTTGATGGCAACTCCATTAAAATGTTTCATAGCACCATATTGATTTAGGCCCAAGGAGGAAGGTTTAGGTTTTGTGCCCATTCTACTCTTCCTTTCTATCCCTCAAAGATGGATCTTAAGGTTTCTCTTAGGGAAGGGAGCTTTTGCACTGTCCCTATATATAGATTATTCTCCTTATTTGAGACAACATAAGGATTTTCACCGCCATTCAGCTTTATCCATAGCTCTATCATTTTTCAAGGAATGAATCTTAAAATCTCTTTTGGACTATCTTATTCCATTTCATTTTCAGTCTTTTTTTTATCATTAATGTGAATTTAGCTTAGAAGTTGTATGAGTGTGTAAGCTCACACACTTTTGCATACACGGGAGGCATCTCGTGTGATTGTGAATGCCATCCTTTGAAATGATCAATAGTTCAGCTCTTTAGCCATCTGATGCATTAGCTACTGAAATTGGAGCTCTAATGAAAACAATATGGTAAATGCCTAGGTTGATTGAGTTTTATAGGGCCAAGTGTAGTTTCTGATTATGTAGGAACTTGTTTCTGAAAAGATTTTCAGAATTTGTTTTGAGAAGAGAAGCAAGCATAAGCGAGCATTGCCCAAAAGAAAGTTTAAAATGAGGAAATTCTGGAATTGTGAATGTATACTGGTGGGCATTTCATGGGAGTGCTGTTGTGTTTTTTGGTTAGTACCGATCAAGGATATTTTGGACATTTGGTGTGAATTAGGGTTTTAGCCCCAATTTGATGATTACTCTATAAACCCTCATATTGTATTCTGTGGGGTAAGTGAGAGGATTTGACCTGTGTGAGAATTTGGATGTGGTGTATGAGTAGTACTTTGGATGTGAGGGGTACTTGAATTAGACCTTTGCATAGGTTGTACTCTCTTGGGATTTTCCCATTAGTAAATTTATTTTCATCTTCCATGGACATAAGTGAATATTCACCTAACCACATAAAATTTGGGTGTTCTTGCTTGTGTGTTTACTTTGCATTTGTTTGGATTTGTGCTTTTGATGCGTATTCCGCTTCCTCTGCGCACAATAAGTGCTACATAGTTTTGCTACCTTATGTAAGTCAAATAAGCCCATTCGATAAGAAGTTTGATTCCGGATGTTGGGCCTGGACATTCTTTTTCAGAATATGATTTATTTCTATCTCTGGTTGAAGTTTTTGCCTTGGCAAAGTCACACTGATGAGCTTTTGAGTTTTTTCTCTTTGCCCAAACAATCGTGCCATTAGCATATGAAGGAGCACAATTTTCCTTTTTAAAGTTGCTTGTTTTTTTTCTTCTTTTCTAATAAGTAGTTTGACTTTTTTGACAAAAAAAAATAAAAAAGTTGATAGTTTGATTCGACTTTTATTAACGTGTCTTCACTGAATTCAAAATTTCAGAGCTCATCTACATGAGTCATGAAGAGAAGTCATAAATTCCCTTGCCCGCTGCCTAGTTTTCTGCATGCTTCTAAACAATAATATCATTGAAATTCTCCTCAACAGTTCCACTCCATTTAATTGCGAGGCATAAAGGGCATACCCAGAGCTTGCAGGGTACGGGGAATGAATGATATAACAGCTTTACCCTTGTATTACTAGGAGGCTTTTTTTTAATTTTAACCAGTCACCTCTAAGTCACGATGGAGCAACTTCTACTTTATACTAAGGCCTGCCCTTCATACTTTACAAGGCATCCAAAACTAAATTCCTTTTTGTCATCTTTGCTCACTACTTCAGCTGCACAAAAGAATATCATAATACTGTAGCTATTGTTAGCATTTGATGTTAGTTTCCTTCTCGTAAGCTTGGGTACTCTTCAATGAATGTAATTGATTTGACTGGCAAAAGGCCTAGATGTTTATATATAACTATAATTCTTTTGCTGCTATGCTAGATTATATACATATATACAGAGTGCATAACTTATGTGTTCAGAATCACTATGTTGAGATGTTCGTACATTTTGTGGAATAACCTTAAAAAGCTCATTTGCAAAGATAGTCAATGATGACCCTATATAGATTTGCTTACTAAGGAAGGGGAGTCTTAAAAAAATAAGGTAGCGTTTGGTTTATGAATAAAAAATTGGAATATAATCTTTTTGTTTTTTCTTTTGAGGTAGAAAATTGGAATATAATCTAAAAAGTGAAAATTTTAAAATATTTTTTTATTGCTTTTTTAAAACCAATTTTTTTACTAAGTAAAATAATTAAAAACTATTTTCAAAATTTACCAAGAAAAAGCGTTTTTTTGTTTTGTTTTATGTTTTTGGATACAAAAAAAAAATGCTTTTGAATATCAAACCAAACAAGAATAGTTTCTATACAACTTGTAAATGTTCCGGGGAGCTTGATTGGTTTAAGAAAGTACATTATTAATTACACTTTTTGGTCGTGACATGGATTGTGTTATTTCGATATGATTTTTTTAAAATATGGATGTGATATTAGGCATGAAATTTCATGTATTATTGTTTATATTCTTGAATGTTACTTATAAAGTTATTAATAGTAATTATAATATAAGTTTATGAAATTCAAGCAAAATTGACAAGCTGATTTTAAATAGGGTCGGATTTTAATAGACAACTATTGACTGAATATATATTGGGTTGGGTTTGTGTGCAAAGCAAGTTCTTGCTTGAATCCAATTTCGTATGTCATCCCTCAGTGGGGTTTGCTAGATCTTCACAAGAACAAGTTTATAGCATCAGTGATTATAGATTTTCAATTAGAATTGAGATTAATTTAAATTATTTGCAGAGCCACCTATATAGCTTTGATTGCCTAAGTACTGCCCATCAGCTTTGTGCTTCATAGTGATACATTTTGCTTTTGCACTAGTTTGGCCCTTAGCCTAGGGAGAACTCAGTTCTCAGCTCACGTGGTCCTTTTCCTATTATTCTACAAATCATAGAGAGTACCCCTCAAAAAAGCTAGTAGGAAAAATTGACAGGCAGCATTGAAAATACTGGAAAATTTTTACCAGCTAGTCCACCAAAACAATGATGTGTGAGATGAGTTCAGTGATGAATGGTTCTATATATTTTAGAATGCTAGCTGACGAAATTAGAATAATGACCAGCCTATTAATAGTTATTTTTGACTTTTGGGTTGCTTGCTTGATTGGTGCTTTATACTATGGATGTGTGTGGTCCTAACTAGCTGGTCGCTGATGCATGCTTGATGATTAAGCAACAACACTGAATCCAATCTGTACAACTACTACTACAACCAGTTGCTTCTGTTTGAACAAGCAGTTTTTAGATTGCAGAGTTGAACTCTAACCCTCACAGTTGCCTATATTAAGTGATATATAGTTCCATGGCTTTGGGATCAGAGACCTATCTATCCTTAAATGTCACTACCTCGTCACTGGCCAGCTTCCTCACTTACACATATAAATGACAGCAATGCCTGCTTAGCTGAGATGAGATGAGATGAGTTGAGATGAGATGAACAACTAATACCCTACCCCAATCTTTTAAAGGCTCTTAAAGAGGGTCAGAGTGAGCAGGGGATCCTGTGATCCCATCAAATTGATTGGTATTTTAGATTAGTTTATCTTTTGGTGACGTGGCACCAGCATTCTATTTTGAGAATGGAAATGTTAAAACAATCCAAAAACTAGACCCAAAATTATATTCACGCTGATATGGTAATTGGTGGGTGGTTACTGTTTCTTTTATTTTTTTTCTTTTTGATAATGTGATGATGTAGTGATTTGCTATATCAGCTTGTGTCTAATTTTTTAGTCGTTTTTCGCATTACCCTTTTTGAAAAATGTTATTCTAACTTAAAAAAATAAGTATGCGTGCAACTGCACTATTATGAGTATTGAATCATGCATCATGTACATTGATTAGATTTGTAAGCTATGGATGTGCAATGAATATGATAGTATTATTTCACGTATAGTTGCAACTTCATATGGTTAGAATAACATGTTTCTTGTATCTTTGGGGGTCTCATGGACACCAACATTATGAAATATTTAGTTGTGGGTAGGTGATAAAATCAATGTTGGGCATTCATATGTAATACCCTTTTAATTATAAAAGAACAAAGAAATTAAAAAGATTTGATATGGATGAGTTGGCATCATTCTAACTCAGAATAGTAGCTTCCATTTTGATCGTAAGTTGTTCTTAGGCTATAGGGATGGGAATTGAAGAGCTGGTGTAAATAGGTTGGCCTGATTAATATAAGATGATAGAACAAGTTGAAGAAGGGTAGGCAATAAGACAGAAAAAAGAAGAAGGAAGAAAACAAAAGGAAAGATGCCAAAGTACGGTAGTGAGAATGTTGATTAGTGCAATTGGGGTTAGAAAGAAAAAGAAAAGAAAAGGATATCACTTTGTGGGTGAAGAAAATCATGGAGACAAAGCTACAAATGGAAAATGGGGACCAGCAAGCTTGCTGCTTTCAGGCTTCTTCTTCTTCTTCTTCTTCTACTACAGCAGCTAGCAACATTTATTCGATAAATCTACTCTCACCCTATTAAAATAACAATATTTTTCTCTGTCACTGCACTTCCCAATGAAAGAGGCTGGTGGTAGTGGGAGAAGAAGTTTTCTTATTTATATTTTATGTTTTTTTATGAATTAAAAAATGGAGAGAAGATAAGGTGGTGGTGCTCCCGTGATAATGCAAAGTAACAACAGTATCTCCTTCTTTTGGATTCTTTTTATCCAATCACACCTCTTCTTGCAGAGAACATGTCCCTTTATTCATACCTAGCTTGGCTTCTTGATAATTAGATTCTTTTGTTTATTATCTATCACTGTTTTTATTGTGAGAGAGTTGGATTTGGTTGGAGTTGCAGAAAAGAGAGCAGTAAAACCAAAAAACACATGCTCTTGTTCTTCTTATTCTACTACTATTACTATTACTTCTTCTTCATCTTGTTAATTATTATTATTTTATTTTATTTTATTTTGTTTTTTTTTGCAGCTTGCTTTTTCTTCTCTCCCCCACCTCTGCAGGAATACAACTGTCCCTGTTTATGATTCAAACCGTCCTTCATGTCCAAATCCTTTGGGCATCTCCAGAACTAGCTGTAAAAAGTAATCCTCCCCTTTATTACCTGACAGCTCCAATCAATAAAATATGGTTTATTAAAAACTTCTAGGAGCTTTCTTTTTATGGCAATGGGTCCTTTGCTTTAAGAGCTATATATTTATATTAACATTATAAGAGGAAAAAAAAATACATAACCAACTTGAAGATGATGTGATGGTTAAGAACTTGTTAAGTGACTAAGCAGAGGTTTTAAATTTGTATCTCACCTCAAGTAGACTTATTTTACAAAATTCTTAATGTGTAAAGATAGATGTTCACACATATCTCAAGAAATTAGTTGGACGCTCCTAAGGGTAATGTTGAATCATAAAAATAAAAGTAAATAAATAAAAGGTAAAAGCTTCAGGGAATCCAAAATGTACTAATTAGCAAGTGCTCTAGTGTATGTCCTTGTCTTGTAATCAATAGGGAGCCACATGTATTAGGTTGTCCATGTTAATCTAAGGGATTTAGAGTGTACTCTTGAGTCTTACTGTTAGGGTCCTAAATAAAATGTTTTACTGGGAGCTGGCTGCTAGTTGGGTAATCAACTAGTCTCTATTTATGTATACGAAAGGAAGGTCTTTATGCTGTTAAATAATTAGTAAGTGAAAGAACTTTTTTTTTATACTGGCTAGATTGCATGCAAGGAATATATAGTAATGAATAGTCAACACTTAGAAAAATGATGGAGCTACTGTAGTTGGTGCATTTAGTAAAGAAGTGGCCTTGAAACTCTAAGGTTCCTGATTCAACTCATAACGAGAGTGTGGCATTTTTTTAAAAAAAATAACAAAACTATTCATTATATATTAATGCTCAATTAAAATTACATTTAACTTAAAAAAAGAAAAAATAAGGGTATTTTTATAAAACACCAATGCTTTGTGGTGCCCAACCAACTTCTTTATGCTTCAAACTCTCTTTAACTTTTAGGCATTCACACTTTTAAGTTCTTCACCCTTTTGACTTTTTTAGTAACTATTAATGATTTTTATTCACGTAGAATGCACGTGCCCGTGAACTAGTATATTTAATTATATTCATATTCCGAAAACATATATGATTCGATAAATCATGGATTCTTTCTTTTGGCAAGAATTTCAAATGGAATAGAAATGAAAGGGGAGTTTAACTTTTAGTCTTTCAGCTTTTTAGGAATTGCATTTAAAAAACTTCAGACTAAATTTCAAAAGTACCTTTAGTGCTTCACCTTTCTGAAATGTTGTAATCAAGAGGACCTTTTACATTTTTCATGGAAGAGCAGCGTCTAATAAATTTTCACCTTTAATAATATCAATAAAGTACATATGAAAAATACAATCTCTACTTAATATAAATACGACTGAGAAAATGCTTCTAGACGACCCTATCTAGAAATTTAAAGATTGAATATGAGCACTAACATTGTTCTAAGTTGTATCCATGGCCTAGTATTTTAATTTTTTTACTATTGACACCTAAAATTAAGGTTAGAGGTAACCGGGACTTGTAAGCGATCACTACAACCTTTAATTTTTTAGAATATTGTTATATGGAATTTTTTTTTAATAGTTATAGGGAATATTGTTTTAATTTTTTGAGATCAAATACCTAAATCTTTTATTTATTCTATTTTATTTTTTGGTAATTTTGTAGGTATACCCTAGCCAAATTTACACGCATTATAGAGATTATTTCATTTAGAACAAGAACCATTAAAAAGATATATATATGGTGGCATTCACACTCCATTAGAGTGTGAATATCTTCACACGTGACCATGATACAAGGGTTTTGTTTTGTGCAAAAGCCTTGTCACCGTACTAATGCAATAAAAGTATGATTATTGGTGCATGGTACGTCAATCTTATTTTACTATATCACTTTCTTGATCATTTTTTCAATTAGACTCAAATATGATTATAGAGAGGACTTCAAATATGATTAGAAGTGAAATATTATTAGGGTTCTAAAGTAATTAGAATAAGCTTTTATACCACTGCTATTAATTGTCCTTCACTTTAGAATCCAAGTTGATTATATATATATAACACTTCTTGTCCTTAATTATGATATTTAGTCGAGTTTGATCAATCAGTTTAATCAATAGAGAAATGACACGTGTCTCTCCCGCATTGCACATGCACTCAAAAAGTGCAGGACACGAGAGCACGGGGACATATATTTTGGGGGTAAAGGCAATCAAGCACACCTTTGTCATCTTCTCCGAACTATCTTTGTCTTTTTCCATAGCAACATAATATTTTTATGTGTACTCTTGATACACCCTAGATTTTTTTTCCCATATTAATTAATATGTTTCGCAAACATTTCTTGACACGTGGGGCCTACCCGTGTGCCCCACCAGTCAAATTCTTATTTCGCATGCTCACTTTCGAACGTCTCTTTGTAGTGTTCTCCATCATCGTTTTGCAGGGAGATTGATCCATCTTAATTCGATCTGGGACGAAGTGGTAAAAGTATCTTAATGAGGCAGAATTTTATACACAAAAAAAATTTGATCTCGGAACCTTATTTAAGGAAAATAGCTGCTGAATTAATTGAATTACGGCTCCATTGGTCATTTCCACCCTTTCACAGTTAGCTATTATTGGCCTTGTTTAGGACAATTTTTTATAAAAATGTTATTTTAAATGTAAGTCTTAATCGCAAAAATTAATAGGAAGGTGTTTTGTTAAAAGCAAAGTGTATATTTAAAATATATATTATTTACATGTATTATTTGATTATATTAAATTATGTGTTAATACATAATTTAAGATAATTTAAAAATACATAATATTAGTATACACTTTAAATATTACTTCAGCATTTTTCTTGTTAAAATGCTAAAAAAGGCATTTTTTTTATTTACGGCAAACATTACAATTACAGTTAACGGCAGTTGAACGGGACGTTACAAGGCCCCGCACTCCTTGTTCACCCATTATATCATCGGGGTCGTAATAGCAGGCTTACCGTTACCCTTACCGTTAAGGGTAGTTATGAAGACCTCGTGCGTAAATTCATTGTGGGTTCTAAACTTCACCGCTAGTTAAAGAATTACGTCAGCCAACTGATCTGCCTCGAGAAGCGTGGAGGGAGGTGGTGCAACCAGCATAGCAGTGATGAGGAGCAGAATAATAGGGTAGGCCCCAAGGTTTTCGTCACGATTGCCACGTGTACGAGGGTCAAACCTAACCAGAATCTGGTGCCGGCCGGTGGATCCATCAATTATCGCTGCAGGTTGTCTCCAATTAGCCCTCCTTCCCACATGCCAGACTCCTTTGGCCCCACTTCACCATGAATGGCTCCTCCCAACATCAATTTTATATTACATCCTGGTACTTAATTCCTAGCCGTTGATCTTTTTCTTTTTTTCATTTAATCTTGGGCCCATTAGATATCCTGCTTTTAATACTACAGCAGTTATAAATTTAATTTTTTTAAAAAAAATATTTTATGCACGTTGGTTGTTCATACTATTTTTCGATACTGACAACCTATTCCTTGAATATTATAAGAATGTACGTGTATTTAACATTATTCTTTTTTTTTATATATCATAGTGATTTATAAGAGTTTTATATGTTGGAAATAATATTCAAACCCCAATAATTGCACAGATTTAATAATAATAATAAAAAGAACAACAAAAATAAACACTCACAACTCAAAAATATAAGTGAAAATTTCAAGATCAAGGAAAAAAATGAAACAAAAATAATTTATTTTATTATCAATTAATAAGTACATTGAAAAAATTAAACATTTTAATTGTATTCACACAAGATAACACATAGATCTAAAGAAATAAAAGAATAACAGAAAAAAAAAAGAAGATCAAACTAAAACTCAAACCATGCCTTCCTCACAAATTATAAACTTTTTATTCTTTTTTAAAGCTTATAAGGATTAGCAAACTTGTCCCTGACACAAACTACACCATGTCTTCCTCACAAATTATAAACTTTTTATTCTTTTATAAAGCTTCTAAGGATTAGCAAACTTATCCCTGACACAAACTTCACCTTCGTCTTAGTTTCTTACATGTTAGATTAATTTATAATAATAAGGGACCTCCTAGACTCTTCAGTCACAATATTAGAAATTGTGAATAATAAGAATTTCTCGTTCCTACACTAATACACCATTATAATTTCTTTATTCTAATACAACAATTTTTGTGCCCTCCGCTTCTGTGATTGTTGTTGCATTTGAAGAAAGTGTGTTTATTCCAAAACACGGCCGGGCGCGCTCCCACACCCGGCTGATATCTCAACGCGTTGGAGCAGAGGATCTTTGCTCTTCATTTAAAGGGGTCCGTTAAGACTGCTGACCTGGGGGATTGCGGTTCTGACTAAAGTCACGTGAGTGTGGGGTTTTAGAGCTTTTTAAAGCAAAATTAATGGAGTCCCATTGAAAACCCTAATTTTTAAAAGTTGGATTTGCACCTACTCAAACTGGCTTATTAGGTTCAAAACTAATTCATGTTCCAACTTAGCATATATATTCAAAATGATGCAATACCTAATAAATCAAATCCAAATGATGATCAGGACCTTCCATTGTGTGGACCTTTTATATATATTTAAAAAGTGATATACATTTATATGGTATATATATATATATATATATATATATACACACACATATATTATATCTCCTAGCTAGCTCATAATGTAGATTTGGGTGTCTCTCAACTTCTATCGAACTGTCAACTTTTGGCTTGAGTGGTCCATTTTAATTTTTAATGCCCAAATAAAGAAATTTTAATTTGTTTGTAATTGCATGCCATTGATCATATATAGATTTGACTCTCATTTTTATGATCAAATTAATGGTCCAGATAAATGAGTTAGCTAGGCAAGCTATATATTCTCACTCCCTTATATTATGCCTTTCTTTGACCTATTAAATATATCTTTTTTTCTTCATTTTTTACCCTTGAAATAGAATAATATTTTGTAGTAAACCCAACGACTTTTAAGACAGGAGAAAGGGTGAAAATGGAAGAATAACTATGTATATAATATTGCACCAGTTGTTGTATATATAGTGTTCCTGCTGAATTGGTAGTCGGTTCCCGATAACACTAATGAGCTTTCTCTGTATTTTATTCATTTTTTCTTCTCTATCTTTTCCTTCTCTTACTCTAGTCTTTTTCCCTTCTCTCATCTCTGCAACTTCTGATAAAACTCCAAGTCCATATTTCTCTTCTTCTTATCTTCCCCATCCCTCTGTCTTTCAGTCTCTTCAGATCTTCTGATCATCAGCTTTTTTTGCACCAATCTTTTGCTTTTCTTTTCTTTTGGTGATCTCAGGAGAAAGAGAAGAGAAGATATAGAAATATAGAAATTAAAGCCCATGGATGTGGACCTTCTAGATTCATCAGCAACATCAGAAGAAGATCAGATGGAGATGATGATGACCATGATGATGTACCAGATGGACAAATTCCCTGAATTCGCAGGACCCGGAACCGGAATATACCCCGAATTGCCATCTTCGACGTCGTCCATTGATTTCTCCAGTGGGAGTAGTACTTGCACTGCACCAGTACTACCATTAATCTTTGATAACACAAGTATTACTTCTCCTACATTATCATCACCTTCTTCCTTTCCTTTCATGACCTCCATGGCCGCAGAAGACGAAGCAGTTACACCAGCCGGGGGTCTTTTATTGAATGCCATGACCGGAAAGTTTAGAAATGCAGGTGAATTAATGTCAGGTGGTGCAAGTGCCTTCTCTTCTTCTCCTTCTTCTTCATCTTCTTCTTCTTATCCATTTCAGCAGAAGAAGAACTCATCCATGGCAGCAATGAGAGAGATGATCTTTCGAATAGCAGCGATGCAGCCAATTCACATCGACCCGGAATCTGTAAAGCCACCGAAGCGGAGGAACGTGAAGATATCGAAGGATCAGCAGAGCGTGGCAGCGAGGCATAGGAGGGAAAGGATAAGTGAGAGGATAAGGATCCTGCAGAGACTTGTTCCTGGAGGAACCAAGATGGATACAGCTTCAATGCTGGATGAGGCAATTCACTATGTTAAGTTCTTGAAAGGGCAAGTGCAATCGTTGGAACTGGCAGCAGCGACGGCAGCGGCAAGTACTAGACCGGCGAGTACTGGGACTGTTGGATTCTCAGTTGGGATGCCAAATGCAACAAGAAATTATACATCTCATCAGCTGGGAAAAGCTAGTAATAGTTACCAGGGTGCAGCTCAAGTAGTGTTCAGCCCCACAGAGATGCTTAGTTGAAAGAAAAGAAGAGACAGTATTAATAATAATTCTTAAGTTTCAAGTATAAATACAATATTAATGTTGATTGATGAGTAGTAGTACTGATTCTGCTGGTTCAAGGGGCTTGTAAAGGAAGACTCTTGTTTAATTTGATTTCCATGTTCTCTCATCTCTCATCTTTCTCAATGGATAGTTTGCTTTGTGTCAACCCCATTATGAATTAGATATGAATAATTTGATTTATTAGAGATGATCATCAGCATAGTAATTCTATATAATTAATTAAATGATCATGATCATTAAGAGATTATATATATAAATATTATTATTACATAATTAATATGTGTAATTAATTTAAGAGGAAAGGGGGGTATAAATTAATTTAATAATCAAAATTGACTGTGAAGAGTGTGAAATGTTGAATTTTGTGGAACAAGTAAAAGTAGAATTCAAGCAAAGAAGGGTGTCATAGAATGCATGGGAATTCCACGTGAAGCTCTGACTAGCGGTGGTTTTACAATTAGGCGTGAAGATGATTAGCACTGGCTTGCCACGTGAATCGATCAATCTACTGGACCCTACTTTTCTGATGTGGCTATCCACATCATATATATAAACTCCATAGAAAAATTACTAATTAGTGTATATATATATATATGTTTTTAATACTCATAACTCATTGTATATATTGAATTAACACTGTTAAATCACCGGTTGATGTGCTATTCAAGGATATTCATTAAGTTGTGTGCTAGCTAAAAATAGATACTAAAAATATGTACATGACTAACAATGCTCAAATGAAAACCTAACACCAATTGCTATAAATGACTATCTTGCGTTAAAGTTATATATAACTTCAATCCACTAAATCTTCATCCCGTGTAATAATCGATCAAATTTGTAGTAATTTATGTGTAATTTTCAATCCCTCTTCTTTTGTCGATTAAGTATTTTTATTTTGAAAATTATAAAAGTGGTTATCATGACAAACATTGATAGAAACAATGTCATCAATGTACAATTGAATTGTATTGAATTATGTACTATATAATCACATTATTTGAGCTCATTTAATACTATATTAATGATGGCGTTTCTATAGTTATGTATATATTTGGCAATGCATGTGACCCCGCTGATACTAGGGCACAAACAAGTGCATATATATATTATTACCTTTTCAACCAATCTACATATGTTTAGATTCTAAAGCTAGATAGATAGATATATTTATATAAATATCCAGGAACAGTAGTGATAAAAGGGTGTGTAGGGTAAGTATCCTTTACACCTCTAAAGTATGCCCAAGATTCTCATTCATTTAAATGCATTGCTGTCTTCAACATTTAGTGTTTGAACATGTTCCCAACAGCGACCAGCTTCTTCCCAGTACTACTCTACTAACTTGGTGCAATTCTCAATTCCAATTGGCATTGGCCCTCCAGCTACCTAGGGACTGGTCCCCCTAAATATTGGATATTGATCTTTTTTTTTTTTAAAGAGTAAACAAACAGTTACAAGTTATCTATGCAATAACCTCAACTATATGCCCCTATTACACAAACAAGAACTAATCTCCACTAACATAGCGTCACAGTAACTCGAACCCAGGACCGTCAATGCCTGACACTAAATATCCCTCCCAGCGAACCAACCGCGTTGAAGCCCCGTTGGCAATATTGATCTTTGGCCAAAAAATAAAATAAAAATTGCTCGATTAACTTATGTCAGGCATTCAACACAGAAATATTATGATGTCAAGAAGAAGAAGGGTTATGCAGCATAATTAGTATATTGATCAGGAGTTGAATCTGGTTTACCAATTCATAAGGTTATGTAATATTAATGAGTTTTTTTTTTTAACTTAAATTGTCAATTTCTTATTCACCATTTTTCTAACAAATTCATGGGTGTGGTTCATATATATCTTAATACTTTTATTCCAATTCTTCCCATCTACTAAAGATAGGAAGCATTTTATCTCCTTTATTCCTGGTATTAAAAAATTTATTGGGTGCCCTTTTCTTCCAAATCAATAAGGTCCGAGTGATGATCTGTTAGCTTTGTTTGAACGCCCACCTGCAAATTGGGGAATTGAATTGATTATTATGGAGAAAAAATGAATCAAGGGAAATTGATTATATTTGTATTTTGAAGTCTTTTTAATTGCCTCTTGTTTAATTCCCTCTATCTTCTTGATTTTTATTCCACAAGGGGGAAAAAAATATAAGATGAAGCAAGGAATTTTTCTTTAAGTATGGAGTCTGATAGCCCAGAAAAAATTTCTTAAAAAAATTGAGCTTTATGAAAAAAATTCTCGAGTTTATTTAATTAGATATGAGAAAATATAATCAGCCGGATGACCACAACCTCTTCAAATTTAGTTGGGGAGAGATTTTCTCGTGAGCCCATAGATCCTTGCAAACTTAATTCAAACAAATAGGAGTTTCAGATTTATGGCACTAGAAGATTGGACCTTTGTATTGATCAAAGCACATCCTACTAACTCAACTAAGTCGTCCTTTTTCAGTTACATATATAGTTAGGATTGGCTATATGATTCACTTTTTTGACTTTGTTCTATCAAGGATTAAATTGACATATATATCCAACAAATTAATTAATATCTCCATGGTTAATTTGATTGTTATGTGGTTAATTATTGATAAAGTGTGATATTTATATCTAAGAGATTTTTTTTTTTTCAAATGAAAATAAAATAAAAGAGGAGAAAATTTTGAATAAAATATAAGAGTGCACCAGAGCACGGAGATATAATAGTACAACAAAAATCTCTAGGTTCATGGTTTTTTTTTTTTTAATTAATTAAATCAGTTGTACTCCACACTCACATTGTAGCTTCTCCTCTCTTTTTTTTTTCATTCACTATCCTTAATAAGTTTCTCCTTATATATAAGAATAATATTTAATTTGATGTGATTTCTATACACATTTAATTGGAATGATTCACGTTAATAATTAAAGAGTAATGCTAAAGCTATATCAGGTGTTAATGTCATTTTTCAACACTGACACTTAATTTTTTTAAATGTTTAGATAATGCACATATATTATGCAACATCTACATATACACTCGCATTCTCAAAACATCCAAAGGAGTTTGGTGCAAACGTCAGAAAATAGTGTTGCCACCTAGCGTACATACAACATTTTCCATAATTAAAAGCCCAATACTCTTCCATGGATAAATCATCAAATTCTAGAATATACGAATGGCCCTTGGCCATATATATTTACTATATTAATTTGATATTCAAGTAATTGTAAGACTGTTTACTAATAACTTTATATGAAATCGATAATACAAATATATCTAATAATTGGATGTGCTTTTAGAAACGAAGTATTACATATTGAAAGTTCATATTAGCCAGTTGGAATATAATTGCCTAATTATCCTCATTTGATTCCTTTTTTTTTTTTTTTTTTTTTGAAACCTCCTTATTTGATTATACTTTAACTATAAAGTTGTGAAAATCCACAACTATATGTGTAGACATGAAATACTGAAACGCAATTGTACAAGCTTGGAAATCAAGAGATACTAAGAAGTAAAAATTTTAAGTATTTGGGATCCATTATAAATAAAGAAATAGAAATAAGTGAGGATGTAAACCGCAGGGTTAGAATGAGTTAAGTGAAGGAGTGCTTTTGGACTAATAGTATATGATAGATGTATCCTATTGAATTAAAAAAAAAATTATAAAGTTGTTAGGGCAGTTATATATGTTATGATGTACAGAATTTTGGAGAATTAAAAAACATGTAAATGAACTAAGTAAAATAGAAATGTGAATGTTGAGATGAATTTGTAAAAGATAGAATTAGAAATTAGCAAATATTAGGGAAATGACAAGATTAGCACTTATTGAAGATAAAATGAGAAAGAACAAATTAAGGTGGTTTGGACACATATAACATAGGTCTTTTAATATACCAGTTAGAAAAAATAACCTATTAACACTAAATGGTAACAATACAGATAGAAATAGACCTAAGATAACATAAACAAAGATAATGAAAACAGATTTAACTTTTTTAAATTTAAGATCTACCTAATTATAATTTAAATGCAGATTTAGCCCTCGATAGAACGGAGTAGAGGAAACAGATTCATGTAGCCGAATCTATGTAGTTAGAAAAAAAAAAAAAAAAACTTAGTTGTATTGAGATGAGTTAAATTAGAAAAGAAAAACTTAGTTGTATTGAGATAAGTTAAATTGAGTTGTGTTATTTCCCATAGTATACAATTAAAGTAAAAAAAAAAACGCTTATAATTAGGTAATATATATATAGTTTAACCACCAAAAGTGTATACTATAAAATTTGTATTATGACTGGTTGATCATGTTGGGCAGATCTAGATCTCTACTAATATCGATATTGTCCCCAACTTATCCACATTTTGGTTTAGGTATGGGGTTTTATTCTAAAAAGTCAATAATAAGGGTGAGATCTCAACTTATATTCATGTGATGAATTTATCCATATCCGATGTCGGATTATTATTTTGGTCCACACATACCCAAAAATTTCTATCTTGGACCGAAAGTCAACTTCACCACAATCGTACCGCACGATACATGTCAAATCAGCTATCTCCATCATCTTGAGGAAGACGAACTCAAGGAACTATCCACGACCATGAGCACACCCGTGTGCTCCACCTTGACATACGTGCATTTCAACCAAACCATTGACTCTAATATCACTTATTGGGCGGGCCTAGATCTCTATTAATATTGATATTATCTTCAACTTAACCACATTTAGGCCTAGATGTGGGGTTTTATTTCAAAAGTCCTCGGTAATAATGAAGGTGAAATTTTAACTTATATTTCATATGATGAACTTACTTATATCTGATGTGAGACTATTATTTCTATTCACACATATCTAACAGACCACGTATATCAACACAGTCGGCCCTTCCCTTGTCCATTTGCTGCAAACATGGCATGGTCCCAAGCATACCCATGGCCCTATCAAATCAAAATCAAATAAAATATATATTTATAAGAGAAAGTGTTGATATTAGGAGAGGAAGAAGGCGTGTGGTAGTAGGTAATTGCCTCCCAATGCAAGATCGAATGATGGGGCTGTTCATGTCTCAAGTATCATGCTTCATCAGTACCTGTACTACCATTATACACCATATTGCATGTATCACCGCTACCCTCTTCACTTAAAGAGGAAAAAATAAATAAATAAGTTAGATATATCAAAGTAGTTGAAAGCCATCCATGCATGTGAGTCATTCCACTTAGGGCCCAACATCACATACATGGAGATGCCCTTTAATTAATAGGAACTAGCCCTTTCTCCTTGAGGAGATTGTACACCTTTCCAAGTGCATTGTACCACTTCTGACAATATTATCTATACGTATGTAATGTGATAAACTTATGTATATATAAATTGTTCATGTACACATAAAGATGAAGATCAAATAAGGATGAGCGAATGCGTCATCAATGCATCCATATGATGTGTGTGAAATATTATATATTAATAAGAAGGGAGGCGTTAATTAATTGGGGTCCTTGGAAATGAATGAATGAGACATAATAAATAAAACATGTGTTTTATTGGGTTGGTTGGTTGGTTGGTTGGTTGGATTTGATATTGGCAGAGTAATGCTAGTTTTGTATACCCGGCAGCAAGGCAAAGCAGTTGCTGTTCCTTTGGCCCCCTGCAAAACACGTGTATCAGTCATTTTACCTTTACCCCTCATGTGCATGGTTTCCCAGTACTGTTTTTTATCATATGCAATATAACATGAGAATTAATATTTATATATAGTCATCAAAATCTTGCACGCATAATATATAGATATATTGGCAAATATATTGTTCAGATCATAAAGTAGATGTTATTAATTTTTGAAAATAGAATAAGATTTTCTATCAGCAAGCAGTACTAAGTAGTTAGATTATTTGGCCATCACTTCATCATAGTACTACTTGTTGCCAAGAATATTTCCATTTAGCAATTATACACTCATCAAACTCAAATAAACTCAAATTTAAATAAATTAGAAAATATATAGAGTTTTAGTCAAATTATATATGTTAAAAAGTTAAAATAAAAACTCTAATTACCATGATTATAAACTTTTCATTAGTTTATACATAGTTTTACAGTTGTACACACACGCGTTATTAATATATAGAGTTTTTTATCTATTGAAATGTAGCCCTCCTCCTCAACCCTAAAGAAGATGACAAGTGGCAGTACAGATTAATGGAAGAGCAAGAAATTTAAGATGGGATAGGCCGGCCCGGCGGGAGTGGCCACATAAAAACACCAAGTGTACAAGTACAAGACCGTGCTCTTTGGCAATTATATTGGTCATGAGAGCATTGGATTATATGCGTTGAGAGATGGCTAGCTGATAATTTACATGCAACATGAATGTGGGGAGGACTGCAGAGGCTTGTGGGGTCTCAATATCTAATCTCTTGAACCCAAATATCTGCCAACCCAACCCCTTCTTCCCTTTATCTATACCCTCCTCTGCTTTCTTCTTGTCTTTTTGGGCTTTGATACAATGCATTTCCTATGGTTATTATCATAAAAAAAAACTCTTTTTCTCTATAGCTCTCAAACTCCAACTACCGCACCCCCCCTTTCTTCTTCTTCTTCTTCTTCTTCTTCTCAACCTCATGCGCGCGTTTAAGTAGTGGAAAAGTCGGTGCAAATATGTTTTACATCATTTCTTTAAGTATTATATACGAAAGCTCTGAGCACGTAATATTAGTGTCACATAACATGAGAAAATCGTAACAAAGGTTGGAGTCTTTCATTTTTATGAATGTAGTATTAACCTTATATCATTAGGACATAGTTAAGTAAGTGAATTCATGTAACTGATTAACGTAGTTGTAAAAAGGTTTAGTTGAGTTTAATTTGATTTAATTTTATTACCTTTCAATTCAATTCATGTGTTCAACTCACAATCTAAAAACAAAAAAGAGCATTTTCTAAAGATATATATATATATATATTTATACTATATATAATAGAAATATTTGAGAATTTTTCACTCTAAAGTCATTTTCTACCCATAATATCTTTAAAAAATTTATCTTATTTTTATTTTTAAAAATTTAATTTTATTGTTAATGGGGTTAAAATAATAATTTAACAATTAACTAATTTTTAATTTTTTTCTACACCCTACTTTTAGGTATTTTTTTTTCTAAATTACTTTTTTAAGTTTTAAGTTTTACTCTTAATTGTCCTTATTTATATTTTTAAATGATTTAAGTCATTTTGATCATATTAAAAGGAAAAATATATTTAATTTTTTTTATTATTTTGATTTAATTATTTTTTTAATAACAATTACGTGCAGAGCACGTTTACATGTCCTAATATATATATAAGGTGGTGTTTGGTTGCAGGAGTAAGGTTATCTGGACTAGTTAAGAAAGTAAACCCCACCTCAAGCAAAGCATGCAAATTAAGGGTGAGTTGGTGAGTGCAGAACCATTGGATAATCTCCAAATCGTTGGCTTTTTAAGATTATCATGTGGTTCTTTGCGTCACTCAGTGCCTGGGATGACGTTATTGAATCATGCCAGTTGTAATATTTTTTTTTTTTTTAGAAAAAAAAAAAAAGAAGGTGAGCGGCACTCTACATGTTGGATCGCCGCTTATCGCCACGTGTTTTATTCATATAATGTCAAGGTCTTAAAAAGAATCAAGGATCACGTGATTGGTCCAAGTATAAGAAGACTCTAGAAGTGAACCGTCCAATAGCGAGGGCCCACAACCATATGAGCACACCATGCACGCGGTTGGTTGGCATGGCATTATTTTATTATACTACATTAATTAATTAAATTTAGAGGCTGAGAAAAAGCTAAAATTATTGATTATATAATAAATATAGAGAGTTAAATAGTACATAATACCAGATTGGAGTGGAAGCCAACCCGACTAAATTGAACCAAATCCGACGGGTTGGGTTGGTCTAGTGTTTGAGTTGGATTGGATTAATAAAAATCTCAATTCGAATAATTCGGGTTGAGTCGCGGAGTGGAAGCCTAAAAATTTGACCTAACCCAATTTAAACTAAATTAGTTTGGTATTATAATATAGTGGTGGATGAATGTAATTTTATTTAAAATATATTGATATTTTATGATTAATTTGAAATGATTGTCAAATTTACATGTTGATATAGTTGAATTTGAAATTAAAACATTACATGTTTAACGTCTACTAGTATAAAATTTGTAGGTAAAATTTACAAGTATAATTTAACTCATGTCAAGAGTCAAAATTCTCAACCCGAATGACCAATCCAACCCAACTCGAACTAGTTTAGGTTGGGTTGAAGGATATGATTTTATTTGGGTTGATTTCAATTTTTTTAATTCGATTTAATTTGGATTAGATTAAAATTTAGCTCTAACCTGATACAACTTAACCCGTTACACCCCTAATATCAGTTATTTATAAATAAAACAAGAGAATATTCATCTCTATGAGACATGTTTGGTTGCCTAATTTCAAAAACAATTTTTTGAGATTTTATAAAGGGAATATATTATTTTTTAAAAATAATAAAGAGTTATTTTTAATTTTTTTGAGTTGTATTCAAGTTTTTAAATCACAAACAAATACCCCTTAAATATTTTACCTGCAAAACCAATTTGAATTAATTATAGAAATGAAAATTGTGTATAATTTCTCTCAAAATAAATAAATAAATATATATATATATATATATATATTAAAAATAGAGGGCAACTAATTAAACAATCAAAAATAGTTCTTTGTACCACACTCTATCATACCACAAAATATAATAAGATATTATCTATACCACATCAAAATCTTTAAATTATCCTTCTGATATTTTGAACTTTAACGGTAACTCTCTCCACTGCCCTACCACATTCAGAATTCTTACTTGTAATTACCAAATCATTCCTCCACCCAACTTCGTGTACCCATGAAATTAACTCTTCCTTCTTCGTGAATGGAGTGTCATGAGTAAATTGTTCGATATAATCTATAACAATGTCCGGTGGTATAATAATCTCTATTGAGTCACTTGGTTATTCGTCTTGAAAGTAACAGATAATTTATATTAGAAAACATGTAGAAAAGAAAAGAAATTGAATTGTTCGAAAGTCATGGCCAAACCTATTGGTTCGGTTCGGTTTCTCAGTACCGAATCGATAGGTATAGTTCGGTCAGGATGACCAAACAAGTCATACTACAAAGAGTTTTCGTGCAATTCGGTCGTCTTTACCGAAACGATACGTACGGTTTAGTAACTACGATCGAACTGTACGAAACCAACATCGTCTTGTGGTTCGATACTGAATGATCAAATCGTACGTGTCGATCCAATAAAGATGATCAAACTTTTGAAGTATACGTGTAACCCTTTCTTCACACAAATATATGTTTACCTTGATGGCCAAGACCGTGAGGAAAAAGTGGTTAACTCTAATCTTCAATGGCCCCATAGGCCATAAAAGGCCGAAGTATTTGGACCAGTTCAATGGCTCAAAAAGATAAAATTTGCAGCTCACACGTGAACTCATATACTAAATTTGAGTGATAAGAATTAGGTCTAGTGAATAAGACGAGTGGAAAGCGAAATTTAATTGATTAAACCCTAAATTCTAAACTCAAAACTCAGTAGCAACGAGCTAAATTCTAAGCTTATCCAAGAATAAAAAATTTTAAGAATCGAGTTTTGAAGGCATCTTCTAGGCCTCGAATAAAAACTAGTGATAGGCCCAAAAGGTCGCTTGATACCTCATAAAAAAAAAAAAAAAAAGAGAGAGAGAGAAAAGAATTACAAACCTCGCGAATTTTGAGGTATAAATCTAAATGATTTGAAAAAGAAAAAAAAATTATAGCAATTCGACAAGAGAAAGAAGATAGTTGAACTTTGGAAGTTAGGTACACATTAAAAAGCAGACGTGACAGCGTACCATAATACAACTTTTGGCAAGAAATTAAGACTCCTTACTTTTGAGTTGTTTGATGTTGAAAAATAGGGTAGAGCTAAAACAATCCTAGGTTGTGACATTTAAGTCATACTAGGGGTAAAAAAAAAAGAGAGTGAAACACGGCCAAAAAAACATAGGCATTCAATGTCTCTTAGATGATATATAGATCTAGGGACTCATGATGTCTATATTTTTGCACAAAGTAGCTAGCTTTTTTCATAAGGTTTTTTTTTATTTTTTTTTTGGAGGTAAATACAAACGCTCTCTAGACACATATGATCCACCATAGGGTATCAGGCGCTTACGGAGCCAATTACTAATTCTTACGCTAGTAGATTGTTAAGATAGTCCCTTAAATGCCACCAATGGTCAGCCAAGCTACCATGCATGGCTGCGCATAAAGGCGATAGTATTTTTTCTGTATGGGACCAATGTCGTGGGGACTCATAATTTTTTGATCTTCTTAGCTCCATGTGATTCAAATGTGTGACCCCCTGAAATAAACGACCCGCCCTAAACACTTTGTCAACACCTTGTTCGCTTCTTGTAGGATTATTGGTGCATGGATATACGATTTTGAACAATATACCCTTTATTGAATGAATAGAAATACAAAAGACATTTAATTAATCAGTCAGTAATCAAATTGTCCTTGCATTAATTAACACAAAAGGTCACATTTAAAACATCAAAGGTTTCACACACCCCATTTAGGGTTGGGTTTGGGAAGATGATGAGTCGAGGATGTCGAGGACAAAGATTATAAAAAGGTCGTGTTTCAAGAAGGGTAATTGGGTATTATAGTGAGTGTTGGATATCGGGACATTTTTGTCTATTCAAAAAATAAATTTTTAAGTAAGTTTTTTGCTTAGAAGAATTTTTTTTCACGACTGTTTAATTGCGTGTGAAAATATATTTTTTACACATGTGATGCGAAGGAAATAAAAAAATAAAAAGTTTCATAAAGTATAAAACATCATTAATAATACTAAAAAAAATTTCATGAAAAAATTATATTTTTTTCACCCTTATGAGAAAAAAATTTAGTTGAAAAATAAGTGAATTTTTTTTCTTCTAAAAAAGTATTGACAGTCAAGCACATGATTTTCCTATTTTCTTAAGAAAATCTATTATTTCTCAAAAAACTAACTTTTTTTTTTGCATCTATCAAACAGATTCATAGTGCGTACAGAGAATATGGGTAGAGTAAAGAGAATTGGTGGGTTGAAGTAGAAGCTCCCTTCTTCAATGGCGTGTTTCACAGCTTCTCCAAATTAAGAGCAACCAACATCACTCTTTATCCTTAAGTTTTCCTATATTTGATCCTTTTTTTTCTTTTTTTTCTTATCTCGTAACTTTCTCTGACCCATTCCTTGTTTCTGGATAAAGACCCACCTGAATTTGATGGTTTATTCATATCTGAATTCGAGAAAGTATGGTTTAAGCTGATTTTTTTCCTTATTTAATGTGAATAATTTAGACCTACCCAGCCTATTTTATTACTTTATTTTTTTCTTTGTCACCTCTGGACAAGTATCTGACTAAAACGTGTTCTCTAATCTTATAAATTATTGACTTAAGATTCATTAAAACTTCCATTCACAAACCTGACCTTCTTCTTCTTTCTGTTCTTTTCTTGTTCTCATAACTCTAGCCATGGCTTCTGATGATCAGGACACCATTTGTGACAATTATCTGATCTTGAGGCCAAAACAAGGCGGCGTTCTCGATCTTCTCCGGCTCTTATTTTCGTTAGATACGGAGAAGAATAAGTTTTTCAATTGCCCGAAACAAATCAAGGTAACCAAACTTAGGCATCGATGGTTTATCTTCATCTCCATCTTGTTGCAGAAAATTCTTCTTTTCTTAGCAAAGCCCATGGTATGGATTGGATCAGCGTTGGAGACATGGCTCAATCTTTTGTCTAATCTCTTACAAGGTTAGTCTCTAATTTTCTCTTCGGCAATACAAATATAAGCATTTTCAATTATACAGATCAAAGCTTAGATATATAAATGCATACGTACTTATATTAATATGTGTTTCAAGGTTATTACAAACTCTCTCTCTCTCTCTCTCTCTCTCTATATATATATATATATATATATACATATAATTAGTGTGGTTATATTTGTCTATGTGAAAGCTAATTAAGGTTGCAAAGCCAGATCAAAGTGCTACTAAACAGAAGTACAGTTTGTTCTTGCAAAATTCATTTTTAGAATGCATTTTAATGGAAATTAATTTCAGAATCACCACAAGAACCACAGAAGAAAAATGGTGGAGGGTCCTCCACCAATCCAGGGTACAGTTGATTCTGACAACAGAAACATTTAATTTGTAGAGGGCATGTGCTAAGTGGAAAGACATAATGCTTCCACTAAGAAAACATAATAATTAATGATCGTGAGTTATTCAACTCTTTCTTCAATTTTAAGAATGATTAATAAAATTCTTTCAAATCCAAAAAGGGCCTTTTAAGAATGGAAAAGTCGAGCTAAAATATATATTAACTTAGATGCTGAATTAGAAGATCAGTCTCCACGCTTGTGACAGCTTTCTTTGTATATATATGTTAAAAATAAAAAATGTCATATTATGTTGGCGTAGTCTCGACCTTTACTAATATCAATATCGTCCTTAATTTAATTATTTTTAGGCCTAAGTGTGGGGTTTTACTTTAAAATACCTCGATACTAATGAGAGTAAGATCTCAACTTATATTTCATGTAATGATCTTACTTATAACTAATGTGAAACTATTATTTCTATCTATACATACCCAACATATGGTACATGTGCATGGTGATTAATTAGCGGCATATACATCTCTTCTTAGTATGTTATTGTTAAAAGTAGCTTAGTATACATAGTTTTTAGGTTTTGTGGTTTATATAATGGTATAAGAGTTAATTTCTTCTTCTCTCATGTATATCCATTAACTAGGATGTGCCTTTGAGAACTTTTTTTAATAAAAAAATACTAATAATAAATCATTCTAACATTGGATGCATAATATATGTACCACGTTTGTAAATTAATTATATTTTATGATAGTTTGCATTAAATAAAACTAATTCGATCTTTTTTAAAGAATTTGAATGATATAAATTTTGGGTGGAGCTAAATTCACCCACCATGTCCTCTCTGTCCACCTACTTACTCTTTTCACCCACCTAAAATTTTAAAACCAAACAATCTCTCTCTTCACCTACTAAAATTCTCATTTTTCCCTCTCATTTTTATCCTCCCCAAACCTCAACACTCCCCTCTTCTCTCATTACTTCTTCCTTATTCTCTATTGATTCATCATTTCTTCAAGTTTTTCAATCATTTAAAAGCTTAAAACAACATTAGGAACACTCCCCTCTTCTCTCATTACTTCTTCTTTATTCTCTATTGATTCATCATTTATTCAAGTTTTTCAATCATTTAAAAGGTTAAAACAACATTAAGAAGGTTTGTGAGCAACAACTTAGCAAAAACTTGCGAAAAAATTGGGTTATTTCGGGTTTTAGAGGCGTCTAACTCAAACCAGTTCAAGTTAAATCTTAGATCACAACTCGGTAAGTAAAACATGATTTTTACATGTTCGTTGACTTTAATGTGTTGTTGTTAGATTTGCACATTTTTTCACAAAAAATAGGTGAAAATGGTGTAATGAGGCTGCGGAAATGGGTTTTGGCAACCCTTTTCTAAGTGACGGGATTTGGAGATGTCCGACCTAGCTAGGTCGGACAGTTCTCTTTATGTCTGACCTA
Source organism: Paratinospora sagittata (assembly GCA_035771175.1). Taxonomy (NCBI): domain Eukaryota; kingdom Viridiplantae; phylum Streptophyta; class Magnoliopsida; order Ranunculales; family Menispermaceae; genus Paratinospora; species Paratinospora sagittata. Next base: position 34,218,028 of record CM069594.1, read on the forward strand.
TCATGGTCAGACATAAAGAGGTGTGTCCGACCCTGTTGGGTTGGACAATGCATTTTTTTATTTTATTTTATTTTTCTTTTTTTGTTCGACCCTGATGGGTCGAATATAGGAAATATGTCCGACTTGTTAGGGTTGGACAGACTTCATTTTGTCCGCCTACGCAAGGTTGGACACTTCCAATCCAATGACAATTTTTTTAGATTCGAAACTCATTTTTGCCCCCTTTTTTCTTTCGATTTTAGATATGTTTTTTCAAAAAAATATTTCAAAGGGTGACAATGGTGGAAATATATGCTTTTGATTCAAAAAATACAAGAAAATGACAAGATTGAAGATTGAGATAAGTTGAGGAGTTGAAGGATTGAAGGGTTTAGGGTAGAGTAAATGATAAAGAGGGGGGGGTGAACAGAGAAGAAAGGGCGGGTAGATTTAGCTAAACCCTAAATTTTATAGAATAAATTCATATCCATGAGAAACTAACGAATCACCCTGGATAGCTGTAAAGCCCAACCTTGGAAGCTAAGACTCCAAATAGCCCACTTAATTAAAGCCTGCCATGAGGTGTTTGTTTAAGGCCCAAATTTTTCATCACTAAACAGTCTAAACTTGTATGAAACCCTCCAAAACCACATTCAAAATTAAGTTTTTTAATATTTTAATTACTTGGGTTTCATGCATTGCGCTGCACCGCGTCTTCTAAAATTAGTAAAATGATACCCACACGCGGGTAGCTCAGCTGGTGGGCATCACAAGTTCGAGTCCCAACGTCTTAAGAGGAGGCTATGTCTTGTGTGATGGTGTGCTCTACTTGTAAAGACTAGTTGAGGTGCACGCATGTTGAACTGAACACTCTAAAGTTGTAAAAGAAATGAGTAGAAGGATATAATCATCTAGTTAAAAAGTGGAAATAAAGATAAGTAAGAGTAAAATATTACTATGTAAGATAAAGTGTGCAAAATGAAAATAGTTAGAATTAAGGCAAAATTACAGTTACATTCTCTTAGCATTAAACCTAGCGTGTTTTCTTTTTTTTTATTTACCAACAGGTGGGTGACTCAGTGGAAGTAGGCGAAGTATTAAGGTCTTGTATAAAAGTTTCAGTATCTGATTCTTGAAGGGGCCCCCGTTAAGAGAGATTACTATTTTCGTTTTCATGACTAGTCCCAAACTAAAAGGGTGTGGGCATATGCACAAGAAACCAAAAAAATTGAAGTCATTTCTCTTATACAGTGTAGATGTTTTTTTTTTTTTTTTTTTTTTTTTGGTTCGAAGCATTCAAAACCCGGATGTGATTCTTTTTATTTAATGAACTTTACCCTTAAACCTCATTTAAGATTCCTAGTCTTCTGCTTATAGATGGTTCCATAGATATGTGGGATGACTAAGAAAATTAATAAAGATGGGTGCTGATGATGCATGTGTAGGGAAGCTGGTGATGCCCGATAAGACATCAGCAAACTTCACATCAATAGTTGGAAATTTAGACCGAAGGGTGGCTTTAAATAAGAACATAAGCAATGGAGATAGCAGGTTTCTTCAAGAACTCTCTGTCATGGCTTCCAAATTATCTTATGAGAATAAAGCCTTCGTCCAAACCATTGTTAGAGATCAATGGAAGGTAAAACGTATGGATGCAGTTTATTTATTCAAATAACAGCATGTTTGAAATATATAGCCCACATATAACTAGTTTTTATTCTTTTCTTTTTTTTACTGTGTTGCAGATGCATTTCTTGGGATTCTACAATTTTTGGAATGGTAAGCATGCAGTTAGTAGATCTTAATGAAGTAATTGAACAGAATGGGTTTTGGGCCTGATAAAATTTTAATTAATTCTATATTCTTGCTAAAGGAACATTACGATCGATCATGATCGATCATGATTTAAATTCTTAAAATTTGACACCATTAAAAACTTTGACCGGCTAAATGATTTAAATTCTTAAAATTTATCAATTTAGAGAACTTAGCAAAAAAAAAAAAAAAAAAAGAAACTTAGAGAAATTCTATAAAATGAAGCCAATTACATAATTCCCTTTGCAGACTACCAAGAGAGATTCTCAACACAAGCCTTCATGTTCCAAGACAAGGAAACAGATCCTGAGCTGATCATGGTGGCATTCAGAGGCACTTTACCATTCGACGCAGATGCATGGCGTATAGACATCGACATCTCTTGGTACGAACTCTCTGGCGTGGGCAAGGTCCATGGCGGCTTCATGAAAGCTCTTGGCCTACAAAAAAACCGTGGCTGGCCAAAGACGATAGACCAAAGTGTTATCAAGCCCCAAGTTGCCTATTACACCATTCGAGAAAAACTTCGAAACCTTCTAAAACAAAATGAGAGAGCCAAGTTTGTGCTAACTGGACACAGCCTTGGAGGGGCTTTAGCCATTCTATTTCCATTGATATTGATTTTACATAAGGAGGAATGGATGTTGAAGAAGTTGCAAGGAGTTTACACATTTGGGCAGCCTAGAGTAGGGGATAAGAAGCTTGGGAAGTTTATGAAGGAAAAGCTGAGTTTATATGGAGCAAGGTACCTCAGGTTTGTTTACTGTAATGATATGGTGCCTCGGCTGCCCTACGACGACTCGACGTTCTTGTTTAAGCATTTTGGGACATGTGTATACTACAATAGCTGCTATGAAGGAAAGGTGAGGCTCTCTTTATCTGTTTAATTTGTGTTTTTTATTATATATGAGAAGGATGAAGAAGTTTTTCTGTTGTCTTTTATCACATTAGTAATGGGTCTTTGGCAAACAGATAGTAGAAGAGGAGCCAAACAAGAATTACTTCTCAGTGATCAGAGCAATACCCAAGATTTTAAATGCAGCTTGGGAGCTGGTCAGGGGCTTCATTCTTCCTTTTATAAAGGGCAGAGAATATGCCGAAGGATGGTTTTTAATATGGTTTAGAACAATTGGACTGATAATCCCAGGTTTACCACCTCATACTCCTCCAGATTATATCAATTCTATCCGATTAGGATCATCAAGCTTAGCATTGAAACTTGAAGACCTGACTCAACGGGATCTCAAACTTGATTAGAAAAACTTAATCAGAAGATAATCTTGCATGCATGTTTTGTAATTGTAACCTATTCATTTAAGAATGTAGTTTAAGCAATATTGGGAGCTCTGATGATGCTATAAGATTTGTTTGTGACATCAGAACATCTAACAGCCATTTAGAGTGATCCTTTTATTCTTTCTCCTTACGTATGCTTATTACTATGATAGTTCTTGGGCTTTTTGTTGCCTTTCTCTACCACATCTCTTCTTTTCTTCTTGTAATGTTGTTGTCAATATCAGTCTCTCCCTCTATACCCGCTTCATCAAAATCCTTCTATCTGCAATCAAATATTTACTAATTCTTCTTTGAAAGGAAATATTTACTAAAAGATCCAAGGTTTCTCTGCCAAAATTCTAATGGACATCAATCAATCCCTTCAACTTTTTTAAAAAGGGGTTATATAAATGCTAACATCAAAACGAAATCAAGGTTTTAGTAGCAGGGCTACAAAAGAATCGGTGGTAGAAAAGTGGCCATGTGTCACGGGCATACCTGTTAGAACAACATGATACCCATGCGGCACCACGAATACTCATATTCGAGGTCAGCCATTCTCATATATATTCATGTTATAGCAGAATACATGAATATGTCTCGCTCGGATGGATCACTCGGATACCCTCGATAGCATCTCTAGCACGGTGTCGCCCCGAACCATGCAATACCGGTAAGTTCCACGGATAACTCACTCGTGAGTATCCTCACAAGCACACTCTAGCACGTAGGCTAGAGATAGCTCAATGCGTTCAACTCGATAGCGGGTGGCATAACTGCGTTAGGTACCCAGCCCTGCGTATCGGTGAACCCCGCACTGCTAGCTCGATAACAGTGTCCCATAACCTACCCGAATGTCATGGGAACTAGCATTACCCCCTTCAGGATAATGATAGCCGGCCCCTTGGGTTGCGCCAAGGGAGTGTCCTAAGCATGGCCAAGTAATGGCCATAAGGGTGAGTCGGACAACTACTCCTCCCCCTCAAGGTAGATGTTAAGCTTTAGGCTTGTTTCCAAATGGAAACATCAAAATGTGAGGCCAATCATACTGGGGCATATTTACAAGATTGCCATCTCCTCTTGAGACCAAACTTCACGGACCCTCTTCTTAAGTGACGGTGCATGCCTTGACATGACCGTGACAAACTACCCCACTTAAATGGTCGATGCCCTTCATCGACACAATCACAGAGTTTGTTTTCTGATGGATCCGCTCTTATCGGCAACTCTATGCGCACCTTCTGATTGTCGCACCCCAACTCGTCAGCTTCTCTGATAATTATCTACCTTGGGGCACCATTGTGGGACGAGCTAACATTTACTTGATGTAGCTCTCCCTCGCACCTCCGTGCTAAGACTGTTCTTCACCCTGTGCGTCTTCCTACACTAGTACCTCGAACCCGCGCACCTCCGTGCTCGCCATCATCACGACGACGGTTCTTCACCCTGTGCTTCTGCTCACACTAGTGCCTCGAACAAGCCACGAACTGGAATAACACCTATGTCGAGTGCTACCCTACTTCATTCCTTCCAGTCCCTCGACCACTGTCTTCACCCAGGAAGAAATAACCTTCTTCCAGTCCCTCGACCAATGTCTTCACCCAGGAAGAAATAACCTTGAACTCTAGTCCCTCGACGTCACGTCTTCACCCTGAGAACAAGAACCTCACCCCTATGGGGCTCACTTGTTGTTTCCACCTCCCTCTGATGCTCAAGCAAGTCTGCCACATACTGCCATCACATACGGGTTGGCAACACTGACGGCCAGTAGTCCTAACCACTACTCGGAACCATCTACCCACTTATCGGATATCGCTCGGGTCAACTATTGTACCGAGTATCCTCCCAAGATCGTGCAATCTTGCACTAGCTCACCACGAGGTTCGTGCAATCTTGCTTCTACTCTAACGATAGTTATCTACCTTGGGGCACCATTTTGGGACGAGCTAGCATTTACTTGATGTAGCTCTCCCTCCCACCTCCGTGCTTCCAAGACTGTTCTTCACCCTGTACGTCTTCTTGCACTAGTACCTCGAACCCACGCACCTCTGTGCTCGCCATCATCACGACGACGGTTCTTCACCCTGTGCTTCTGCTCGCACTAGTGCCTCGAACAAGCCACGAAATGGAGTAACACCTATGTTGAGTGCTACCCCACTTGATTCCTTCCAGTCCCTCGACCAATGTCTTCACCCAGGAAGAAATAACCTTGAACTCTAGTCCCTCGACAATACGTCTTCACCCTGAGAACAAGCAACTCTGATGGCCAGTAGTCCTTACCACTACTCGGAACCATCTACCCACTTATCGGATATCGCTCGGGTCAACTATTGTACCGAGTATCCTCCCATGATCGTGCAATCTTGCACTAGCTCACCACGAGGTTCGTGCAATCTTGCTTCTGCTCTGATACCAAATGTCACGGGCATACCTGTTAGAACAACATGATACCCATGCGGCACCACGAATACTCATATTCGAGGTCAGCCATTCTCATATATATTCATGTTATAGCGGAATACATGAATATGTCTCGCTCGGATGGATCACTCGGATACCCTCGATAGCATCTCTAGCACGGTGTCGCCCCGAACCATGCAATACCGGTAAGTTCCACGGATAACTCACTCGTGAGTATCCTCACAAGCACACTCTAGCACGTAGGCTAGAGATAGCTCAATGCGTTCAACTCGATAGCGGGTGGCATAACTGCGTTAGGTACCCAGCCCTGCGTATCGGTGAACCCCGCACTGCTAGCTCGATAACAGTGTCCCATAACCTACCCGAATGTCATGGGAACTAGCATTACCCCCTTCAGGATAATGATAGCCGGCCCCTTGGGTTGCGCCAAGGGAGTGTCCTAAGCATGGCCAAGTAATGGCCATAAGGGTGAGTCGGACAACTACTCCTCCCCCTCAAGGTAGATGTTAAGCTTTAGGCTTGTTTCCAAATGGAAACATCAAAATGTGAGGCCAATCATACTGGGGCATATTTACAAGATTGCCATCTCCTCTTGAGACCAAACTCCACGGACCCTCTTCTTAAGTGACGGTGCATGTCTTGACATGACCGTGACACATGGCAGCCTAGACCATAGTAAAGGGCCCTCCGCCTAATGAACATGCAGGATTGAATGAAAAAGATCGGCAATGCCGTTTAGATGTATGATGATGTAGCATCACGAGCTAATAAGTGTGAAAAACACAAATTGTGAGTATTGTGAGCAACAAACTTTGTGCAAACACGTCATAAGCAATTGGCAAACATCAGATTGGAAAATCAAGAATGCTACACAAATTATATCTACTTGCATTATCACATCACTTTTTTGGTGAAATAATCACATCATTGATTCTACTGTTAAGTGCCCCATTATTATTGCTCTGATGATTACAACTAATCTCAAATTTACATCTCAGAGGTTGAGCTTCTTGATGCAGAAGAGCCGAGAACTAGTTTGTCCCAAACAGGTAACACGCCCTTCTCCCAGACATCCAGTAACTATTTCACAGTAGTCTATCTCTGTCCACAGCAAAAAATGCAAGCCTATTATTACCAAAAATGATTTACAAATATATGAAGAAAATATATCAGGATTTAATGGGACATAAAGCTAGAATTCATTATTATCCTTTATACAAAACAATATTGTTTTTTGTTAAAAAACTATATCACCTATCACCATTTTCTAAAGTTGAGCCAGATCATGGATTCAAACCAACCTAGCTAGGCAATTTTGTTCACGTTAAGTGTGCAGACTTAAAGTTAGGCTCTGTTCCACTTGCATGCAGCATTCTGGAAATAACTTCCGTTCCTTCATGAGAAAAAATGTCTTTTTTAATGACCAAATCTACATCCAGAACATCACATGATGTGCAGCAAGATTTGTCCAGGCATCCAGCATACATTCAAAACTTAAATAGCCACAGGGAGTGTAGAAGTTACCAGGTATTCAAACTGATAACGAAAGAGACTTGGTGTACTAGGAGGCATGGCAAGTGAAGCAACCACTCAAGGAACCCATCTGGGTGGGCTTGCGGATGGATATGGTCCGATTGGAAGTTCTCAAAATCTGATGAGCCTGGTTAGCTGATACTGAGCTCCTTATCTCTTGGGCTTTCCTTTGAGCTGATCGCAGCTTTTTCATGATCCTATCCATGGAAGATGATCTTTCTTCTCCAGCTTCATCTGAAAAATAAATAAATAATGCTTCACCTAATTTTGTTACATGTGAAGAGATCTGACTAATCACTCCACAGTATTTTATTAACCTCACTAACATTAATGGTCGATACTATAAATAGAACTAAGGTTTAATAAGGAAGTTTCGCTTGTCTACTATACAAAAGATTGTTCCTATGGTGCATTTCCAGAGAAACCCCTTATAAGCAATCTCTTTCCATCACATTTCTTCCAGTTTGCTATATTGAGCTCTTACAACTGGTTAATCTATGCAACAATCATATGTATTGATTGTTGCCGTAGAGAAGCTACCCAGAAAGTCCATCCACGTAATTATTTTGACTGGGTAAAATGCCCGATTTATGATCTCACATTGCTTGCTTGCATGCACTTTATGCGTTTGACGAAATGCAAAATTATGGCTCCTCCTTCCCCCACCTATTTTTATCTCGATAAGACTCTCCCTTTCTGCTTGGAATATTATGCAACTTGAGATATGCCCTTTCTTTAATTACCTGCTAGAGTGCTGGCCAGTAGTGGCGGTCATATGCCCTACTCAATTGAAGTCTTAAGCTCAAAAATCTATTGTGATAATTGGTTCTTCTCTAGTTTTTGATCATTTAAAGAGGTGGGTCTTAGAATTTTGAGTTAATTAAAAGTCAGTCTGATAAGCTTTAGAATACATATCCCCTTTTAAGAAAAAAAGAAAAAGAAAGTACATTATCACTCAAGTTTTTAGTCTTTTTCTTTTTCTTGCTATTAATATTAGGTCTTGTTTTAGTGTTCAATTAATCAAGCAAATTGTATCTAACACAATCTCAATCTAAAAGAATAGTTACTTTGTAGACATAATTAAATAAAATATCGTTACTTATCACATTGGTAATTTAGCAATTGACTCACAGTTGGTATTTAAGGCTTTGTTTGGCTTATGATTTAAATATATTTTTTTATAAAACAAGGTTAAATTAATTAAAACATGTGTTAACATGAGATTCAATTAAATCTCAAACAATTTAGATTGCAGTTTCTACTATAATCAATGTCGTAGTATTTTTTTTCTTGCACTCAAAAATTTAAAAACGAATAATTATTAACGGAATGAAGTTTGTATTGCAATGCAAATTATAACACATCATTGCCTTTAAATTATTTTACATTGTATTAATTTACGTGTCAACACGTGATTTAATAAAAATTTAAAGGCAAACAAACACACCTAATTAATAAAATATTATTTTTTGAAAACATGAAAAACTTGTATAATTGATTGAATTTTAAAATAATTTTAAATTTTACTTTAGAAACATCTTATTTTCATAAAATGATACTCAATTTGAAAATTTTTATTTTTTAAATTGTATCCTTACTTTTTGTATTACAGATTACTTTTCACAGTTGATGAAAATTCAAAATCTTGGAGGCCACCCCAATCCTTAAGGGAGAGGATCTTTGGATTTTTGGTCTTGTAACCGATGGAAGGTTGGTAATTGATCTAGGAAGTCAGGAGGGTAGGATGTCAAATGCACATGTAGAGTATGGGCATGTAGGCCCCTAGTGTCACATCAATTCCATTGTTGCATCTCTCTTTGACTCCGACCCTCCTTAATTCTCAGCAATTTCATGAAGTCCCCGAGCAATCTCTCCCCCTCTCTCTCTCTCTCTTCCTTTCTTTTAGACTTATCCCATATCATATCATCAAAAAACAGGAGTTGGTTATCAGACCTTTCTCCAAACGGGTCCCATCTCATCTCATACCTCATAATGTATTATCATTTAGCACTATATAAATCAATCAAAATAAAAATAATAATTATTATTATTTATTATTTTGGTCAAATCTGTATTAGTCAATGTTAAAAACACATAAAATATGTGTCACCACGGTTGCATATATGACAAATTGATAATCGAAGTCTCTTAGAATCTGTGTCAGAAATTGTAGGTGTTTGATTGACGGGTGAGATGATGGGTTGGCGGGTCGGGTCCGAATTGACTTGATTTGATGGGTGAGTGGAATCAGGCAAGTCCCAGGTCGAATCGGAAAACGAAAGAGTCGGATTTGGTTGGGGGTTGAATTGGGAAGGGGGAAAGTGAAGGAGAATGGAGATTTGGGAATTAGAGAAATTTGATTGTGTGCTTGAAAATGGGATTGGTATCGATGGTACATGGACGTGTCTTTTAGTGAAATCGGGCAGGAGTCGGTGGTCCAATAGAGAGAGCCAGATTCTAGGCAAATTAAGGCAATTTATTTATTTATTTATTTATTATTATTATTATTATTTTATGTTTTTTTTTGAAGTAAACTAATGCATTACTATTTTTCAATACAATTTTCAAGTCATTTGATGTGGCATTATTTGCATGTCACATAAAAAAATATTTTTAAAATGGTAAGAGGTTGTCACGTAATACAGTATTTGAAAAAAATATTGAAAATTATATCCCCCAACATTTTTTTTTCTTGTAAAATAAAAAGAGGAAGAAGGGGAAATTGAAGAGAACTAAGATGATCTTTTCCCTCTTTTCTTTGGTATTCAAAATCAATAAATTAAAAAAAAATTATAATTTTAACTATTAATTTAGAGAACAAATCCTCACCCAAGGCCTAATAAAGACCACAGACAGTACCTCTTCACCTTATATGAAGGGGCTAAAAAAATTTGAAACACAACCTCATATGAAAAGGGATAAATGCCTAATTAATTGTGCAACCTATCATTAGAAATTAAATAGATTATTATCTTTATGTCAGTTGATATTGAATAAAAGCTTAGCTATGGCTGGTGGTTTAGAAGTGGCAATAGATTAGCGAAAATCGCAAAATAAAACTCAACCAATGAATGTGTTTGATTCAATTTTAATTGAGTTTCATTTGAAAAAAGTATAACTTAGGTTGATTTTATTTGATTGAAAGTATAATTATATTTTTAAGTTTCATTAATTGATTTGTATTATTTAAAATTCTTTTATAGTGTACGTATTATCATAAATTTACGATAATAAAATTGATGAAAGTGAACTTCAGATAATATAAATAAAAATAATTAAAAATATATTCCACTTACTGGAATGTACAAACCTTCACTGCTCTGTGCCTATTTCGTTTGGCTAAGGAAACCGAAACAACGAGAGAAGAGAAATAGTAAATGACTTGGGTGCATTCAGAGGGAAGAAACAATTCCTCCACAAAATAAGACAATGTTTAGTCATCATGTTTATTACTCACCGAAAAGGCAACAACTAATAAATAAACTTAAAACCTTTAAACTCAGTTATCAAGGCCTTACTGGAAGTGATACTCAGTACAACTCCGCATTCCTCGCCATCACTATCATCGAAGCTTACAAGAATCTCAAGCTCGTATTTATCCTCCGAACGGAAAAATGACAAAATAATCGTACCATTCACGGGAGTGTCATCAATCTGGAAACATAGGCCCCTTATATGTTCGACACCGATGAAATGCGAAACTTCCAATTGTATCGATTTTGACACACGATGTCCATGAGTGGAACTAATCTGCCGATCAGAGCTGCAATCACCACCGATATCCCCTTCGTGAACTTGTAGGAAATTAGGAGGCAAGGAATGTTCAACAACTTTGTTAGTAGGTGCTTGGCTTGCCATTTGATCTTTACGTTTGAATTTCACAAGCATTTCATTCAATCGACTGCCAAAATTGAAGATTTCCTCATCTATTTCCGCCAGTCGCCTTGTGGTACGTGGCTCATCGTTTGAAACAAATTTCGCTATCTTCTCAATCAACTCTCTTAGTTGTTCTGCACGTTTTGTGGTCCGTAGCTCATGGTTTTTAACTAACTTCGCTATCTTCTCAATACACTCTCCTAGTTGTTGGTCCATGGTCTTGTCTTCTTCTCTGTAAAAACCTTCACTATCACTGCTATATTTTTCACTGCCTATTTCGGCCAAGGAAACAACAAGAGAACAGTAAATGATCACTTGGTGTATACAGGGGAAACATTCAAACAACCATATAAACACCCCACAAAATAACACAAGGTTCAAAGAATAGTCATTTTTATTACTCACCAATGGCCAATGCTCTTTAAATAGAGTTAAGAGTTCAGTTCGGTATGGCACTCAACTTATTTCTAAGAAAATAACAAAGTAATCCAGGGAAAGAAAGAAAACTCACCTTCACCATGAGCCTTGAATGATCGAGCAGGGCTCTTCTTTTTGGTCGACGAGAATGCACGAGAAATGAAGGGAACAAAAACTCTAGAAGACGGATTTGGTTCCGAAAAATGCAGAGCCGGCGAGTTTCCAACACGGAGACGACACCACGAAGAAGGAAACAAGAAGGAGGAGTAAGACAACCTGGCCAAGAGCCGCGTGCAGAGACGAGCACGATAGTCGAACGCCATGAGAGAAACAGAAACAAGCAATTTGAGCAAGCAATCGATTTCTTTCAGACATCTATATAGCTTCTTAATTATTACAGGAAGAAAGTGGATATATCCAAATCTAAGCGGGAAAAAAGAAAGAGGAAAGGGAAAGTATATTATTCCCGATTTAGAATCTAATAAATTGGAGATTCCATGTTTAATATCTTCCTTCATTTAACGCATGTAAGCTTGCTCATCAAGACATGCCTTAAATGACACGGTAGCAAGTTACATGCTTTAAAATTTCTTTATTTTTAGCACGCAACCGGCGGTGGCACATATTTTATGTGTGACTAAGACAGATTTGACCAAAATAATAAATAATAATATTTTTATTATTATTATTTATTTTTTTATTTATGTAGTGATAAATGATAATACATTATGAGTGATAAATAATTTTTAGATGATAACTTTTTATTTTTTTCTATTTTATTAGAGAAACCACTTCAAGGTTTGTTCCACCAAACTCTTACTTTTTATTTTTATTTTTCTTGTACTTCTTTTGTTTTTAAATACAAAAAATCTATACTATTTATAAAGTCGAAACCTCCTCATCTAATTCTTCTTGTGCCACTTTTTCTTAAAATCCCAAAAATACCCTCTCTTCGAACCTTAAACAGACTTAATATTAATATATATTAGTAAAATAGCCTTCTCAACTAAATTTTTATCTACCTGCCTGGGGTCAACATATTATTACATACCAGTAATTATAATAATAATACTATTAATTTGAAACTTTAATTTCAAATAAAAAATAAATTTTAATTAACATAAAATACATGAAATCGGCCTGTGCACTTAATAAGATATGTAAAGACTATTTTCTATTTGACCCTTAAAAAGACTTTGAAGTTGGCTCGTGTGAAACCATTGTTACAGAACATTTAGCATATGGCATATCAGAATTTTAATTCAATTTTCTTTCAGCTTCCTTTCAACATATGCCTAGAGAATTTAATCTTTTAACTCATAAGTTGCTTACTTATGTTCTTAATTTTAGGTTTTGTGCCATGTCGAATTTATTTTTGGTCCAAGTGATTTTTGTTGACATATTTTTCTCTTTTAGTAATAAATTCTAGTTTCTCTTTTCCGGCCCCCATAAATAATTATAATTACAACTAGTACACCTGCGGACGTATTTATTAACATGTTCTTTTCAAGAGTTTCTTAATTTTAAATGCACTTTTCATTTGTTAAAGCTGGACACATGACTGCTAAAATCACCCGCCATCCACCCTGCCCACCTGAGTTAAAAAAAATAAAAAGAAAAAAATTGCTTTATGTAAAATTATTAAAATAGATACATAATTATCTGAAATCATCACTCTTTTCATCCACCCATACTTCAACCTAAAGCCTTAACTCTTTATTTTTTCTACTTTTTCAATCTTCAATCTTATTAGTTTTTTCCAGAGTTAAATCATATTTTTTTTATCATTTTATTTTCATGAAAGTATTTATAAGTGTTGAAAACCATCAGAATTGAGTTGGATAATGTAAAAAAGTATTAAAAGTGATTTTAAATTTTAAGTTGGGTTAGCATAGTGGGTGTGTGGGCATAGAATAGAGGGTTGGTGATTTTAGCAACTCCCTATTTTAATTACTTCTCTATTTTAGCGAAACTCATTTTTGGACCTAAATCTACTTTTTGGACCCAAATCCAACTCAACCCGTTTTCCTCCTATAAATTAAAATATAGATGTGTATGTATGTATAGAAAAGGAGTTAGACGTATACATATTTTTGGCCCAAGTCTTTTCTTATATTATATATGTTGATATATTATTCGTTTAAATCATTTATTCCTTTGTAGATATATTCAACGTATTTTATAGGTGGTGGATTGAAAATGTGTTTGTTGCGCTTAAATCGGGTGCAAAAGATGAACCTTTTACCTCGTTAGAAAGAATGTTTATACAGTACACAAGATGCTTGTCAGATTTGATTAAATCTGGGGCCTCGTGCCTACAGAGAAGAGAAGTTGATTCTTCCGGGAAGAATGATCCTCAATTTATAAATATGTACCGAAACATTAGTAAATAAAATAAAAAACTAGTGTACAATTCATGGGAATGTCAGAAAAAAAAAACCAAAATCTGCAAGGACAGAAAAAAAAAAAAAAAAAACTTAAACCAAAAAAGAAAAAATAAATAAACTAGTTTCTGTTTTGAATTTTTTCTAAAATTCAGCGGCCGTCAAAACAAATATTCCAAATCTTCAGAAGAGCAGCATCCAGCTGATTGAGATAGTTCTGAGATAAAGAAAGAATAAGAACAATGGGAGAAAAAAATAAAAGAATCAGAGAAAGTTTAGTTATCTCCACTTACTATCGAGCGCTCATAGCTGTTAATTCCATCAATTTTTGTTATTGGTGTTAAATTAATCAATATTTTTCGAATTTCTTCCAGTGCCGCCGTGGAAGGTGATGAAGACGAGGCAGCAACTTGCTTGATTACGCCACTAAAGTCACACTCCATAAACGCTGTCGTGGAAGACGTATTTTTATGTTTCCCTCCAACTGATTTCATGGTGGTGGAAGTATCTTCAAGCAGAGTTAGAGTTTAGTTCGGTATGGCACTCAACTTATTTCTAAGAAAATAGCAAAGTAATCCAGGGAAAGAAAGAAAATTTACCTTCACCATGCGCCTTGAATGATCGAGCAGGGCTTTTCTTTTTGGTCGACGAGAATGCACGAGAAATAAAGGGAACAAAAACTCTAGAAGACGGATTTGGTTCCGAAAAATGTAGAGCCGGCGAGTTTCCAGCACGGAGACGACACCACGAAGAAGGCAACAAGAAGGAGGAGTAAGACAACCTAGCCAAGGGCCGCGTGCAGAGACGAGCACGATAGTCGAACGCCATAAGAGAAATAGAAGCAAGCAATCAATTTCTTTCAGACATATTTATATATAGGTTCTTAATAACAGGAAGAAAGCGGATATATCCAAATCTACGTGACAAGAAAGAAAAAGGAAAGAACATGTATATTATTCTTCATTTAAAATATAATAAATTGGAGATTCCATGTTTAATATCTTCCTTCATTTAACGTATGTACCTTACTCGTCAAGGCATGCCTTAAATGACGCGCCGCAACGTTTCGGGAAGAACGCGCCAATTAGAAAAGCAGGGAGTAAGTTATTTCTTAAAATCGTAGTAAAATTGTATTTGAAAAGGAATCGCAATCTTGATTTTGACATGGTAAACACGTTAATATTGTGTTTCCTTTCCTTTTGTACCGCAATACTAGACAAAATCGGTGTCAGGGCCTATATATGTAAATGTTACAACTTTAGAAATTGAAGCAGTGCATAACATGCACGAAAGTTTACAATAGGATCACCGCCTATATGTAATTAATATATATTTTTTATTTTTATATGAGTACTGGTGATGAGTGTGGGTCACGGTTGAAGCCATTCAAAATGATGGGCTTGAATTGGAAGGTTATTAAGTTACTTGGACTTCATCAATAATCATAGCCGTCTGCACTTCTTGTTCACCAACGGTTGGCTGGATTTCCTTACTAAAACTCAGATAATGAACTTCAACCTTTTGGGCTTCATTATTCTCTAAAGTGTCGGGCCTTTTCTTAACAATTAGAGTAAATGTATTGGACTGGGCTTCGGGGCCCACTACCAAGTGTCCAGTACCTCTAAATGCACTTGCAAGTGTCAGGCTGTCCGAGGGATTTGAGTAGTTTTGTCCGAGGGATTTGGTAAGGCAACTTCACAATATAAGGTCATATATACTGTACGCGCCCTCATTCTCCTGAAGGAAGAGCTATTACTATGAGCTATTGCTTGTGATGCAATTCTATTAAAGTCGTCGTTTCGTACGGGACAACAAGCTAAGCAACATCTAAGAATTAAGATGACCCTATGTACAATACAAAAAAATGAGGGAGCAAGAAAATTAATATATTTAAAGACTATTTTCTCTTCGACCTTTAAACAAACTTAATATTAATATGTATTAGTAAAATAACTTGCAAGTCATTAACTCAACTAAATTTTTACCCAACTATGTAACAGAAATTATATTAATAATACCATTAATTTGAAATTTTGATTTCAAATAAAAAATAAATTTTAATTAATATAAAATACATGCAATGTTCTTATGCACCTAATAATACATGTAAAGATTATTTTCTCTTCGACCCTTAAAAAGACTTTGAAGTTGGCTTGTGTGTAACCCTTATTACAGAACATTTGGTATATCGCATATCAGAATTTTAACTCGATTTTCTTTCAGCATATTCCTAGAGAATGTAATCTTTTAACTAATAAGTTGGTCATTTATGCTCTGAACATTAGGTTTTGTGTTATGTCCAATTTGTTTTTGATGGAAGGGATTCTGTTAACATGTTTTACTTTTTTATTAATAAATTCTACTTTCTCTTTTCTGGCCCCAAAAAAAAAAATTGAAAGATGCAATCCAGAAAAGAGTACTAAAAGAAAAACTATCTAAAATGGACACAAGGTCCCTAATCTCAAGCAAAATGGGTTCAATTTGAACAGATATATAACGTTCCGTATGTACGAGACAAACTTATATGTTGACTAATACGTATTGTCATGCATATCTATATATGTATACGTATGCACGTGACCTAAAAATAGCGTAAATATAAGCATTTTAGGGCTATTGCTAGGAGATTAGTTGTATCTAACCTTAAAGGGAGAAGCGCGCTCTTTGGGCAAGAAACGCGCTCCTGATAAAGGAGTAGTGTACTCCTTACAGAATTTCCAGAAATTCAATTTTTAGGCAAGTGAGAAGCGCACTCTTCGGTGGGCCTGACATTTTTTTAAATGTCGGTGTAGCAATTAGAGAAGTTTAGAGCAACAAGAAGGAAGAAGGGGTTTAAGCTTAGAGATCAAAATCTAAGGTAAGAACCATGGCTTTTGGGTGTAAAAATTACATAGTTGAATTCATCACTTCAAGTTGTTCATCATATGTGACATGCATATGATTTTCATGGTTAGATTACAAGCTAGAAAAAAGAGGGTTTCAACTGAAAAATGGACACCCTCTCAAACTCCAAGAGAAATTTCTCATTTGAGCTCGTATATACATTGAAGGAGGAACAAATGAATCGAATTCGAACGTGCAACCTCTCGATTACTTATCCCTCTACCCAACTACTTGAAAAACATACATTTTTCAGTGTATAATATCCAATTTAAATTTAATTTTTTGTATTTAAAAACAAAAATATACGAAAAACAAGAGTTTGGTTGAACAAAATCTTGAAGTGGTTTCTTGGATAAAAACTTAAAAAATAGCCCATTTTCTACTCTTTCAATCTTCAATCTTACCATTTTTTTACTTTTTATTCCAAAATTAAATTTATTCATCATCCTGTTGTCGTCGTGAAAGTATTTTATAAGTGCTAAAAATAATTTTAAATTTTAAGTTAAATTTGGTTAACGTAGCGGGTGAATGGACAAAAAATAGAAGGTTAGTAATTTTAGCAGCTTCCTACTTTAATTACTTCTCTATTTTAATAAAATGCATTTTTGAACCCAAATCCCATTTTTGGACCCAACTCCAACTCGACCTGACCCAAACCATTTTCACCACTATAAATTAAAATATAAATATGTATTTATATGCATAAAAAGAGAGTTAGACGCATACATATTATTGACCCAAGTCTTTTCTTATATTATATATGTTAATATATAATATATTTTTGACCCAAGTCTTTCAAATCATTTATTCCTCTGAAAATATATTCAAAGTATTTTATAAGGAATGGATTGAAAATGTATATGTTGCGCTTAAATTAAGTACAACAGATAGCCCGCCCTTTTATCTCATTAGAAATTTCTAGTCCGATTTGATTAAATCTGGGAATACGTACCAAAACATTATTAAATAAAATAAAAAACTAATGTATTCAACTGGAAACCAATTTTATGATTGGGGCACATTCCACAAAAAAATTTTAAATGTTTTAATTTGTAAGAGTAACACATTTAACTGGGTGAGAAAACAATGAAAACTATCTAAAATAACATATTTTGAAAGAAAGATAATTACGAAAATTACGCGAACTAGACAACCTTATCTAATTGGAAACACAAGAAAACAAATTTCGTAAATTAGTACTAAAAGTCTAAATGCAACATGTGACATGTGCAAAGAAAAAGAAAAAAGAAAATCAATGCAAAGCATCCACGCTGTTCACAAAGTGCAAAATAAAAACAAAATCTGTAAGGACAGAAAAAGAAAAGAAAAAAAACTAGTTTGGGATTCTAGAGCTTAGCGACCGTCACGACATATCTTCAAAATCTTTACAGCCGCATCATCGAACTGATTCATATAGTTCTGAGATAAAAGAAACAATAAGAACAATGGAAGAAAAAAATAAAAGAATTAACAATGGAAGAAAAAAATAAAAGAATCAGAGAAGGTTTAGTTATCTTCACTTACTACCGTGCGCTCATAGGTGGTACTTCCATCAATCTCTCTTATGGATGTTAAATTCAGCAACACTTTACTAATTTCGTCCAGTGCTGGCGCCGTGGAAGATGAGGGTGGGGTAGCATCCAGCGTTACTACACCGCTGAATCGGTACTCCTTTAACGCTGACGAGTTAGACGTAGCAGCTGCTGATTCCACCTTGGTGGTCGAAGTACATTGCAGCAAATTACTTTTTTTTTCCAGAACGTCGCTGAAGGGAGTCCGTCGTCCTCAAGAAAGTAGGAAAAAAAAATAAAAAAAAAATTCAAATTCAAGAACAGAACGAATCAGTCTAAAATAAATGAATGATAGCTCACTAACATGTCTTACTTAGCTATGTAACAGTAAAATAAATGAAAATTTTTACTTGGCCGTCCAGATGATTCTTGACGCTTACTCGTCCTCCGTCCCGATTCTTGACGATTTGGACGATTCCTTGCAAATTGCCCAATTATCATCATCGGATAGAGAGAAGAAGCCATGGAATAAAAATAAAAAACGATGGGATGATTCAGATGAAAAGAGATGCACCCTTTTATAATAAGAAGAAGACGAAGAAGAACAAGAAGAAGTGGAAGAAAAAGACAATCATATCAAAACGCAATTATATCAAAATATTTCTACTTAAAATAACTAAACAACTGTTTTCTTCCCCAATATCACACACCTATTTTATTCCCCGTTCCTAAAACAGCAAAGACAAGCCGCCTATTCTCTGGCGATGGCCGCTATTGTGGGGCCGCTATTTAATTTTAATTTGTGAATAGCGTGGAAGTAATATATTCAAGTGTTTTGAACATGTTACACGTTGCATTTACACGATTCTACTATCAAAAATTGAAACGGAAACAAGCAATCTCTAGCCATATGCTGAAAGAAAACTGAGTTAAAATTTTGATCTGCCATATGCCAAATGTTCTGTAATAAGGATTCATATGAGCCAACTTCATAGTCTTTTTAATGTTTGAAAGAAAAAATAGTCTTTACATATATCATTAAGTGTACAAGCCCATTACATGTATTTTATATTAATTAAAATTTATTTTTTATTTAAAATGAAAGTTTCAAATTAATAGTATTATTAATATAATTACTGGTACATACTAATATGTTGACCTCATGTAGTTAGATAAAAATTTTGTTGACTTGAAGACTTGAAAGCTATTTTACTAATATATATTAATATTAAGTCATTTTAAGGGTCAAAAAGAAAATAGTCTTTACATATATTAATTCTTGTTCCCTCTCTTAATTCTTAGATGTTGTTTAATTAGCTTGTTTTACTACCATACTAAGTAGCAAATGATGACTTCAATAAAATTATAACATAAGCAATAGCTTACCTCAACACAAACAATCGTTTGTCTTTCGATTACTTATCTCTCTATCCAACCACTTGAAAAACAATTATTTTTAAGTGTGTAGTATTCAATTTAAATTCAATACCCTCCGGCACGTGCGTGAAAGAGTTTTGTGGTTTATTTTCAGTTAACATTGAGAATGAGAGGGTATTTTTGAAATTTTGAGAAAAAGTGGCACACGACAAAATAAATTAAGAGATTTTGACTATATAAATAGTATAGGTGTTTTGTATGTGAAAACAAAAAAGTATAAAAAAAACAAAGAATAAGAGTTTGGTTGAACAAATCTTAAAGTGGTTTCTTTAATAAAAATTTAAAAAGATAAATTATTATATAACAGTAATTTATCATTTCCTGGGCTACTTTTTAAATTGTTGTGAAAATATTAATATGATCCTATGTACAATGAAACGAAGGAGCAAGAAAATTAATATATGTAAGATTATTTTCTCTTCGACCCTTAAACAGACTTAATATTAATATGTATTAGTAAAATAACCTTAAAGTCATCTACTCAACTAAATTTTTACCCCAACTACGTGTAATCAACATATTAGTATATAACAGTAATTATAATTTGAAACATTAATTTCAAATGAAAAATAAATTTTAATTAATATAAAATACATGTAATGTGCTTGTATACCTAATAATATGTAACGACTATTTTCTCTTCGACCTTTAAACAGACTTTAAAGTTGGCCTTTTCTTCCTTTTTTTTTTTTCAAAAAAACAATTAGCATATTGCAAATCAAATGAGTTTTATTTGAAAAAAATATAACTTAATTGATTTAATTCGAACGAAAGTACAATTATATTTAAGTTTCATTAATTGATTTGTATTATTTAAAATTATTTTATAATGTACATATTATCATAAATTTACGATAATAATATAAATGAAAGCTATTCGAACGAAAGTATAATTATATTTTTAAGTTTCATTAATTGATTTGTATTATTTAAAATTATTTTATAATGCATATATTATCATAAATTTACGATAATAATATAAATGAAAGTGAACTTAAGATAATATAAATAAAAAAATAGATACATGTAATGTTGTCTTTTATAATAAAAAAAATATATAAAAACTTTTAACTAATCATTTTCTTCTAATTAAAAAACACAATCATATCAAAACAAAAGTTATTAAAAATAACTAAACACACTTTTTTTTATAAAATAAAATAACAAACAGTTTAAAAAATATTAATCTTTCTATCAAGATTTTTTCTTCCACAATATCACACAGACAATATGCTTCAACAATTGTCATTTTTTCTTCCCCGAATTCTTAAAATAATAAAAAACACAAGACACATATTCTGTCAATGACAAAAAAGTGTGACGCCGCTATTGTCAAAATACAAAAATGTACGTCAACAAAAATGTACTACCGCCGTCACTTCTTTTATAACCTACCTTCCCCTCCGCCACGTGTCTTTCTTTTCTCTCTCTTCCTCTTTAACAAGATATAAATTATATACAATAATGTAAGTTAATTAATAATAACAAACTGACTAGTAACGCAAGAGAAAAAATAAAATAAAGCAGTATATCGGAGAAGACAACTGACAATAAACAGTAATTTTTAAGTAAGCATTAAATGCTTCTTCAGTTCTTTGTACTGTAAGAAGGAAGGCGAGGAGTGCCACGTAGGAGAGCAAACGTTTAAAAGATGTGGCGTAAACTAGAGAAGCGCGCATGACTTGGTCAACAACTATACGACGTGGCATATACCGCATCAGCTAGCGTTGGAGAAAGGCGTCGGAGATAGGCATCTCCAGCATGTCCTTGTCCTCCCTTTCTCGGGACTCAAACAAATAAGTTTAAGATATAACAAATAATTATTCTATTCCATATTTTAAATTAATAAATTTATGCCAAAAAAAGCTGGCTAAAACAATATATAGATAAAGAACAACTTCATAGCATCTATAATGTCGTCATTTTCCTCCACATAGTAGGAGTAAGATTGATAGTTTCAAAAAAGAGATGAATCTACAAAGAGAGGGTATAAAGTTTAATATATTTTAACTTAATTGGGGAAAAGGGCAACATACCCATATAATAAAGACACGTGAAGCATATAAAGGTCTCCCTTGTACTAAATATACATAAAAAATTGCTTATTGGCTTTTTTTGTCTCTCCAATCCTAGTAATTTTTTAAGCACCTTTTTCAAACAAAAAACAGAACATAATAAAAGAATAGATACAACTTCGATTTCAAATAGTGAAAGGATCCTCTGTCTTGACAAATAAATTTTAAAAAAAAATTATCTCTTACTTCAATAAATAAGTGAGTTAAAGAACACGTTTGATTCAATACAATTAATTTACACATTATCTTCACCATTATTACTCTTTTATATTTGCAGCAATCAAATTGAGGTGGTCCTCAAATACACCTTTTTTTCCTCTAATAAGAAATTTAAGTACTTGAAAATAGTGAAATTAACTTTCGAGGTAATTAAAAAATTGCATAAATAAATTGAAGATCACCCCCCTTCCTTCATTAAGTAAATATTTGATAATATTAAAGTGTTGAATGGGTTAAACTTACTACGTATTTCCCACTACCCATTATTCACTACAGAAAATCTAGCATCACAGGAAGAAAATCTAACTTCACAAGAAAAATCTAGCATTTCTGTTTCATAAATTCTCTACAGCCTCGTCCGCTATTCCAAAATGAAAAAATTAATTAATTAATTAGACAATCACTTAATTATTCTATCTTTGCTTCTTAATTCTATTCTGGGCGGGCCATAAATTATAATTCAAGACTAACTCAACTATATTAAATAATGCATTAAAACTACAACACTACTTGAAATAAAATAATACTTATTAACAACCAAAACGAAATAAAATACAAAAGATTTCATATTAAACAATGCATTCAAACTATAAATATGAAATTAAACGGAGAAGCAATGATTACCGATAGTTTCGCCATCTAAAAAAATGGATCACCACAAATGTCGATGTGCCGCCACCAAG
The DNA here is from genome assembly GCA_035771175.1 of Paratinospora sagittata. Classification (NCBI taxonomy): domain Eukaryota; kingdom Viridiplantae; phylum Streptophyta; class Magnoliopsida; order Ranunculales; family Menispermaceae; genus Paratinospora; species Paratinospora sagittata. The sequence goes on from CM069594.1 coordinate 34,240,536, forward strand.
ACCACCACAAAATCCTAGGCTTAAGAGGGAGAAAAATAATGAGTTGCAATTTGCGGCAGCTGTGCTAGGCGAGTCCGGAGGAAGCCGGGGGTGTGTGGGTTGGGCAAAAAAAATGGACTGCGCAGGGAGAAAGAGAGTGGGACAACAGGGAGAAAGAGACGGGAGAATGAGAGAATGAGAGCAGAGAGAAAGAGTGAGAGCTTTTCGTCTTCTGCCCCGCATCTATCAGAAGAAACGAATACAGGGACGCATGCACCTCCACATCCAAATGCTTTTGATGCTCCCGCCAAAGAACGCCAACTTATGCATCAGGCCTTTCCCTCACAAATGTTAGCTAACCCAATCCCACCAGGTGCTCTTCTCCCCTTGTTGTTTTGCTGGCTAGCTCATGCACCTCCACATCCAAATGCTTTTGATGCTCCCGCCAAAGAACGCCAACTTATGCATCAGGCCTTTCCCTCACAAATGTTAGCTAACCCAATCCCACCAGGTGCTCTTCTCCCCTTGTTGTTTTGCTGGCTAGCTTTCACCCTTACCGGATATCTGAGCAAGCCAATATCCTTTGATTCAACCGGCAAGGCATCTCCAACCTTTATAGGGAAGAACAACCATGAGCAGAGAGGGAGACGAGAGAAAGAGAGGGTGAGAGCAGAGGCAGCGAGAGAGTTTGTGAGCAGAAAGAGAGAGAGAGAGAGAGAAAGAGTGAGCAGAAATAGGGTGAGAGCAGAGAGAGAAAGACGAGAGACTGAGAGGGCTCCGAGAGCAGAGAGAATGAGAATGAGAGAGCAGAAAGAGAGATGAAATAAAGAGACCAACTAAAGTATCAAATGCGTAGCGAGGCACATGCAATTTTATAAGGATGCTCCCCGTCGTAAGTTTTTGAATCGTCGATGTGGGAGTAAAAAAAACCCAAGCAAAAGGTGTTGGGCACCAACACTTTGTGAATAGGGTGGATGCTTTGCATTGATCTTCATATATTTATTTTTTCTTTTATTAGAGGACGAGAAGTGATATATCCAAGTGTTTTGCACATGTCACATGTTGTATTGAGACTTTTAGTACTCATTTGTAGCATTAAAAAGGTCATACATTGTTTAAACTCTTCCCATCGAGCTCCTGCTTCTGTCTTTGAGAAGTGATGCATCAAGTCATTAAACGATCCTACTTGTTTTGATGAAATGAATAATTATACTGGAAAAGAGTGTCAAAACTTTAAGCAATTGCGTTCTAATTCACGAAATTTATTCTTTTGTGTTCCCAATTAGATGAGGTTGTCTAATTTGCTTAATTTTCTTAATTATCTTTCTATATATGTTATTTTAGATAATTTTTATTGTTTCCTCACACGATTAAATGTGTTACTCTTACAAATTGGAATATATTTTTTTTGTTGCATGCGCCCCAATTATAAAATTGGTTTCCTTATTACTATTTAACTTGAGTTAGCAATAGCTGATGAAAAGGTACAGCGCCGTGGGTGTGGACGTCGGAGACCCAAAAGGCCACCGACTTATCTCATCTTCTCTTGAGATAAAAAAAAGCCCCTAAAACAAACCTTTGACATTTAATATCCCCTCTAAATCATGAATTTTGATAACCATATGTTATTACCCTGGGTTTTGCTATAAGGTGGGTGGCTGTGCTTTTGGATGGCCAAGTGTAGGAAAAAAAATCCGACTGTTTTTTTCTTTTTTTTTATAATTTTTATATAAAAGAAATTCGTAATATATAGAAATGTTTAAAATACTTTATATTATATAAAACAAGCTACTTTTCTCATTTTTTTCATTAATACATTTAATACTTGATAAAAGTAAAATGTTGTTGTTCATATTAAAATTTAAAAGAAAAAATTCAAAAGACATTTTATCTTCTTCTTTCTTATAAACAACTTTTTTTAATAAAAAAGTAAAGAACTATTTTCAAAATCCTTGTATCAAATAAGTTTGTTGTTTTTTGAATCTGGATTACAAAAAATTGTATCAAAATCATAAAATAAACGCAGTTTAAGTTTTTAATATGGAAATATAGCATTTTACATTCAAACACAATTTTAAATACTGTCTGCCCTCCCTTTTTTTTTTTTTTTTTTAATTAATACCTTCCCTATTTTTTCACTGAACTTGATAAAGAATGCTTGAGCGCTGTCCGCTGCTAACATTTTCGTCCAAAGTCACTTTCCAAACGACGAATTCCAAGGCTTCTCTTCTCTTGCTTTTAAATTGAAATCATATATACATCCATATAACCAATAGTTCCTAGCAACCATTTCCAGAGATCCACTGTGTATTCTACAACTTGAAAAATAAGATGAATCCAACAATGATCGATGTACGAGCATACCAACTCACATTAATTACGCTTTTTCCCAACTTGCTTTTCAGATATCTTACCCAATAAGAACTTACGAGCAAGATTTGATTTGAAAAGGCACCCAGTAAATCTCACGTAAGATCCTCGTTGGTTTGCGTCATTAATTCCAGTTTGTCCCATTTAACTCGCTTTGCTACCCACAACTAATTAATTAATTCCTCCCGATTGGAAATGGCTTGTGATCACTGCCTTTCATTGGAGGATCACATAAAATGTGCCAAGTCCTTCATGATAACAAGTACTCTCACTTCAATCGAGATATATATTAACCGAACCCAGCAGAGAAAAGACACCAAAAAAAAAGAAGGAAAGAATCTCGTCAGTAGCATAGAAATGGCAAATGACAGCCTTATTTCATTTCATCAAACACTTACCGTGCTTTCACCACCACATCAAACGCTTACCACGCCACGGAATCATCATTATGATAATGCCTTTATATCTCTATATCTATCCATATATATCTGGCTTCGATGCTGAGACCACGAAGCCTGTACCCTAAGAAATGGGGTTCTTTTTTGTCACATTTTTCCATGTAACATCGTTTCAGGAGCTACTTCGATTACTGATGGAATGGATCTCCCGTTTCAGCAAAGCATGATTTCATGTCTAGATAACCCTTTTTTATGTAAAGCTAGCGTGCACGTTTCTATGTTATTAAACTTTCAAAAACTCTTTTTGTTTGAAAAAAGAAAACTCTTTCTTAAAAACGAAGAAATTTTAAGACGTTTAGCTTTCTGCCTTAAATGATGCACGTCTTTTAAGGCCTATAGCTTGCTGCCTTAAAAGACGCTAACTGCCTTAAATGATGTGCGTCTTTTAAGGCATGTCTTGCTGAGCAAGTTACCTACATTAAATGAAAGGAAGATATTAAACATGAAATCTCCAATTTATTAGATTCTAAATCAGAAATAATATACATGCTATTCCCTCTTTTTTTTTTTACAGCGCAAATTTGGATATATCTTCTTTCTTCCTCCAATAACTAAGAAGCTATCCAAAAATCTACATTATCATATCATAAAAAAAAAAAACTATATATATATATCCACCGCTTATTATACATACCATATCCATATCAATATGGTTTTAAATTTATGTTTTAAGTTGTAATAGTATTTATAATATTACCAATTAAAATATTTCTGCAAATTGTTTGATTAATTTAATTAATACAAAATAGGTAATTAGAACATCTTAAAGATACATGTCCCAAGCACTTGGAGATCACTTGCTTACATCACTGAGGTAACTATAATGGTAATCTTCGAGAGTAGTTAGATTAGAATCTATTCAAAACATAATTCATGCTTCTTTGAATCATTAGGCATAGACTTTCAAGAGGGGCATGTGGGAGGCGTGTTTCTCATCATTAACCCACCCAGTTAATGTGGGGATTAGTTAGTTTTGGATCGGACCCAATATTAACCAATTGAATAAATTATATCTTTTCAAAAGTAAATAAATAAATAAATCGCATGCACTATGATTAGAGGAAAATCTTAATTTAGTGGCCAAAGAAATATCAATCTATAAGTAATTGATTTATATATATATATATATATATATATATATATATATATATATAGAGAGAGAGAGAGAGAGGTATGTTAAAAGGAGGCTTGGCCTTTGGTGCAATATAATAAATTCATAAGTGATCCAACTCTTCTTCGGGGAGGCTGAGACCTCACAATATAGGTCTCTCCAAACCAAAAAAAAAAAAATGAAAGTTTTTTTCCATCAACATCATACATATCTGCTTTCGCATTCTTTACATTATGCTTTTCAAAGATTCTCAAGGATGTGTGGTGCAAGATTACTCGACTTTTAGAAAGTACATTACAATTAAATGCCTGGCCACGGTGCCAGATGCCCTAACCGAACTTAATTACATGTATTACGTAGATGCAGGCCCATGCTTCAACACTATCAACAATAATACCAAGCTAACATAAGTGTATTACATAAATGCCCAACAACATTATTTCAGTAACGGCGTGAACAAATTGAATGGTTTCGTTACACACTAGAGAAAGCAAGAATCTTTCTTAAAAAAAAAGATGAAAAAGGAAAGTGTGAGAGATCAGGAAGGGACAAGGATGGTGAGGAGAATAAAAAAAGGAATTGAAATTGCGCCATGGCATGCAAGACCAATTGGTAAAAGCAGAGAGCACAGTTAGCAACAGTTCGATCAGTCATCGACAACGAGCAACTAGAGTTAGCAACTGAACTTCAAATTATTTTGATGGTATACGTGGCTAGCATAGTAAAAAATGGCGAGGAACTGAAGAGGGAAGTGATGACAATTGAAGAATTCAAGCAGTGGTTGATCCAATTCGACGACAATGGCGACAAGCGTATAAGTAGAGATGAATTGATAGATGCTATGTGCTACCTTGGAGAATGGTTCACTGGTTGGAAGAGCAAACAAGGATTGCGTTCTGCTGATTTTAACAATGATGGAGTCATTGACGAGAACGAGCTTCACTACCTTGTGGTTTTCGCCAAGGAAACACTTGGTTTTAATATTGTCCTCTACTAGATATTTAGTACTCTATGATACATATTAATTTGCAGTTTTATATATATAGGTAGTAAGCTTTGTGACTCTTAATTTGCTCCCAAGCCCACCACTTTCACGTGTTCTTTGTCCCCACGCCAGGCATCTTTTACCATGTATTATTTTCCTTTCCAATGTCCTGATTCATGAACTAATTTATTCGATCTCCTAATCTTATTAAAAGAAGGAAAAGAGAAGATATATATCGATCCTGTGCTCTATGGATCTAATTAGTTACCCATGACCCTTATAATATGTTACCCAAATTCTAATATTATTATCTCAACTCAACTTAATTAATTATTTATATATTTATATAGGTTAGCTTGTTGAGTTAAGTTGTCGTCATATAGTTAATTCCACAAACTTTCATTTGGTTGTCAGCCACTTAAAACAATTCTCTTTGTTATTTAAATTTATGAATAATTATATTAGTGGGTATGTAAATATACTCAGAGTTATCTCTAATTCTATTGCATCACAAAATTATTTTTTTTCTTTAATTTTTTTTTATTTATAGGAACTAAATTCAAGAGTTATTGGAATAGGTGGGGCAGGTTAATAGAAGAATCTTGGGGAGCAGGGGATCAGTTTAACACTACTGAAATTAACCCGTATAGTAACAGAGTTAAAGGGCACAAATGCAAAAATAAACTAAAGAAATGATTTTGATTCTATTTACTTCCCTTTTTCGTCCTTATCCTGTGTGCCCTATAACATGCTGCCACTTGTTATTTGCAGGAATCGTCTAATTGGGCCCACATAAAACTCGATTGAATTGCGCGTCGACACGAGAGTGTGGTCCCGGAAGTCGGACAAGAACTACGCTGCTTTGTATATATCAAAGAGAGCAAATTTTGTAATTAGCTTAAACAGCGCCTCGAAATCTGCACCGAGCAACTTCTCGACCGTCGGATCAACCACTCAAGCTTCAAATTAGCGCTGATGTGTCCACATGGTAAAGGGTCAAGTCCTTTAGAAGAGTGCTTGCGTGAAGGCTATTCACATCAAATTTATAATAATTGTTAAAAAATTTATAATCTTTTTAACATTTTTTTATATATTAATTTCGCTCCATGTTAATTTACTGGTCAAATACATTTTTTATGCATGCTCCCCGTCCCTCTATAAAAGTCAAAAAGAATAAAAAATAAAATAAAATAAAAAGAACCAATCTAAAGACGCCACGGTGCATAATACCAAGGATACACACTTGACCATGGCCGTTAAATCACCATCATCATCATGATTTGATCAAAAAAAAATTAAAAAAAAATAATAATCATCATGAGAAATACGTCATTCAATGGCATTATGGTGGAAATTTTAATAGAGAATCTTATTCTAGCTACAAAATATAACAAATATGCCTTTATTCTCGTTGGATCATTTGTTTCATGCATTAAAATGTGTAAAATATGTTAGAGTTAGAAATAATTTAGATTATAATTTTATTATATTTTGTTTTAATTAAGGATTTAAGATGTGTTAAATTAAAAAAGTTAAATTTGTGTTAGAAATTAGGAGGCTATGTTAAATTAGAAAGTCGAGTTGTTTGATTAAGTTTTTTATTGTAAAAGTTTAGAAATTAGATTTTGGTATAAATTATCTAAAATCCACTTTAAGAAGAGGTTTTAGATTCGAGTATGTATGTCTTTTATTATTTGTTGGCCACTGGTCTTATTTTAGTTAGTGTCACAACATAGAATCAGTAGGGTTCCCGGTACACATTATCTCACAAAAAAAATAAAAAAAGTAGAAGAAGAAAGAAATAGATTTTAGTGAATAAAAATATAAGTTTAAGAGAAAGAAACGATTCTTTCCCAATTTATTTTTTTGAGATATAACAAAACATGCACATCTCATGAATATAGAAGTGTACTTCTAGTTAAAATATCATTTTCCAATTTTAATTTATAGTATCACATAGGTCTTGGGCATGCTATGAGTAAGAAGTATAGAGTGTGCAATATAGAGAACCAATATTATTTCTGATTTTTCAATAACTTCTCAATGCGACAAAAAACATGAAATAGATAAGAAACAAGCAAGCAGTTCTAATAGATGTAGATGATCGCGTAGAACATTGATCAAATAATTATAAAGATGGATTAATTGATTGATTTCCCTTATATTACTTATTTAATTTCTCCCACCCTAGCTAGCAGTATATATAAGAAAAATGTTTTATGTACCTCGAGTGTCAATGTCATTTCTTAATATTGGCACTCAATTCTTTTAGATATTTTGAGAATGCCCTGACACCCAGTTCTTTTAAATATTTTTGATATGCACATCTCAAAAATATTAAAAAAAAATTAGGTATTAGCATCAAGAAATAGTATTGACACCTAATATACATATAACATTACTTTATATATAACTTAGGCCGTAAAAACAAAACCTCATCTGGGCGTATTCCAAGAGCTCTTGGAGCTCTCCATCTCCATCAATAAAACCATTAGAGTCAGCATCAACGTGTAAAAGTGCACGCCTTGCTCTCAAGCTTTTGAACCACAGTCCTTGGCGACCAAGCGCTTCCACAAGCTCTTTCTTGCTGATACAACCATCACCGTCCTTGTCGATGCTACTCAGACATCGCTTCACCTGCTCTGTCGACATCTTATGGTACCCAATTACGGGCGCTACGGGCAAGTTAGAAGAAGGCATGGGCATATGCGTATAGTGTACTGTTGGAAGATCGTTTAATATAAGAGTTAGAGATCAAGAATTAGATATAGTAATATTAAAGAGTTTTGCTATATATATAGTAGTTAGTAGTAGAAGGATCACTACTTCTCATCATCTAATTCCCCGGCGCTCGTTAACTTTCATTCCTACTGCAGTATTCACTCAAGATTCCCCCACTAACTTAATTCTCTGTATATGATTAATTATTATGTTATTTTTTGTATAATGGAAAGAAAAATGATTAGGTGATGTTAATGTATACTATGGAAAGGAATATTGAAAAAGCTTGCACGTCTATGTGCAAATTATTAGAAACTATTTAATCCAAAAATTATAATTGTCAGATAAAGCCTCAACAATACATATTAAACTACCAACAATACTTTTTTTCATGTGCAGCCTCATTCTGTACGTAAAGAACCAAAAGAGAGATAGAAAAAAAAATACTAATTATACAAATGAGAAATATGTAAATATTAATAATAAGACTTAAATTCATGCTAATAACAAGAGTTAAACTCAAAATCTCTTATAAAATTAAAATTTTAATATCATATTAAAAATTACTTGAACTAAAAATTATAACTATAAGATAAAGAGCCTAATAATATATATTAAGATATCATTGTAAGTAACTACAGGAACTAAAATCATGATAAGTAAAGAATAAATATTTTATAGTTCCTCTTAATCATTTTTAAAAAATAAAAATAAAAATTGAAAGACGTTCACCTTAATCTAATCACTTGATTTCCTGTTTCTATGGGATGCTCCATATGCGCCAGTATATTGGAAAGACGTGTGATTGATTCCTTCATTTTCACATCAATTACCATCAACTGTAAAAGATGTGAAATGCCCACCTCTATTGATTCAAAGATGCCTCCTTTTAACCCCAATAATTAGCTCTTTGTCTTTATACCCTCCAATCCCCAAGGGCCTGAGTATCTCATCTAACGCAAATTTAAGTGAGATATGGTTATTTTAAAGATTTGTATCACAAAAGCAAGGAATATATCCATTTGCAATGACCACATGGTATGATGCAACGTGTCACATATGAGTCATCAAAACCATTTGTTGACTTGGATTGCAATTTTTTGTGCTCTAAGATGAGAAATTATGCATTAATGTACATCACAAGCTTTAACTGCCTTATTTCTAAGTACTTGCATTATCAACATCCTTATTTATTTTTCTTTTCTTTTTTTAACTTAGATGATTGAGGATGTCCTAGTGCGCCTGGCAAACTAATTCCTTAGGATGCCGTAAACCCGTCTACTAGAAATCCGAAGAATCAAACTTGAGATTTCTAACTTGACATGAAGTGGGTTAAAGTAAGATGTTTACATGAATTATGTCCAAAGTATATAATGTTAGGTACAAGTCGTACACTTCTTCTTTTTTTTTGTTTATACACCTTCTATTAATTTATTAAGTAGGCGGATAGAATCAGTGTTTTTTTTATTTTAACCTTTTTTATGTCACAAAATTAGAGTACATAATTATTTTAAAGAATATGCAGACAGAATGCGCACCTTATAAAGGTCATGGAGACAAAATGAATGCATAAGCCTCATCTGAAAACAAGCAAAGGCCAAAGGATAACGGGGCAAAGTCATGGACCAAACGTTGAAAATGGTGAATTTGAAATTGACACCATTAAAACCTTTGTAATAGCTAAACTGTTTAAATTTTAAAACGATCAATTTAATTGTATTTTAAATTTAAATTTAAATTCAAAAATCATTATAGGTTTTAATTGAATTTAAATTTGTAAAGTTCGCAACGTTAATATGCTCTTAATGTTCTCTACTAGTACAAAAAGAGATGCCCTTTACTTTTTTACGTACTAATTGTCTAAGCTCTCTTATTTACTTTTAAAATTCTTCTCTTCTCTCTAGTTGGTTTTTTTTTTTTTTTAGCTATGGTGATAGTAGTTTTTCGTTAAGCTCAGTCCATATGAATAGCGATGAAGTACTAGTCAGCTGGTCATTTATTATTTTATCCTGTAAAAAATAGAAGTCGGTCCATCTCTTGCACTAACGTAAAAGGCAAATTTGTTTTAAAGAAACTATGTTCTTTTCCATCTTATTTAACCTATGTTCTGCTTTAATTTGATTTATTTTTTAAACTCGTGCTATTGTTTTTCTATTATAAATATTATAGGCATGCATATTGATATTTAAATTTTAGTTATTTTATTTAATATTATTTTAATTCTTATTTGCTTATCTTTACATTATTGCTAATATTGATAAGGATTATAGGCTCACAACAATAATATAGAGAGCAAACAAACACGGCTGCTCCATTTATTTTGTTGACAAGGGACTTGAATCCTCTGCATTAGAAAGCACAGCAAGCAAGCATTAATAGACATGTTAAACCTTCAAATAAAGTAAGCAGCTCTCATACCATATTTTAATAATTGTTGGAGAATGATGATTTGCATTTTTATTTCTTTCGTTATTCTGGATTTTTATTCTCTATACACATGTATAATTAACTGATGGCTTGAGTTTAAGGGGTTAAGAATCAAATGGTTGGCATACAAAACCTTTATATATCTGAATGATGGCGAAATATTTTCAAATAAATAAGAAAAATGGTGGAACAAGGATGTGAAATTGCAACAAGATTTACATCCCAAGTAGTCACGAATTAATCCAATAATATAGTAATAAAACAGGAAGATTCCTATTGTTCACCAAAAAAGTTAGATTTTATAGATTCTTGAACAACCACTCTTGCAAGTAACAATAAGAATCTTCACAATAAACAAAGACTGCCTTATTAGCTCAATCAATGCCTTCAGTTTTTATCCCTCTATATCAGGTTAATTTCTAATTCATCAACAATATAGATATATTGCAACTATTTTGAATTTACTTATAGAGAAGAAATTTATTCAAACATCAGTTAAGAGTATAATCAACGGTGAGTTAGTTCAGTGGTTGGAGGCAAGCACCCCCAACCTTGAGGTGGAGAGTTCGAGTCGGAACTCATGTCACCCACCAATATGTTGGTCAACGATTTTAAGAGTGTTTGTGGTCATGTCCTAGAGAAATTAGTAGGAAACTAATCCACTTCAAAAAAAAAAAAAAAAAGTTAAAAGAGTACAAAAAGAGGTTGCTCAAATTGTTAATTTTTCAGATTGATGAACTCCAATAAATAAATAAGAAACTTAATCGATCTGCTCTCCAAATGGCAACATACTTCAAAAAACTGCACTTGGTGAAAACCAAAAATTAAGCAGTGTTCATTTCTTCTCCAAGTTTTTTTTGGCTGAGATTCAGTAATTAAGCTGTAACACATGATTTTGCCTTACTAATTATATCTCTTACAATAGCTGAAAAAAAATTTCTTAAGAAAATATAGTTTTCTTGACAAATAATTTCTCAAGAAATTTTTTCATGTTTGATTGTACATTAAAAAAATATTTTTTAACACTCTAATGACAAAAAAAAAATTAGATAATGAGACCCTTTATAAAAATATAAATGTGAACATAATCTAACAATACTAAAAATTTCTCGTGAGAAAATCAAATTTTCTTACCTCTGCAAATAAGAAAATAAGAGGGTTGAGAAAAATTTTCTTAAAAAAATATTAATAATCAAACGCACAATTTTTTCATTTTTTTGAAAAAAATATTTTATTTTCTCTAATTAATAACAATTTTCTCGTCCATGAAAGAGGAAGAAAGTACTATAAATACAGAATTAAATTTTCACATTCAGTAATAACTTCTCACACTGTAATAATTAACACAAACCTGAATTACAGAAGGAAGCCATATGTGGGATTGGACTGAACAATCTACACCTCTACATATAACACAACAACAACAAGAAGGAAAAAAAAAAGTAGCTACCTTGCTAGTGATAGACCTAACAACGGGTGCTAATACATATAAACAAAATGATATGTATAATAATAATAATTCACAGTTGAACAGTAATTTGAGTTTCTGGTACTGGGATGAGAAAACAAATCCCCAGTGCTTCTGGGCATACTCCATAAGCTGATCGAACTCGACAGCTCCATCAATGAGACCATTAGAGTTAATATCAATTTGGGCAAGTGCACGCCTTGCTCTCAAGTTTTTAAACCACAGGCCTTGTCGGCGCAGTGCTTCAACCAGCTCTTTCTTGCTTATGCGACCATCTCCATCCATGTCGATGCTACTGAGCCAGTGCTTAAATTTCTCCATTGATATCTGCTGATGGGCAAGCAGAGACTTGTGATGGACTATTACAAGCATATCTGTTTGTTCTTCTGTATATAGAGAAAGAGAGAGAGAAAAGGTAGAGTTAAGAAGACCTGTACTGTATTGCAGTAATTAATAAAGAAGAAGTAGCTCAAGTGTGAAGAAAAGGGTCTGATGATGATCACTCGCCATCTTCTTCAGCTTGTTTTAAATTTGATTCCTGCTTATCAGGATTGGCATTCGAAGAATATTTGGCAAGTTTTTATAAACGGGAAGTGATATTCTAACTGCAATAAGTATAATTAAGTTGGGAGAGGGAACCCCCAAAACGCTCACCGATACCCTTAGTCCAAAAGAATTAGTCTCTGCGTAAAACGAAAGAAGACAACTATTGAATACCAAAAAACCAGTCAACAATAAAAAAAATAATAATAATAAATAAGTATAATTATATTAACAACTACACCGTGATGGTCACCGAATATGCATGTACTACCAAGTTAAAATAATTTTTTTCTATGAATTTCTCATTGATGATTTTTGGATGCTGGGTAGTGGGTAGTTACACCTTTGTTGATACTGTTAATTGGAGACAAATCCAAAAATGTTTATGGTGGTGCAATTAGAATTACAATCATTTTCTTTCAAGAAAATTTGATTAGTGTGTGTTTGATTTATGATTAGTATATAATTTTTTGTATTCAAAATCTTAAAATACAAAAAACGCATTTGGTAAGTTAAAATTTGAAAACTGTTTACAAAAAAATTATATTATTTTTAAAAAATAACAAAATATTTTTAAAATTTTTATTTTTTAAAATATATTTTAATTTCTAAATTACGAATCAAAGGCTAAGATACTGCCCTAAGAAATTTCTTTAGGGATCCATAGATGGGCATGCGATTGTGTTCAGATTCTCTGATACACACCGATAAAGTGGTGACACGGCAGATGAAGGCCGGTTCCCATTTTCACCCAAAAAGAAAAAAGGCCCTGTGCTTTTTTCTTTTTATCCTTTTACAGGAGAAATAATCAATCAAATATGCTAAAACTTCCAAATTCTCGAGTAAGATTTACAAATATCATAAAAAGTTCAAAGATTTCTTGATGCCCATTAGAAAATAATTGCAACAAGTTTTATCTTTGAGAGATAAAAGAGAATTAAAAGACTTGTTATGATAACACACTTTACAACGGTTTTAGAGTTTGTGTCATCATTCTCACGAACTCATTCATGTCAACAAAGTCATCACCATCTGTATCTACAGCCCTCACCATCTTCCTGCAAGCTTCAAGGCTGCACCTCTCCCCCAACCTCGTGAACACCTGACACAGTTCCTCTGCACTGATTTTCCCATCAGAATTTAAATCAAAACTCCAAAATGCGCGCCTTATTTCACTTTCATTTATACCGCCACCCTTCTGATGAACATCCATGAACTCTTTGAAATCAATGAACCCGTCTTTGTCCAGATCTGCAACCTCAAATGCCTTTTGCACCTCTGTATCCACGTTCTTCTTGTCCAATTGTTTTAGAATCAATTTGTATTCATCCTTAGATATCAACCCATCCCTGTCTTTGTCGAATTTGTCGTACACTTTCTTCATTTCATCAATGTTAGGCTCATAAGTGGTATATAAAAACGAAAACTGCCCATCTTTTGAAGCCAATCTGACCGGTTTTGGAGGGAACCTCCTGGAAATACTGTACTGAAAATTCAGCAAACTCAACTTTGACATTGTCTAATGGCAGGAAAGAATGAAACCAGGATTAGATGAAATTCTGATGCATCATGCTTTCTATATAAATAAAATGTTTCAACTTTTACGATAGTTTGCAAAGGAGAGATTCCAATTCAGTAGTCAGGACCAGAAGAAAAAACTTAGGTCCATCTTGTTTGGACTACTATATTCCTTCCTCAAATAGAGAAAGAAAAGAATCTTTTTCAAAAGCACAAGCAAACATGAAAAGAAAGCAAAGGTTCATAATGAAGAGGAAGAAGAAAAGGATCACATAGTAACAACATTGTGTTTTCTACAGGGGAAATTACCGGAAAGGTTGAATTTATGGAAGAAATGACCACAACTGATACATGTAAAGAACCTTTTTGCTTGACTTCAAGGAAATTATTTAAAAAGTTAGCAATAGAGCCCCTTGAACGAGTCTTCAAATACCCTTCTTATACTCTTTCACAAAGACATAAATACTGTATTGAAGTCTTGAAGACCATGTCAACGTGTTTTCTATCTCACAAATTAAGTTTGTCTTGTTTTGAAATGTTCAAATGACAAAGTGAATAAGGTAAATTTGTTGATCTGTTTTTCTTTAATTTTATCTTATCTTTTTCTTAATCTAAGTACCACGTCAAAGCACCAAAGATTATCCCCAGGCAAGTGCATATCAATGACAAGTTAAATACATATGAACAGTGGACCTTTCTGATCCATGATAAATTCTTCTATTAGATAGAAGTCAAGGTTGTGACTGAAAACATAAATCTATTTTGTGCACATTCATAAAAATGAAAAGAAAAAAGAAAGAAGGTTCAGTAAGTATCACACCCAATACAGTGAGGCATCTGACCCAATACAGTGAGGCATCTGAATTTGGCACTAGTATTTTCACCAATTGGTAGAGCGTAAAAAAGAGTCGCAGTTCTTGCAGAAATCATTGGAGTATATGATGATATGATTGTGTTGAAGTGTCAGCTTAAATCCCACCATGTAACAAATCTATGGTAGTCTTGATGATAGAATTGTGACAGACCATCTTCACAGGATCTCAGAAATCTGCATGATAACATGTATAAGGTTTAATGGACTCCGAGATGTAAAAGCACGAATCAACACAATGGATATACCTGTATGGGCATCTCTGCTATGACAAGGCCACTGCTTTCTTCAAGGCTTTTCAAGGCCACCACTTCACCCCCAACAACCATATTGATCACAATTCCATCTGCACACATTAACAAAAATCCTATCAATACATGGACTACAGGAAGATCTAACTCAATTCATAACATGGTAAGAAAAAACCTGCTGCCAAACAAGTTGACACACGCCTGAAATATGTCTCCTGAAAGCCACCAGGTAATGAGGAAATTTCATCAGATTAAAACTAACTAAACCCAATTAAATATCAACAAACCATGAGCACAGCCAGGTTGATAAGAAAGTGCACACTACGATGAACAGGCAACTAGATCATTCAAAAATAAAATGGTAATAAATTACGACAGTTAGATCATTCTTTATATGATGGATATGCAAAATGCAGTCCTTTTGTGAGGAAACGAAGCAATTGTACATCAACATATAACAGATGCAAATCATCAGAGAGATGGGTGCTGAAGAAAGAATGGAAACTGCACCTTCTTTGTTGGTAATTCATAATTAATCAAGAGACGTGCCGAAACAGGTGACTCCCCAGATGTAACAAGAGGCAAGCAGGAATCTGTCAAAACAATCATAGATGATTTATGTTCTTCGTTTCCACTTTCACTCTCAACCCCCAAACGAGCAGTATTATTATGGTTCCATTCCACTGTTGCTTGATGGAACTTCTCTAATACCGAAGCACATTCTGATTCAGCAAGATCACTATACTGCAATATGAAAAATGATACTAATTTACATACTAACATGTTCCTAAAGTACTAGAGTAAAGCAATGTAAAAGAAAACTCAAATTATTTGGTCACGTCCGGAGAAATCTGCACCATAAATCTCAACAATATGTAATGAAAATGGAGACACTAATCAACAAAACAAAGATGCTACTGCCTCAGACAACAATCTGAAGTTAAGAAAAGGTGAGACTCCTCAATGGATGGTAAATCCTTTCTTTTGACTGTGTAACTGGGACAATCACCTTAGAGATTGTATAAATGTCAGACAAGTATGAGCCATGGTCAAACCCCAACAGGCATAAAAAAGGTAATGTGTGTTTTTGTTGTCAAATCATAATAGAAATTTCTTTTACAGGTTTACCAGAGAATGGTAATATGCACCATAAAGGTGTTGTACAGAATGCACGAGGCTCCCCCCATTGTAGGATATGGTGAAACCTTACATTCACCTAGAGAAGTTGTTCCCAGATTCAAACCAGTGACCTCAGGGTTATAATGGACCATCCTCAACTTTTGTGCTAAGGGCCGCCCTTCTTTTAGGCATTGAAAAATTAAATTTCTAAGAAATTTAACACTAGAAACCTACTATTTTATGAAACATAAGCCAATCCAATATATCAATTTAAGAGAAATTAGTGATTTACCACTCAAATATTATGGGATATAATGCTAAAAAGCGACACTCACCTCACTCTCAAGTCTATGGCATTAACATTCACATACCTCACCACATTTCCAAGTTCTCTTTTTTTTTCTTTTTTCTTTTTTTATAGGTATTTCCAAGTTATCTCCTTTCATCAATAAATTCGCATAAAATAACATTTTGACACCAGAAATAATTGAAAACAAAAATATATATTTATCGACAATTTTCTCTGTTACTACTGCAAACTGCAAAAGGGGGGAACGAGAGAATACAAGAGAAGCCAAGGAAATGTTTGGAAGACTCGAAACAGCGTAGTAGACGGCATCGAGTTCATCCCTTGTATTGCAACACAGAACAATTGGGAGCGAAGAACGTCGCTCCACCACACCCAACAGATCCACCAATGTTTCCTACACCCAAAAAAAAAAAAATCAAATTTTTAACCTAATTTCGCAAACACAAAGACAAATTAAAACAAAAAAAAAGACCGATACAAGAAACAGAGAAATCATCAACCATCTTGAATTGAAGCCTATCGACGGCCAAGAAAAAGTGTCTCGGCTGACTGCAACAAAAAAACAAAAAAAGATTTCGTGAAATTGTGTGAGATTTAGGAAGAAATTGCAGACAAGGAAGAATTTCATTGGCGCAAACAGTAATACCTGAAATGAGAAGGACAATGAGAGGGAGATGAGGGGGCTTCTATTGTATCGATCACCATTACTGTTGATCTTAAACCGAATTGAGAGAAGAAAACTCTGACAGTTTTTCTAGGGTTCTAATAAAATTGCAATCGATCTTGAGCCACCACCGGATCTCCTGTGAGTCGCGGTGTACCCTTGCCTGCGCCACGTTGTCTCCTTACGTGGCGCGTGTCTTGCTAGTTTGGATACTGGATCGATTTTTATTGTTATTTATTTTCAAGTTGATTATTGATAATTCTGTCTTGAATTGAGACAACTTCTGTTCTACAGGCGTATTCATTTGAATTTGTTGATTAATAAATGGACATGCTTATCTATATAACCACGCTCCCCTATTTTATTTAAGAATATCAAATAGAATAGAAACGTGAATGACGTGATCAGCACTCTTACAGTACCGGATGTGATTCTTTTTATTTAATGAACTTTACCCTTAAACCTCATTTAAGATTCCTAGTCTTCTGCTTATAGATGGTTCCATAGATTTGTGGGATGACTAAGAAAATTAATAAAGATGGGTGCTGATGATGCATGTGTAGGGAAGCTGGTGATGCCCGATAAGACATCAGCAAACTTCACATCAATAGTTGGAAATTTAGACCGAAGGGTGGCTTTAAATAAGAACATAAGCAATGGAGATAGCAGGTTTCTTCAAGAACTCTCTGTCATGGCTTCCAAATTATCTTATGAGAATAAAGCCTTCGTCCAAACCATTGTTAGAGATCAATGGAAGGTAAAACGTATGGATGCAGTTTATTTATTCAAATAACAGCATGTTTGAAATATATAGCCCACATATAACTAGTTTTTATTCTTTTCTTTTTTTTACTGTGTTGCAGATGCATTTCTTGGGATTCTACAATTTTTGGAATGGTAAGCATGCAGTTAGTAGATCTTAATGAAGTAATTGAACAGAATGGGTTTTGGGCCTGATAAAATTTTAATTAATTCTATATTCTTGCTAAAGGAACATTACGATCGATCATGATCGATCATGATTTAAATTCTTAAAATTTGACACCATTAAAAACTTTGACCGGCTAAATGATTTAAATTCTTAAAATTTATCAATTTAGAGAACTTAGCAAAAAAAAAAAAAAAAAAAAGAAACTTAGAGAAATTCTATAAAATGAAGCCAATTACATAATTCCCTTTGCAGACTACCAAGAGAGATTCTCAACACAAGCCTTCATGTTCCAAGACAAGGAAACAGATCCTGAGCTGATCATGGTGGCATTCAGAGGCACTTTACCATTCGACGCAGATGCATGGCGTATAGACATCGGCATCTCTTGGTACGAACTCTCTGGCGTGGGCAAGGTCCATGGCGGCTTCATGAAAGCTCTTGGCCTACAAAAAAACCGTGGCTGGCCAAAGACGATAGACCAAAGTGTTATCAAGCCCCAAGTTGCCTATTACACCATTCGAGAAAAACTTCGAAACCTTCTAAAACAAAATGAGAGAGCCAAGTTTGTGCTAACTGGACACAGCCTTGGAGGGGCTTTAGCCATTCTATTTCCATTGATATTGATTTTACATAAGGAGGAATGGATGTTGAAGAAGTTGCAAGGAGTTTACACATTTGGGCAGCCTAGAGTAGGGGATAAGAAGCTTGGGAAGTTTATGAAGGAAAAGCTGAGTTTATATGGAGCAAGGTACCTCAGGTTTGTTTACTGTAATGATATGGTGCCTCGGCTGCCCTACGACAACTCGACGTTCTTGTTTAAGCATTTTGGGACATGTGTATACTACAATAGCTGCTATGAAGGAAAGGTGAGGCTCTCTTTGTCTGTTTAATTTGTGTTTTTTATTATATATGAGAAGGATGAAGAAGTTTTTCTGTTGTCTTTTATCACATTAGTAATGGGTCTTTGGCAAACAGATAGTAGAAGAGGAGCCAAACAAGAATTACTTCTCAGTGATCAGAGCAATACCCAAGATTTTAAATGCAGCTTGGGAGCTGGTCAGGGGCTTCATTCTTCCTTTTATAAAGGGCAGAGAATATGCCGAAGGATGGTTTTTAATATGGTTTAGAACAATTGGACTGATAATCCCAGGTTTACCACCTCGTACTCCTCCAGATTATATCAATTCTATCCGATTAGGATCATCAAGCTTAGCATTGAAACTTGAAGACCTGACTCAACGGGATCTCAAACTTGATTAGAAAAACTTAATCAGAAGATAATCTTGCATGCATGTTTTGTAATTGTAACCTATTCATTTAAGAATGTAGTTTAAGCAATATTGGGAGCTCTGATGATGCTATAAGATTTGTTTGTGACATCAGAACATCTAACAGCCATTTAGAGTGATCCTTTTATTCTTTCTCCTTACGTATGCTTATTACTATGATAGTGCTTGGGCTTTTTGTTGCCTTTCTCTACCACATCTCTTCTTTTCTTCTTGTAATGTTGTTGTCAATATCAGTCTCTCCCTCTATACCCGCTTCATCAAAATCCTTCTATCTGCAATCAAATATTTACTAATTCTTCTTTGAAAGGAAATATTTACTAAAAGATCCAAGGTTTCTCTGCCAAAATTCTAATGGACATCAATCAATCCCTTCAACTTTTTTAAAAAGGGGTTATATAAATGCTAACATCAAAACGAAATCAAGGTTTTAGTAGCAGGGCTACAAAAGAACCGGTGGTAGAAAAGTGGCCATGGCAGCCTAGACCATAGTACAGGGCCCTCCGCCTAATGAACATGCAGGATTGAATGAAAAAGATCGGCAATGCCGTTTAGATGTATGATGATGTAGCATCACGAGCTAATAAGTGTGAAAAACACAAATTGTGAGTATTGTAAGCAACAAACTTTGTGCAAACACGTCATAAGCAATTGGCAAACATCAGATTGGAAAATCAAGAATGCTACACAAATTATATCTACTTGCATTATCACATCACTTTTTTGGTGAAATAATCACATCATTGATTCTACTGTTAAGTGCCCCATTATTATTGCTCTGATGATTACAACTAATCTCAAATTTACATCTCAGAGGTTGAGCTTCTTGATGCAGAAGAGCCGAGAACTAGTTTGTCCCAAACAGGTAACACGCCCTTCTCCCAGACATCCAGTAACTATTTCACAGTAGTCTATCTCTGTCCATAGCCAAAAATGCAAGCCTATTATTACCAAAAATGATTTACAAATATATGAAGAAAATATATCAGGATTTAATGGGACATAAAGCTAGAATTCATTATTATCCTTTATACAAAACAATATTGTTTTTTGTTAAAAAACTATATCACCTATCACCATTTTCTAAAGTTGAGCCAGATCATGGATTCAAACCAACCTAGCTAGGCAATTTTGTTCACGTTAAGTGTGCAGACTTAAAGTTAGGCTCTGTTCCACTTGCATGCAGCATTCTGGAAATAACTTCCGTTCCTTCATGAGAAAAAATGTCTTTTTTAATGACCAAATCTACATCCAGAACATCACATGATGTGCAGCAAGATTTGTCCAGGCATCCGGCATACATTCAAAACTTAAATAGCCACAGGGAGTGTAGAAGTTACCAGGTATTCAAACTGATAACGAAAGAGACTTGGTGTACTAGGAGGCATGGCAAGTGAAGCAACCACTCAAGGAACCCATCTGGGTGGGCTTGCGGATGGATATGGTCCGATTGGAAGTTCTCAAAATCTGATGAGCCTGGTTAGCTGATACTGAGCTCCTTATCTCTTGGGCTTTCCTTTGAGCTGATCGCAGCTTTTTCATGATCCTATCCATGGAAGATGATCTTTCTTCTCCAGCTTCATCTGAAAAATAAATAAATAATGCTTCACCTAATTTTGTTACATGTGAAGAGATCTGACTAATCACTCCACAGTATTTTATTAACCTCACTAACATTAATGGTCGATACTATAAATAGAACTAAGGTTTAATAAGGAAGTTTCGCTTGTCTACTATACAAAAGATTGTTCCTATGGTGCATTTCCAGAGAAACCCCTTATAAGCAATCTCTTTCCATCACATTTCTTCCAGTTTGCTATATTGAGCTCTTACAACTGGTTAATCTATGCAACAATCATATGTATTGATTGTTGCCGTAGAGAAGCTACCCAGAAAGTCCATCCACGTAATTATTTTGACTGGGTAAAATGCCCGATTTATGATCTCACATTGCTTGCTTGCATGCACTTTATGCGTTTGACGAAATGCAAAATTATGGCTCCTCCTTCCCCCACCTATTTTTATCTCGATAAGACTCTCCCTTTCTGCTTGGAATATTATGCAACTTGAGATATGCCCTTTCTTTAATTACCTGCTAGAGTGCTGGCCAGTAGTGGCGGTCATATGCCCTACTCAATTGAAGTCTTAAGCTCAAAAATCTATTGTGATAATTGGTTCTTCTCTAGTTTTTGATCATTTAAAGAGGTGGGTCTTAGAATTTTGAGTTAATTAAAAGTCAGTCTGATAAGCTTTAGAATACATATCCCCTTTTAAGAAAAAAAGAAAAAGAAAGTATATTATCACTCAAGTTTTTAGTTTTTTTCTTTTTCTTCCTATTAATATTAGGCCTTGTTTTAGTGTTCAATTAATTAAGCAAATTGTATCTCACACAATCTCAAACTAAAAGAATAGCTACTTTGTAGACATAATTAAATAAAATATCGTTACTTATCACATGCTTGGTAATTTAGCAATTGACTCACAGTTGGTATTTAAGGCTTTGTTTGGCTTATGATTTAAATATATTTTTTTATAAAACAAGGTTAAATTAATTAAAACATGTGTTAACATGATATTCAATTAAATCTCAAACAATTTAGATTGCAGTTTCTACTATAATCAATGTCGTAATCGGAAAACGAAAGAGTCGGATTTGGTTGGTGGTTGAATTGGGAAGGGGGAAAGTGAAGGAGAATGGAGATTTGGGAATTAGAGAAATTTGATTGTGGGCTTGAAAATGGGATTGGTATCGATGGTACATAGACGTGTCTTTTAGTGAAATCGGGCAGGAGTCGGTGGTCCAAAAGAGAGCAGCCAGATCCTAGGCAAATTAAGGCAATTTATTTATTTATTTATTTATTATTATTATTATTATTTTATGTTTTTTTTTGAAGTAAACTAATGCATTACTATTTTTCAATACCATTTTCAAGTCATTTGATGTGACATTATTTGCATGTCACATAAAAAAATATTTTTAAAATGGTAAGAGGTTGTCACGTAATACAATATTTGAAAAAAATATTGAAAATTATATCCCCCAACATTTTTTTTTTCTTGTAAAATAAAAAGAGGAAGAAGGGGAAATTGAAGAGAACTAAGATGATCTTTTCCCTCTTTTCTTTGGTATTCAAAATCAATAAATTAAAAAAAAATTATAATTTTAACTATTAATTTAGAGAACAAATCCTCACCCAAGGCCTAATAAAGACCACAGACAGTACCTCTTCACCTTATATGAAGGGGCTAAAAAAAATTGAAACACAACCTCATATGAAAAGGGATAAATGCCTAATTAATTGTGCAACCTATCATTAGAAATTGAATAGATTATTATCTTTATGTCAGTTGATAGTGAATAAAAGCTTAGCTATGGCTGGTGGTTTAGAAGTGGCAATAGATTAGCGAAAATCGCAAAATAAAACTCAACCAATGAATGTGTTTGATTCAATTTTGATTGAGTTTCATTTGAAAAAAGTATAACTTAGGTTGATTTTATTTGATTGAAAGTATAATTATATTTTTAAGTTTCATTAATTGATTTGTATTATTTAAAATTCTTTTATAGTGTACGTATTATCATAAATTTACGATAATAAAATTGATGAAAGTGAACTTCAGATAATATAAATAAAAATAATTAAAAATGTATTCCACTTACTGGAATGTACAAACCTTCACTGCTCTGTGCCTATTTCGTTTGGCTAAGGAAACCGAAACAACTAGAGAAGAGAAATAGTAAATGACTTGGGTGCATTCAGAGGGAAGAAACAATTCCTCCACAAAATAAGACAATGTTTAGTCATCATGTTTATTACTCACCGAAAAGGCAACAACTAATAAATAAACTTAAAACCTTTAAACTCAGTTATCAAGGCCTTACTGGAAGTGATACTCAGTACAACTACGCATTCCTCGCCATCACTATCATCGAAGCTTACAAGAATCTCAAGCTCGTATTTATCCTCCGAACGGAAAAATGACAAAATAATCGTACCATTCACGGGAGTGTCATCAATCTGGAAACATAGGCCCCTTATATGTTCGACACCGATGAAATGCGAAACTTCCAATTGTATCGATTTTGACACACGATGTCCATGAGTGGAACTAATCTGCCGATCAGAGCTGCAATCACCACCGATATCCCCTTCGTGAACTTGTAGGAAATTAGGAGGCAAGGAATGTTCAACAACTTTGTTAGTAGGTGCTTGGCTTGCCATTTGATCTTTACGTTTGAATTTCACAAGCATTTCATTCAATCGACTGCCAAAATTGAAGATTTCCTCATCTATTTCCGCCAGTCGCCTTGTGGTACGTGGCTCATCGTTTGAAACAAATTTCGCTATCTTCTCAATCAACTCTCTTAGTTGTTCTGCACGTTTTGTGGTCCGTAGCTAATGGTTTTTAACTAACTTCGCTATCTTCTCAATACACTCTCCTAGTTGTTGGTCCATGGTCTTGTCTTCTTCTCTGTAAAAGCCTTCACTATCACTGCTATATTTTTCACTGCCTATTTCGGCCAAGGAAACAACAAGAGAACAGTAAATGATCACTTGGTGTATACAGGGGAAACATTCAAACAACCATATAAACACCCCACAAAATAACACAAGGTTCAAAGAATAGTTATTTTTATTACTCACCAATGGCCAATGCTCTTTAAATAGAGTTAAGAGTTCAGTTCGGTATGGCACTCAACTTATTTCTAAGAAAATAACAAAGTAATCCAAGGAAAGAAAGAAAACTCACCTTCACCATGAGCCTTGAATGATCGAGCAGGGCTCTTCTTTTTGGTCGACGAGAATGCACGAGAAATGAAGGGAACAAAAACTCTAGAAGACGGATTTGGTTCCGAAAAATGTAGAGCCGGCGAGTTTCCAGCACGGAGACGACACCACGAAGAAGGCAACAAGAAGGAAGAGTAAGACAACCTGGCCAAGAGCCGCGTGCAGAGACGAGCACGATAGTCGAATGCCATGAGAGAAACAGAAACAAGCAATTTGAGCAAGCAATCGATTTCTTTCAGACATCTATATAGCTTCTTAATTATTACAGGAAGAAAGTGGATATATCCAAATCTAAGCGGGAAAAAAGAAAGAGGAAAGGGAAAGTATATTATTCTCTATTTAGAATCTAATAAATTGGAGATTCCATGTTTAATATCTTCCTTCATTTGACGCATGTAAGCTTGCTCATCAAGACATGCCTTAAATGACACGGCAGCAAGTTACATGCCTTAAAATTTCTTTATTTTTAGCACGCAACCGTCGGTGTCACATATTTTATGTGTGACTAAGACAGATTTGACCAAAATAATAAATAATAATATTTTTTATTTTTTTATTTTTTTATTTATGTAGTGATAAATGATAATACATTATGAGTGATAAATAATTTTTAGAAGATAACTTTTTATTTTTTTCTATTTTATTAGTGATAAATGATAAATAATTTCTATACTATTTATAAAGTCGAAACCTCCTCATCTAATTCTTCTTGTGCCACTTTTTCTTAAAATCCCAAAAATACCCTCTCTTCGAACCTTAAACAGACTTAATATTAATATATATTAGTAAAATAACCTTCTCAACTAAATTTTTATCTACCTGCCTGGGGTCAACATATTATTACATACCAGTAATTATAATAATAATACTATTAATTTGAAACTTTAATTTCAAATAAAAAATAAATTTTAATTAACATAAAATACATGAAATCGGCCTGTGCACTTAATAAGATATGTAAAGACTATTTTCTATTTGACCCTTGAAAAGACTTTGAAGTTGGCTCGTGCGAAACCATTGTTACAGAACATTTAGCATATGGCATATCAGAATTTTAATTCGATTTTCTTTCAGCTTCCTTTCAACATATGCCTAGAGAATTTAATCTTTTAACTCATAAGTTGCTTACTTATGTTCTTAATTTTAGGTTTTGTGCCATGTCGAATTTATTTTTGGTCCAAGTGATTTTTGTTGACATATTTTTCTCTTTTAGTAATAAATTCTAGTTTCTCTTTTCCGGCCCCCAAAAAGATTACTAGTGCGGTCCGACATTTTATAAATAATTATAATTACAACTAGTACACCTGCGGACGTATTTATTAACACGTTTTTTTCAAGAGTTTCTTAATTTTAAATGCACTTTTCATTTGTTAAAGCTCGACACATGACTGCTAAAATCACCCGCCATCCACCCTGCCCACCTGAGTTAAAAAAAATAAAAAGAAAAAAATTGCTTTATGTAAAATTATTAAAATAGATACATAATTATTTGAAATCATCACTCTTTTCATCCACCCATACTTCAACCTAAAGTCTTAACTCTTTATTTTTTCTACTTTTTCAATCTTCAATCTTATTATTTTTTTTCCAGAGTTAAATCATACTTTTTTTTATTATTTTATTGTCATGAAAGTATTTATAAGTGTTGAAAAACATCATAATTGAGTTGGATAATGTAAAAAAGTATTAAAAGTGATTTTAAATTTTAAGTTGGGTTAGCATAGTGGGTGTGTGGGCATAGAATAGAGGGTTGGTGATTTTAGCAACTCCCTATTTTAATTACTTCTCTATTTTAGTGAAACTCATTTTTGGACCTAAATCTACTTTTTGGACCCAAATCCAACTCAACCCGTTTTCCTCCTATAAATTAAAATATAGATGTGTATGTATGTATAGAAAAGGAGTTAGACGTATACATATTTTTGGCCCAAGTCTTTTCTTATATTATATATGTTGATATATTATTCGTTTAAATCATTTATTCCTTTGTAGATATATTCAACGTATTTTATAGGTGGTGGATTGAAAATGTGTTTGTTGCGCTTAAATCGGGTGCAAAAGATGATCCTTTTACCTCGTTAGAAAGAATTTTTATACAGTACACAAGATGCTTGTCAGATTTGATTAAATCTGGGGCCTCGTGCCTACAGAGAAGAGAAGTTGATTCTTCCGGGAAGAATGATCCTCAATTTATAAATATGTACCGAAACATTAGTAAATAAAATAAAAAACTAGTGTACAATTCATGGGAATGTCAGAAAAAAAAAAATCAAAATCTGCAAGGACAGAAAAAAAAAAAAAACTTAAACCAAAAAAGAAAAAATAAATAAACTAGTTTCTGTTTTGAATTTTTTCTAAAATTCAGCGGCCGTCAAAACAAATATTCCAAATCTTCAGAAGAGCAGCATCCAGCTGATTGAGATAGTTCTGAGATAAAGAAAGAATAAGAACAATGGGAGAAAAAAATAAAAGAATCAGAGAAAGTTTAGTTATCTCCACTTACTATCGAGCGCTCATAGCTGTTAATTCCATCAATTTTTGTTATTGGTGTTAAATTAATCAATATTTTTCGAATTTCTTCCAGTGCCGCCGTGGAAGGTGATGAAGACGAGGCAGCAACTTGCTTGATTACGCCACTAAAGTCACACTCCATAAACGCTGTCGTGGAAGACGTATTTTTTTGTTTCCCTCCAACTGATTTCATGGTGGTGGAAGTATCTTCAAGCAGAGTTAGAGTTTAGTTCGGTATGGCACTCAACTTATTTCTAAGAAAATAGCAAAGTAATCCAGGGAAAGAAAGAAAATTTACCTTCACCATGCGCCTTGAATGATCGAGCAGGGCTTTTCTTTTTGGTCGACGAGAATGCACGAGAAATAAAGGGAACAAAAACTCTAGAAGACGGATTTGGTTCCGAAAAATGTAGAGCCGGCGAGTTTCCAGCACGGAGACGACACCACGAAGAAGGCAACAAGAAGGAGGAGTAAGACAACCTAGCCAAGGGCCGCGTGCGGAGACGAGCACCATAGTTGAACGCCATAAGAGAAATAGAAGCAAGCAATCAATTTCTTTCAGACATATTTATATATAGGTTCTTAATAACAGGAAGAAAGCGGATATATCCAAATCTACGTGACACGAAAGAAAAAGGAAAGAACATGTATATTATTCTTCATTTAAAATATAATAAATTGGAGATTCCATGTTTAATATCTTCCTTCATTTAACGTATGTACCTTACTCGTCAAGGCATGCCTTAAATGACGCGCCGCAACGTTTCGGGAAGAACGCGCCAATTAGAAAAGCAGGGAGTAAGTTATTTCTTAAAATCGTAGTAAAATTGTATTTGAAAAGGAATCGCAATCTTGATTTTGACATGGTAAACACGTTAATATTGTGTTTCCTTTCCTTTTGTACCGCAATACTAGACAAAATCGGTGTCAGGGCCTATATATGGAAATGTTACAACTTTAGAAATTGAAGCAGTGCATAACATGCACGAAAGTTTACAATAGGATCACCGCCTATATGTAATTAATATATATTTTTTATTTTTATATGAGTACTGGTGATGAGTGTGGGTCACGGTTGAAGCCATTCAAAATGATGGGCTTGAATTGGAAGGTTATTAAGTTACTTGGACTTCATCAATAATCATAGCCGTCTGCACTTCTTGTTCACCAACGGTCGGCTGGATTTCCTTACTAAAACTCAGATAATGAACTTCAACCTTTTGGGCTTCATTATTCTCTAAAGTGTCGGGCCTTTTCTTAACAATTAGAGTAAATGTATTGGACTGGGCTTCGGGGCCCACTACCAAGTGTCCAGTACCTCTAAATGCACTTGCAAGTGTCAGGCTGTCCGAGGGATTTGAGTAGTTTTGTCCGAGGGATTTGGTAAGGCAACTTCACAATATAAGGTCATATATACTGTACGCGCCCTCATTCTCCTGAAGGAAGAGCTATTACTATGAGCTATTGCTTGTGATGCAATTCTATTAAAGTCGTCGTTTCGTACGGGACAACAAGCTAAGCAACATCTAAGAATTAAGATGACCCTATGTACAATACAAAAAAATGAGGGAGCAAGAAAATTAATATATTTAAAGACTATTTTCTCTTCGACCTTTAAACAAACTTAATATTAATATGTATTAGTAAAATAACTTGCAAGTCATTAACTCAACTAAATTTTTACCCAACTATGTAACAGAAATTATATTAATAATACCATTAATTTGAAATTTTGATTTCAAATAAAAAATAAATTTTAATTAATATAAAATACATGCAATGTTCTTATGCACCTAATAATACATGTAAAGATTATTTTCTCTTCGACCCTTAAAAAGACTTTGAAGTTGGCTTGTGTGTAACCCTTATTACAGAACATTTGGTATATCGCATATCAGAATTTCAACTCGATTTTCTTTCAGCATATTCCTAGAGAATGTAATCTTTTAACTAATAAGTTGGTCATTTATGCTCTGAACATTAGGTTTTGTGTCATGTCCAATTTGTTTTTGATGGAAGGGATTCTGTTAACATGTTTTACTTTTTTATTAATAAATTCTACTTTCTCTTTTCTGGCCCCAAAAAAAAAAATTGAAAGATGCAATCCAGAAAAGAGTACTAAAAGAAAAACTATCTAAAATGGACACAAGGTCCCTAATCTCAAGCAAAATGGGTTCAATTTGAACAGATATATAACGTTCCGTATGTACGAGACAAACTTATATGTTGACTAATACGTATTGTCATGCATATCTATATATGTATACGTATGCACGTGACCTAAAAATAGCGTAAATATAAGCATTTTAGGGCTATTGCTAGGAGATTAGTTGTATCTAACCTTAAAGGGAGAAGCGCGCTCTTTGGGCAAGAAACGCGCTCCTGATAAAGGAGTAGTGTACTCCTTACAGAATTTCCAGAAATTCAGTTTTTAGGCAAGTGAGAAGCGCACTCTTCGGTGGGCCTGACATTTTTTTAAATGTCGGTGTAGCAATTAGAGAAGTTTAGAGCAACAAGAAGGAAGAAAGGGTTTAAGCTTAGAGATCAAAATCTAAGGTAAGAACCATGGCTTTTGGGTGTAAAAATTACATAGTTGAATTCATCACTTCAAGTTGTTCATTGAAAAATGGACACCCTCTCAAACTCCAAGAGAAATTTCTCATTTGAGCTCGTATATACATTGAAGGAGGAACAAATGAATCGAATTCGAACGTGCAACCTCTCGATTACTTATTCCTCTACCCAACTACTTGAAAAACATACATTTTTCAGTGTATAATATCCAATTTAAATTTAATTTTTTGTATTTAAAAACAAAAATATACGAAAAACAAGAGTTTGGTTGAACAAAATCTTGAAGTGGTTTCTTGGATAAAAACTTAAAAAATAGCCCATTTTCAGAAGATTATAAAAAGTTGTTTTTTAAAAATTGTTTTTTTTTTTCAAAATAATTTTAAATTTTACTTTAGAAATAACTTATTTTCATAAAATGATACTCAATTTGAAAATTTTTATTTTTTAAATTGTATCCTTACTTTTTGTATTACAGATTACTTTTCACAGTTGATGAAAATTCAAAATCTTGTTGGAGGCCACCCCAATCCTTAAGGGAGGGGATCTTTGGATTTTTGGTCTTGTAGCATTTGATTATATAGGGCATGTTTTGTAACCGATGGAAGGTTGGTAATTGATCTAGGAAGTCAGGAGGGCAGGATGTCAAATGCACATGTAGAGTATGGGCATGTAGGCCCCTTGTGTCACATCAATTCCATTGTTGCATCTCTCTGTCGCCACTTTTCAGACGATTTTGATTTTGACTCCGACCCTCCTTAATTCTCAGCAATTTCATGAAGTCCCCCCGAACAATCTCTCCCTCACTCTCTCTATTCCTTTCTTTTAGACTTATCCCATATGCTATCATAAAAAAACAGGAGTTGGTTACCAGACCTTTCTCCAAACGGGACCCATCTCATCTCATACCTCATAATGTATTATCATTTATCACTGCATAAATCAATTAAAATAAAAACAATTATTATTTATTATTTATTATTTTGGTCAAATCTGTATTAGTCAATGTTAAAAACACATAAAATATGTGTCACCCACAGTTGCATATAGGACAAATTGATAATCGAAGTCTCTTGGGATCTGTGTCAGAAATTGTACGTGTTTGATTGACGGTGGAGATGATGGGTTGACGGATCGGGTCCGAGTTGAGTTGATTTGATGGGTGAGTGCAATCAGGCGAGTCCCAGGTCGAATCGGAAAATGACAGAGTCGGATTTGGTTGGGGGTTGAATTGGAAAGGGGGAAAGTGAGGGAGAATAGAGATTTGGGAATTAGAGAAATTTGATTGTGGGCTTGAAAATGGGATTGGTATATGATGGTACATGGATGTGTCTTTTAGTGAAATCGGGCAGGAGTCGGTGGTCCAGTGGAGAGCGGCCAGATCCTAAGCAAATTAAGGCAATTGATTTATTTATTTATTTATTTATTTATTTATTATTATTATTATTTTATATTTTTTTTTTGAAATAAACTAATGCATTACTATTTTTCAATACAATTTTCAAGTCATTTGATGTGGCATTATTTGCATGTCACATAAAAAAATATTTTTAAAATGGTAAGAGGTTGTCACGTAATACAGTATTTGAAAAAAATATTAAAAATTATATCCCCCAACATTTTTTTTTCTTGTAAAATAAAAAGAGGAAGAAGGGGAAATTGAAGAGAACTAAGATGATCTTTTCCCTCTTTTCTTTGGTATTCAAAATCAATAAATTAAAAAAAAAATTATAATTTTAACTATTAATTTAGAGAACAAATCCTCACCCAAGGCCTAATAAAGACCACAGACAGTACCTCTTCACCTTATATGAAGGGGCTAAAAAAATTTGAAACACAACCTCATATGAAAAGGGATAAATGTCTAATCAATTGTGCAACCTATCATTAGAAATTGAATAGATTATTATCTTTATGTCAGTTGATATTGAATAAAAGCTTAGCTATGGCTGGTGGTTTAGAAGTGGCAATAGATTAGCGAAAATCGCAAAATAAAACTCAACCAATGAATGTGTTTGATTCAATTTTAATTGAGTTTCATTTGAAAAAAGTATAACTTAGGTTGATTTTATTTGATTGAAAGTATAATTATATTTTTAAGTTTCATTAATTGATTTGTATTATTTAAAATTCTTTTATAATGTACGTATTATCATAAATTTACGATAATAATATTGATGAAAGTGAACTTCAGATAATATAAATAAAAATAATTAAAAATGTATTCCACTCACTGGAATGTACAAACCTTCACTGCTCTGTGCCTATTTCGTTTGGCTAAGGAAAACGAAACAACGAGAGAAGAGAAATAGTAAATGACTTGGGTGCATTCAGAGGGAAGAAACAACTCCTCCACAAAATAAGACAATGTTTAGTCATCATGTTTATTACTCACCGAAAAGGCAACAACTAATAAATAAACTTAAAACCTTTAAACTCAGTTATCAAGGCCTTACTGGAAGTGATACTCAGTACAGCTACGCATTCCTCGCCATCACTATCATCGAAGCTTACAAGAATCTCAAGCTCGTATTTATCCTCCGAACGGAAGAATGACAAAATAATCGTACCATTCACGGGAGTGTCATCAATCTGGAAACATAGGCCCCTTATATGTTCGACACCGATGAAATGCGAAACTTCCAATAGTATCGATTTTGACACACGATGTCCATGAGTGGAACTAATCTGCCGATCAGAGCTGCAATCACCACCGGCATCCCCTTCGTTAACTCGTAGGAAATTAGGAGGCAAGGAATGTTCAACAACTTTGTTAGTAGGTGCTTGGCTTGCCATTTGATCTTTACGTTTGAATTTCACAAGCATTTCATTCAATCGACTGCCAAAATTGAAGATTTCCTCATCTATTTCCGCCAGTCGCCTTGTGGTACGTGGCTCATCGTTTGAAACAAATTTCGCTATCTTCTCAATCAACTCTCTTAGTTGTTCCGCACGTTTTGTGGTCCGTAGCTCATGGTTTTTAACTAACTTCGCTATCTTCTCAATACACTCTCCTAGTTGTTGGTCCATGGTCTTGTCTTCTTCTCTGTAAAAACCTTCACTATCACTGCTATATTTTTCACTGCCTATTTCGGCCAAGGAAACAACAAGAGAACAGTAAATGATCACTTGGTGTATACAGGGGAAACATTCAAACAACCATATAACACCCCACAAAATAACACAAGGTTCAAAGAATAGTCATTTTTATTACTCACCAATGGCCAATGCTCTTTAAATAGAGTTAAGAGTTCAGTTCGGTATGGCACTCAACTTATTTCTAAGAAAATAACAAAGTAATCCAGGGAAAGAAAGAAAACTCACATTCACCATGAGCCTTGAATGATCGAGCAGGGCTCTTCTTTTTGGTCGACGAGAATGCACGAGAAATGAAGGGAACAAAAACTCTAGAAGACGGATTTGGTTCCGAAAAATGCAGAGCCGGCGAGTTTCCAACACGGAGACGACACCACGAAGAAGGCAACAAGAAGGAGGAGTAAGACAACCTGGCCAAGAGCCGCGGGCAGAGACGAGCACGATAGTCGAACGCCATGAGAGAAACAGAAACAAGCAATTTGAGCAAGCAATCGATTTCTTTCAGACATCTATATAGCTTCTTAATTATTACAGGAAGAAAGTGGATATATCCAAATCTAAGCGGGAAAAAAGAAAGAGGAAAGGGAAAGTATATTATTCCCGATTTAGAATCTAATAAATTGGAGATTCCATGTTTAATATCTTCCTTCATTTAACGCATGTAAGCTTGCTCATCAAGACATGCCTTAAATGACACGGTAGCAAGTTACATGCTTTAAAATTTATTTATTTTTAGCACGCAACCGTCGGTGGCACATATTTTATGTGTGACTAAGACAGATTTGACCAAAATAATAAATAATAATATTTTTATTATTATTATTTATTTTTTTATTTATGTAGTGATAAATGATAATACATTATGAGTGATAAATAATTTTTAGAAGATAACTTTTTATTTTTTTCTATTTTATTAGAGAAACCACTTCAAGGTTTGTTCCACCAAACTCTTACTTTTTATTTTTATTTTTCTTGTACTTCTTTTGTTTTTAAATACAAAAAATCTATACTATTTATAAAGTCGAAACCTCCTCATCTAATTCTTCTTGTGCCACTTTTTCTTAAAATCCCAAAAATACCCTCTCTTCGAACCTTAAACAAACTTAATATTAATATATATTAGTAAAATAACCTTCTCAACTAAATTTTTATCTACCTGCCTGGGGTCAACATATTATTACATACCAGTAATTATAATAATAATACTATTAATTTGAAACTTTAATTTCAAATAAAAAATAAATTTTAATTAACATAAAATACATGAAATCGGCCTGTGCACTTAATAAGATATGTAAAGACTATTTTCTATTTGACCCTTGAAAAGACTTTGAAGTTGGCTCGTGCGAAACCATTGTTACAGAACATTTAGCATATGGCATATCAGAATTTTAATTCGATTTTCTTTCAGCTTCCTTTCAACATATGCCTAGAGAATTTAATCTTTTAACTCATAGGTTGCTTACTTATGTTCTTAATTTTAGGTTTTGTGCCATGTCGAATTTATTTTTGGTCCAAGTGATTTTTGTTGACATATTTTTCTCTTTTAGTAATAAATTCTAGTTTCTCTTTTCCGGCCCCCAAAAAGATTACTAGTACGGTCCGACATTTTATAAATAATTATAATTACAACTAGTACACCTGCGGACGTATTTATTAACACGTTTTTTTCAAGAGTTTCTTAATTTTAAATGCACTTTTCATTTGTTAAAGCTCGACACATGACTGCTAAAATCACCCGCCATCCACCCTGCCCACCTGAGTTAAAAAAAATAAAAAGAAAAAAATTGCTTTATGTAAAATTATTAAAATAGATACATAATTATTTGAAATCATCACTCTTTTCATCCACCCATACTTCAACCTAAAGTCTTAACTCTTTATTTTTTCTACTTTTTCAATCTTCAATCTTATTATTTTTTTTCCAGAGTTAAATCATACTTTTTTTTATTATTTTATTGTCATGAAAGTATTTATAAGTGTTGAAAAACATCATAATTGAGTTGGATAATGTAAAAAAGTATTAAAAGTGATTTTAAATTTTAAGTTGGGTTAGCATAGTGGGTGTGTGGGCATAGAATAGAGGGTTGGTGATTTTAGCAACTCCCTATTTTAATTACTTCTCTATTTTAGTGAAACTCATTTTTGGACCTAAATCTACTTTTTGGACCCAAATCCAACTCAACCCTTTTTCCTCCTATAAATTAAAATATAGATGTGTATGTATGTATAGAAAAGGAGTTAGACGTATACATATTTTTGGCCCAAGTCTTTTCTTATATTATATATGTTGATATATTATTCGTTTAAATCATTTATTCCTTTGTAGATATATTCAACGTATTTTATAGGTGGTGGATTGAAAATGTGTTTGTTGCGCTTAAATCGGGAGCAAAAGATGAACCTTTTACCTCGTTAGAAAGAATTTTTATACAGTACACAAGATGCTTGTCAGATTTGATTAAATCTGGGGCCTCGTGCCTACAGAGAAGAGAAGTTGATTCTTCCGGGAAGAATGATCCTCAATTTATAAATATGTACCGAAACATTAGTAAATAAAATAAAAAACTAGTGTACAATTCATGGGAATGTCAGAAAAAAAAAAACCAAAATCTGCAAGGACAGAAAAAAAAAAAAAAACTTAAACCAAAAAAGAAAAAATAAATAAACTAGTTTCTGTTTTGAATTTTTTCTAAAATTCAGCGGCCGTCAAAACAAATATTCCAAATCTTCAGAAGAGCAGCATCCAGCTGATTGAGATAGTTCTGAGATAAAGAAAGAATAAGAACAATGGGAGAAAAAAATAAAAGAATCAGAGAAAGTTTAGTTATCTCCACTTACTATCGAGCGCTCATAGCTGTTAATTCCATCAATTTTTGTTATTGGTGTTAAATTAATCAATATTTTTCGAATTTCTTCCAGTGCCGCCGTGGAAGGTGATGAAGACAAGGCAGCAACTTGCTTGATTACGCCACTAAAGTCACACTCCATAAACGCTGTCGTGGAAGACGTATTTTTTTGTTTCCCTCCAACTGATTTCATGGTGGTGGAAGTATCTTCAAGCAGAGTTAGAGTTTAGTTCGGTATGGCACTCAACTTATTTCTAAGAAAATAGCAAAGTAATCCAGGGAAAGAAAGAAAATTTACCTTCACCATGCGCCTTGAATGATCGAGCAGGGCTTTTCTTTTTGGTCGACGAGAATGCACGAGAAATAAAGGGAACAAAAACTCTAGAAGACGGATTTGGTTCCGAAAAATGTAGAGCCGGCGAGTTTCCAGCACGGAGACGACACCACGAAGAAGGCAACAAGAAGGAGGAGTAAGACAACCTAGCCAAGGGCCGCGTGCGGAGACGAGCACCATAGTCGAACGCCATAAGAGAAATAGAAGCAAGCAATCAATTTCTTTCAGACATATTTATATATAGGTTCTTAATAACAGGAAGAAAGCGGATATATCCAAATCTACGTGACAAGAAAGAAAAAGGAAAGAACATGTATATTATTCTTCATTTAAAATATAATAAATTGGAGATTCCATGTTTAATATCTTCCTTCATTTAACGTATGTACCTTACTCGTCAAGGCATGCCTTAAATGACGCGCCGCAACGTTTCGGGAAGAACGCGCCAATTAGAAAAGCAGGGAGTAAGTTATTTCTTAAAATCGTAGTAAAATTGTATTTGAAAAGGAATCGCAATCTTGATTTTGACATGGTAAACACGTTAATATTGTGTTTCCTTTCCTTTTGTACCGCAATACTAGACAAAATCGGTGTCAGGGCCTATATATGGAAATGTTACAACTTTAGAAATTGAAGCAGTGCATAACATGCACGAAAGTTTACAATAGGATCACCGCCTATATGTAATTAATATATATTTTTTATTTTTATATGAGTACTGGTGATGAGTGTGGGTCACGGTTGAAGCCATTCAAAATGATGGGCTTGAATTGGAAGGTTATTAAGTTACTTGGACTTCATCAATAATCATAGCCGTCTGCACTTCTTGTTCACCAACGGTCGGCTGGATTTCCTTACTAAAACTCAGATAATGAACTTCAACCTTTTGGGCTTCATTATTCTCTAAAGTGTCGGGCCTTTTCTTAACAATTAGAGTAAATGTATTGGACTGGGCTTCGGGGCCCACTACCAAGTGTCCAGTACCTCTAAATGCACTTGCAAGTGTCAGGCTGTCCGAGGGATTTGAGTAGTTTTGTCCGAGGGATTTGGTAAGGCAACTTCACAATATAAGGTCATATATACTGTACGCGCCCTCATTCTCCTGAAGGAAGAGCTATTACTATGAGCTATTGCTTGTGATGCAATTCTATTAAAGTCGTCGTTTCGTACGGGACAACAAGCTAAGCAACATCTAAGAATTAAGATGACCCTATGTACAATACAAAAAAATGAGGGAGCAAGAAAATT
This sequence comes from Paratinospora sagittata, assembly GCA_035771175.1. Lineage (NCBI taxonomy): Eukaryota > Viridiplantae > Streptophyta > Magnoliopsida > Ranunculales > Menispermaceae > Paratinospora > Paratinospora sagittata. The sequence goes on from CM069594.1 coordinate 34,276,947, forward strand.
AATATATTTAAAGACTATTTTCTCTTCGACCTTTAAACAAACTTAATATTAATATGTATTAGTAAAATAACTTGCAAGTCATTAACTCAACTAAATTTTTACCCAACTATGTAACAGAAATTATATTAATAATACCATTAATTTGAAATTTTGATTTCAAATAAAAAATAAATTTTAATTAATATAAAATACATGCAATGTTCTTATGCACCTAATAATACATGTAAAGATTATTTTCTCTTCGACCCTTAAAAAGACTTTGAAGTTGGCTTGTGTGTAACCCTTATTACAGAACATTTGGTATATCGCATATCAGAATTTTAACTCGATTTTCTTTCAGCATATTCCTAGAGAATGTAATCTTTTAACTAATAAGTTGGTCATTTATGCTCTGAACATTAGGTTTTGTGTTATGTCCAATTTGTTTTTGATGGAAGGGATTCTGTTAACATGTTTTACTTTTTTATTAATAAATTCTACTTTCTCTTTTCTGGCCCCAAAAAAAAAAATTGAAAGATGCAATCCAGAAAAGAGTACTAAAAGAAAAACTATCTAAAATGGACACAAGGTCCCTAATCTCAAGCAAAATGGGTTCAATTTGAACAGATATATAACGTTCCGTATGTACGAGACAAACTTATATGTTGACTAATACGTATTGTCATGCCTATCTATATATGTATACGTATGCACGTGACCTAAAAATAGCGTAAATATAAGCATTTTAGGGCTATTGCTAGGAGATTAGTTGTATCTAACCTTAAAGGGAGAAGCGCGCTCTTTGGGCAAGAAACGCGCTCCTGATAAAGGAGTAGTGTACTCCTTACAGAATTTCCAGAAATTCAATTTTTAGGCAAGTGAGAAGCGCACTCTTCGGTGGGCCTGACATTTTTTTAAATGTCGGTGTAGCAATTAGAGAAGTTTAGAGCAACAAGAAGGAAGAAGGGGTTTAAGCTTAGAGATCAAAATCTAAGGTAAGAACCATGGCTTTTGGGTGTAAAAATTACATAGTTGAATTCATCACTTCAAGTTGTTCATCATATGTGACATGCATATGATTTTCATGGTTAGATTACAAGCTAGAAAAAAGAGGGTTTCAACTGAAAAATGGACACCCTCTCAAACTCCAAGAGAAATTTCTCATTTGAGCTCGTATATACATTGAAGGAGGAACAAATGAATCGAATTCGAACGTGCAACCTCTCGATTACTTATCCCTCTACCCAACTACTTGAAAAACATACATTTTTCAGTGTATAATATCCAATTTAAATTTAATTTTTTGTATTTAAAAACAAAAATATACGAAAAACAAGAGTTTGGTTGAACAAAATCTTGAAGTGGTTTCTTGGATAAAAACTTAAAAAATAGCCCATTTTCTACTCTTTCAATCTTCAATCTTACCATTTTTTTACTTTTTATTCCAAAATTAAATTTATTCATCATCCTGTTGTCGTCGTGAAAGTATTTTATAAGTGCTAAAAATAATTTTAAATTTTAAGTTAAATTTGGTTAACGTAGCGGGTGAATGGACAAAAAATAGAAGGTTAGTAATTTTAGCAGCTTCCTACTTTAATTACTTCTCTATTTTAATAAAATGCATTTTTGAACCCAAATCCCATTTTTGGACCCAACTCCAACTCGACCTGACCCAAACCATTTTCACCACTATAAATTAAAATATAAATATGTATTTATATGCATAAAAAGAGAGTTAGACGCATACATATTATTGACCCAAGTCTTTTCTTATATTATATATGTTAATATATAATATATTTTTGACCCAAGTCTTTCAAATCATTTATTCCTCTGAAAATATATTCAAAGTATTTTATAAGGAATGGATTGAAAATGTATATGTTGCGCTTAAATTAAGTACAACAGATAGCCCGCCCTTTTATCTCATTAGAAATTTCTAGTCCGATTTGATTAAATCTGGGAATACGTACCAAAACATTATTAAATAAAATAAAAAACTAATGTATTCAACTGGAAACCAATTTTATGATTGGGGCACATTCCACAAAAAAATTTTAAATGTTTTAATTTGTAAGAGTAACCCATTTAACTGGGTGAGAAAACAATGAAAACTATCTAAAATAACATATTTTGAAAGAAAGATAATTACGAAAATTACGCGAACTAGACAACCTTATCTAATTGGAAACACAAGAAAACAAATTTCGTAAATTAGTACTAAAAGTCTAAATGCAACATGTGCAAAGAAAAAGAAAAAAGAAAATCAATGCAAAGCATCCACGCTGTTCACAAAGTGCAAAATAAAAACAAAATCTGTAAGGACAGAAAAAGAAAAGAAAAAAAACTAGTTTGGGATTCTAGAGCTTAGCGACCGTCACGACATATCTTCAAAATCTTTACAGCCGCATCATCGAACTGATTCATATAGTTCTGAGATAAAAGAAACAATAAGAACAATGGAAGAAAAAAATAAAAGAATTAACAATGGAAGAAAAAAATAAAAGAATCAGAGAAGGTTTAGTTATCTTCACTTACTACCGTGCGCTCATAGGTGGTACTTCCATCAATCTCTCTTATGGATGTTAAATTCAGCAACACTTTACTAATTTCGTCCAGTGCTGGCGCCGTGGAAGATGAGGGTGGGGTAGCATCCAGCGTTACTACACCGCTGAATCGGTACTCCTTTAACGCTGACGAGTTAGACGTAGCAGCTGCTGATTCCACCTTGGTGGTCGAAGTACATTGCAGCAAATTACTTTTTTTTTCCAGAACGTCGCTGAAGGGAGTCCGTCGTCCTCAAGAAAGTAGGAAAAAAAAATAAAAAAAAAATTCAAATTCAAGAACAGAACGAATCAGTCTAAAATAAATGAATGATAGCTCACTAACATGTATTACTTAGCTATGTAACAGTAAAATAAATGAAAATTTTTACTTGGCCGTCCAGATGATTCTTGACGCTTACTCGTCCTCCGTCCCGATTCTTGACGATTTGGACGATTCCTTGCAAATTGCCCAATTATCATCATCGGATAGAGAGAAGAAGCCATGGAATAAAAATAAAAAACGATGGGATGATTCAGATGAAAAGAGATGCACCCTTTTATAATAAGAAGAAGACGAAGAAGAACAAGAAGAAGTGGAAGAAAAAGACAATCATATCAAAACGCAATTATATCAAAATATTTCTACTTAAAATAACTAAACAACTGTTTTCTTCCCCAATATCACACACCTATTTTATTCCCCGTTCCTAAAACAGCAAAGACAAGCCGCCTATTCTCTGGCGATGGCCGCTATTGTGGGGCCGCTATTTAATTTTAATTTGTGAATAGCGTGGAAGTAATATATTCAAGTGTTTTGAACATGTTACACGTTGCATTTACACGATTCTACTATCAAAAATTGAAACGGAAACAAGCAATCTCTAGCCATATGCTGAAAGAAAACTGAGTTAAAATTTTGATCTGCCATATGCCAAATGTTCTGTAATAAGGATTCATATGAGCCAACTTCATAGTCTTTTTAATGTTTGAAAGAAAAAATAGTCTTTACATATATCATTAAGTGTACAAGCCCATTACATGTATTTTATATTAATTAAAATTTATTTTTTATTTAAAATGAAAGTTTCAAATTAATAGTATTATTAATATAATTACTGGTACATACTAATATGTTGACCTCATGTAGTTAGATAAAAATTTTGTTGACTTGAAGACTTGAAAGCTATTTTACTAATATATATTAATATTAAGTCATTTTAAGGGTCAAAAAGAAAATAGTCTTTACATATATTAATTCTTGTTCCCTCTCTTAATTCTTAGATGTTGTTTAATTAGCTTGTTTTACTACCATACTAAGTAGCAAATGATGACTTCAATAAAATTATAACATAAGCAATAGCTTACCTCAACACAAACAATCGTTTGTCTTTCGATTACTTATCTCTCTATCCAACCACTTGAAAAACAATTATTTTTAAGTGTGTAGTATTCAATTTAAATTCAATACCCTCCGGCACGTGCGTGAAAGAGTTTTGTGGTTTATTTTCAGTTAACATTGAGAATGAGAGGGTATTTTTGAAATTTTGAGAAAAAGTGGCACACGACAAAATAAATTAAGAGATTTTGACTATATAAATAGTATAGGTGTTTTGTATGTGAAAACAAAAAAGTATAAAAAAAACAAAGAATAAGAGTTTGGTTGAACAAATCTTAAAGTGGTTTCTTTAATAAAAATTTAAAAAGATAAATTATTATATAACAGTAATTTATCATTTCCTGGGCTACTTTTTAAATTGTTGTGAAAATATTAATATGATCCTATGTACAATGAAACGAAGGAGCAAGAAAATTAATATATGTAAGATTATTTTCTCTTCGACCCTTAAACAGACTTAATATTAATATGTATTAGTAAAATAACCTTAAAGTCATCTACTCAACTAAATTTTTACCCCAACTACGTGTAATCAACATATTAGTATATAACAGTAATTATAATTTGAAACATTAATTTCAAATGAAAAATAAATTTTAATTAATATAAAATACATGTAATGTGCTTGTATACCTAATAATATGTAACGACTATTTTCTCTTCGACCTTTAAACAGACTTTAAAGTTGGCCTTTTCTTCCTTTTTTTTTTTTCAAAAAAACAATTAGCATATTGCAAATCAAATGAGTTTTATTTGAAAAAAATATAACTTAATTGATTTAATTCGAACGAAAGTACAATTATATTTAAGTTTCATTAATTGATTTGTATTATTTAAAATTATTTTATAATGTACATATTATCATAAATTTACGATAATAATATAAATGAAAGCTATTCGAACGAAAGTATAATTATATTTTTAAGTTTCATTAATTGATTTGTATTATTTAAAATTATTTTATAATGCATATATTATCATAAATTTACGATAATAATATAAATGAAAGTGAACTTAAGATAATATAAATAAAAAAATAGATACATGTAATGTTGTCTTTTATAATAAAAAAAATATATAAAAACTTTTAACTAATCATTTTCTTCTAATTAAAAAACACAATCATATCAAAACAAAAGTTATTAAAAATAACTAAACACACTTTTTTTTATAAAATAAAATAACAAACAGTTTAAAAAATATTAATCTTTCTATCAAGATTTTTTCTTCCACAATATCACACAGACAATATGCTTCAACAATTGTCATTTTTTCTTCCCCGAATTCTTAAAATAATAAAAAACACAAGACACATATTCTGTCAATGACAAAAAAGTGTGACGCCGCTATTGTCAAAATACAAAAATGTACGTCAACAAAAATGTACTACCGCCGTCACTTCTTTTATAACCTACCTTCCCCTCCGCCACGTGTCTTTCTTTTCTCTCTCTTCCTCTTTAACAAGATATAAATTATATACAATAATGTAAGTTAATTAATAATAACAAACTGACTAGTAACGCAAGAGAAAAAATAAAATAAAGCAGTATATCGGAGAAGACAACTGACAATAAACAGTAATTTTTAAGTAAGCATTAAATGCTTCTTCAGTTCTTTGTACTGTAAGAAGGAAGGCGAGGAGTGCCACGTAGGAGAGCAAACGTTTAAAAGATGTGGCGTAAACTAGAGAAGCGCGCATGACTTGGTCAACAACTATACGACGTGGCATATACCGCATCAGCTAGCGTTGGAGAAAGGCGTCGGAGATAGGCATCTCCAGCATGTCCTTGTCCTCCCTTTCTCGGGACTCAAACAAATAAGTTTAAGATATAACAAATAATTATTCTATTCCATATTTTAAATTAATAAATTTATGCCAAAAAAAGCTGGCTAAAACAATATATAGATAAAGAACAACTTCATAGCATCTATAATGTCGTCATTTTCCTCCACATAGTAGGAGTAAGATTGATAGTTTCAAAAAAGAGATGAATCTACAAAGAGAGGGTATAAAGTTTAATATATTTTAACTTAATTGGGGAAAAGGGCAACATACCCATATAATAAAGACACGTGAAGCATATAAAGGTCTCCCTTGTACTAAATATACATAAAAAATTGCTTATTGGCTTTTTTTGTCTCTCCAATCCTAGTAATTTTTTAAGCACCTTTTTCAAACAAAAAACAGAACATAATAAAAGAATAGATACAACTTCGATTTCAAATAGTGAAAGGATCCTCTGTCTTGACAAATAAATTTTAAAAAAAAATTATCTCTTACTTCAATAAATAAGTGAGTTAAAGAACACGTTTGATTCAATACAATTAATTTACACATTATCTTCACCATTATTACTCTTTTATATTTGCAGCAATCAAATTGAGGTGGTCCTCAAATACACCTTTTTTTCCTCTAATAAGAAATTTAAGTACTTGAAAATAGTGAAATTAACTTTCGAGGTAATTAAAAAATTGCATAAATAAATTGAAGATCACCCCCCTTCCTTCATTAAGTAAATATTTGATAATATTAAAGTGTTGAATGGGTTAAACTTACTACGTATTTCCCACTACCCATTATTCACTACAGAAAATCTAGCATCACAGGAAGAAAATCTAACTTCACAAGAAAAATCTAGCATTTCTGTTTCATAAATTCTCTACAGCCTCGTCCGCTATTCCAAAATGAAAAAATTAATTAATTAATTAGACAATCACTTAATTATTCTATCTTTGCTTCTTAATTCTATTCTGGGCGGGCCATAAATTATAATTCAAGACTAACTCAACTATATTAAATAATGCATTAAAACTACAACACTACTTGAAATAAAATAATACTTATTAACAACCAAAACGAAATAAAATACAAAAGATTTCATATTAAACAATGCATTCAAACTATAAATATGAAATTAAACGGAGAAGCAATGATTACCGATAGTTTCGCCATCTAAAAAAATGGATCACCACAAATGTCGATGTGCCGCCACCAAGACCACCACAAAATCCTAGGCTTAAGAGGGAGAAAAATAATGAGTTGCAATTTGCGGCAGCTGTGCTAGGCGAGTCCGGAGGAAGCCGGGGGTGTGTGGGTTGGGCAAAAAAAATGGACTGCGCAGGGAGAAAGAGAGTGGGACAACAGGGAGAAAGAGACGGGAGAATGAGAGAATGAGAGCAGAGAGAAAGAGTGAGAGCTTTTCGTCTTCTGCCCCGCATCTATCAGAAGAAACGAATACAGGGACGCATGCACCTCCACATCCAAATGCTTTTGATGCTCCCGCCAAAGAACGCCAACTTATGCATCAGGCCTTTCCCTCACAAATGTTAGCTAACCCAATCCCACCAGGTGCTCTTCTCCCCTTGTTGTTTTGCTGGCTAGCTCATGCACCTCCACATCCAAATGCTTTTGATGCTCCCGCCAAAGAACGCCAACTTATGCATCAGGCCTTTCCCTCACAAATGTTAGCTAACCCAATCCCACCAGGTGCTCTTCTCCCCTTGTTGTTTTGCTGGCTAGCTTTCACCCTTACCGGATATCTGAGCAAGCCAATATCCTTTGATTCAACCGGCAAGGCATCTCCAACCTTTATAGGGAAGAACAACCATGAGCAGAGAGGGAGACGAGAGAAAGAGAGGGTGAGAGCAGAGGCAGCGAGAGAGTTTGTGAGCAGAAAGAGAGAGAGAGAGAGAGAAAGAGTGAGCAGAAATAGGGTGAGAGCAGAGAGAGAAAGACGAGAGACTGAGAGGGCTCCGAGAGCAGAGAGAATGAGAATGAGAGAGCAGAAAGAGAGATGAAATAAAGAGACCAACTAAAGTATCAAATGCGTAGCGAGGCACATGCAATTTTATAAGGATGCTCCCCGTCGTAAGTTTTTGAATCGTCGATGTGGGAGTAAAAAAAACCCAAGCAAAAGGTGTTGGGCACCAACACTTTGTGAATAGGGTGGATGCTTTGCATTGATCTTCATATATTTATTTTTTCTTTTATTAGAGGACGAGAAGTGATATATCCAAGTGTTTTGCACATGTCACATGTTGTATTGAGACTTTTAGTACTCATTTGTAGCATTAAAAAGGTCATACATTGTTTAAACTCTTCCCATCGAGCTCCTGCTTCTGTCTTTGAGAAGTGATGCATCAAGTCATTAAACGATCCTACTTGTTTTGATGAAATGAATAATTATACTGGAAAAGAGTGTCAAAACTTTAAGCAATTGCGTTCTAATTCACGAAATTTATTCTTTTGTGTTCCCAATTAGATGAGGTTGTCTAATTTGCTTAATTTTCTTAATTATCTTTCTATATATGTTATTTTAGATAATTTTTATTGTTTCCTCACACGATTAAATGTGTTACTCTTACAAATTGGAATATTTTTTTTTTGTTGCATGCGCCCCAATTATAAAATTGGTTTCCTTATTACTATTTAACTTGAGTTAGCAATAGCTGATGAAAAGGTACAGCGCCGTGGGTGTGGACGTCGGAGACCCAAAAGGCCACCGACTTATCTCATCTTCTCTTGAGATAAAAAAAAAGCCCCTAAAACAAACCTTTGACATTTAATATCCCCTCTAAATCATGAATTTTGATAACCATATGTTATTACCCTGGGTTTTGCTATAAGGTGGGTGGCTGTGCTTTTGGATGGCCAAGTGTAGGAAAAAAAATCCGACTGTTTTTTTCTTTTTTTTTATAATTTTTATATAAAAGAAATTCGTAATATATAGAAATGTTTAAAATACTTTATATTATATAAAACAAGCTACTTTTCTCATTTTTTTCATTAATACATTTAATACTTGATAAAAGTAAAATGTTGTTGTTCATATTAAAATTTAAAAGAAAAAATTCAAAAGACATTTTATCTTCTTCTTTCTTATAAACAACTTTTTTTAATAAAAAAGTAAAGAACTATTTTCAAAATCCTTGTATCAAATAAGTTTGTTGTTTTTTGAATCTGGATTACAAAAAATTGTATCAAAATCATAAAATAAACGCAGTTTAAGTTTTTAATATGGAAATATAGCATTTTACATTCAAACACAATTTTAAATACTGTCTGCCCTCCCTTTTTTTTTTTTTTTTTTAATTAATACCTTCCCTATTTTTTCACTGAACTTGATAAAGAATGCTTGAGCGCTGTCCGCTGCTAACATTTTCGTCCAAAGTCACTTTCCAAACGACGAATTCCAAGGCTTCTCTTCTCTTGCTATTAAATTGAAATCATATATACATCCATATAACCAATAGTTCCTAGCAACCATTTCCAGAGATCCACTGTGTATTCTACAACTTGAAAAATAAGATGAATCCAACAATGATCGATGTACGAGCATACCAACTCACATTAATTACGCTTTTTCCCAACTTGCTTTTCAGATATCTTACCCAATAAGAACTTACGAGCAAGATTTGATTTGAAAAGGCACCCAGTAAATCTCACGTAAGATCCTCGTTGGTTTGCGTCATTAATTCCAGTTTGTCCCATTTAACTCGCTTTGCTACCCACAACTAATTAATTAATTCCTCCCGATTGGAAATGGCTTGTGATCACTGCCTTTCATTGGAGGATCACATAAAATGTGCCAAGTCCTTCATGATAACAAGTACTCTCACTTCAATCGAGATATATATTAACCGAACCCAGCAGAGAAAAGACACCAAAAAAAAAGAAGGAAAGAATCTCGTCAGTAGCATAGAAATGGCAAATGACAGCCTTATTTCATTTCATCAAACACTTACCGTGCTTTCACCACCACATCAAACGCTTACCACGCCACGGAATCATCATTATGATAATGCCTTTATATCTCTATATCTATCCATATATATCTGGCTTCGATGCTGAGACCACGAAGCCTGTACCCTAAGAAATGGGGTTCTTTTTTGTCACATTTTTCCATGTAACATCGTTTCAGGAGCTACTTCGATTACTGATGGAATGGATCTCCCGTTTCAGCAAAGCATGATTTCATGTCTAGATAACCCTTTTTTATGTAAAGCTAGCGTGCACGTTTCTATGTTATTAAACTTTCAAAAACTCTTTTTGTTTGAAAAAAGAAAACTCTTTCTTAAAAACGAAGAAATTTTAAGACGTTTAGCTTTCTGCCTTAAATGATGCACGTCTTTTAAGGCCTATAGCTTGCTGCCTTAAAAGACGCTAACTGCCTTAAATGATGTGCGTCTTTTAAGGCATGTCTTGCTGAGCAAGTTACCTACATTAAATGAAAGGAAGATATTAAACATGAAATCTCCAATTTATTAGATTCTAAATCAGAAATAATATACATGCTATTCCCTCTTTTTTTTTTTACAGCGCAAATTTGGATATATCTTCTTTCTTCCTCCAATAACTAAGAAGCTATCCAAAAATCTACATTATCATATCATAAAAAAAAAAAAAACTATATATATATATCCACCGCTTATTATACATACCATATCCATATCAATATGGTTTTAAATTTATGTTTTAAGTTGTAATAGTATTTATAATATTACCAATTAAAATATTTCTGCAAATTGTTTGATTAATTTAATTAATACAAAATAGGTAATTAGAACATCTTAAAGATACATGTCCCAAGCACTTGGAGATCACTTGCTTACATCACTGAGGTAACTATAATGGTAATCTTCGAGAGTAGTTAGATTAGAATCTATTCAAAACATAATTCATGCTTCTTTGAATCATTAGGCATAGACTTTCAAGAGGGGCATGTGGGAGGCGTGTTTCTCATCATTAACCCACCCAGTTAATGTGGGGATTAGTTAGTTTTGGATCGGACCCAATATTAACCAATTGAATAAATTATATCTTTTCAAAAGTAAATAAATAAATAAATCGCATGCACTATGATTAGAGGAAAATCTTAATTTAGTGGCCAAAGAAATATCAATCTATAAGTAATTGATTTATATATATATATATATATATATATATATATATATATATAGAGAGAGAGAGAGAGAGAGAGGTATGTTAAAAGGAGGCTTGGCCTTTGGTGCAATATAATAAATTCATAAGTGATCCAACTCTTCTTCGGGGAGGCTGAGACCTCACAATATAGGTCTCTCCAAACCAAAAAAAAAAAAATGAAAGTTTTTTTCCATCAACATCATACATATCTGCTTTCGCATTCTTTACATTATGCTTTTCAAAGATTCTCAAGGATGTGTGGTGCAAGATTACTCGACTTTTAGAAAGTACATTACAATTAAATGCCTGGCCACGGTGCCAGATGCCCTAACCGAACTTAATTACATGTATTACGTAGATGCAGGCCCATGCTTCAACACTATCAACAATAATACCAAGCTAACATAAGTGTATTACATAAATGCCCAACAACATTATTTCAGTAACGGCGTGAACAAATTGAATGGTTTCGTTACACACTAGAGAAAGCAAGAATCTTTCTTAAAAAAAAAGATGAAAAAGGAAAGTGTGAGAGATCAGGAAGGGACAAGGATGGTGAGGAGAATAAAAAAAGGAATTGAAATTGCGCCATGGCATGCAAGACCAATTGGTAAAAGCAGAGAGCACAGTTAGCAACAGTTCGATCAGTCATCGACAACGAGCAACTAGAGTTAGCAACTGAACTTCAAATTATTTTGATGGTATACGTGGCTAGCATAGTAAAAAATGGCGAGGAACTGAAGAGGGAAGTGATGACAATTGAAGAATTCAAGCAGTGGTTGATCCAATTCGACGACAATGGCGACAAGCGTATAAGTAGAGATGAATTGATAGATGCTATGTGCTACCTTGGAGAATGGTTCACTGGTTGGAAGAGCAAACAAGGATTGCGTTCTGCTGATTTTAACAATGATGGAGTCATTGACGAGAACGAGCTTCACTACCTTGTGGTTTTCGCCAAGGAAACACTTGGTTTTAATATTGTCCTCTACTAGATATTTAGTACTCTATGATACATATTAATTTGCAGTTTTATATATATAGGTAGTAAGCTTTGTGACTCTTAATTTGCTCCCAAGCCCACCACTTTCACGTGTTCTTTGTCCCCACGCCAGGCATCTTTTACCATGTATTATTTTCCTTTCCAATGTCCTGATTCATGAACTAATTTATTCGATCTCCTAATCTTATTAAAAGAAGGAAAAGAGAAGATATATATCGATCCTGTGCTCTATGGATCTAATTAGTTACCCATGACCCTTATAATATGTTACCCAAATTCTAATATTATTATCTCAACTCAACTTAATTAATTATTTATATATTTATATAGGTTAGCTTGTTGAGTTAAGTTGTCGTCATATAGTTAATTCCACAAACTTTCATTTGGTTGTCAGCCACTTAAAACAATTCTCTTTGTTATTTAAATTTATGAATAATTATATTAGTGGGTATGTAAATATACTCAGAGTTATCTCTAATTCTATTGCATCACAAAATTATTTTTTTTCTTTAATTTTTTTTTATTTATAGGAACTAAATTCAAGAGTTATTGGAATAGGTGGGGCAGGTTAATAGAAGAATCTTGGGGAGCAGGGGATCAGTTTAACACTACTGAAATTAACCCGTATAGTAACAGAGTTAAAGGGCACAAATGCAAAAATAAACTAAAGAAATGATTTTGATTCTATTTACTTCCCTTTTTCGTCCTTATCCTGTGTGCCCTATAACATGCTGCCACTTGTTATTTGCAGGAATCGTCTAATTGGGCCCACATAAAACTCGATTGAATTGCGCGTCGACACGAGAGTGTGGTCCCGGAAGTCGGACAAGAACTACGCTGCTTTGTATATATCAAAGAGAGCAAATTTTGTAATTAGCTTAAACAGCGCCTCGAAATCTGCACCGAGCAACTTCTCGACCGTCGGATCAACCACTCAAGCTTCAAATTAGCGCTGATGTGTCCACATGGTAAAGGGTCAAGTCCTTTAGAAGAGTGCTTGCGTGAAGGCTATTCACATCAAATTTATAATAATTGTTAAAAAATTTATAATCTTTTTAACATTTTTTTATATATTAATTTCGCTCCATGTTAATTTACTGGTCAAATACATTTTTTATGCATGCTCCCCGTCCCTCTATAAAAGTCAAAAAGAATAAAAAATAAAATAAAATAAAAAGAACCAATCTAAAGACGCCACGGTGCATAATACCAAGGATACACACTTGACCATGGCCGTTAAATCACCATCATCATCATGATTTGATCAAAAAAAAATTAAAAAAAAATAATAATCATCATGAGAAATACGTCATTCAATGGCATTATGGTGGAAATTTTAATAGAGAATCTTATTCTAGCTACAAAATATAACAAATATGCCTTTATTCTCGTTGGATCATTTGTTTCATGCATTAAAATGTGTAAAATATGTTAGAGTTAGAAATAATTTAGATTATAATTTTATTATATTTTGTTTTAATTAAGGATTTAAGATGTGTTAAATTAAAAAAGTTAAATTTGTGTTAGAAATTAGGAGGCTATGTTAAATTAGAAAGTCGAGTTGTTTGATTAAGTTTTTTATTGTAAAAGTTTAGAAATTAGATTTTGGTATAAATTATCTAAAATCCACTTTAAGAAGAGGTTTTAGATTCGAGTATGTATGTCTTTTATTATTTGTTGGCCACTGGTCTTATTTTAGTTAGTGTCACAACATAGAATCAGTAGGGTTCCCGGTACACATTATCTCACAAAAAAAATAAAAAAAGTAGAAGAAGAAAGAAATAGATTTTAGTGAATAAAAATATAAGTTTAAGAGAAAGAAACGATTCTTTCCCAATTTATTTTTTTGAGATATAACAAAACATGCACATCTCATGAATATAGAAGTGTACTTCTAGTTAAAATATCATTTTCCAATTTTAATTTATAGTATCACATAGGTCTTGGGCATGCTATGAGTAAGAAGTATAGAGTGTGCAATATAGAGAACCAATATTATTTCTGATTTTTCAATAACTTCTCAATGCGACAAAAAACATGAAATAGATAAGAAACAAGCAAGCAGTTCTAATAGATGTAGATGATCGCGTAGAACATTGATCAAATAATTATAAAGATGGATTAATTGATTGATTTCCCTTATATTACTTATTTAATTTCTCCCACCCTAGCTAGCAGTATATATAAGAAAAATGTTTTATGTACCTCGAGTGTCAATGTCATTTCTTAATATTGGCACTCAATTCTTTTAGATATTTTGAGAATGCCCTGACACCCAGTTCTTTTAAATATTTTTGATATGCACATCTCAAAAATATTAAAAAAAAATTAGGTATTAGCATCAAGAAATAGTATTGACACCTAATATACATATAACATTACTTTATATATAACTTAGGCCGTAAAAACAAAACCTCATCTGGGCGTATTCCAAGAGCTCTTGGAGCTCTCCATCTCCATCAATAAAACCATTAGAGTCAGCATCAACGTGTAAAAGTGCACGCCTTGCTCTCAAGCTTTTGAACCACAGTCCTTGGCGACCAAGCGCTTCCACAAGCTCTTTCTTGCTGATACAACCATCACCGTCCTTGTCGATGCTACTCAGACATCGCTTCACCTGCTCTGTCGACATCTTATGGTACCCAATTACGGGCGCTACGGGCAAGTTAGAAGAAGGCATGGGCATATGCGTATAGTGTACTGTTGGAAGATCGTTTAATATAAGAGTTAGAGATCAAGAATTAGATATAGTAATATTAAAGAGTTTTGCTATATATATAGTAGTTAGTAGTAGAAGGATCACTACTTCTCATCATCTAATTCCCCGGCGCTCGTTAACTTTCATTCCTACTGCAGTATTCACTCAAGATTCCCCCACTAACTTAATTCTCTGTATATGATTAATTATTATGTTATTTTTTGTATAATGGAAAGAAAAATGATTAGGTGATGTTAATGTATACTATGGAAAGGAATATTGAAAAAGCTTGCACGTCTATGTGCAAATTATTAGAAACTATTTAATCCAAAAATTATAATTGTCAGATAAAGCCTCAACAATACATATTAAACTACCAACAATACTTTTTTTCATGTGCAGCCTCATTCTGTACGTAAAGAACCAAAAGAGAGATAGAAAAAAAAATACTAATTATACAAATGAGAAATATGTAAATATTAATAATAAGACTTAAATTCATGCTAATAACAAGAGTTAAACTCAAAATCTCTTATAAAATTAAAATTTTAATATCATATTAAAAATTACTTGAACTAAAAATTATAACTATAAGATAAAGAGCCTAATAATATATATTAAGATATCATTGTAAGTAACTACAGGAACTAAAATCATGATAAGTAAAGAATAAATATTTTATAGTTCCTCTTAATCATTTTTAAAAAATAAAAATAAAAATTGAAAGACGTTCACCTTAATCTAATCACTTGATTTCCTGTTTCTATGGGATGCTCCATATGCGCCAGTATATTGGAAAGACGTGTGATTGATTCCTTCATTTTCACATCAATTACCATCAACTGTAAAAGATGTGAAATGCCCACCTCTATTGATTCAAAGATGCCTCCTTTTAACCCCAATAATTAGCTCTTTGTCTTTATACCCTCCAATCCCCAAGGGCCTGAGTATCTCATCTAACGCAAATTTAAGTGAGATATGGTTATTTTAAAGATTTGTATCACAAAAGCAAGGAATATATCCATTTGCAATGACCACATGGTATGATGCAACGTGTCACATATGAGTCATCAAAACCATTTGTTGACTTGGATTGCAATTTTTTGTGCTCTAAGATGAGAAATTATGCATTAATGTACATCACAAGCTTTAACTGCCTTATTTCTAAGTACTTGCATTATCAACATCCTTATTTATTTTTCTTTTCTTTTTTTAACTTAGATGATTGAGGATGTCCTAGTGCGCCTGGCAAACTAATTCCTTAGGATGCCGTAAACCCGTCTACTAGAAATCCGAAGAATCAAACTTGAGATTTCTAACTTGACATGAAGTGGGTTAAAGTAAGATGTTTACATGAATTATGTCCAAAGTATATAATGTTAGGTACAAGTCGTACACTTCTTCTTTTTTTTTGTTTATACACCTTCTATTAATTTATTAAGTAGGCGGATAGAATCAGTGTTTTTTTTATTTTAACCTTTTTTATGTCACAAAATTAGAGTACATAATTATTTTAAAGAATATGCAGACAGAATGCGCACCTTATAAAGGTCATGGAGACAAAATGAATGCATAAGCCTCATCTGAAAACAAGCAAAGGCCAAAGGATAACGGGGCAAAGTCATGGACCAAACGTTGAAAATGGTGAATTTGAAATTGACACCATTAAAACCTTTGTAATAGCTAAACTGTTTAAATTTTAAAACGATCAATTTAATTGTATTTTAAATTTAAATTTAAATTCAAAAATCATTATAGGTTTTAATTGAATTTAAATTTGTAAAGTTCGCAACGTTAATATGCTCTTAATGTTCTCTACTAGTACAAAAAGAGATGCCCTTTACTTTTTTACGTACTAATTGTCTAAGCTCTCTTATTTACTTTTAAAATTCTTCTCTTCTCTCTAGTTGGTTTTTTTTTTTTTTTAGCTATGGTGATAGTAGTTTTTCGTTAAGCTCAGTCCATATGAATAGCGATGAAGTACTAGTCAGCTGGTCATTTATTATTTTATCCTGTAAAAAATAGAAGTCGGTCCATCTCTTGCACTAACGTAAAAGGCAAATTTGTTTTAAAGAAACTATGTTCTTTTCCATCTTATTTAACCTATGTTCTGCTTTAATTTGATTTATTTTTTAAACTCGTGCTATTGTTTTTCTATTATAAATATTATAGGCATGCATATTGATATTTAAATTTTAGTTATTTTATTTAATATTATTTTAATTCTTATTTGCTTATCTTTACATTATTGCTAATATTGATAAGGATTATAGGCTCACAACAATAATATAGAGAGCAAACAAACACGGCTGCTCCATTTATTTTGTTGACAAGGGACTTGAATCCTCTGCATTAGAAAGCACAGCAAGCAAGCATTAATAGACATGTTAAACCTTCAAATAAAGTAAGCAGCTCTCATACCATATTTTAATAATTGTTGGAGAATGATGATTTGCATTTTTATTTCTTTCGTTATTCTGGATTTTTATTCTCTATACACATGTATAATTAACTGATGGCTTGAGTTTAAGGGGTTAAGAATCAAATGGTTGGCATACAAAACCTTTATATATCTGAATGATGGCGAAATATTTTCAAATAAATAAGAAAAATGGTGGAACAAGGATGTGAAATTGCAACAAGATTTACATCCCAAGTAGTCACGAATTAATCCAATAATATAGTAATAAAACAGGAAGATTCCTATTGTTCACCAAAAAAGTTAGATTTTATAGATTCTTGAACAACCACTCTTGCAAGTAACAATAAGAATCTTCACAATAAACAAAGACTGCCTTATTAGCTCAATCAATGCCTTCAGTTTTTATCCCTCTATATCAGGTTAATTTCTAATTCATCAACAATATAGATATATTGCAACTATTTTGAATTTACTTATAGAGAAGAAATTTATTCAAACATCAGTTAAGAGTATAATCAACGGTGAGTTAGTTCAGTGGTTGGAGGCAAGCACCCCCAACCTTGAGGTGGAGAGTTCGAGTCGGAACTCATGTCACCCACCAATATGTTGGTCAACGATTTTAAGAGTGTTTGTGGTCATGTCCTAGAGAAATTAGTAGGAAACTAATCCACTTCAAAAAAAAAAAAAAAAAGTTAAAAGAGTACAAAAAGAGGTTGCTCAAATTGTTAATTTTTCAGATTGATGAACTCCAATAAATAAATAAGAAACTTAATCGATCTGCTCTCCAAATGGCAACATACTTCAAAAAACTGCACTTGGTGAAAACCAAAAATTAAGCAGTGTTCATTTCTTCTCCAAGTTTTTTTTGGCTGAGATTCAGTAATTAAGCTGTAACACATGATTTTGCCTTACTAATTATATCTCTTACAATAGCTGAAAAAAAATTTCTTAAGAAAATATAGTTTTCTTGACAAATAATTTCTCAAGAAATTTTTTCATGTTTGATTGTACATTAAAAAAATATTTTTTAACACTCTAATGACAAAAAAAAAATTAGATAATGAGACCCTTTATAAAAATATAAATGTGAACATAATCTAACAATACTAAAAATTTCTCGTGAGAAAATCAAATTTTCTTACCTCTGCAAATAAGAAAATAAGAGGGTTGAGAAAAATTTTCTTAAAAAAATATTAATAATCAAACGCACAATTTTTTCATTTTTTTGAAAAAAATATTTTATTTTCTCTAAATAATAACAATTTTCTCGTCCATGAAAGAGGAAGAAAGTACTATAAATACAGAATTAAATTTTCACATTCAGTAATAACTTCTCACACTGTAATAATTAACACAAACCTGAATTACAGAAGGAAGCCATATGTGGGATTGGACTGAACAATCTACACCTCTACATATAACACAACAACAACAAGAAGGAAAAAAAAAAGTAGCTACCTTGCTAGTGATAGACCTAACAACGGGTGCTAATACATATAAACAAAATGATATGTATAATAATAATAATTCACAGTTGAACAGTAATTTGAGTTTCTGGTACTGGGATGAGAAAACAAATCCCCAGTGCTTCTGGGCATACTCCATAAGCTGATCGAACTCGACAGCTCCATCAATGAGACCATTAGAGTTAATATCAATTTGGGCAAGTGCACGCCTTGCTCTCAAGTTTTTAAACCACAGGCCTTGTCGGCGCAGTGCTTCAACCAGCTCTTTCTTGCTTATGCGACCATCTCCATCCATGTCGATGCTACTGAGCCAGTGCTTAAATTTCTCCATTGATATCTGCTGATGGGCAAGCAGAGACTTGTGATGGACTATTACAAGCATATCTGTTTGTTCTTCTGTATATAGAGAAAGAGAGAGAGAAAAGGTAGAGTTAAGAAGACCTGTACTGTATTGCAGTAATTAATAAAGAAGAAGTAGCTCAAGTGTGAAGAAAAGGGTCTGATGATGATCACTCGCCATCTTCTTCAGCTTGTTTTAAATTTGATTCCTGCTTATCAGGATTGGCATTCGAAGAATATTTGGTAAGTTTTTATAAACGGGAAGTGATATTCTAACTGCAATAAGTATAATTAAGTTGGGAGAGGGAACCCCCAAAACGCTCACCGATACCCTTAGTCCAAAAGAATTAGTCTCTGCGTAAAACGAAAGAAGACAACTATTGAATACCAAAAAACCAGTCAACAATAAAAATAATAATAATAATAAATAAGTATAATTATATTAACAACTACACCGTGATGGTCACCGAATATGCATGTACTACCAAGTTAAAATAATTTTTTTCTATGAATTTCTCATTGATGATTTTTGGATGCTGGGTAGTGGGTAGTTACACCTTTGTTGATACTGTTAATTGGAGACAAATCCAAAAATGTTTATGGTGGTGCAATTAGAATTACAATCATTTTCTTTCAAGAAAATTTGATTAGTGTGTGTTTGATTTATGATTAGTATATAATTTTTTGTATTCAAAATCTTAAAATACAAAAAACGCATTTGGTAAGTTAAAATTTGAAAACTGTTTACAAAAAAATTATATTATTTTTAAAAAATAACAAAATATTTTTAAAATTTTTATTTTTTAAAATATATTTTAATTTCTAAATTACGAATCAAAGGCTAAGATACTGCCCTAAGAAATTTCTTTAGGGATCCATAGATGGGCATGCGATTGTGTTCAGATTCTCTGATACACACCGATAAAGTGGTGACACGGCAGATGAAGGCCGGTTCCCATTTTCACCCAAAAAGAAAAAAGGCCCTGTGCTTTTTTCTTTTTATCCTTTTACAGGAGAAATAATCAATCAAATATGCTAAAACTTCCAAATTCTCGAGTAAGATTTACAAATATCATAAAAAGTTCAAAGATTTCTTGATGCCCATTAGAAAATAATTGCAACAAGTTTTATCTTTGAGAGATAAAAGAGAATTAAAAGACTTGTTATGATAACACACTTTACAACGGTTTTAGAGTTTGTGTCATCATTCTCACGAACTCATTCATGTCAACAAAGTCATCACCATCTGTATCTACAGCCCTCACCATCTTCCTGCAAGCTTCAAGGCTGCACCTCTCCCCCAACCTCGTGAACACCTGACACAGTTCCTCTGCACTGATTTTCCCATCAGAATTTAAATCAAAACTCCAAAATGCGCGCCTTATTTCACTTTCATTTATACCGCCACCCTTCTGATGAACATCCATGAACTCTTTGAAATCAATGAACCCGTCTTTGTCCAGATCTGCAACCTCAAATGCCTTTTGCACCTCTGTATCCACGTTCTTCTTGTCCAATTGTTTTAGAATCAATTTGTATTCATCCTTAGATATCAACCCATCCCTGTCTTTGTCGAATTTGTCGTACACTTTCTTCATTTCATCAATGTTAGGCTCATAAGTGGTATATAAAAACGAAAACTGCCCATCTTTTGAAGCCAATCTGACCGGTTTTGGAGGGAACCTCCTGGAAATACTGTACTGAAAATTCAGCAAACTCAACTTTGACATTGTCTAATGGCAGGAAAGAATGAAACCAGGATTAGATGAAATTCTGATGCATCATGCTTTCTATATAAATAAAATGTTTCAACTTTTACGATAGTTTGCAAAGGAGAGATTCCAATTCAGTAGTCAGGACCAGAAGAAAAAACTTAGGTCCATCTTGTTTGGACTACTATATTCCTTCCTCAAATAGAGAAAGAAAAGAATCTTTTTCAAAAGCACAAGCAAACATGAAAAGAAAGCAAAGGTTCATAATGGAGAGGAAGAAGAAAAGGATCACATAGTAACAACATTGTGTTTTCTACAGGGGAAATTACCGGAAAGGTTGAATTTATGGAAGAAATGACCACAACTGATACATGTAAAGAACCTTTTTGCTTGACTTCAAGGAAATTATTTAAAAAGTTAGCAATAGAGCCCCTTGAACGAGTCTTCAAATACCCTTCTTATACTCTTTCACAAAGACATAAATACTGTATTGAAGTCTTGAAGACCATGTCAACGTGTTTTCTATCTCACAAATTAAGTTTGTCTTGTTTTGAAATGTTCAAATGACAAAGTGAATAAGGTAAATTTGTTGATCTGTTTTTCTTTAATTTTATCTTATCTTTTTCTTAATCTAAGTACCACGTCAAAGCACCAAAGATTATCCCCAGGCAAGTGCATATCAATGACAAGTTAAATACATATGAACAGTGGACCTTTCTGATCCATGATAAATTCTTCTATTAGATAGAAGTCAAGGTTGTGACTGAAAACATAAATCTATTTTGTGCACATTCATAAAAATGAAAAGAAAAAAGAAAGAAGGTTCAGTAAGTATCACACCCAATACAGTGAGGCATCTGACCCAATACAGTGAGGCATCTGAATTTGGCACTAGTATTTTCACCAATTGGTAGAGCGTAAAAAAGAGTCGCAGTTCTTGCAGAAATCATTGGAGTATATGATGATATGATTGTGTTGAAGTGTCAGCTTAAATCCCACCATGTAACAAATCTATGGTAGTCTTGATGATAGAATTGTGACAGACCATCTTCACAGGATCTCAGAAATCTGCATGATAACATGTATAAGGTTTAATGGACTCCGAGATGTAAAAGCACGAATCAACACAATGGATATACCTGTATGGGCATCTCTGCTATGACAAGGCCACTGCTTTCTTCAAGGCTTTTCAAGGCCACCACTTCACCCCCAACAACCATATTGATCACAATTCCATCTGCACACATTAACAAAAATCCTATCAATACATGGACTACAGGAAGATCTAACTCAATTCATAACATGGTAAGAAAAAACCTGCTGCCAAACAAGTTGACACACGCCTGAAATATGTCTCCTGAAAGCCACCAGGTAATGAGGAAATTTCATCAGATTAAAACTAACTAAACCCAATTAAATATCAACAAACCATGAGCACAGCCAGGTTGATAAGAAAGTGCACACTACGATGAACAGGCAACTAGATCATTCAAAAATAAAATGGTAATAAATTACGACAGTTAGATCATTCTTTATATGATGGATATGCAAAATGCAGTCCTTTTGTGAGGAAACGAAGCAATTGTACATCAACATATAACAGATGCAAATCATCAGAGAGATGGGTGCTGAAGAAAGAATGGAAACTGCACCTTCTTTGTTGGTAATTCATAATTAATCAAGAGACGTGCCGAAACAGGTGACTCCCCAGATGTAACAAGAGGCAAGCAGGAATCTGTCAAAACAATCATAGATGATTTATGTTCTTCGTTTCCACTTTCACTCTCAACCCCCAAACGAGCAGTATTATTATGGTTCCATTCCACTGTTGCTTGATGGAACTTCTCTAATACCGAAGCACATTCTGATTCAGCAAGATCACTATACTGCAATATGAAAAATGATACTAATTTACATACTAACATGTTCCTAAAGTACTAGAGTAAAGCAATGTAAAAGAAAACTCAAATTATTTGGTCACGTCCGGAGAAATCTGCACCATAAATCTCAACAATATGTAATGAAAATGGAGACACTAATCAACAAAACAAAGATGCTACTGCCTCAGACAACAATCTGAAGTTAAGAAAAGGTGAGACTCCTCAATGGATGGTAAATCCTTTCTTTTGACTGTGTAACTGGGACAATCACCTTAGAGATTGTATAAATGTCAGACAAGTATGAGCCATGGTCAAACCCCAACAGGCATAAAAAAGGTAATGTGTGTTTTTGTTGTCAAATCATAATAGAAATTTCTTTTACAGGTTTACCAGAGAATGGTAATATGCACCATAAAGGTGTTGTACAGAATGCACGAGGCTCCCCCCATTGTAGGATATGGTGAAACCTTACATTCACCTAGAGAAGTTGTTCCCAGATTCAAACCAGTGACCTCAGGGTTATAATGGACCATCCTCAACTTTTGTGCTAAGGGCCGCCCTTCTTTTAGGCATTGAAAAATTAAATTTCTAAGAAATTTAACACTAGAAACCTACTATTTTATGAAACATAAGCCAATCCAATATATCAATTTAAGAGAAATTAGTGATTTACCACTCAAATATTATGGGATATAATGCTAAAAAGCGACACTCACCTCACTCTCAAGTCTATGGCATTAACATTCACATACCTCACCACATTTCCAAGTTCTCTTTTTTTTTCTTTTTTCTTTTTTTATAGGTATTTCCAAGTTATCTCCTTTCATCAATAAATTCGCATAAAATAACATTTTGACACCAGAAATAATTGAAAACAAAAATATATATTTATCGACAATTTTCTCTGTTACTACTGCAAACTGCAAAAGGGGGGAACGAGAGAATACAAGAGAAGCCAAGGAAATGTTTGGAAGACTCGAAACAGCGTAGTAGACGGCATCGAGTTCATCCCTTGTATTGCAACACAGAACAATTGGGAGCGAAGAACGTCGCTCCACCACACCCAACAGATCCACCAATGTTTCCTACACCCAAAAAAAAAAAAATCAAATTTTTAACCTAATTTCGCAAACACAAAGACAAATTAAAACAAAAAAAAAGACCGATACAAGAAACAGAGAAATCATCAACCATCTTGAATTGAAGCCTATCGACGGCCAAGAAAAAGTGTCTCGGCTGACTGCAACAAAAAAACAAAAAAAGATTTCGTGAAATTGTGTGAGATTTAGGAAGAAATTGCAGACAAGGAAGAATTTCATTGGCGCAAACAGTAATACCTGAAATGAGAAGGACAATGAGAGGGAGATGAGGGGGCTTCTATTGTATCGATCACCATTACTGTTGATCTTAAACCGAATTGAGAGAAGAAAACTCTGACAGTTTTTCTAGGGTTCTAATAAAATTGCAATCGATCTTGAGCCACCACCGGATCTCCTGTGAGTCGCGGTGTACCCTTGCCTGCGCCACGTTGTCTCCTTACGTGGCGCGTGTCTTGCTAGTTTGGATACTGGATCGATTTTTATTGTTATTTATTTTCAAGTTGATTATTGATAATTCTGTCTTGAATTGAGACAACTTCTGTTCTACAGGCGTATTCATTTGAATTTGTTGATTAATAAATGGACATGCTTATCTATATAACCACGCTCCCCTATTTTATTTAAGAATATCAAATAGAATAGAAACGTGAATGACGTGATCAGCACTCTTACAGTACCGGATGTGATTCTTTTTATTTAATGAACTTTACCCTTAAACCTCATTTAAGATTCCTAGTCTTCTGCTTATAGATGGTTCCATAGATTTGTGGGATGACTAAGAAAATTAATAAAGATGGGTGCTGATGATGCATGTGTAGGGAAGCTGGTGATGCCCGATAAGACATCAGCAAACTTCACATCAATAGTTGGAAATTTAGACCGAAGGGTGGCTTTAAATAAGAACATAAGCAATGGAGATAGCAGGTTTCTTCAAGAACTCTCTGTCATGGCTTCCAAATTATCTTATGAGAATAAAGCCTTCGTCCAAACCATTGTTAGAGATCAATGGAAGGTAAAACGTATGGATGCAGTTTATTTATTCAAATAACAGCATGTTTGAAATATATAGCCCACATATAACTAGTTTTTATTCTTTTCTTTTTTTTACTGTGTTGCAGATGCATTTCTTGGGATTCTACAATTTTTGGAATGGTAAGCATGCAGTTAGTAGATCTTAATGAAGTAATTGAACAGAATGGGTTTTGGGCCTGATAAAATTTTAATTAATTCTATATTCTTGCTAAAGGAACATTACGATCGATCATGATCGATCATGATTTAAATTCTTAAAATTTGACACCATTAAAAACTTTGACCGGCTAAATGATTTAAATTCTTAAAATTTATCAATTTAGAGAACTTAGCAAAAAAAAAAAAAAAAAAAGAAACTTAGAGAAATTCTATAAAATGAAGCCAATTACATAATTCCCTTTGCAGACTACCAAGAGAGATTCTCAACACAAGCCTTCATGTTCCAAGACAAGGAAACAGATCCTGAGCTGATCATGGTGGCATTCAGAGGCACTTTACCATTCGACGCAGATGCATGGCGTATAGACATCGGCATCTCTTGGTACGAACTCTCTGGCGTGGGCAAGGTCCATGGCGGCTTCATGAAAGCTCTTGGCCTACAAAAAAACCGTGGCTGGCCAAAGACGATAGACCAAAGTGTTATCAAGCCCCAAGTTGCCTATTACACCATTCGAGAAAAACTTCGAAACCTTCTAAAACAAAATGAGAGAGCCAAGTTTGTGCTAACTGGACACAGCCTTGGAGGGGCTTTAGCCATTCTATTTCCATTGATATTGATTTTACATAAGGAGGAATGGATGTTGAAGAAGTTGCAAGGAGTTTACACATTTGGGCAGCCTAGAGTAGGGGATAAGAAGCTTGGGAAGTTTATGAAGGAAAAGCTGAGTTTATATGGAGCAAGGTACCTCAGGTTTGTTTACTGTAATGATATGGTGCCTCGGCTGCCCTACGACGACTCGACGTTCTTGTTTAAGCATTTTGGGACATGTGTATACTACAATAGCTGCTATGAAGGAAAGGTGAGGCTCTCTTTGTCTGTTTAATTTGTGTTTTTTATTATATATGAGAAGGATGAAGAAGTTTTTCTGTTGTCTTTTATCACATTAGTAATGGGTCTTTGGCAAACAGATAGTAGAAGAGGAGCCAAACAAGAATTACTTCTCAGTGATCAGAGCAATACCCAAGATTTTAAATGCAGCTTGGGAGCTGGTCAGGGGCTTCATTCTTCCTTTTATAAAGGGCAGAGAATATGCCGAAGGATGGTTTTTAATATGGTTTAGAACAATTGGACTGATAATCCCAGGTTTACCACCTCGTACTCCTCCAGATTATATCAATTCTATCCGATTAGGATCATCAAGCTTAGCATTGAAACTTGAAGACCTGACTCAACGGGATCTCAAACTTGATTAGAAAAACTTAATCAGAAGATAATCTTGCATGCATGTTTTGTAATTGTAACCTATTCATTTAAGAATGTAGTTTAAGCAATATTGGGAGCTCTGATGATGCTATAAGATTTGTTTGTGACATCAGAACATCTAACAGCCATTTAGAGTGATCCTTTTATTCTTTCTCCTTACGTATGCTTATTACTATGATAGTGCTTGGGCTTTTTGTTGCCTTTCTCTACCACATCTCTTCTTTTCTTCTTGTAATGTTGTTGTCAATATCAGTCTCTCCCTCTATACCCGCTTCATCAAAATCCTTCTATCTGCAATCAAATATTTACTAATTCTTCTTTGAAAGGAAATATTTACTAAAAGATCCAAGGTTTCTCTGCCAAAATTCTAATGGACATCAATCAATCCCTTCAACTTTTTTAAAAAGGGGTTATATAAATGCTAACATCAAAACGAAATCAAGGTTTTAGTAGCAGGGCTACAAAAGAACCGGTGGTAGAAAAGTGGCCATGGCAGCCTAGACCATAGTACAGGGCCCTCCGCCTAATGAACATGCAGGATTGAATGAAAAAGATCGGCAATGCCGTTTAGATGTATGATGATGTAGCATCACGAGCTAATAAGTGTGAAAAACACAAATTGTGAGTATTGTAAGCAACAAACTTTGTGCAAACACGTCATAAGCAATTGGCAAACATCAGATTGGAAAATCAAGAATGCTACACAAATTATATCTACTTGCATTATCACATCACTTTTTTGGTGAAATAATCACATCATTGATTCTACTGTTAAGTGCCCCATTATTATTGCTCTGATGATTACAACTAATCTCAAATTTACATCTCAGAGGTTGAGCTTCTTGATGCAGAAGAGCCGAGAACTAGTTTGTCCCAAACAGGTAACACGCCCTTCTCCCAGACATCCAGTAACTATTTCACAGTAGTCTATCTCTGTCCATAGCCAAAAATGCAAGCCTATTATTACCAAAAATGATTTACAAATATATGAAGAAAATATATCAGGATTTAATGGGACATAAAGCTAGAATTCATTATTATCCTTTATACAAAACAATATTGTTTTTTGTTAAAAAACTATATCACCTATCACCATTTTCTAAAGTTGAGCCAGATCATGGATTCAAACCAACCTAGCTAGGCAATTTTGTTCACGTTAAGTGTGCAGACTTAAAGTTAGGCTCTGTTCCACTTGCATGCAGCATTCTGGAAATAACTTCCGTTCCTTCATGAGAAAAAATGTCTTTTTTAATGACCAAATCTACATCCAGAACATCACATGATGTGCAGCAAGATTTGTCCAGGCATCCGGCATACATTCAAAACTTAAATAGCCACAGGGAGTGTAGAAGTTACCAGGTATTCAAACTGATAACGAAAGAGACTTGGTGTACTAGGAGGCATGGCAAGTGAAGCAACCACTCAAGGAACCCATCTGGGTGGGCTTGCGGATGGATATGGTCCGATTGGAAGTTCTCAAAATCTGATGAGCCTGGTTAGCTGATACTGAGCTCCTTATCTCTTGGGCTTTCCTTTGAGCTGATCGCAGCTTTTTCATGATCCTATCCATGGAAGATGATCTTTCTTCTCCAGCTTCATCTGAAAAATAAATAAATAATGCTTCACCTAATTTTGTTACATGTGAAGAGATCTGACTAATCACTCCACAGTATTTTATTAACCTCACTAACATTAATGGTCGATACTATAAATAGAACTAAGGTTTAATAAGGAAGTTTCGCTTGTCTACTATACAAAAGATTGTTCCTATGGTGCATTTCCAGAGAAACCCCTTATAAGCAATCTCTTTCCATCACATTTCTTCCAGTTTGCTATATTGAGCTCTTACAACTGGTTAATCTATGCAACAATCATATGTATTGATTGTTGCCGTAGAGAAGCTACCCAGAAAGTCCATCCACGTAATTATTTTGACTGGGTAAAATGCCCGATTTATGATCTCACATTGCTTGCTTGCATGCACTTTATGCGTTTGACGAAATGCAAAATTATGGCTCCTCCTTCCCCCACCTATTTTTATCTCGATAAGACTCTCCCTTTCTGCTTGGAATATTATGCAACTTGAGATATGCCCTTTCTTTAATTACCTGCTAGAGTGCTGGCCAGTAGTGGCGGTCATATGCCCTACTCAATTGAAGTCTTAAGCTCAAAAATCTATTGTGATAATTGGTTCTTCTCTAGTTTTTGATCATTTAAAGAGGTGGGTCTTAGAATTTTGAGTTAATTAAAAGTCAGTCTGATAAGCTTTAGAATACATATCCCCTTTTAAGAAAAAAAGAAAAAGAAAGTATATTATCACTCAAGTTTTTAGTTTTTTTCTTTTTCCTCCTATTAATATTAGGCCTTGTTTTAGTGTTCAATTAATTAAGCAAATTGTATCTCACACAATCTCAAACTAAAAGAATAGCTACTTTGTAGACATAATTAAATAAAATATCGTTACTTATCACATGCTTGGTAATTTAGCAATTGACTCACAGTTGGTATTTAAGGCTTTGTTTGGCTTATGATTTAAATATATTTTTTTATAAAACAAGGTTAAATTAATTAAAACATGTGTTAACATGATATTCAATTAAATCTCAAACAATTTAGATTGCAGTTTCTACTATAATCAATGTCGTAATCGGAAAACGAAAGAGTCGGATTTGGTTGGTGGTTGAATTGGGAAGGGGGAAAGTGAAGGAGAATGGAGATTTGGGAATTAGAGAAATTTGATTGTGGGCTTGAAAATGGGATTGGTATCGATGATACATAGACGTGTCTTTTAGTGAAATCGGGCAGGAGTCGGTGGTCCAAAAGAGAGCAGCCAGATCCTAGGCAAATTAAGGCAATTTATTTATTTATTTATTTATTATTATTATTATTATTTTATGTTTTTTTTTGAAGTAAACTAATGCATTACTATTTTTCAATACCATTTTCAAGTCATTTGATGTGACATTATTTGCATGTCACATAAAAAAATATTTTTAAAATGGTAAGAGGTTGTCACGTAATACAATATTTGAAAAAAATATTGAAAATTATATCCCCCAACATTTTTTTTTCCTTGTAAAATAAAAAGAGGAAGAAGGGGAAATTGAAGAGAACTAAGATGATCTTTTCCCTCTTTTCTTTGGTATTCAAAATCAATAAATTAAAAAAAAATTATAATTTTAACTATTAATTTAGAGAACAAATCCTCACCCAAGGCCTAATAAAGACCACAGACAGTACCTCTTCACCTTATATGAAGGGGCTAAAAAAAATTGAAACACAACCTCATATGAAAAGGGATAAATGCCTAATTAATTGTGCAACCTATCATTAGAAATTGAATAGATTATTATCTTTATGTCAGTTGATAGTGAATAAAAGCTTAGCTATGGCTGGTGGTTTAGAAGTGGCAATAGATTAGCGAAAATCGCAAAATAAAACTCAACCAATGAATGTGTTTGATTCAATTTTGATTGAGTTTCATTTGAAAAAAGTATAACTTAGGTTGATTTTATTTGATTGAAAGTATAATTATATTTTTAAGTTTCATTAATTGATTTGTATTATTTAAAATTCTTTTATAGTGTACGTATTATCATAAATTTACGATAATAAAATTGATGAAAGTGAACTTCAGATAATATAAATAAAAATAATTAAAAATGTATTCCACTTACTGGAATGTACAAACCTTCACTGCTCTGTGCCTATTTCGTTTGGCTAAGGAAACCGAAACAACTAGAGAAGAGAAATAGTAAATGACTTGGGTGCATTCAGAGGGAAGAAACAATTCCTCCACAAAATAAGACAATGTTTAGTCATCATGTTTATTACTCACCGAAAAGGCAACAACTAATAAATAAACTTAAAACCTTTAAACTCAGTTATCAAGGCCTTACTGGAAGTGATACTCAGTACAACTACGCATTCCTCGCCATCACTATCATCGAAGCTTACAAGAATCTCAAGCTCGTATTTATCCTCCGAACGGAAAAATGACAAAATAATCGTACCATTCACGGGAGTGTCATCAATCTGGAAACATAGGCCCCTTATATGTTCGACACCGATGAAATGCGAAACTTCCAATTGTATCGATTTTGACACACGATGTCCATGAGTGGAACTAATCTGCCGATCAGAGCTGCAATCACCACCGATATCCCCTTCGTGAACTTGTAGGAAATTAGGAGGCAAGGAATGTTCAACAACTTTGTTAGTAGGTGCTTGGCTTGCCATTTGATCTTTACGTTTGAATTTCACAAGCATTTCATTCAATCGACTGCCAAAATTGAAGATTTCCTCATCTATTTCCGCCAGTCGCCTTGTGGTACGTGGCTCATCGTTTGAAACAAATTTCGCTATCTTCTCAATCAACTCTCTTAGTTGTTCTGCACGTTTTGTGGTCCGTAGCTAATGGTTTTTAACTAACTTCGCTATCTTCTCAATACACTCTCCTAGTTGTTGGTCCATGGTCTTGTCTTCTTCTCTGTAAAAGCCTTCACTATCACTGCTATATTTTTCACTGCCTATTTCGGCCAAGGAAACAACAAGAGAACAGTAAATGATCACTTGGTGTATACAGGGGAAACATTCAAACAACCATATAAACACCCCACAAAATAACACAAGGTTCAAAGAATAGTTATTTTTATTACTCACCAATGGCCAATGCTCTTTAAATAGAGTTAAGAGTTCAGTTCGGTATGGCACTCAACTTATTTCTAAGAAAATAACAAAGTAATCCAAGGAAAGAAAGAAAACTCACCTTCACCATGAGCCTTGAATGATCGAGCAGGGCTCTTCTTTTTGGTCGACGAGAATGCACGAGAAATGAAGGGAACAAAAACTCTAGAAGACGGATTTGGTTCCGAAAAATGTAGAGCCGGCGAGTTTCCAGCACGGAGACGACACCACGAAGAAGGCAACAAGAAGGAAGAGTAAGACAACCTGGCCAAGAGCCGCGTGCAGAGACGAGCACGATAGTCGAATGCCATGAGAGAAACAGAAACAAGCAATTTGAGCAAGCAATCGATTTCTTTCAGACATCTATATAGCTTCTTAATTATTACAGGAAGAAAGTGGATATATCCAAATCTAAGCGGGAAAAAAGAAAGAGGAAAGGGAAAGTATATTATTCTCTATTTAGAATCTAATAAATTGGAGATTCCATGTTTAATATCTTCCTTCATTTGACGCATGTAAGCTTGCTCATCAAGACATGCCTTAAATGACACGGCAGCAAGTTACATGCCTTAAAATTTCTTTATTTTTAGCACGAAACCGTCGGTGTCACATATTTTATGTGTGACTAAGACAGATTTGACCAAAATAATAAATAATAATATTTTTTATTTTTTTATTTTTTTATTTATGTAGTGATAAATGATAATACATTATGAGTGATAAATAATTTTTAGAAGATAACTTTTTATTTTTTTCTATTTTATTAGTGATAAATGATAAATAATTTCTATACTATTTATAAAGTCGAAACCTCCTCATCTAATTCTTCTTGTGCCACTTTTTCTTAAAATCCCAAAAATACCCTCTCTTCGAACCTTAAACAGACTTAATATTAATATATATTAGTAAAATAACCTTCTCAACTAAATTTTTATCTACCTGCCTGGGGTCAACATATTATTACATACCAGTAATTATAATAATAATACTATTAATTTGAAACTTTAATTTCAAATAAAAAATAAATTTTAATTAACATAAAATACATGAAATCGGCCTGTGCACTTAATAAGATATGTAAAGACTATTTTCTATTTGACCCTTGAAAAGACTTTGAAGTTGGCTCCTGCGAAACCATTGTTACAGAACATTTAGCATATGGCATATCAGAATTTTAATTCGATTTTCTTTCAGCTTCCTTTCAACATATGCCTAGAGAATTTAATCTTTTAACTCATAAGTTGCTTACTTATGTTCTTAATTTTAGGTTTTGTGCCATGTCGAATTTATTTTTGGTCCAAGTGATTTTTGTTGACATATTTTTCTCTTTTAGTAATAAATTCTAGTTTCTCTTTTCCGGCCCCCAAAAAGATTACTAGTGCGGTCCGACATTTTATAAATAATTATAATTACAACTAGTACACCTGCGGACGTATTTATTAACACGTTTTTTTCAAGAGTTTCTTAATTTTAAATGCACTTTTCATTTGTTAAAGCTCGACACATGACTGCTAAAATCACCCGCCATCCACCCTGCCCACCTGAGTTAAAAAAAATAAAAAGAAAAAAATTGCTTTATGTAAAATTATTAAAATAGATACATAATTATTTGAAATCATCACTCTTTTCATCCACCCATACTTCAACCTAAAGTCTTAACTCTTTATTTTTTCTACTTTTTCAATCTTCAATCTTATTATTTTTTTTCCAGAGTTAAATCATACTTTTTTTTATTATTTTATTGTCATGAAAGTATTTATAAGTGTTGAAAAACATCATAATTGAGTTGGATAATGTAAAAAAGTATTAAAAGTGATTTTAAATTTTAAGTTGGGTTAGCATAGTGGGTGTGTGGGCATAGAATAGAGGGTTGGTGATTTTAGCAACTCCCTATTTTAATTACTTCTCTATTTTAGTGAAACTCATTTTTGGACCTAAATCTACTTTTTGGACCCAAATCCAACTCAACCCGTTTTCCTCCTATAAATTAAAATATAGATGTGTATGTATGTATAGAAAAGGAGTTAGACGTATACATATTTTTGGCCCAAGTCTTTTCTTATATTATATATGTTGATATATTATTCGTTTAAATCATTTATTCCTTTGTAGATATATTCAACGTATTTTATAGGTGGTGGATTGAAAATGTGTTTGTTGCGCTTAAATCGGGTGCAAAAGATGATCCTTTTACCTCGTTAGAAAGAATTTTTATACAGTACACAAGATGCTTGTCAGATTTGATTAAATCTGGGGCCTCGTGCCTACAGAGAAGAGAAGTTGATTCTTCCGGGAAGAATGATCCTCAATTTATAAATATGTACCGAAACATTAGTAAATAAAATAAAAAACTAGTGTACAATTCATGGGAATGTCAGAAAAAAAAAAATCAAAATCTGCAAGGACAGAAAAAAAAAAAAAACTTAAACCAAAAAAGAAAAAATAAATAAACTAGTTTCTGTTTTGAATTTTTTCTAAAATTCAGCGGCCGTCAAAACAAATATTCCAAATCTTCAGAAGAGCAGCATCCAGCTGATTGAGATAGTTCTGAGATAAAGAAAGAATAAGAACAATGGGAGAAAAAAATAAAAGAATCAGAGAAAGTTTAGTTATCTCCACTTACTATCGAGCGCTCATAGCTGTTAATTCCATCAATTTTTGTTATTGGTGTTAAATTAATCAATATTTTTCGAATTTCTTCCAGTGCCGCCGTGGAAGGTGATGAAGACGAGGCAGCAACTTGCTTGATTACGCCACTAAAGTCACACTCCATAAACGCTGTCGTGGAAGACGTATTTTTTTGTTTCCCTCCAACTGATTTCATGGTGGTGGAAGTATCTTCAAGCAGAGTTAGAGTTTAGTTCGGTATGGCACTCAACTTATTTCTAAGAAAATAGCAAAGTAATCCAGGGAAAGAAAGAAAATTTACCTTCACCATGCGCCTTGAATGATCGAGCAGGGCTTTTCTTTTTGGTCGACGAGAATGCACGAGAAATAAAGGGAACAAAAACTCTAGAAGACGGATTTGGTTCCGAAAAATGTAGAGCCGACGAGTTTCCAGCACGGAGACGACACCACGAAGAAGGCAACAAGAAGGAGGAGTAAGACAACCTAGCCAAGGGCCGCGTGGGGAGACGAGCACCATAGTCGAACGCCATAAGAGAAATAGAAGCAAGCAATCAATTTCTTTCAGACATATTTATATATAGGTTCTTAATAACAGGAAGAAAGCGGATATATCCAAATCTACGTGACAAGAAAGAAAAAGGAAAGAACATGTATATTATTCTTCATTTAAAATATAATAAATTGGAGATTCCATGTTTAATATCTTCCTTCATTTAACGTATGTACCTTACTCGTCAAGGCATGCCTTAAATGACGCGCCGCAACGTTTCGGGAAGAACGCGCCAATTAGAAAAGCAGGGAGTAAGTTATTTCTTAAAATCGTAGTAAAATTGTATTTGAAAAGGAATCGCAATCTTGATTTTGACATGGTAAACACGTTAATATTGTGTTTCCTTTCCTTTTGTACCGCAATACTAGACAAAATCGGTGTCAGGGCCTATATATGGAAATGTTACAACTTTAGAAATTGAAGCAGTGCATAACATGCACGAAAGTTTACAATAGGATCACCGCCTATATGTAATTAATATATATTTTTTATTTTTATATGAGTACTGGTGATGAGTGTGGGTCACGGTTGAAGCCATTCAAAATGATGGGCTTGAATTGGAAGGTTATTAAGTTACTTGGACTTCATCAATAATCATAGCCGTCTGCACTTCTTGTTCACCAACGGTCGGCTGGATTTCCTTACTAAAACTCAGATAATGAACTTCAACCTTTTGGGCTTCATTATTCTCTAAAGTGTCGGGCCTTTTCTTAACAATTAGAGTAAATGTATTGGACTGGGCTTCGGGGCCCACTACCAAGTGTCCAGTACCTCTAAATGCACTTGCAAGTGTCAGGCTGTCCGAGGGATTTGAGTAGTTTTGTCCGAGGGATTTGGTAAGGCAACTTCACAATATAAGGTCATATATACTGTACGCGCCCTCATTCTCCTGAAGGAAGAGCTATTACTATGAGCTATTGCTTGTGATGCAATTCTATTAAAGTCGTCGTTTCGTACGGGACAACAAGCTAAGCAACATCTAAGAATTAAGATGACCCTATGTACAATACAAAAAAATGAGGGAGCAAGAAAATTAATATATTTAAAGACTATTTTCTCTTCGACCTTTAAACAAACTTAATATTAATATGTATTAGTAAAATAACTTGCAAGTCATTAACTCAACTAAATTTTTACCCAACTATGTAACAGAAATTATATTAATAATACCATTAATTTGAAATTTTGATTTCAAATAAAAAATAAATTTTAATTAATATAAAATACATGCAATGTTCTTATGCACCTAATAATACATGTAAAGATTATTTTCTCTTCGACCCTTAAAAAGACTTTGAAGTTGGCTTGTGTGTAACCCTTATTACAGAACATTTGGTATATCGCATATCAGAATTTCAACTCGATTTTCTTTCAGCATATTCCTAGAGAATGTAATCTTTTAACTAATAAGTTGGTCATTTATGCTCTGAACATTAGGTTTTGTGTCATGTCCAATTTGTTTTTGATGGAAGGGATTCTGTTAACATGTTTTACTTTTTTATTAATAAATTCTACTTTCTCTTTTCTGGCCCCAAAAAAAAAAATTGAAAGATGCAATCCAGAAAAGAGTACTAAAAGAAAAACTATCTAAAATGGACACAAGGTCCCTAATCTCAAGCAAAATGGGTTCAATTTGAACAGATATATAACGTTCCGTATGTACGAGACAAACTTATATGTTGACTAATACGTATTGTCATGCATATCTATATATGTATACGTATGCACGTGACCTAAAAATAGCGTAAATATAAGCATTTTAGGGCTATTGCTAGGAGATTAGTTGTATCTAACCTTAAAGGGAGAAGCGCGCTCTTTGGGCAAGAAACGCGCTCCTGATAAAGGAGTAGTGTACTCCTTACAGAATTTCCAGAAATTCAGTTTTTAGGCAAGTGAGAAGCGCACTCTTCGGTGGGCCTGACATTTTTTTAAATGTCGGTGTAGCAATTAGAGAAGTTTAGAGCAACAAGAAGGAAGAAAGGGTTTAAGCTTAGAGATCAAAATCTAAGGTAAGAACCATGGCTTTTGGGTGTAAAAATTACATAGTTGAATTCATCACTTCAAGTTGTTCATTGAAAAATGGACACCCTCTCAAACTCCAAGAGAAATTTCTCATTTGAGCTCGTATATACATTGAAGGAGGAACAAATGAATCGAATTCGAACGTGCAACCTCTCGATTACTTATCCCTCTACCCAACTACTTGAAAAACATACATTTTTCAGTGTATAATATCCAATTTAAATTTAATTTTTTGTATTTAAAAACAAAAATATACGAAAAACAAGAGTTTGGTTGAACAAAATCTTGAAGTGGTTTCTTGGATAAAAACTTAAAAAATAGCCCATTTTCAGAAGATTATAAAAAGTTGTTTTTTAAAAATTGTTTTTTTTTTTCAAAATAATTTTAAATTTTACTTTAGAAATAACTTATTTTCATAAAATGATACTCAATTTGAAAATTTTTATTTTTTAAATTGTATCCTTACTTTTTGTATTACAGATTACTTTTCACAGTTGATGAAAATTCAAAATCTTGTTGGAGGCCACCCCAATCCTTAAGGGAGGGGATCTTTGGATTTTTGGTCTTGTAGCATTTGATTATATAGGGCATGTTTTGTAACCGATGGAAGGTTGGTAATTGATCTAGGAAGTCAGGAGGGCAGGATGTCAAATGCACATGTAGAGTATGGGCATGTAGGCCCCTTGTGTCACATCAATTCCATTGTTGCATCTCTCTGTCGCCACTTTTCAGACGATTTTGATTTTGACTCCGACCCTCCTTAATTCTCAGCAATTTCATGAAGTCCCCCCGAACAATCTCTCCCTCACTCTCTCTATTCCTTTCTTTTAGACTTATCCCATATGCTATCATAAAAAAACAGGAGTTGGTTACCAGACCTTTCTCCAAACGGGACCCATCTCATCTCATACCTCATAATGTATTATCATTTATCACTGCATAAATCAATTAAAATAAAAACAATTATTATTTATTATTTATTATTTTGGTCAAATCTGTATTAGTCAATGTTAAAAACACATAAAATATGTGTCACCCACAGTTGCATATAGGACAAATTGATAATCGAAGTCTCTTGGGATCTGTGTCAGAAATTGTACGTGTTTGATTGACGGTGGAGATGATGGGTTGACGGATCGGGTCCGAGTTGAGTTGATTTGATGGGTGAGTGCAATCAGGCGAGTCCCAGGTCGAATCGGAAAATGACAGAGTCGGATTTGGTTGGGGGTTGAATTGGAAAGGGGGAAAGTGAGGGAGAATAGAGATTTGGGAATTAGAGAAATTTGATTGTGGGCTTGAAAATGGGATTGGTATATGATGGTACATGGATGTGTCTTTTAGTGAAATCGGGCAGGAGTCGGTGGTCCAGTGGAGAGCGGCCAGATCCTAAGCAAATTAAGGCAATTGATTTATTTATTTATTTATTTATTTATTTATTATTATTATTATTTTATATTTTTTTTTTGAAATAAACTAATGCATTACTATTTTTCAATACAATTTTCAAGTCATTTGATGTGGCATTATTTGCATGTCACATAAAAAAATATTTTTAAAATGGTAAGAGGTTGTCACGTAATACAGTATTTGAAAAAAATATTAAAAATTATATCCCCCAACATTTTTTTTTCTTGTAAAATAAAAAGAGGAAGAAGGGGAAATTGAAGAGAACTAAGATGATCTTTTCCCTCTTTTCTTTGGTATTCAAAATCAATAAATTAAAAAAAAAATTATAATTTTAACTATTAATTTAGAGAACAAATCCTCACCCAAGGCCTAATAAAGACCACAGACAGTACCTCTTCACCTTATATGAAGGGGCTAAAAAAATTTGAAACACAACCTCATATGAAAAGGGATAAATGTCTAATCAATTGTGCAACCTATCATTAGAAATTGAATAGATTATTATCTTTATGTCAGTTGATATTGAATAAAAGCTTAGCTATGGCTGGTGGTTTAGAAGTGGCAATAGATTAGCGAAAATCGCAAAATAAAACTCAACCAATGAATGTGTTTGATTCAATTTTAATTGAGTTTCATTTGAAAAAAGTATAACTTAGGTTGATTTTATTTGATTGAAAGTATAATTATATTTTTAAGTTTCATTAATTGATTTGTATTATTTAAAATTCTTTTATAATGTACGTATTATCATAAATTTACGATAATAATATTGATGAAAGTGAACTTCAGATAATATAAATAAAAATAATTAAAAATGTATTCCACTCACTGGAATGTACAAACCTTCACTGCTCTGTGCCTATTTCGTTTGGCTAAGGAAAACGAAACAACGAGAGAAGAGAAATAGTAAATGACTTGGGTGCATTCAGAGGGAAGAAACAACTCCTCCACAAAATAAGACAATGTTTAGTCATCATGTTTATTACTCACCGAAAAGGCAACAACTAATAAATAAACTTAAAACCTTTAAACTCAGTTATCAAGGCCTTACTGGAAGTGATACTCAGTACAGCTACGCATTCCTCGCCATCACTATCATCGAAGCTTACAAGAATCTCAAGCTCGTATTTATCCTCCGAACGGAAGAATGACAAAATAATCGTACCATTCACGGGAGTGTCATCAATCTGGAAACATAGGCCCCTTATATGTTCGACACCGATGAAATGCGAAACTTCCAATAGTATCGATTTTGACACACGATGTCCATGAGTGGAACTAATCTGCCGATCAGAGCTGCAATCACCACCGGCATCCCCTTCGTTAACTCGTAGGAAATTAGGAGGCAAGGAATGTTCAACAACTTTGTTAGTAGGTGCTTGGCTTGCCATTTGATCTTTACGTTTGAATTTCACAAGCATTTCATTCAATCGACTGCCAAAATTGAAGATTTCCTCATCTATTTCCGCCAGTCGCCTTGTGGTACGTGGCTCATCGTTTGAAACAAATTTCGCTATCTTCTCAATCAACTCTCTTAGTTGTTCCGCACGTTTTGTGGTCCGTAGCTCATGGTTTTTAACTAACTTCGCTATCTTCTCAATACACTCTCCTAGTTGTTGGTCCATGGTCTTGTCTTCTTCTCTGTAAAAACCTTCACTATCACTGCTATATTTTTCACTGCCTATTTCGGCCAAGGAAACAACAAGAGAACAGTAAATGATCACTTGGTGTATACAGGGGAAACATTCAAACAACCATATAACACCCCACAAAATAACACAAGGTTCAAAGAATAGTCATTTTTATTACTCACCAATGGCCAATGCTCTTTAAATAGAGTTAAGAGTTCAGTTCGGTATGGCACTCAACTTATTTCTAAGAAAATAACAAAGTAATCCAGGGAAAGAAAGAAAACTCACCTTCACCATGAGCCTTGAATGATCGAGCAGGGCTCTTCTTTTTGGTCGACGAGAATGCACGAGAAATGAAGGGAACAAAAACTCTAGAAGACGGATTTGGTTCCGAAAAATGCAGAGCCGGCGAGTTTCCAACACAGAGACGACACCACGAAGAAGGCAACAAGAAGGAGGAGTAAGACAACCTGGCCAAGAGCCGCGGGCAGAGACGAGCACGATAGTCGAACGCCATGAGAGAAACAGAAACAAGCAATTTGAGCAAGCAATCGATTTCTTTCAGACATCTATATAGCTTCTTAATTATTACAGGAAGAAAGTGGATATATCCAAATCTAAGCGGGAAAAAAGAAAGAGGAAAGGGAAAGTATATTATTCCCGATTTAGAATCTAATAAATTGGAGATTCCATGTTTAATATCTTCCTTCATTTAACGCATGTAAGCTTGCTCATCAAGACATGCCTTAAATGACACGGTAGCAAGTTACATGCTTTAAAATTTATTTATTTTTAGCACGCAACCGTCGGTGGCACATATTTTATGTGTGACTAAGACAGATTTGACCAAAATAATAAATAATAATATTTTTATTATTATTATTTATTTTTTTATTTATGTAGTGATAAATGATAATACATTATGAGTGATAAATAATTTTTAGAAGATAACTTTTTATTTTTTTCTATTTTATTAGAGAAACCACTTCAAGGTTTGTTCCACCAAACTCTTACTTTTTATTTTTATTTTTCTTGTACTTCTTTTGTTTTTAAATACAAAAAATCTATACTATTTATAAAGTCGAAACCTCCTCATCTAATTCTTCTTGTGCCACTTTTTCTTAAAATCCCAAAAATACCCTCTCTTCGAACCTTAAACAGACTTAATATTAATATATATTAGTAAAATAACCTTCTCAACTAAATTTTTATCTACCTGCCTGGGGTCAACATATTATTACATACCAGTAATTATAATAATAATACTATTAATTTGAAACTTTAATTTCAAATAAAAAATAAATTTTAATTAACATAAAATACATGAAATCGGCCTGTGCACTTAATAAGATATGTAAAGACTATTTTCTATTTGACCCTTGAAAAGACTTTGAAGTTGGCTCCTGCGAAACCATTGTTACAGAACATTTAGCATATGGCATATCAGAATTTTAATTCGATTTTCTTTCAGCTTCCTTTCAACATATGCCTAGAGAATTTAATCTTTTAACTCATAAGTTGCTTACTTATGTTCTTAATTTTAGGTTTTGTGCCATGTCGAATTTATTTTTGGTCCAAGTGATTTTTGTTGACATATTTTTCTCTTTTAGTAATAAATTCTAGTTTCTCTTTTCCGGCCCCCAAAAAGATTACTAGTGCGGTCCGACATTTTATAAATAATTATAATTACAACTAGTACACCTGCGGACGTATTTATTAACACGTTTTTTTCAAGAGTTTCTTAATTTTAAATGCACTTTTCATTTGTTAAAGCTCGACACATGACTGCTAAAATCACCCGCCATCCACCCTGCCCACCTGAGTTAAAAAAAATAAAAAGAAAAAAATTGCTTTATGTAAAATTATTAAAATAGATACATAATTATTTGAAATCATCACTCTTTTCATCCACCCATACTTCAACCTAAAGTCTTAACTCTTTATTTTTTCTACTTTTTCAATCTTCAATCTTATTATTTTTTTTCCAGAGTTAAATCATACTTTTTTTTATTATTTTATTGTCATGAAAGTATTTATAAGTGTTGAAAAACATCATAATTGAGTTGGATAATGTAAAAAAGTATTAAAAGTGATTTTAAATTTTAAGTTGGGTTAGCATAGTGGGTGTGTGGGCATAGAATAGAGGGTTGGTGATTTTAGCAACTCCCTATTTTAATTACTTCTCTATTTTAGTGAAACTCATTTTTGGACCTAAATCTACTTTTTGGACCCAAATCCAACTCAACCCTTTTTCCTCCTATAAATTAAAATATAGATGTGTATGTATGTATAGAAAAGGAGTTAGACGTATACATATTTTTGGCCCAAGTCTTTTCTTATATTATATATGTTGATATATTATTCGTTTAAATCATTTATTCCTTTGTAGATATATTCAACCTATTTTATAGGTGGTGGATTGAAAATGTGTTTGTTGCGCTTAAATCGGGAGCAAAAGATAAACCTTTTACCTCGTTAGAAAGAATTTTTATACAGTACACAAGATGCTTGTCAGATTTGATTAAATCTGGGGCCTCGTGCCTACAGAGAAGAGAAGTTGATTCTTCCGGGAAGAATGATCCTCAATTTATAAATATGTACCGAAACATTAGTAAATAAAATAAAAAACTAGTGTACAATTCATGGGAATGTCAGAAAAAAAAAAACCAAAATCTGCAAGGACAGAAAAAAAAAAAAAAACTTAAACCAAAAAAGAAAAAATAAATAAACTAGTTTCTGTTTTGAATTTTTTCTAAAATTCAGCGGCCGTCAAAACAAATATTCCAAATCTTCAGAAGAGCAGCATCCAGCTGATTGAGATAGTTCTGAGATAAAGAAAGAATAAGAACAATGGGAGAAAAAAATAAAAGAATCAGAGAAAGTTTAGTTATCTCCACTTACTATCGAGCGCTCATAGCTGTTAATTCCATCAATTTTTGTTATTGGTGTTAAATTAATCAATATTTTTCGAATTTCTTCCAGTGCCGCCGTGGAAGGTGATGAAGACGAGGCAGCAACTTGCTTGATTACGCCACTAAAGTCACACTCCATAAACGCTGTCGTGGAAGACGTATTTTTTTGTTTCCCTCCAACTGATTTCATGGTGGTGGAAGTATCTTCAAGCAGAGTTAGAGTTTAGTTCGGTATGGCACTCAACTTATTTCTAAGAAAATAGCAAAGTAATCCAGGGAAAGAAAGAAAATTTACCTTCACCATGCGCCTTGAATGATCGAGCAGGGCTTTTCTTTTTGGTCGACGAGAATGCACGAGAAATAAAGGGAACAAAAACTCTAGAAGACGGATTTGGTTCCGAAAAATGTAGAGCCGGCGAGTTTCCAGCACGGAGACGACACCACGAAGAAGGCAACAAGAAGGAGGAGTAAGACAACCTAGCCAAGGGCCGCGTGCGGAGACGAGCACCATAGTCGAACGCCATAAGAGAAATAGAAGCAAGCAATCAATTTCTTTCAGACATATTTATATATAGGTTCTTAATAACAGGAAGAAAGCGGATATATCCAAATCTACGTGACAAGAAAGAAAAAGGAAAGAACATGTATATTATTCTTCATTTAAAATATAATAAATTGGAGATTCCATGTTTAATATCTTCCTTCATTTAACGTATGTACCTTACTCGTCAAGGCATGCCTTAAATGACGCGCCGCAACGTTTCGGGAAGAACGCGCCAATTAGAAAAGCAGGGAGTAAGTTATTTCTTAAAATCGTAGTAAAATTGTATTTGAAAAGGAATCGCAATCTTGATTTTGACATGGTAAACACGTTAATATTGTGTTTCCTTTCCTTTTGTACCGCAATACTAGACAAAATCGGTGTCAGGGCCTATATATGGAAATGTTACAACTTTAGAAATTGAAGCAGTGCATAACATGCACGAAAGTTTACAATAGGATCACCGCCTATATGTAATTAATATATATTTTTTATTTTTATATGAGTACTGGTGATGAGTGTGGGTCACGGTTGAAGCCATTCAAAATGATGGGCTTGAATTGGAAGGTTATTAAGTTACTTGGACTTCATCAATAATCATAGCCGTCTGCACTTCTTGTTCACCAACGGTCGGCTGGATTTCCTTACTAAAACTCAGATAATGAACTTCAACCTTTTGGGCTTCATTATTCTCTAAAGTGTCGGGCATTTTCTTAACAATTAGAGTAAATGTATTGGACTGGGCTTCGGGGCCCACTACCAAGTGTCCAGTACCTCTAAATGCACTTGCAAGTGTCAGGCTGTCCGAGGGATTTGAGTAGTTTTGTCCGAGGGATTTGGTAAGGCAACTTCACAATATAAGGTCATATATACTGTACGCGCCCTCATTCTCCTGAAGGAAGAGCTATTACTATGAGCTATTGCTTGTGATGCAATTCTATTAAAGTCGTCGTTTCGTACGGGACAACAAGCTAAGCAACATCTAAGAATTAAGATGACCCTATGTACAATACAAAAAAATGAGGGAGCAAGAAAATTAATATATTTAAAGACTATTTTCTCTTCGACCTTTAAACAAACTTAATATTAATATGTATTAGTAAAATAACTTGCAAGTCATTAACTCAACTAAATTTTTACCCAACTATGTAACAGAAATTATATTAATAATACCATTAATTTGAAATTTTGATTTCAAATAAAAAATAAATTTTAATTAATATAAAATACATGCAATGTTCTTATGCACCTAATAATACATGTAAAGATTATTTTCTCTTCGACCCTTAAAAAGACTTTGAAGTTGGCTTGTGTGTAACCCTTATTACAGAACATTTGGTATATCGCATATCAGAATTTTAACTCGATTTTCTTTCAGCATATTCCTAGAGAATGTAATCTTTTAACTAATAAGTTGGTCATTTATGCTCTGAACATTAGGTTTTGTGTTATGTCCAATTTGTTTTTGATGGAAGGGATTCTGTTAACATGTTTTACTTTTTTATTAATAAATTCTACTTTCTCTTTTCTGGCCCCAAAAAAAAAAATTGAAAGATGCAATCCAGAAAAGAGTACTAAAAGAAAAACTATCTAAAATGGACACAAGGTCCCTAATCTCAAGCAAAATGGGTTCAATTTGAACAGATATATAACGTTCCGTATGTACGAGACAAACTTATATGTTGACTAATACGTATTGTCATGCCTATCTATATATGTATACGTATGCACGTGACCTAAAAATAGCGTAAATATAAGCATTTTAG
Organism: Paratinospora sagittata; assembly: GCA_035771175.1. Classification (NCBI taxonomy): domain Eukaryota; kingdom Viridiplantae; phylum Streptophyta; class Magnoliopsida; order Ranunculales; family Menispermaceae; genus Paratinospora; species Paratinospora sagittata. The sequence goes on from CM069594.1 coordinate 34,321,008, forward strand.
GGCTATTGCTAGGAGATTAGTTGTATCTAACCTTAAAGGGAGAAGCGCGCTCTTTGGGCAAGAAACGCGCTCCTGATAAAGGAGTAGTGTACTCCTTACAGAATTTTCAGAAATTCAATTTTTAGGCAAGTGAGAAGCGCACTCTTCGGTGGGCCTGACATTTTTTTAAATGTCGGTGTAGCAATTAGAGAAGTTTAGAGCAACAAGAAGGAAGAAGGGGTTTAAGCTTAGAGATCAAAATCTAAGGTAAGAACCATGGCTTTTGGGTGTAAAAATTACATAGTTGAATTCATCACTTCAAGTTGTTCATCATATGTGACATGCATATGATTTTCATGGTTAGATTACAAGCTAGAAAAAAGAGGGTTTCAACTGAAAAATGGACACCCTCTCAAACTCCAAGAGAAATTTCTCATTTGAGCTCGTATATACATTGAAGGAGGAACAAATGAATCGAATTCGAACGTGCAACCTCTCGATTACTTATCCCTCTACCCAACTACTTGAAAAACATACATTTTTCAGTGTATAATATCCAATTTAAATTTAATTTTTTGTATTTAAAAACAAAAATATACGAAAAACAAGAGTTTGGTTGAACAAAATCTTGAAGTGGTTTCTTGGATAAAAACTTAAAAAATAGCCCATTTTCTACTCTTTCAATCTTCAATCTTACCATTTTTTTACTTTTTATTCCAAAATTAAATTTATTCATCATCCTGTTGTCGTCGTGAAAGTATTTTATAAGTGCTAAAAATAATTTTAAATTTTAAGTTAAATTTGGTTAACGTAGCGGGTGAATGGACAAAAAATAAAAGGTTAGTAATTTTAGCAGCTTCCTACTTTAATTACTTCTCTATTTTAATAAAATGCATTTTTGAACCCAAATCCCATTTTTGGACCCAACTCCAACTCGACCTGACCCAAACCATTTTCACCACTATAAATTAAAATATAAATATGTATTTATATGCATAAAAAGAGAGTTAGACGCATACATATTATTGACCCAAGTCTTTTCTTATATTATATATGTTAATATATAATATATTTTTGACCCAAGTCTTTCAAATCATTTATTCCTCTGAAAATATATTCAAAGTATTTTATAAGGAATGGATTGAAAATGTATATGTTGCGCTTAAATTAAGTACAACAGATAGCCCGCCCTTTTATCTCATTAGAAATTTCTAGTCCGATTTGATTAAATCTGGGAATACGTACCAAAACATTATTAAATAAAATAAAAAACTAATGTATTCAACTGGAAACCAATTTTATGATTGGGGCACATTCCACAAAAAAATTTTAAATGTTTTAATTTGTAAGAGTAACACATTTAACTGGGTGAGAAAACAATGAAAACTATCTAAAATAACATATTTTGAAAGAAAGATAATTACGAAAATTACGCGAACTAGACAACCTTATCTAATTGGAAACACAAGAAAACAAATTTCGTAAATTAGTACTAAAAGTCTAAATGCAACATGTGACATGTGCAAAGAAAAAGAAAAAAGAAAATCAATGCAAAGCATCCACGCTGTTCACAAAGTGCAAAATAAAAACAAAATCTGTAAGGACAGAAAAAGAAAAGAAAAAAAACTAGTTTGGGATTCTAGAGCTTAGCGACCGTCACGACATATCTTCAAAATCTTTACAGCCGCATCATCGAACTGATTCATATAGTTCTGAGATAAAAGAAACAATAAGAACAATGGAAGAAAAAAATAAAAGAATTAACAATGGAAGAAAAAAATAAAAGAATCAGAGAAGGTTTAGTTATCTTCACTTACTACCGTGCGCTCATAGGTGGTACTTCCATCAATCTCTCTTATGGATGTTAAATTCAGCAACACTTTACTAATTTCGTCCAGTGCTGGCGCCGTGGAAGATGAGGGTGGGGTAGCATCCAGCGTTACTACACCGCTGAATCGGTACTCCTTTAACGCTGACGAGTTAGACGTAGCAGCTGCTGATTCCACCTTGGTGGTCGAAGTACATTGCAGCAAATTACTTTTTTTTTCCAGAACGTCGCTGAAGGGAGTCCGTCGTCCTCAAGAAAGTAGGAAAAAAAAATAAAAAAAAAAATTCAAATTCAAGAACAGAACGAATCAGTCTAAAATAAATGAATGATAGCTCACTAACATGTCTTACTTAGCTATGTAACAGTAAAATAAATGAAAATTTTTACTTGGCCGTCCAGATGATTCTTGACGCTTACTCGTCCTCCGTCCCGATTCTTGACGATTTGGACGATTCCTTGCAAATTGCCCAATTATCATCATCGGATAGAGAGAAGAAGCCATGGAATAAAAATAAAAAACGATGGGATGATTCAGATGAAAAGAGATGCACCCTTTTATAATAAGAAGAAGAAGAAGAACAAGAAGAAGTGGAAGAAAAAGACAATCATATCAAAACGCAATTATATCAAAATATTTCTACTTAAAATAACTAAACAACTGTTTTCTTCCCCAATATCACACACCTATTTTATTCCCCGTTCCTAAAACAGCAAAGACAAGCCGCCTATTCTCTGGCGATGGCCGCTATTGTGGGGCCGCTATTTAATTTTAATTTGTGAATAGCGTGGAAGTAATATATTCAAGTGTTTTGAACATGTTACACGTTGCATTTACACGATTCTACTATCAAAAATTGAAACGGAAACAAGCAATCTCTAGCCATATGCTGAAAGAAAACTGAGTTAAAATTTTGATCTGCCATATGCCAAATGTTCTGTAATAAGGATTCATATGAGCCAACTTCATAGTCTTTTTAATGTTTGAAAGAAAAAATAGTCTTTACATATATCATTAAGTGTACAAGCCCATTACATGTATTTTATATTAATTAAAATTTATTTTTTATTTAAAATGAAAGTTTCAAATTAATAGTATTATTAATATAATTACTGGTACATACTAATATGTTGACCTCATGTAGTTAGATAAAAATTTTGTTGACTTGAAGACTTGAAAGCTATTTTACTAATATATATTAATATTAAGTCATTTTAAGGGTCAAAAAGAAAATAGTCTTTACATATATTAATTCTTGTTCCCTCTCTTAATTCTTAGATGTTGTTTAATTAGCTTGTTTTACTACCATACTAAGTAGCAAATGATGACTTCAATAAAATTATAACATAAGCAATAGCTTACCTCAACACAAACAATCGTTTGTCTTTCGATTACTTATCTCTCTATCCAACCACTTGAAAAACAATTATTTTTAAGTGTGTAGTATTCAATTTAAATTCAATACCCTCCGGCACGTGCGTGAAAGAGTTTTGTGGTTTATTTTCAGTTAACATTGAGAATGAGAGGGTATTTTTGAAATTTTGAGAAAAAGTGGCACACGACAAAATAAATTAAGAGATTTTGACTATATAAATAGTATAGGTGTTTTGTATGTGAAAACAAAAAAGTATAAAAAAAACAAAGAATAAGAGTTTGGTTGAACAAATCTTAAAGTGGTTTCTTTAATAAAAATTTAAAAAGATAAATTATTATATAACAGTAATTTATCATTTCCTGGGCTACTTTTTAAATTGTTGTGAAAATATTAATATGATCCTATGTACAATGAAACGAAGGAGCAAGAAAATTAATATATGTAAGATTATTTTCTCTTCGACCCTTAAACAGACTTAATATTAATATGTATTAGTAAAATAACCTTAAAGTCATCTACTCAACTAAATTTTTACCCCAACTACGTGTAATCAACATATTAGTATATAACAGTAATTATAATTTGAAACATTAATTTCAAATGAAAAATAAATTTTAATTAATATAAAATACATGTAATGTGCTTGTATACCTAATAATATGTAACGACTATTTTCTCTTCGACCTTTAAACAGACTTTAAAGTTGGCCTTTTCTTCCTTTTTTTTTTTTTCAAAAAAACAATTAGCATATTGCAAATCAAATGAGTTTTATTTGAAAAAAATATAACTTAATTGATTTAATTCGAACGAAAGTACAATTATATTTAAGTTTCATTAATTGATTTGTATTATTTAAAATTATTTTATAATGTACATATTATCATAAATTTACGATAATAATATAAATGAAAGCTATTCGAACGAAAGTATAATTATATTTTTAAGTTTCATTAATTGATTTGTATTATTTAAAATTATTTTATAATGCATATATTATCATAAATTTACGATAATAATATAAATGAAAGTGAACTTAAGATAATATAAATAAAAAAATAGATACATGTAATGTTGTCTTTTATAATAAAAAAAATATATAAAAACTTTTAACTAATCATTTTCTTCTAATTAAAAAACACAATCATATCAAAACAAAAGTTATTAAAAATAACTAAACACACTTTTTTTTATAAAATAAAATAACAAACAGTTTAAAAAATATTAATCTTTCTATCAAGATTTTTTCTTCCACAATATCACACAGACAATATGCTTCAACAATTGTCATTTTTTCTTCCCCGAATTCTTAAAATAATAAAAAACACAAGACACATATTCTGTCAATGACAAAAAAGTGTGACGCCGCTATTGTCAAAATACAAAAATGTACGTCAACAAAAATGTACTACCGCCGTCACTTCTTTTATAACCTACCTTCCCCTCCGCCACGTGTCTTTCTTTTCTCTCTCTTCCTCTTTAACAAGATATAAATTATATACAATAATGTAAGTTAATTAATAATAACAAACTGACTAGTAACGCAAGAGAAAAAATAAAATAAAGCAGTATATCGGAGAAGACAACTGACAATAAACAGTAATTTTTAAGTAAGCATTAAATGCTTCTTCAGTTCTTTGTACTGTAAGAAGGAAGGCGAGGAGTGCCACGTAGGAGAGCAAACGTTTAAAAGATGTGGCGTAAACTAGAGAAGCGCGCATGACTTGGTCAACAACTATACGACGTGGCATATACCGCATCAGCTAGCGTTGGAGAAAGGCGTCGGAGATAGGCATCTCCAGCATGTCCTTGTCCTCCCTTTCTCGGGACTCAAACAAATAAGTTTAAGATATAACAAATAATTATTCTATTCCATATTTTAAATTAATAAATTTATGCCAAAAAAAGCTGGCTAAAACAATATATAGATAAAGAACAACTTCATAGCATCTATAATGTCGTCATTTTCCTCCACATAGTAGGAGTAAGATTGATAGTTTCAAAAAAGAGATGAATCTACAAAGAGAGGGTATAAAGTTTAATATATTTTAACTTAATTGGGGAAAAGGGCAACATACCCATATAATAAAGACACGTGAAGCATATAAAGGTCTCCCTTGTACTAAATATACATAAAAAATTGCTTATTGGCTTTTTTTGTCTCTCCAATCCTAGTAATTTTTTAAGCACCTTTTTCAAACAAAAAACAGAACATAATAAAAGAATAGATACAACTTCGATTTCAAATAGTGAAAGGATCCTCTGTCTTGACAAATAAATTTTAAAAAAAAATTATCTCTTACTTCAATAAATAAGTGAGTTAAAGAACACGTTTGATTCAATACAATTAATTTACACATTATCTTCACCATTATTACTCTTTTATATTTGCAGCAATCAAATTGAGGTGGTCCTCAAATACACCTTTTTTTCCTCTAATAAGAAATTTAAGTACTTGAAAATAGTGAAATTAACTTTCGAGGTAATTAAAAAATTGCATAAATAAATTGAAGATCACCCCCCTTCCTTCATTAAGTAAATATTTGATAATATTAAAGTGTTGAATGGGTTAAACTTACTACGTATTTCCCACTACCCATTATTCACTACAGAAAATCTAGCATCACAGGAAGAAAATCTAACTTCACAAGAAAAATCTAGCATTTCTGTTTCATAAATTCTCTACAGCCTCGTCCGCTATTCCAAAATGAAAAAATTAATTAATTAATTAGACAATCACTTAATTATTCTATCTTTGCTTCTTAATTCTATTCTGGGCGGGCCATAAATTATAATTCAAGACTAACTCAACTATATTAAATAATGCATTAAAACTACAACACTACTTGAAATAAAATAATACTTATTAACAACCAAAACGAAATAAAATACAAAAGATTTCATATTAAACAATGCATTCAAACTATAAATATGAAATTAAACGGAGAAGCAATGATTACCGATAGTTTCGCCATCTAAAAAAATGGATCACCACAAATGTCGATGTGCCGCCACCAAGACCACCACAAAATCCTAGGCTTAAGAGGGAGAAAAATAATGAGTTGCAATTTGCGGCAGCTGTGCTAGGCGAGTCCGGAGGAAGCCGGGGGTGTGTGGGTTGGGCAAAAAAAATGGACTGCGCAGGGAGAAAGAGAGTGGGACAACAGGGAGAAAGAGACGGGAGAATGAGAGAATGAGAGCAGAGAGAAAGAGTGAGAGCTTTTCGTCTTCTGCCCCGCATCTATCAGAAGAAACGAATACAGGGACGCATGCACCTCCACATCCAAATGCTTTTGATGCTCCCGCCAAAGAACGCCAACTTATGCATCAGGCCTTTCCCTCACAAATGTTAGCTAACCCAATCCCACCAGGTGCTCTTCTCCCCTTGTTGTTTTGCTGGCTAGCTCATGCACCTCCACATCCAAATGCTTTTGATGCTCCCGCCAAAGAACGCCAACTTATGCATCAGGCCTTTCCCTCACAAATGTTAGCTAACCCAATCCCACCAGGTGCTCTTCTCCCCTTGTTGTTTTGCTGGCTAGCTTTCACCCTTACCGGATATCTGAGCAAGCCAATATCCTTTGATTCAACCGGCAAGGCATCTCCAACCTTTATAGGGAAGAACAACCATGAGCAGAGAGGGAGACGAGAGAAAGAGAGGGTGAGAGCAGAGGCAGCGAGAGAGTTTGTGAGCAGAAAGAGAGAGAGAGAGAGAGAAAGAGTGAGCAGAAATAGGGTGAGAGCAGAGAGAGAAAGACGAGAGACTGAGAGGGCTCCGAGAGCAGAGAGAATGAGAATGAGAGAGCAGAAAGAGAGATGAAATAAAGAGACCAACTAAAGTATCAAATGCGTAGCGAGGCACATGCAATTTTATAAGGATGCTCCCCGTCGTAAGTTTTTGAATCGTCGATGTGGGAGTAAAAAAAACCCAAGCAAAAGGTGTTGGGCACCAACACTTTGTGAATAGGGTGGATGCTTTGCATTGATCTTCATATATTTATTTTTTCTTTTATTAGAGGACGAGAAGTGATATATCCAAGTGTTTTGCACATGTCACATGTTGTATTGAGACTTTTAGTACTCATTTGTAGCATTAAAAAGGTCATACATTGTTTAAACTCTTCCCATCGAGCTCCTGCTTCTGTCTTTGAGAAGTGATGCATCAAGTCATTAAACGATCCTACTTGTTTTGATGAAATGAATAATTATACTGGAAAAGAGTGTCAAAACTTTAAGCAATTGCGTTCTAATTCACGAAATTTATTCTTTTGTGTTCCCAATTAGATGAGGTTGTCTAATTTGCTTAATTTTCTTAATTATCTTTCTATATATGTTATTTTAGATAATTTTTATTGTTTCCTCACACGATTAAATGTGTTACTCTTACAAATTGGAATATTTTTTTTTTGTTGCATGCGCCCCAATTATAAAATTGGTTTCCTTATTACTATTTAACTTGAGTTAGCAATAGCTGATGAAAAGGTACAGCGCCGTGGGTGTGGACGTCGGAGACCCAAAAGGCCACCGACTTATCTCATCTTCTCTTGAGATAAAAAAAAAGCCCCTAAAACAAACCTTTGACATTTAATATCCCCTCTAAATCATGAATTTTGATAACCATATGTTATTACCCTGGGTTTTGCTATAAGGTGGGTGGCTGTGCTTTTGGATGGCCAAGTGTAGGAAAAAAAATCCGACTGTTTTTTTCTTTTTTTTTATAATTTTTATATAAAAGAAATTCGTAATATATAGAAATGTTTAAAATACTTTATATTATATAAAACAAGCTACTTTTCTCATTTTTTTCATTAATACATTTAATACTTGATAAAAGTAAAATGTTGTTGTTCATATTAAAATTTAAAAGAAAAAATTCAAAAGACATTTTATCTTCTTCTTTCTTATAAACAACTTTTTTTAATAAAAAAGTAAAGAACTATTTTCAAAATCCTTGTATCAAATAAGTTTGTTGTTTTTTGAATCTGGATTACAAAAAATTGTATCAAAATCATAAAATAAACGCAGTTTAAGTTTTTAATATGGAAATATAGCATTTTACATTCAAACACAATTTTAAATACTGTCTGCCCTCCCTTTTTTTTTTTTTTTTTTAATTAATACCTTCCCTATTTTTTCACTGAACTTGATAAAGAATGCTTGAGCGCTGTCCGCTGCTAACATTTTCGTCCAAAGTCACTTTCCAAACGACGAATTCCAAGGCTTCTCTTCTCTTGCTTTTAAATTGAAATCATATATACATCCATATAACCAATAGTTCCTAGCAACCATTTCCAGAGATCCACTGTGTATTCTACAACTTGAAAAATAAGATGAATCCAACAATGATCGATGTACGAGCATACCAACTCACATTAATTATGCTTTTTCCCAACTTGCTTTTCAGATATCTTACCCAATAAGAACTTACGAGCAAGATTTGATTTGAAAAGGCACCCAGTAAATCTCACGTAAGATCCTCGTTGGTTTGCGTCATTAATTCCAGTTTGTCCCATTTAACTCGCTTTGCTACCCACAACTAATTAATTAATTCCTCCCGATTGGAAATGGCTTGTGATCACTGCCTTTCATTGGAGGATCACATAAAATGTGCCAAGTCCTTCATGATAACAAGTACTCTCACTTCAATCGAGATATATATTAACCGAACCCAGCAGAGAAAAGACACCAAAAAAAAAGAAGGAAAGAATCTCGTCAGTAGCATAGAAATGGCAAATGACAGCCTTATTTCATTTCATCAAACACTTACCGTGCTTTCACCACCACATCAAACGCTTACCACGCCACGGAATCATCATTATGATAATGCCTTTATATCTCTATATCTATCCATATATATCTGGCTTCGATGCTGAGACCACGAAGGCTGTACCCTAAGAAATGGGGTTCTTTTTTGTCACATTTTTCCATGTAACATCGTTTCAGGAGCTACTTCGATTACTGATGGAATGGATCTCCCGTTTCAGCAAAGCATGATTTCATGTCTAGATAACCCTTTTTTATGTAAAGCTAGCGTGCACGTTTCTATGTTATTAAACTTTCAAAAACTCTTTTTGTTTGAAAAAAGAAAACTCTTTCTTAAAAATGAAGAAATTTTAAGACGTTTAGCTTTCTGCCTTAAATGATGCACGTCTTTTAAGGCCTATAGCTTGCTGCCTTAAAAGACGCTAACTGCCTTAAATGATGTGCGTCTTTTAAGGCATGTCTTGCTGAGCAAGTTACCTACATTAAATGAAAGGAAGATATTAAACATGAAATCTCCAATTTATTAGATTCTAAATCAGAAATAATATACATGCTATTCCCTCTTTTTTTTTTTACAGCGCAAATTTGGATATATCTTCTTTCTTCCTCCAATAACTAAGAAGCTATCCAAAAATCTACATTATCATATCATAAAAAAAAAAAAACTATATATATATATCCACCGCTTATTATACATACCATATCCATATCAATATGGTTTTAAATTTATGTTTTAAGTTGTAATAGTATTTATAATATTACCAATTAAAATATTTCTGCAAATTGTTTGATTAATTTAATTAATACAAAATAGGTAATTAGAACATCTTAAAGATACATGTCCCAAGCACTTGGAGATCACTTGCTTACATCACTGAGGTAACTATAATGGTAATCTTCGAGAGTAGTTAGATTAGAATCTATTCAAAACATAATTCATGCTTCTTTGAATCATTAGGCATAGACTTTCAAGAGGGGCATGTGGGAGGCGTGTTTCTCATCATTAACCCACCCAGTTAATGTGGGGATTAGTTAGTTTTGGATCGGACCCAATATTAACCAATTGAATAAATTATATCTTTTCAAAAGTAAATAAATAAATAAATCGCATGCACTATGATTAGAGGAAAATCTTAATTTAGTGGCCAAAGAAATATCAATCTATAAGTAATTGATTTATATATATATATATATATATATATATATATATATATAGAGAGAGAGAGAGAGAGAGAGGTATGTTAAAAGGAGGCTTGGCCTTTGGTGCAATATAATAAATTCATAAGTGATCCAACTCTTCTTCGGGGAGGCTGAGACCTCACAATATAGGTCTCTCCAAACCAAAAAAAAAAAAATGAAAGTTTTTTTCCATCAACATCATACATATCTGCTTTCGCATTCTTTACATTATGCTTTTCAAAGATTCTCAAGGATGTGTGGTGCAAGATTACTCGACTTTTAGAAAGTACATTACAATTAAATGCCTGGCCACGGTGCCAGATGCCCTAACCGAACTTAATTACATGTATTACGTAGATGCAGGCCCATGCTTCAACACTATCAACAATAATACCAAGCTAACATAAGTGTATTACATAAATGCCCAACAACATTATTTCAGTAACGGCGTGAACAAATTGAATGGTTTCGTTACACACTAGAGAAAGCAAGAATCTTTCTTAAAAAAAAAGATGAAAAAGGAAAGTGTGAGAGATCAGGAAGGGACAAGGATGGTGAGGAGAATAAAAAAAGGAATTGAAATTGCGCCATGGCATGCAAGACCAATTGGTAAAAGCAGAGAGCACAGTTAGCAACAGTTCGATCAGTCATCGACAACGAGCAACTAGAGTTAGCAACTGAACTTCAAATTATTTTGATGGTATACGTGGCTAGCATAGTAAAAAATGGCGAGGAACTGAAGAGGGAAGTGATGACAATTGAAGAATTCAAGCAGTGGTTGATCCAATTCGACGACAATGGCGACAAGCGTATAAGTAGAGATGAATTGATAGATGCTATGTGCTACCTTGGAGAATGGTTCACTGGTTGGAAGAGCAAACAAGGATTGCGTTCTGCTGATTTTAACAATGATGGAGTCATTGACGAGAACGAGCTTCACTACCTTGTGGTTTTCGCCAAGGAAACACTTGGTTTTAATATTGTCCTCTACTAGATATTTAGTACTCTATGATACATATTAATTTGCAGTTTTATATATATAGGTAGTAAGCTTTGTGACTCTTAATTTGCTCCCAAGCCCACCACTTTCACGTGTTCTTTGTCCCCACGCCAGGCATCTTTTACCATGTATTATTTTCCTTTCCAATGTCCTGATTCATGAACTAATTTATTCGATCTCCTAATCTTATTAAAAGAAGGAAAAGAGAAGATATATATCGATCCTGTGCTCTATGGATCTAATTAGTTACCCATGACCCTTATAATATGTTACCCAAATTCTAATATTATTATCTCAACTCAACTTAATTAATTATTTATATATTTATATAGGTTAGCTTGTTGAGTTAAGTTGTCGTCATATAGTTAATTCCACAAACTTTCATTTGGTTGTCAGCCACTTAAAACAATTCTCTTTGTTATTTAAATTTATGAATAATTATATTAGTGGGTATGTAAATATACTCAGAGTTATCTCTAATTCTATTGCATCACAAAATTATTTTTTTTCTTTAATTTTTTTTTATTTATAGGAACTAAATTCAAGAGTTATTGGAATAGGTGGGGCAGGTTAATAGAAGAATCTTGGGGAGCAGGGGATCAGTTTAACACTACTGAAATTAACCCGTATAGTAACAGAGTTAAAGGGCACAAATGCAAAAATAAACTAAAGAAATGATTTTGATTCTATTTACTTCCCTTTTTCGTCCTTATCCTGTGTGCCCTATAACATGCTGCCACTTGTTATTTGCAGGAATCGTCTAATTGGGCCCACATAAAACTCGATTGAATTGCGCGTCGACACGAGAGTGTGGTCCCGGAAGTCGGACAAGAACTACGCTGCTTTGTATATATCAAAGAGAGCAAATTTTGTAATTAGCTTAAACAGCGCCTCGAAATCTGCACCGAGCAACTTCTCGACCGTCGGATCAACCACTCAAGCTTCAAATTAGCGCTGATGTGTCCACATGGTAAAGGGTCAAGTCCTTTAGAAGAGTGCTTGCGTGAAGGCTATTCACATCAAATTTATAATAATTGTTAAAAAATTTATAATCTTTTTAACATTTTTTTATATATTAATTTCGCTCCATGTTAATTTACTGGTCAAATACATTTTTTATGCATGCTCCCCGTCCCTCTATAAAAGTCAAAAAGAATAAAAAATAAAATAAAATAAAAAGAACCAATCTAAAGACGCCACGGTGCATAATACCAAGGATACACACTTGACCATGGCCGTTAAATCACCATCATCATCATGATTTGATCAAAAAAAAATTAAAAAAAAATAATAATCATCATGAGAAATACGTCATTCAATGGCATTATGGTGGAAATTTTAATAGAGAATCTTATTCTAGCTACAAAATATAACAAATATGCCTTTATTCTCGTTGGATCATTTGTTTCATGCATTAAAATGTGTAAAATATGTTAGAGTTAGAAATAATTTAGATTATAATTTTATTATATTTTGTTTTAATTAAGGATTTAAGATGTGTTAAATTAAAAAAGTTAAATTTGTGTTAGAAATTAGGAGGCTATGTTAAATTAGAAAGTCGAGTTGTTTGATTAAGTTTTTTATTGTAAAAGTTTAGAAATTAGATTTTGGTATAAATTATCTAAAATCCACTTTAAGAAGAGGTTTTAGATTCGAGTATGTATGTCTTTTATTATTTGTTGGCCACTGGTCTTATTTTAGTTAGTGTCACAACATAGAATCAGTAGGGTTCCCGGTACACATTATCTCACAAAAAAAATAAAAAAAGTAGAAGAAGAAAGAAATAGATTTTAGTGAATAAAAATATAAGTTTAAGAGAAAGAAACGATTCTTTCCCAATTTATTTTTTTGAGATATAACAAAACATGCACATCTCATGAATATAGAAGTGTACTTCTAGTTAAAATATCATTTTCCAATTTTAATTTATAGTATCACATAGGTCTTGGGCATGCTATGAGTAAGAAGTATAGAGTGTGCAATATAGAGAACCAATATTATTTCTGATTTTTCAATAACTTCTCAATGCGACAAAAAACATGAAATAGATAAGAAACAAGCAAGCAGTTCTAATAGATGTAGATGATCGCGTAGAACATTGATCAAATAATTATAAAGATGGATTAATTGATTGATTTCCCTTATATTACTTATTTAATTTCTCCCACCCTAGCTAGCAGTATATATAAGAAAAATGTTTTATGTACCTCGAGTGTCAATGTCATTTCTTAATATTGGCACTCAATTCTTTTAGATATTTTGAGAATGCCCTGACACCCAGTTCTTTTAAATATTTTTGATATGCACATCTCAAAAATATTAAAAAAAAATTAGGTATTAGCATCAAGAAATAGTATTGACACCTAATATACATATAACATTACTTTATATATAACTTAGGCCGTAAAAACAAAACCTCATCTGGGCGTATTCCAAGAGCTCTTGGAGCTCTCCATCTCCATCAATAAAACCATTAGAGTCAGCATCAACGTGTAAAAGTGCACGCCTTGCTCTCAAGCTTTTGAACCACAGTCCTTGGCGACCAAGCGCTTCCACAAGCTCTTTCTTGCTGATACAACCATCACCGTCCTTGTCGATGCTACTCAGACATCGCTTCACCTGCTCTGTCGACATCTTATGGTACCCAATTACGGGCGCTACGGGCAAGTTAGAAGAAGGCATGGGCATATGCGTATAGTGTACTGTTGGAAGATCGTTTAATATAAGAGTTAGAGATCAAGAATTAGATATAGTAATATTAAAGAGTTTTGCTATATATATAGTAGTTAGTAGTAGAAGGATCACTACTTCTCATCATCTAATTCCCCGGCGCTCGTTAACTTTCATTCCTACTGCAGTATTCACTCAAGATTCCCCCACTAACTTAATTCTCTGTATATGATTAATTATTATGTTATTTTTTGTATAATGGAAAGAAAAATGATTAGGTGATGTTAATGTATACTATGGAAAGGAATATTGAAAAAGCTTGCACGTCTATGTGCAAATTATTAGAAACTATTTAATCCAAAAATTATAATTGTCAGATAAAGCCTCAACAATACATATTAAACTACCAACAATACTTTTTTTCATGTGCAGCCTCATTCTGTACGTAAAGAACCAAAAGAGAGATAGAAAAAAAAATACTAATTATACAAATGAGAAATATGTAAATATTAATAATAAGACTTAAATTCATGCTAATAACAAGAGTTAAACTCAAAATCTCTTATAAAATTAAAATTTTAATATCATATTAAAAATTACTTGAACTAAAAATTATAACTATAAGATAAAGAGCCTAATAATATATATTAAGATATCATTGTAAGTAACTACAGGAACTAAAATCATGATAAGTAAAGAATAAATATTTTATAGTTCCTCTTAATCATTTTTAAAAAATAAAAATAAAAATTGAAAGACGTTCACCTTAATCTAATCACTTGATTTCCTGTTTCTATGGGATGCTCCATATGCGCCAGTATATTGGAAAGACGTGTGATTGATTCCTTCATTTTCACATCAATTACCATCAACTGTAAAAGATGTGAAATGCCCACCTCTATTGATTCAAAGATGCCTCCTTTTAACCCCAATAATTAGCTCTTTGTCTTTATACCCTCCAATCCCCAAGGGCCTGAGTATCTCATCTAACGCAAATTTAAGTGAGATATGGTTATTTTAAAGATTTGTATCACAAAAGCAAGGAATATATCCATTTGCAATGACCACATGGTATGATGCAACGTGTCACATATGAGTCATCAAAACCATTTGTTGACTTGGATTGCAATTTTTTGTGCTCTAAGATGAGAAATTATGCATTAATGTACATCACAAGCTTTAACTGCCTTATTTCTAAGTACTTGCATTATCAACATCCTTATTTATTTTTCTTTTCTTTTTTTAACTTAGATGATTGAGGATGTCCTAGTGCGCCTGGCAAACTAATTCCTTAGGATGCCGTAAACCCGTCTACTAGAAATCCGAAGAATCAAACTTGAGATTTCTAACTTGACATGAAGTGGGTTAAAGTAAGATGTTTACATGAATTATGTCCAAAGTATATAATGTTAGGTACAAGTCGTACACTTCTTCTTTTTTTTTGTTTATACACCTTCTATTAATTTATTAAGTAGGCGGATAGAATCAGTGTTTTTTTTATTTTAACCTTTTTTATGTCACAAAATTAGAGTACATAATTATTTTAAAGAATATGCAGACAGAATGCGCACCTTATAAAGGTCATGGAGACAAAATGAATGCATAAGCCTCATCTGAAAACAAGCAAAGGCCAAAGGATAACGGGGCAAAGTCATGGACCAAACGTTGAAAATGGTGAATTTGAAATTGACACCATTAAAACCTTTGTAATAGCTAAACTGTTTAAATTTTAAAACGATCAATTTAATTGTATTTTAAATTTAAATTTAAATTCAAAAATCATTATAGATTTTAATTGAATTTAAATTTGTAAAGTTCGCAACGTTAATATGCTCTTAATGTTCTCTACTAGTACAAAAAGAGATGCCCTTTACTTTTTTACGTACTAATTGTCTAAGCTCTCTTATTTACTTTTAAAATTCTTCTCTTCTCTCTAGTTGGTTTTTTTTTTTTTTTAGCTATGGTGATAGTAGTTTTTTGTTAAGCTCAGTCCATATGAATAGCGATGAAGTACTAGTCAGCTGGTCATTTATTATTTTATCCTGTAAAAAATAGAAGTCGGTCCATCTCTTGCACTAACGTAAAAGGCAAATTTGTTTTAAAGAAACTATGTTCTTTTCCATCTTATTTAACCTATGTTCTGCTTTAATTTGATTTATTTTTTAAACTCGTGCTATTGTTTTTCTATTATAAATATTATAGGCATGCATATTGATATTTAAATTTTAGTTATTTTATTTAATATTATTTTAATTCTTATTTGCTTATCTTTACATTATTGCTAATATTGATAAGGATTATAGGCTCACAACAATAATATAGAGAGCAAACAAACACGGCTGCTCCATTTATTTTGTTGACAAGGGACTTGAATCCTCTGCATTAGAAAGCACAGCAAGCAAGCATTAATAGACATGTTAAACCTTCAAATAAAGTAAGCAGCTCTCATACCATATTTTAATAATTGTTGGAGAATGATGATTTGCATTTTTATTTCTTTCGTTATTCTGGATTTTTATTCTCTATACACATGTATAATTAACTGATGGCTTGAGTTTAAGGGGTTAAGAATCAAATGGTTGGCATACAAAACCTTTATATATCTGAATGATGGCGAAATATTTTCAAATAAATAAGAAAAATGGTGGAACAAGGATGTGAAATTGCAACAAGATTTACATCCCAAGTAGTCACGAATTAATCCAATAATATAGTAATAAAACAGGAAGATTCCTATTGTTCACCAAAAAAGTTAGATTTTATAGATTCTTGAACAACCACTCTTGCAAGTAACAATAAGAATCTTCACAATAAACAAAGACTGCCTTATTAGCTCAATCAATGCCTTCAGTTTTTATCCCTCTATATCAGGTTAATTTCTAATTCATCAACAATATAGATATATTGCAACTATTTTGAATTTACTTATAGAGAAGAAATTTATTCAAACATCAGTTAAGAGTATAATCAACGGTGAGTTAGTTCAGTGGTTGGAGGCAAGCACCCCCAACCTTGAGGTGGAGAGTTCGAGTCGGAACTCATGTCACCCACCAATATGTTGGTCAACGATTTTAAGAGTGTTTGTGGTCATGTCCTAGAGAAATTAGTAGGAAACTAATCCACTTCAAAAAAAAAAAGTTAAAAGAGTACAAAAAGAGGTTGCTCAAATTGTTAATTTTTCAGATTGATGAACTCCAATAAATAAATAAGAAACTTAATCGATCTGCTCTCCAAATGGCAACATACTTCAAAAAACTGCACTTGGTGAAAACCAAAAATTAAGCAGTGTTCATTTCTTCTCCAAGTTTTTTTTGGCTGAGATTCAGTAATTAAGCTGTAACACATGATTTTGCCTTACTAATTATATCTCTTACAATAGCTGAAAAAAAATTTCTTAAGAAAATATAGTTTTCTTGACAAATAATTTCTCAAGAAATTTTTTCATGTTTGATTGTACATTAAAAAAATATTTTTTAACACTCTAATGACAAAAAAAAAATTAGATAATGAGACCCTTTATAAAAATATAAATGTGAACATAATCTAACAATACTAAAAATTTCTCGTGAGAAAATCAAATTTTCTTACCTCTGCAAATAAGAAAATAAGAGGGTTGAGAAAAATTTTCTTAAAAAAATATTAATAATCAAACGCACAATTTTTTCATTTTTTTGAAAAAAATATTTTATTTTCTCTAAATAATAACAATTTTCTCGTCCATGAAAGAGGAAGAAAGTACTATAAATACAGAATTAAATTTTCACATTCAGTAATAACTTCTCACACTGTAATAATTAACACAAACCTGAATTACAGAAGGAAGCCATATGTGGGATTGGACTGAACAATCTACACCTCTACATATAACACAACAACAAGAAGAAGGAAAAAAAAAAGTAGCTACCTTGCTAGTGATAGACCTAACAACGGGTGCTAATACATATAAACAAAATGATATGTATAATAATAATAATTCACAGTTGAACAGTAATTTGAGTTTCTGGTACTGGGATGAGAAAACAAATCCCCAGTGCTTCTGGGCATACTCCATAAGCTGATCGAACTCGACAGCTCCATCAATGAGACCATTAGAGTTAATATCAATTTGGGCAAGTGCACGCCTTGCTCTCAAGTTTTTAAACCACAGGCCTTGTCGGCGCAGTGCTTCAACCAGCTCTTTCTTGCTTATGCGACCATCTCCATCCATGTCGATGCTACTGAGCCAGTGCTTAAATTTCTCCATTGATATCTGCTGATGGGCAAGCAGAGACTTGTGATGGACTATTACAAGCATATCTGTTTGTTCTTCTGTATATAGAGAAAGAGAGAGAGAAAAGGTAGAGTTAAGAAGACCTGTACTGTATTGCAGTAATTAATAAAGAAGAAGTAGCTCAAGTGTGAAGAAAAGGGTCTGATGATGATCACTCGCCATCTTCTTCAGCTTGTTTTAAATTTGATTCCTGCTTATCAGGATTGGCATTCGAAGAATATTTGGTAAGTTTTTATAAACGGGAAGTGATATTCTAACTGCAATAAGTATAATTAAGTTGGGAGAGGGAACCCCCAAAACGCTCACCGATACCCTTAGTCCAAAAGAATTAGTCTCTGCGTAAAACGAAAGAAGACAACTATTGAATACCAAAAAACCAGTCAACAATAAAAAAAATAATAATAATAAATAAGTATAATTATATTAACAACTACACCGTGATGGTCACCGAATATGCATGTACTACCAAGTTAAAATAATTTTTTTCTATGAATTTCTCATTGATGATTTTTGGATGCTGGGTAGTGGGTAGTTACACCTTTGTTGATACTGTTAATTGGAGACAAATCCAAAAATGTTTATGGTGGTGCAATTAGAATTACAATCATTTTCTTTCAAGAAAATTTGATTAGTGTGTGTTTGATTTATGATTAGTATATAATTTTTTGTATTCAAAATCTTAAAATACAAAAAACGCATTTGGTAAGTTAAAATTTGAAAACTGTTTACAAAAAAATTATATTATTTTTAAAAAATAACAAAATATTTTTAAAATTTTTATTTTTTAAAATATATTTTAATTTCTAAATTACGAATCAAAGGCTAAGATACTGCCCTAAGAAATTTCTTTAGGGATCCATAGATGGGCATGCGATTGTGTTCAGATTCTCTGATACACACCGATAAAGTGGTGACACGGCAGATGAAGGCCGGTTCCCATTTTCACCCAAAAAGAAAAAAGGCCCTGTGCTTTTTTCTTTTTATCCTTTTACAGGAGAAATAATCAATCAAATATGCTAAAACTTCCAAATTCTCGAGTAAGATTTACAAATATCATAAAAAGTTCAAAGATTTCTTGATGCCCATTAGAAAATAATTGCAACAAGTTTTATCTTTGAGAGATAAAAGAGAATTAAAAGACTTGTTATGATAACACACTTTACAACGGTTTTAGAGTTTGTGTCATCATTCTCACGAACTCATTCATGTCAACAAAGTCATCACCATCTGTATCTACAGCCCTCACCATCTTCCTGCAAGCTTCAAGGCTGCACCTCTCCCCCAACCTCGTGAACACCTGACACAGTTCCTCTGCACTGATTTTCCCATCAGAATTTAAATCAAAACTCCAAAATGCGCGCCTTATTTCACTTTCATTTATACCGCCACCCTTCTGATGAACATCCATGAACTCTTTGAAATCAATGAACCCGTCTTTGTCCAGATCTGCAACCTCAAATGCCTTTTGCACCTCTGTATCCACGTTCTTCTTGTCCAATTGTTTTAGAATCAATTTGTATTCATCCTTAGATATCAACCCATCCCTGTCTTTGTCGAATTTGTCGTACACTTTCTTCATTTCATCAATGTTAGGCTCATAAGTGGTATATAAAAACGAAAACTGCCCATCTTTTGAAGCCAATCTGACCGGTTTTGGAGGGAACCTCCTGGAAATACTGTACTGAAAATTCAGCAAACTCAACTTTGACATTGTCTAATGGCAGGAAAGAATGAAACCAGGATTAGATGAAATTCTGATGCATCATGCTTTCTATATAAATAAAATGTTTCAACTTTTACGATAGTTTGCAAAGGAGAGATTCCAATTCAGTAGTCAGGACCAGAAGAAAAAACTTAGGTCCATCTTGTTTGGACTACTATATTCCTTCCTCAAATAGAGAAAGAAAAGAATCTTTTTCAAAAGCACAAGCAAACATGAAAAGAAAGCAAAGGTTCATAATGGAGAGGAAGAAGAAAAGGATCACATAGTAACAACATTGTGTTTTCTACAGGGGAAATTACCGGAAAGGTTGAATTTATGGAAGAAATGACCACAACTGATACATGTAAAGAACCTTTTTGCTTGACTTCAAGGAAATTATTTAAAAAGTTAGCAATAGAGCCCCTTGAACGAGTCTTCAAATACCCTTCTTATACTCTTTCACAAAGACATAAATACTGTATTGAAGTCTTGAAGACCATGTCAACGTGTTTTCTATCTCACAAATTAAGTTTGTCTTGTTTTGAAATGTTCAAATGACAAAGTGAATAAGGTAAATTTGTTGATCTGTTTTTCTTTAATTTTATCTTATCTTTTTCTTAATCTAAGTACCACGTCAAAGCACCAAAGATTATCCCCAGGCAAGTGCATATCAATGACAAGTTAAATACATATGAACAGTGGACCTTTCTGATCCATGATAAATTCTTCTATTAGATAGAAGTCAAGGTTGTGACTGAAAACATAAATCTATTTTGTGCACATTCATAAAAATGAAAAGAAAAAAGAAAGAAGGTTCAGTAAGTATCACACCCAATACAGTGAGGCATCTGACCCAATACAGTGAGGCATCTGAATTTGGCACTAGTATTTTCACCAATTGGTAGAGCGTAAAAAAGAGTCGCAGTTCTTGCAGAAATCATTGGAGTATATGATGATATGATTGTGTTGAAGTGTCAGCTTAAATCCCACCATGTAACAAATCTATGGTAGTCTTGATGATAGAATTGTGACAGACCATCTTCACAGGATCTCAGAAATCTGCATGATAACATGTATAAGGTTTAATGGACTCCGAGATGTAAAAGCACGAATCAACACAATGGATATACCTGTATGGGCATCTCTGCTATGACAAGGCCACTGCTTTCTTCAAGGCTTTTCAAGGCCACCACTTCACCCCCAACAACCATATTGATCACAATTCCATCTGCACACATTAACAAAAATCCTATCAATACATGGACTACAGGAAGATCTAACTCAATTCATAACATGGTAAGAAAAAACCTGCTGCCAAACAAGTTGACACACGCCTGAAATATGTCTCCTGAAAGCCACCAGGTAATGAGGAAATTTCATCAGATTAAAACTAACTAAACCCAATTAAATATCAACAAACCATGAGCACAGCCAGGTTGATAAGAAAGTGCACACTACGATGAACAGGCAACTAGATCATTCAAAAATAAAATGGTAATAAATTACGACAGTTAGATCATTCTTTATATGATGGATATGCAAAATGCAGTCCTTTTGTGAGGAAACGAAGCAATTGTACATCAACATATAACAGATGCAAATCATCAGAGAGATGGGTGCTGAAGAAAGAATGGAAACTGCACCTTCTTTGTTGGTAATTCATAATTAATCAAGAGACGTGCCGAAACAGGTGACTCCCCAGATGTAACAAGAGGCAAGCAGGAATCTGTCAAAACAATCATAGATGATTTATGTTCTTCGTTTCCACTTTCACTCTCAACCCCCAAACGAGCAGTATTATTATGGTTCCATTCCACTGTTGCTTGATGGAACTTCTCTAATACCGAAGCACATTCTGATTCAGCAAGATCACTATACTGCAATATGAAAAATGATACTAATTTACATACTAACATGTTCCTAAAGTACTAGAGTAAAGCAATGTAAAAGAAAACTCAAATTATTTGGTCACGTCCGGAGAAATCTGCACCATAAATCTCAACAATATGTAATGAAAATGGAGACACTAATCAACAAAACAAAGATGCTACTGCCTCAGACAACAATCTGAAGTTAAGAAAAGGTGAGACTCCTCAATGGATGGTAAATCCTTTCTTTTGACTGTGTAACTGGGACAATCACCTTAGAGATTGTATAAATGTCAGACAAGTATGAGCCATGGTCAAACCCCAACAGGCATAAAAAAGGTAATGTGTGTTTTTGTTGTCAAATCATAATAGAAATTTCTTTTACAGGTTTACCAGAGAATGGTAATATGCACCATAAAGGTGTTGTACAGAATGCACGAGGCTCCCCCCATTGTAGGATATGGTGAAACCTTACATTCACCTAGAGAAGTTGTTCCCAGATTCAAACCAGTGACCTCAGGGTTATAATGGACCATCCTCAACTTTTGTGCTAAGGGCCGCCCTTCTTTTAGGCATTGAAAAATTAAATTTCTAAGAAATTTAACACTAGAAACCTACTATTTTATGAAACATAAGCCAATCCAATATATCAATTTAAGAGAAATTAGTGATTTACCACTCAAATATTATGGGATATAATGCTAAAAAGCGACACTCACCTCACTCTCAAGTCTATGGCATTAACATTCACATACCTCACCACATTTCCAAGTTCTCTTTTTTTTTCTTTTTTCTTTTTTTATAGGTATTTCCAAGTTATCTCCTTTCATCAATAAATTCGCATAAAATAACATTTTGACACCAGAAATAATTGAAAACAAAAATATATATTTATCGACAATTTTCTCTGTTACTACTGCAAACTGCAAAAGGGGGGAACGAGAGAATACAAGAGAAGCCAAGGAAATGTTTGGAAGACTCGAAACAGCGTAGTAGACGGCATCGAGTTCATCCCTTGTATTGCAACACAGAACAATTGGGAGCGAAGAACGTCGCTCCACCACACCCAACAGATCCACCAATGTTTCCTACACCCAAAAAAAAAAAAATCAAATTTTTAACCTAATTTCGCAAACACAAAGACAAATTAAAACAAAAAAAAAGACCGATACAAGAAACAGAGAAATCATCAACCATCTTGAATTGAAGCCTATCGACGGCCAAGAAAAAGTGTCTCGGCTGACTGCAACAAAAAAACAAAAAAAGATTTCGTGAAATTGTGTGAGATTTAGGAAGAAATTGCAGACAAGGAAGAATTTCATTGGCGCAAACAGTAATACCTGAAATGAGAAGGACAATGAGAGGGAGATGAGGGGGCTTCTATTGTATCGATCACCATTACTGTTGATCTTAAACCGAATTGAGAGAAGAAAACTCTGACAGTTTTTCTAGGGTTCTAATAAAATTGCAATCGATCTTGAGCCACCACCGGATCTCCTGTGAGTCGCGGTGTACCCTTGCCTGCGCCACGTTGTCTCCTTACGTGGCGCGTGTCTTGCTAGTTTGGATACTGGATCGATTTTTATTGTTATTTATTTTCAAGTTGATTATTGATAATTCTGTCTTGAATTGAGACAACTTCTGTTCTACAGGCGTATTCATTTGAATTTGTTGATTAATAAATGGACATGCTTATCTATATAACCACGCTCCCCTATTTTATTTAAGAATATCAAATAGAATAGAAACGTGAATGACGTGATCAGCACTCTTACAGTACCGGATGTGATTCTTTTTATTTAATGAACTTTACCCTTAAACCTCATTTAAGATTCCTAGTCTTCTGCTTATAGATGGTTCCATAGATTTGTGGGATGACTAAGAAAATTAATAAAGATGGGTGCTGATGATGCATGTGTAGGGAAGCTGGTGATGCCCGATAAGACATCAGCAAACTTCACATCAATAGTTGGAAATTTAGACCGAAGGGTGGCTTTAAATAAGAACATAAGCAATGGAGATAGCAGGTTTCTTCAAGAACTCTCTGTCATGGCTTCCAAATTATCTTATGAGAATAAAGCCTTCGTCCAAACCATTGTTAGAGATCAATGGAAGGTAAAACGTATGGATGCAGTTTATTTATTCAAATAACAGCATGTTTGAAATATATAGCCCACATATAACTAGTTTTTATTCTTTTCTTTTTTTTACTGTGTTGCAGATGCATTTCTTGGGATTCTACAATTTTTGGAATGGTAAGCATGCAGTTAGTAGATCTTAATGAAGTAATTGAACAGAATGGGTTTTGGGCCTGATAAAATTTTAATTAATTCTATATTCTTGCTAAAGGAACATTACGATCGATCATGATCGATCATGATTTAAATTCTTAAAATTTGACACCATTAAAAACTTTGACCGGCTAAATGATTTAAATTCTTAAAATTTATCAATTTAGAGAACTTAGCAAAAAAAAAAAAAAAAAAAGAAACTTAGAGAAATTCTATAAAATGAAGCCAATTACATAATTCCCTTTGCAGACTACCAAGAGAGATTCTCAACACAAGCCTTCATGTTCCAAGACAAGGAAACAGATCCTGAGCTGATCATGGTGGCATTCAGAGGCACTTTACCATTCGACGCAGATGCATGGCGTATAGACATCGGCATCTCTTGGTACGAACTCTCTGGCGTGGGCAAGGTCCATGGCGGCTTCATGAAAGCTCTTGGCCTACAAAAAAACCGTGGCTGGCCAAAGACGATAGACCAAAGTGTTATCAAGCCCCAAGTTGCCTATTACACCATTCGAGAAAAACTTCGAAACCTTCTAAAACAAAATGAGAGAGCCAAGTTTGTGCTAACTGGACACAGCCTTGGAGGGGCTTTAGCCATTCTATTTCCATTGATATTGATTTTACATAAGGAGGAATGGATGTTGAAGAAGTTGCAAGGAGTTTACACATTTGGGCAGCCTAGAGTAGGGGATAAGAAGCTTGGGAAGTTTATGAAGGAAAAGCTGAGTTTATATGGAGCAAGGTACCTCAGGTTTGTTTACTGTAATGATATGGTGCCTCGGCTGCCCTACGACGACTCGACGTTCTTGTTTAAGCATTTTGGGACATGTGTATACTACAATAGCTGCTATGAAGGAAAGGTGAGGCTCTCTTTGTCTGTTTAATTTGTGTTTTTTATTATATATGAGAAGGATGAAGAAGTTTTTCTGTTGTCTTTTATCACATTAGTAATGGGTCTTTGGCAAACAGATAGTAGAAGAGGAGCCAAACAAGAATTACTTCTCAGTGATCAGAGCAATACCCAAGATTTTAAATGCAGCTTGGGAGCTGGTCAGGGGCTTCATTCTTCCTTTTATAAAGGGCAGAGAATATGCCGAAGGATGGTTTTTAATATGGTTTAGAACAATTGGACTGATAATCCCAGGTTTACCACCTCGTACTCCTCCAGATTATATCAATTCTATCCGATTAGGATCATCAAGCTTAGCATTGAAACTTGAAGACCTGACTCAACGGGATCTCAAACTTGATTAGAAAAACTTAATCAGAAGATAATCTTGCATGCATGTTTTGTAATTGTAACCTATTCATTTAAGAATGTAGTTTAAGCAATATTGGGAGCTCTGATGATGCTATAAGATTTGTTTGTGACATCAGAACATCTAACAGCCATTTAGAGTGATCCTTTTATTCTTTCTCCTTACGTATGCTTATTACTATGATAGTGCTTGGGCTTTTTGTTGCCTTTCTCTACCACATCTCTTCTTTTCTTCTTGTAATGTTGTTGTCAATATCAGTCTCTCCCTCTATACCCGCTTCATCAAAATCCTTCTATCTGCAATCAAATATTTACTAATTCTTCTTTGAAAGGAAATATTTACTAAAAGATCCAAGGTTTCTCTGCCAAAATTCTAATGGACATCAATCAATCCCTTCAACTTTTTTAAAAAGGGGTTATATAAATGCTAACATCAAAACGAAATCAAGGTTTTAGTAGCAGGGCTACAAAAGAACCGGTGGTAGAAAAGTGGCCATGGCAGCCTAGACCATAGTACAGGGCCCTCCGCCTAATGAACATGCAGGATTGAATGAAAAAGATCGGCAATGCCGTTTAGATGTATGATGATGTAGCATCACGAGCTAATAAGTGTGAAAAACACAAATTGTGAGTATTGTAAGCAACAAACTTTGTGCAAACACGTCATAAGCAATTGGCAAACATCAGATTGGAAAATCAAGAATGCTACACAAATTATATCTACTTGCATTATCACATCACTTTTTTGGTGAAATAATCACATCATTGATTCTACTGTTAAGTGCCCCATTATTATTGCTCTGATGATTACAACTAATCTCAAATTTACATCTCAGAGGTTGAGCTTCTTGATGCAGAAGAGCCGAGAACTAGTTTGTCCCAAACAGGTAACACGCCCTTCTCCCAGACATCCAGTAACTATTTCACAGTAGTCTATCTCTGTCCATAGCCAAAAATGCAAGCCTATTATTACCAAAAATGATTTACAAATATATGAAGAAAATATATCAGGATTTAATGGGACATAAAGCTAGAATTCATTATTATCCTTTATACAAAACAATATTGTTTTTTGTTAAAAAACTATATCACCTATCACCATTTTCTAAAGTTGAGCCAGATCATGGATTCAAACCAACCTAGCTAGGCAATTTTGTTCACGTTAAGTGTGCAGACTTAAAGTTAGGCTCTGTTCCACTTGCATGCAGCATTCTGGAAATAACTTCCGTTCCTTCATGAGAAAAAATGTCTTTTTTAATGACCAAATCTACATCCAGAACATCACATGATGTGCAGCAAGATTTGTCCAGGCATCCGGCATACATTCAAAACTTAAATAGCCACAGGGAGTGTAGAAGTTACCAGGTATTCAAACTGATAACGAAAGAGACTTGGTGTACTAGGAGGCATGGCAAGTGAAGCAACCACTCAAGGAACCCATCTGGGTGGGCTTGCGGATGGATATGGTCCGATTGGAAGTTCTCAAAATCTGATGAGCCTGGTTAGCTGATACTGAGCTCCTTATCTCTTGGGCTTTCCTTTGAGCTGATCGCAGCTTTTTCATGATCCTATCCATGGAAGATGATCTTTCTTCTCCAGCTTCATCTGAAAAATAAATAAATAATGCTTCACCTAATTTTGTTACATGTGAAGAGATCTGACTAATCACTCCACAGTATTTTATTAACCTCACTAACATTAATGGTCGATACTATAAATAGAACTAAGGTTTAATAAGGAAGTTTCGCTTGTCTACTATACAAAAGATTGTTCCTATGGTGCATTTCCAGAGAAACCCCTTATAAGCAATCTCTTTCCATCACATTTCTTCCAGTTTGCTATATTGAGCTCTTACAACTGGTTAATCTATGCAACAATCATATGTATTGATTGTTGCCGTAGAGAAGCTACCCAGAAAGTCCATCCACGTAATTATTTTGACTGGGTAAAATGCCCGATTTATGATCTCACATTGCTTGCTTGCATGCACTTTATGCGTTTGACGAAATGCAAAATTATGGCTCCTCCTTCCCCCACCTATTTTTATCTCGATAAGACTCTCCCTTTCTGCTTGGAATATTATGCAACTTGAGATATGCCCTTTCTTTAATTACCTGCTAGAGTGCTGGCCAGTAGTGGCGGTCATATGCCCTACTCAATTGAAGTCTTAAGCTCAAAAATCTATTGTGATAATTGGTTCTTCTCTAGTTTTTGATCATTTAAAGAGGTGGGTCTTAGAATTTTGAGTTAATTAAAAGTCAGTCTGATAAGCTTTAGAATACATATCCCCTTTTAAGAAAAAAAGAAAAAGAAAGTATATTATCACTCAAGTTTTTAGTTTTTTTCTTTTTCTTCCTATTAATATTAGGCCTTGTTTTAGTGTTCAATTAATTAAGCAAATTGTATCTCACACAATCTCAAACTAAAAGAATAGCTACTTTGTAGACATAATTAAATAAAATATCGTTACTTATCACATGCTTGGTAATTTAGCAATTGACTCACAGTTGGTATTTAAGGCTTTGTTTGGCTTATGATTTAAATATATTTTTTTATAAAACAAGGTTAAATTAATTAAAACATGTGTTAACATGATATTCAATTAAATCTCAAACAATTTAGATTGCAGTTTCTACTATAATCAATGTCGTAATCGGAAAACGAAAGAGTCGGATTTGGTTGGTGGTTGAATTGGGAAGGGGGAAAGTGAAGGAGAATGGAGATTTGGGAATTAGAGAAATTTGATTGTGGGCTTGAAAATGGGATTGGTATCGATGGTACATGGACGTGTCTTTTAGTGAAATCGGGCAGGAGTCGGTGGTCCAAAAGAGAGCAGCCAGATCCTAGGCAAATTAAGGCAATTTATTTATTTATTTATTTATTATTATTATTATTATTTTATGTTTTTTTTTGAAGTAAACTAATGCATTACTATTTTTCAATACCATTTTCAAGTCATTTGATGTGACATTATTTGCATGTCACATAAAAAAATATTTTTAAAATGGTAAGAGGTTGTCACGTAATACAATATTTGAAAAAAATATTGAAAATTATATCCCCCAACATTTTTTTTTTCTTGTAAAATAAAAAGAGGAAGAAGGGGAAATTGAAGAGAACTAAGATGATCTTTTCCCTCTTTTCTTTGGTATTCAAAATCAATAAATTAAAAAAAAATTATAATTTTAACTATTAATTTAGAGAACAAATCCTCACCCAAGGCCTAATAAAGACCACAGACAGTACCTCTTCACCTTATATGAAGGGGCTAAAAAAATTTGAAACACAACCTCATATGAAAAGGGATAAATGCCTAATTAATTGTGCAACCTATCATTAGAAATTGAATAGATTATTATCTTTATGTCAGTTGATAGTGAATAAAAGCTTAGCTATGGCTGGTGGTTTAGAAGTGGCAATAGATTAGCGAAAATCGCAAAATAAAACTCAACCAATGAATGTGTTTGATTCAATTTTAATTGAGTTTCATTTGAAAAAAGTATAACTTAGGTTGATTTTATTTGATTGAAAGTATAATTATATTTTTAAGTTTCATTAATTGATTTGTATTATTTAAAATTCTTTTATAGTGTACGTATTATCATAAATTTACGATAATAAAATTGATGAAAGTGAACTTCAGATAATATAAATAAAAATAATTAAAAATGTATTCCACTTACTGGAATGTACAAACCTTCACTGCTCTGTGCCTATTTCGTTTGGCTAAGGAAACCGAAACAACTAGAGAAGAGAAATAGTAAATGACTTGGGTGCATTCAGAGGGAAGAAACAATTCCTCCACAAAATAAGACAATGTTTAGTCATCATGTTTATTACTCACCGAAAAGGCAACAACTAATAAATAAACTTAAAACCTTTAAACTCAGTTATCAAGGCCTTACTGGAAGTGATACTCAGTACAACTACGCATTCCTCGCCATCACTATCATCGAAGCTTACAAGAATCTCAAGCTCGTATTTATCCTCCGAACGGAAAAATGACAAAATAATCGTACCATTCACGGGAGTGTCATCAATCTGGAAACATAGGCCCCTTATATGTTCGACACCGATGAAATGCGAAACTTCCAATTGTATCGATTTTGACACACGATGTCCATGAGTGGAACTAATCTGCCGATCAGAGCTGCAATCACCACCGATATCCCCTTCGTGAACTTGTAGGAAATTAGGAGGCAAGGAATGTTCAACAACTTTGTTAGTAGGTGCTTGGCTTGCCATTTGATCTTTACGTTTGAATTTCACAAGCATTTCATTCAATCGACTGCCAAAATTGAAGATTTCCTCATCTATTTCCGCCAGTCGCCTTGTGGTACGTGGCTCATCGTTTGAAACAAATTTCGCTATCTTCTCAATCAACTCTCTTAGTTGTTCTGCACGTTTTGTGGTCCGTAGCTAATGGTTTTTAACTAACTTCGCTATCTTCTCAATACACTCTCCTAGTTGTTGGTCCATGGTCTTGTCTTCTTCTCTGTAAAAGCCTTCACTATCACTGCTATATTTTTCACTGCCTATTTCGGCCAAGGAAACAACAAGAGAACAGTAAATGATCACTTGGTGTATACAGGGGAAACATTCAAACAACCATATAAACACCCCACAAAATAACACAAGGTTCAAAGAATAGTTATTTTTATTACTCACCAATGGCCAATGCTCTTTAAATAGAGTTAAGAGTTCAGTTCGGTATGGCACTCAACTTATTTCTAAGAAAATAACAAAGTAATCCAAGGAAAGAAAGAAAACTCACCTTCACCATGAGCCTTGAATGATCGAGCAGGGCTCTTCTTTTTGGTCGACGAGAATGCACGAGAAATGAAGGGAACAAAAACTCTAGAAGACGGATTTGGTTCCGAAAAATGTAGAGCCGGCGAGTTTCCAGCACGGAGACGACACCACGAAGAAGGCAACAAGAAGGAAGAGTAAGACAACCTGGCCAAGAGCCGCGTGCAGAGACGAGCACGATAGTCGAATGCCATGAGAGAAACAGAAACAAGCAATTTGAGCAAGCAATCGATTTCTTTCAGACATCTATATAGCTTCTTAATTATTACAGGAAGAAAGTGGATATATCCAAATCTAAGCGGGAAAAAAGAAAGAGGAAAGGGAAAGTATATTATTCTCTATTTAGAATCTAATAAATTGGAGATTCCATGTTTAATATCTTCCTTCATTTGACGCATGTAAGCTTGCTCATCAAGACATGCCTTAAATGACACGGCAGCAAGTTACATGCCTTAAAATTTCTTTATTTTTAGCACGCAACCGTCGGTGTCACATATTTTATGTGTGACTAAGACAGATTTGACCAAAATAATAAATAATAATATTTTTTATTTTTTTATTTATGTAGTGATAAATGATAATACATTATGAGTGATAAATAATTTTTAGAAGATAACTTTTTATTTTTTTCTATTTTATTAGTGATAAATGATAAATAATTTCTATACTATTTATAAAGTCGAAACCTCCTCATCTAATTCTTCTTGTGCCACTTTTTCTTAAAATCCCAAAAATACCCTCTCTTCGAACCTTAAACAGACTTAATATTAATATATATTAGTAAAATAACCTTCTCAACTAAATTTTTATCTACCTGCCTGGGGTCAACATATTATTACATACCAGTAATTATAATAATAATACTATTAATTTGAAACTTTAATTTCAAATAAAAAATAAATTTTAATTAACATAAAATACATGAAATCGGCCTGTGCACTTAATAAGATATGTAAAGACTATTTTCTATTTGACCCTTGAAAAGACTTTGAAGTTGGCTCGTGCGAAACCATTGTTACAGAACATTTAGCATATGGCATATCAGAATTTTAATTCGATTTTCTTTCAGCTTCCTTTCAACATATGCCTAGAGAATTTAATCTTTTAACTCATAAGTTGCTTACTTATGTTCTTAATTTTAGGTTTTGTGCCATGTCGAATTTATTTTTGGTCCAAGTGATTTTTGTTGACATATTTTTCTCTTTTAGTAATAAATTCTAGTTTCTCTTTTCCGGCCCCCAAAAAGATTACTAGTGCGGTCCGACATTTTATAAATAATTATAATTACAACTAGTACACCTGCGGACGTATTTATTAACACGTTTTTTTCAAGAGTTTCTTAATTTTAAATGCACTTTTCATTTGTTAAAGCTCGACACATGACTGCTAAAATCACCCGCCATCCACCCTGCCCACCTGAGTTAAAAAAAATAAAAAGAAAAAAATTGCTTTATGTAAAATTATTAAAATAGATACATAATTATTTGAAATCATCACTCTTTTCATCCACCCATACTTCAACCTAAAGTCTTAACTCTTTATTTTTTCTACTTTTTCAATCTTCAATCTTATTATTTTTTTTCCAGAGTTAAATCATACTTTTTTTTATTATTTTATTGTCATGAAAGTATTTATAAGTGTTGAAAAACATCATAATTGAGTTGGATAATGTAAAAAAGTATTAAAAGTGATTTTAAATTTTAAGTTGGGTTAGCATAGTGGGTGTGTGGGCATAGAATAGAGGGTTGGTGATTTTAGCAACTCCCTATTTTAATTACTTCTCTATTTTAGTGAAACTCATTTTTGGACCTAAATCTACTTTTTGGACCCAAATCCAACTCAACCCGTTTTCCTCCTATAAATTAAAATATAGATGTGTATGTATGTATAGAAAAGGAGTTAGACGTATACATATTTTTGGCCCAAGTCTTTTCTTATATTATATATGTTGATATATTATTCGTTTAAATCATTTATTCCTTTGTAGATATATTCAACGTATTTTATAGGTGGTGGATTGAAAATGTGTTTGTTGCGCTTAAATCGGGTGCAAAAGATGATCCTTTTACCTCGTTAGAAAGAATTTTTATACAGTACACAAGATGCTTGTCAGATTTGATTAAATCTGGGGCCTCGTGCCTACAGAGAAGAGAAGTTGATTCTTCCGGGAAGAATGATCCTCAATTTATAAATATGTACCGAAACATTAGTAAATAAAATAAAAAACTAGTGTACAATTCATGGGAATGTCAGAAAAAAAAAAAACCAAAATCTGCAAGGACAGAAAAAAAAAAAAAACTTAAACCAAAAAAGAAAAAATAAATAAACTAGTTTCTGTTTTGAATTTTTTCTAAAATTCAGCGGCCGTCAAAACAAATATTCCAAATCTTCAGAAGAGCAGCATCCAGCTGATTGAGATAGTTCTGAGATAAAGAAAGAATAAGAACAATGGGAGAAAAAAATAAAAGAATCAGAGAAAGTTTAGTTATCTCCACTTACTATCGAGCGCTCATAGCTGTTAATTCCATCAATTTTTGTTATTGGTGTTAAATTAATCAATATTTTTCGAATTTCTTCCAGTGCCGCCGTGGAAGGTGATGAAGACGAGGCAGCAACTTGCTTGATTACGCCACTAAAGTCACACTCCATAAACGCTGTCGTGGAAGACGTATTTTTTTGTTTCCCTCCAACTGATTTCATGGTGGTGGAAGTATCTTCAAGCAGAGTTAGAGTTTAGTTCGGTATGGCACTCAACTTATTTCTAAGAAAATAGCAAAGTAATCCAGGGAAAGAAAGAAAATTTACCTTCACCATGCGCCTTGAATGATCGAGCAGGGCTTTTCTTTTTGGTCGACGAGAATGCACGAGAAATAAAGGGAACAAAAACTCTAGAAGACGGATTTGGTTCCGAAAAATGTAGAGCCGGCGAGTTTCCAGCACGGAGACGACACCACGAAGAAGGCAACAAGAAGGAGGAGTAAGACAACCAAGCCAAGGGCCGCGTGCGGAGACGAGCACGATAGTCGAACGCCATAAGAGAAATAGAAGCAAGCAATCAATTTCTTTCAGACATATTTATATATAGGTTCTTAATAACAGGAAGAAAGCGGATATATCCAAATCTACGTGACAAGAAAGAAAAAGGAAAGAACATGTATATTATTCTTCATTTAAAATATAATAAATTGGAGATTCCATGTTTAATATCTTCCTTCATTTAACGTATGTACCTTACTCGTCAAGGCATGCCTTAAATGACGCGCCGCAACGTTTCGGGAAGAACGCGCCAATTAGAAAAGCAGGGAGTAAGTTATTTCTTAAAATCGTAGTAAAATTGTATTTGAAAAGGAATCGCAATCTTGATTTTGACATGGTAAACACGTTAATATTGTGTTTCCTTTCCTTTTGTACCGCAATACTAGACAAAATCGGTGTCAGGGCCTATATATGGAAATGTTACAACTTTAGAAATTGAAGCAGTGCATAACATGCACGAAAGTTTACAATAGGATCAGCGCCTATATGTAATTAATATATATTTTTTATTTTTATATGAGTACTGGTGATGAGTGTGGGTCACGGTTGAAGCCATTCAAAATGATGGGCTTGAATTGGAAGGTTATTAAGTTACTTGGACTTCATCAATAATCATAGCCGTCTGCACTTCTTGTTCACCAACGGTCGGCTGGATTTCCTTACTAAAACTCAGATAATGAACTTCAACCTTTTGGGCTTCATTATTCTCTAAAGTGTCGGGCCTTTTCTTAACAATTAGAGTAAATGTATTGGACTGGGCTTCGGGGCCCACTACCAAGTGTCCAGTACCTCTAAATGCACTTGCAAGTGTCAGGCTGTCCGAGGGATTTGAGTAGTTTTGTCCGAGGGATTTGGTAAGGCAACTTCACAATATAAGGTCATATATACTGTACGCGCCCTCATTCTCCTGAAGGAAGAGCTATTACTATGAGCTATTGCTTGTGATGCAATTCTATTAAAGTCGTCGTTTCGTACGGGACAACAAGCTAAGCAACATCTAAGAATTAAGATGACCCTATGTACAATACAAAAAAATGAGGGAGCAAGAAAATTAATATATTTAAAGACTATTTTCTCTTCGACCTTTAAACAAACTTAATATTAATATGTATTAGTAAAATAACTTGCAAGTCATTAACTCAACTAAATTTTTACCCAACTATGTAACAGAAATTATATTAATAATACCATTAATTTGAAATTTTGATTTCAAATAAAAAATAAATTTTAATTAATATAAAATACATGCAATGTTCTTATGCACCTAATAATACATGTAAAGATTATTTTCTCTTCGACCCTTAAAAAGACTTTGAAGTTGGCTTGTGTGTAACCCTTATTACAGAACATTTGGTATATCGCATATCAGAATTTCAACTCGATTTTCTTTCAGCATATTCCTAGAGAATGTAATCTTTTAACTAATAAGTTGGTCATTTATGCTCTGAACATTAGGTTTTGTGTCATGTCCAATTTGTTTTTGATGGAAGGGATTCTGTTAACATGTTTTACTTTTTTATTAATAAATTCTACTTTCTCTTTTCTGGCCCCAAAAAAAAAAATTGAAAGATGCAATCCAGAAAAGAGTACTAAAAGAAAAACTATCTAAAATGGACACAAGGTCCCTAATCTCAAGCAAAATGGGTTCAATTTGAACAGATATATAACGTTCCGTATGTACGAGACAAACTTATATGTTGACTAATACGTATTGTCATGCATATCTATATATGTATACGTATGCACGTGACCTAAAAATAGCGTAAATATAAGCATTTTAGGGCTATTGCTAGGAGATTAGTTGTATCTAACCTTAAAGGGAGAAGCGCGCTCTTTGGGCAAGAAACGCGCTCCTGATAAAGGAGTAGTGTACTCCTTACAGAATTTCCAGAAATTCAGTTTTTAGGCAAGTGAGAAGCGCACTCTTCGGTGGGCCTGACATTTTTTTAAATGTCGGTGTAGCAATTAGAGAAGTTTAGAGCAACAAGAAGGAAGAAAGGGTTTAAGCTTAGAGATCAAAATCTAAGGTAAGAACCATGGCTTTTGGGTGTAAAAATTACATAGTTGAATTCATCACTTCAAGTTGTTCATTGAAAAATGGACACCCTCTCAAACTCCAAGAGAAATTTCTCATTTGAGCTCGTATATACATTGAAGGAGGAACAAATGAATCGAATTCGAACGTGCAACCTCTCGATTACTTATCCCTCTACCCAACTACTTGAAAAACATACATTTTTCAGTGTATAATATCCAATTTAAATTTAATTTTTTGTATTTAAAAACAAAAATATACGAAAAACAAGAGTTTGGTTGAACAAAATCTTGAAGTGGTTTCTTGGATAAAAACTTAAAAAATAGCCCATTTTCAGAAGATTATAAAAAGTTGTTTTTTAAAAATTGTTTTTTTTTTTCAAAATAATTTTAAATTTTACTTTAGAAATAACTTATTTTCATAAAATGATACTCAATTTGAAAATTTTTATTTTTTAAATTGTATCCTTACTTTTTGTATTACAGATTACTTTTCACAGTTGATGAAAATTCAAAATCTTGTTGGAGGCCACCCCAATCCTTAAGGGAGGGGATCTTTGGATTTTTGGTCTTGTAGCATTTGATTATATAGGGCATGTTTTGTAACCGATGGAAGGTTGGTAATTGATCTAGGAAGTCAGGAGGGCAGGATGTCAAATGCACATGTAGAGTATGGGCATGTAGGCCCCTTGTGTCACATCAATTCCATTGTTGCATCTCTCTGTCGCCACTTTTCAGACGATTTTGATTTTGACTCCGACCCTCCTTAATTCTCAGCAATTTCATGAAGTCCCCCCGAACAATCTCTCCCTCACTCTCTCTATTCCTTTCTTTTAGACTTATCCCATATGCTATCATAAAAAAACAGGAGTTGGTTACCAGACCTTTCTCCAAACGGGACCCATCTCATCTCATACCTCATAATGTATTATCATTTATCACTGCATAAATCAATTAAAATAAAAACAATTATTATTTATTATTTATTATTTTGGTCAAATCTGTATTAGTCAATGTTAAAAACACATAAAATATGTGTCACCCACAGTTGCATATAGGACAAATTGATAATCGAAGTCTCTTGGGATCTGTGTCAAAAATTGTACGTGTTTGATTGACGGTGGAGATGATGGGTTGACGGATCGGGTCCGAGTTGAGTTGATTTGATGGGTGAGTGCAATCAGGCGAGTCCCAGGTCGAATCGGAAAATGACAGAGTCGGATTTGGTTGGGGGTTGAATTGGAAAGGGGGAAAGTGAGGGAGAATAGAGATTTGGGAATTAGAGAAATTTGATTGTGGGCTTGAAAATGGGATTGGTATATGATGGTACATGGATGTGTCTTTTAGTGAAATCGGGCAGGAGTCGGTGGTCCAGTGGAGAGCGGCCAGATCCTAAGCAAATTAAGGCAATTGATTTATTTATTTATTTATTTATTTATTTATTATTATTATTATTTTATATTTTTTTTTTAAAATAAACTAATGCATTACTATTTTTCAATACAATTTTCAAGTCATTTGATGTGGCATTATTTGCATGTCACATAAAAAAATATTTTTAAAATGGTAAGAGGTTGTCACGTAATACAGTATTTGAAAAAAATATTAAAAATTATATCCCCCAACATTTTTTTTTCTTGTAAAATAAAAAGAGGAAGAAGGGGAAATTGAAGAGAACTAAGATGATCTTTTCCCTCTTTTCTTTGGTATTCAAAATCAATAAATTAAAAAAAAAAATTATAATTTTAACTATTAATTTAGAGAACAAATCCTCACCCAAGGCCTAATAAAGACCACAGACAGTACCTCTTCACCTTATATGAAGGGGCTAAAAAAATTTGAAACACAACCTCATATGAAAAGGGATAAATGTCTAATCAATTGTGCAACCTATCATTAGAAATTGAATAGATTATTATCTTTATGTCAGTTGATATTGAATAAAAGCTTAGCTATGGCTGGTGGTTTAGAAGTGGCAATAGATTAGCGAAAATCGCAAAATAAAACTCAACCAATGAATGTGTTTGATTCAATTTTAATTGAGTTTCATTTGAAAAAAGTATAACTTAGGTTGATTTTATTTGATTGAAAGTATAATTATATTTTTAAGTTTCATTAATTGATTTGTATTATTTAAAATTCTTTTATAATGTACGTATTATCATAAATTTACGATAATAATATTGATGAAAGTGAACTTCAGATAATATAAATAAAAATAATTAAAAATGTATTCCACTCACTGGAATGTACAAACCTTCACTGCTCTGTGCCTATTTCGTTTGGCTAAGGAAAACGAAACAACGAGAGAAGAGAAATAGTAAATGACTTGGGTGCATTCAGAGGGAAGAAACAACTCCTCCACAAAATAAGACAATGTTTAGTCATCATGTTTATTACTCACCGAAAAGGCAACAACTAATAAATAAACTTAAAACCTTTAAACTCAGTTATCAAGGCCTTACTGGAAGTGATACTCAGTACAGCTACGCATTCCTCGCCATCACTATCATCGAAGCTTACAAGAATCTCAAGCTCGTATTTATCCTCCGAACGGAAGAATGACAAAATAATCGTACCATTCACGGGAGTGTCATCAATCTGGAAACATAGGCCCCTTATATGTTCGACACCGATGAAATGCGAAACTTCCAATAGTATCGATTTTGACACACGATGTCCATGAGTGGAACTAATCTGCCGATCAGAGCTGCAATCACCACCGGCATCCCCTTCATTAACTCGTAGGAAATTAGGAGGCAAGGAATGTTCAACAACTTTGTTAGTAGGTGCTTGGCTTGCCATTTGATCTTTACGTTTGAATTTCACAAGCATTTCATTCAATCGACTGCCAAAATTGAAGATTTCCTCATCTATTTCCGCCAGTCGCCTTGTGGTACGTGGCTCATCGTTTGAAACAAATTTCGCTATCTTCTCAATCAACTCTCTTAGTTGTTCCGCACGTTTTGTGGTCCGTAGCTCATGGTTTTTAACTAACTTCGCTATCTTCTCAATACACTCTCCTAGTTGTTGGTCCATGGTCTTGTCTTCTTCTCTGTAAAAACCTTCACTATCACTGCTATATTTTTCACTGCCTATTTCGGCCAAGGAAACAACAAGAGAACAGTAAATGATCACTTGGTGTATACAGGGGAAACATTCAAACAACCATATAACACCCCACAAAATAACACAAGGTTCAAAGAATAGTCATTTTTATTACTCACCAATGGCCAATGCTCTTTAAATAGAGTTAAGAGTTCAGTTCGGTATGGCACTCAACTTATTTCTAAGAAAATAACAAAGTAATCCAGGGAAAGAAAGAAAACTCACCTTCACCATGAGCCTTGAATGATCGAGCAGGGCTCTTCTTTTTGGTCGACGAGAATGCACGAGAAATGAAGGGAACAAAAACTCTAGAAGACGGATTTGGTTCCGAAAAATGCAGAGCCGGCGAGTTTCCAACACGGAGACGACACCACGAAGAAGGCAACAAGAAGGAGGAGTAAGACAACCTGGCCAAGAGCCGCGGGCAGAGACGAGCACGATAGTCGAACGCCATGAGAGAAACAGAAACAAGCAATTTGAGCAAGCAATCGATTTCTTTCAGACATCTATATAGCTTCTTAATTATTACAGGAAGAAAGTGGATATATCCAAATCTAAGCGGGAAAAAAGAAAGAGGAAAGGGAAAGTATATTATTCCCGATTTAGAATCTAATAAATTGGAGATTCCATGTTTAATATCTTCCTTCATTTAACGCATGTAAGCTTGCTCATCAAGACATGCCTTAAATGACACGGTAGCAAGTTACATGCTTTAAAATTTATTTATTTTTAGCACGCAACCGTCGGTGGCACATATTTTATGTGTGACTAAGACAGATTTGACCAAAATAATAAATAATAATATTTTTATTATTATTATTTATTTTTTTATTTATGTAGTGATAAATGATAATACATTATGAGTGATAAATAATTTTTAGAAGATAACTTTTTATTTTTTTCTATTTTATTAGAGAAACCACTTCAAGGTTTGTTCCACCAAACTCTTACTTTTTATTTTTATTTTTCTTGTACTTCTTTTGTTTTTAAATACAAAAAATCTATACTATTTATAAAGTCGAAACCTCCTCATCTAATTCTTCTTGTGCCACTTTTTCTTAAAATCCCAAAAATACCCTCTCTTCGAACCTTAAACAGACTTAATATTAATATATATTAGTAAAATAACCTTCTCAACTAAATTTTTATCTACCTGCCTGGGGTCAACATATTATTACATACCAGTAATTATAATAATAATACTATTAATTTGAAACTTTAATTTCAAATAAAAAATAAATTTTAATTAACATAAAATACATGAAATCGGCCTGTGCACTTAATAAGATATGTAAAGACTATTTTCTATTTGACCCTTGAAAAGACTTTGAAGTTGGCTCCTGCGAAACCATTGTTACAGAACATTTAGCATATGGCATATCAGAATTTTAATTCGATTTTCTTTCAGCTTCCTTTCAACATATGCCTAGAGAATTTAATCTTTTAACTCATAAGTTGCTTACTTATGTTCTTAATTTTAGGTTTTGTGCCATGTCGAATTTATTTTTGGTCCAAGTGATTTTTGTTGACATATTTTTCTCTTTTAGTAATAAATTCTAGTTTCTCTTTTCCGGCCCCCAAAAAGATTACTAGTACGGTCCGACATTTTATAAATAATTATAATTACAACTAGTACACCTGCGGACGTATTTATTAACACGTTTTTTTCAAGAGTTTCTTAATTTTAAATGCACTTTTCATTTGTTAAAGCTCGACACATGACTGCTAAAATCACCCGCCATCCACCCTGCCCACCTGAGTTAAAAAAAATAAAAAGAAAAAAATTGCTTTATGTAAAATTATTAAAATAGATACATAATTATTTGAAATCATCACTCTTTTCATCCACCCATACTTCAACCTAAAGTCTTAACTCTTTATTTTTTCTACTTTTTCAATCTTCAATCTTATTATTTTTTTTCCAGAGTTAAATCATACTTTTTTTTATTATTTTATTGTCATGAAAGTATTTATAAGTGTTGAAAAACATCATAATTGAGTTGGATAATGTAAAAAAGTATTAAAAGTGATTTTAAATTTTAAGTTGGGTTAGCATAGTGGGTGTGTGGGCATAGAATAGAGGGTTGGTGATTTTAGCAACTCCCTATTTTAATTACTTCTCTATTTTAGTGAAACTCATTTTTGGACCTAAATCTACTTTTTGGACCCAAATCCAACTCAACCCGTTTTCCTCCTATAAATTAAAATATAGATGTGTATGTATGTATAGAAAAGGAGTTAGACGTATACATATTTTTGGCCCAAGTCTTTTCTTATATTATATATGTTGATATATTATTCGTTTAAATCATTTATTCCTTTGTAGATATATTCAACGTATTTTATAGGTGGTGGATTGAAAATGTGTTTGTTGCGCTTAAATCGGGTGCAAAAGATGAACCTTTTACCTCGTTAGAAAGAATTTTTATACAGTACACAAGATGCTTGTCAGATTTGATTAAATCTGGGGCCTCGTGCCTACAGAGAAGAGAAGTTGATTCTTCCGGGAAGAATGATCCTCAATTTATAAATATGTACCGAAACATTAGTAAATAAAATAAAAAACTAGTGTACAATTCATGGGAATGTCAGAAAAAAAAAAACCAAAATCTGCAAGGACAGAAAAAAAAAAAAAAAACTTAAACCAAAAAAGAAAAAATAAATAAACTAGTTTCTGTTTTGAATTTTTTCTAAAATTCAGCGGCCGTCAAAACAAATATTCCAAATCTTCAGAAGAGCAGCATCCAGCTGATTGAGATAGTTCTGAGATAAAGAAAGAATAAGAACAATGGGAGAAAAAAATAAAAGAATCAGAGAAAGTTTAGTTATCTCCACTTACTATCGAGCGCTCATAGCTGTTAATTCCATCAATTTTTGTTATTGGTGTTAAATTAATCAATATTTTTCGAATTTCTTCCAGTGCCGCCGTGGAAGGTGATGAAGACGAGGCAGCAACTTGCTTGATTACGCCACTAAAGTCACACTCCATAAACGCTGTCGTGGAAGACGTATTTTTTTGTTTCCCTCCAACTGATTTCATGGTGGTGGAAGTATCTTCAAGCAGAGTTAGAGTTTAGTTCGGTATGGCACTCAACTTATTTCTAAGAAAATAGCAAAGTAATCCAGGGAAAGAAAGAAAATTTACCTTCACCATGCGCCTTGAATGATCGAGCAGGGCTTTTCTTTTTGGTCGACGAGAATGCACGAGAAATAAAGGGAACAAAAACTCTAGAAGACGGATTTGGTTCCGAAAAATGTAGAGCCGGCGAGTTTCCAGCACGGAGACGACACCACGAAGAAGGCAACAAGAAGGAGGAGTAAGACAACCTAGCCAAGGGCCGCGTGCGGAGACGAGCACCATAGTCGAACGCCATAAGAGAAATAGAAGCAAGCAATCAATTTCTTTCAGACATATTTATATATAGGTTCTTAATAACAGGAAGAAAGCGGATATATCCAAATCTACGTGACAAGAAAGAAAAAGGAAAGAACATGTATATTATTCTTCATTTAAAATATAATAAATTGGAGATTCCATGTTTAATATCTTCCTTCATTTAACGTATGTACCTTACTCGTCAAGGCATGCCTTAAATGACGCGCCGCAACGTTTCGGGAAGAACGCGCCAATTAGAAAAGCAGGGAGTAAGTTATTTCTTAAAATCGTAGTAAAATTGTATTTGAAAAGGAATCGCAATCTTGATTTTGACATGGTAAACACGTTAATATTGTGTTTCCTTTCCTTTTGTACCGCAATACTAGACAAAATCGGTGTCAGGGCCTATATATGGAAATGTTACAACTTTAGAAATTGAAGCAGTGCATAACATGCACGAAAGTTTACAATAGGATCAGCGCCTATATGTAATTAATATATATTTTTTATTTTTATATGAGTACTGGTGATGAGTGTGGGTCACGGTTGAAGCCATTCAAAATGATGGGCTTGAATTGGAAGGTTATTAAGTTACTTGGACTTCATCAATAATCATAGCCGTCTGCACTTCTTGTTCACCAACGGTCGGCTGGATTTCCTTACTAAAACTCAGATAATGAACTTCAACCTTTTGGGCTTCATTATTCTCTAAAGTGTCGGGCCTTTTCTTAACAATTAGAGTAAATGTATTGGACTGGGCTTCGGGGCCCACTACCAAGTGTCCAGTACCTCTAAATGCACTTGCAAGTGTCAGGCTGTCCGAGGGATTTGAGTAGTTTTGTCCGAGGGATTTGGTAAGGCAACTTCACAATATAAGGTCATATATACTGTACGCGCCCTCATTCTCCTGAAGGAAGAGCTATTACTATGAGCTATTGCTTGTGATGCAATTCTATTAAAGTCGTCGTTTCGTACGGGACAACAAGCTAAGCAACATCTAAGAATTAAGATGACCCTATGTACAATACAAAAAAATGAGGGAGCAAGAAAATTAATATATTTAAAGACTATTTTCTCTTCGACCTTTAAACAAACTTAATATTAATATGTATTAGTAAAATAACTTGCAAGTCATTAACTCAACTAAATTTTTACCCAACTATGTAACAGAAATTATATTAATAATACCATTAATTTGAAATTTTGATTTCAAATAAAAAATAAATTTTAATTAATATAAAATACATGCAATGTTCTTATGCACCTAATAATACATGTAAAGATTATTTTCTCTTCGACCCTTAAAAAGACTTTGAAGTTGGCTTGTGTGTAACCCTTATTACAGAACATTTGGTATATCGCATATCAGAATTTCAACTCGATTTTCTTTCAGCATATTCCTAGAGAATGTAATCTTTTAACTAATAAGTTGGTCATTTATGCTCTGAACATTAGGTTTTGTGTCATGTCCAATTTGTTTTTGATGGAAGGGATTCTGTTAACATGTTTTACTTTTTTATTAATAAATTCTACTTTCTCTTTTCTGGCCCCAAAAAAAAAAATTGAAAGATGCAATCCAGAAAAGAGTACTAAAAGAAAAACTATCTAAAATGGACACAAGGTCCCTAATCTCAAGCAAAATGGGTTCAATTTGAACAGATATATAACGTTCCGTATGTACGAGACAAACTTATATGTTGACTAATACGTATTGTCATGCATATCTATATATGTATACGTATGCACGTGACCTAAAAATAGCGTAAATATAAGCATTTTAGGGCTATTGCTAGGAGATTAGTTGTATCTAACCTTAAAGGGAGAAGCGCGCTCTTTGGGCAAGAAACGCGCTCCTGATAAAGGAGTAGTGTACTCCTTACAGAATTTCCAGAAATTCAGTTTTTAGGCAAGTGAGAAGCGCACTCTTCGGTGGGCCTGACATTTTTTTAAATGTCGGTGTAGCAATTAGAGAAGTTTAGAGCAACAAGAAGGAAGAAAGGGTTTAAGCTTAGAGATCAAAATCTAAGGTAAGAACCATGGCTTTTGGGTGTAAAAATTACATAGTTGAATTCATCACTTCAAGTTGTTCATTGAAAAATGGACACCCTCTCAAACTCCAAGAGAAATTTCTCATTTGAGCTCGTAT
The DNA here is from genome assembly GCA_035771175.1 of Paratinospora sagittata. NCBI lineage: Eukaryota > Viridiplantae > Streptophyta > Magnoliopsida > Ranunculales > Menispermaceae > Paratinospora > Paratinospora sagittata. The sequence continues at coordinate 34,364,698 of CM069594.1, forward strand.
ATACATTGAAGGAGGAACAAATGAATCGAATTCGAACGTGCAACCTCTCGATTACTTATCCCTCTACCCAACTACTTGAAAAACATACATTTTTCAGTGTATAATATCCAATTTAAATTTAATTTTTTGTATTTAAAAACAAAAATATACGAAAAACAAGAGTTTGGTTGAACAAAATCTTGAAGTGGTTTCTTGGATAAAAACTTAAAAAATAGCCCATTTTCAGAAGATTATAAAAAGTTGTTTTTTAAAAATTGTTTTTTTTTTTCAAAATAATTTTAAATTTTACTTTAGAAATAACTTATTTTCATAAAATGATACTCAATTTGAAAATTTTTATTTTTTAAATTGTATCCTTACTTTTTGTATTACAGATTACTTTTCACAGTTGATGAAAATTCAAAATCTTGTTGGAGGCCACCCCAATCCTTAAGGGAGGGGATCTTTGGATTTTTGGTCTTGTAGCATTTGATTATATAGGGCATGTTTTGTAACCGATGGAAGGTTGGTAATTGATCTAGGAAGTCAGGAGGGCAGGATGTCAAATGCACATGTAGAGTATGGGCATGTAGGCCCCTTGTGTCACATCAATTCCATTGTTGCATCTCTCTGTCGCCACTTTTCAGACGATTTTGATTTTGACTCCGACCCTCCTTAATTCTCAGCAATTTCATGAAGTCCCCCCGAACAATCTCTCCCTCACTCTCTCTATTCCTTTCTTTTAGACTTATCCCATATGCTATCATAAAAAAACAGGAGTTGGTTACCAGACCTTTCTCCAAACGGGACCCATCTCATCTCATACCTCATAATGTATTATCATTTATCACTGCATAAATCAATTAAAATAAAAACAATTATTATTTATTATTTATTATTTTGGTCAAATCTGTATTAGTCAATGTTAAAAACACATAAAATATGTGTCACCCACAGTTGCATATAGGACAAATTGATAATCGAAGTCTCTTGGGATCTGTGTCAAAAATTGTACGTGTTTGATTGACGGTGGAGATGATGGGTTGACGGATCGGGTCCGAGTTGAGTTGATTTGATGGGTGAGTGCAATCAGGCGAGTCCCAGGTCGAATCGGAAAATGACAGAGTCGGATTTGGTTGGGGGTTGAATTGGAAAGGGGGAAAGTGAGGGAGAATAGAGATTTGGGAATTAGAGAAATTTGATTGTGGGCTTGAAAATGGGATTGGTATATGATGGTACATGGATGTGTCTTTTAGTGAAATCGGGCAGGAGTCGGTGGTCCAGTGGAGAGCGGCCAGATCCTAAGCAAATTAAGGCAATTGATTTATTTATTTATTTATTTATTTATTTATTATTATTATTATTTTATATTTTTTTTTTAAAATAAACTAATGCATTACTATTTTTCAATACAATTTTCAAGTCATTTGATGTGGCATTATTTGCATGTCACATAAAAAAATATTTTTAAAATGGTAAGAGGTTGTCACGTAATACAGTATTTGAAAAAAATATTAAAAATTATACTGGAAAAGAGTGTCAAAACTTTAAGCAATTGCGTTCTAATTCACGAAATTTATTCTTTTGTGTTCCCAATTAGATGAGGTTGTCTAATTTGCTTAATTTTCTTAATTATCTTTCTATATATGTTATTTTAGATAATTTTTATTGTTTCCTCACACGATTAAATGTGTTACTCTTACAAATTGGAATATTTTTTTTTTGTTGCATGCGCCCCAATTATAAAATTGGTTTCCTTATTACTATTTAACTTGAGTTAGCAATAGCTGATGAAAAGGTACAGCGCCGTGGGTGTGGACGTCGGAGACCCAAAAGGCCACCGACTTATCTCATCTTCTCTTGAGATAAAAAAAAGCCCCTAAAACAAACCTTTGACATTTAATATCCCCTCTAAATCATGAATTTTGATAACCATATGTTATTACCCTGGGTTTTGCTATAAGGTGGGTGGCTGTGCTTTTGGATGGCCAAGTGTAGGAAAAAAAATCCGACTGTTTTTTTCTTTTTTTTTATAATTTTTATATAAAAGAAATTCGTAATATATAGAAATGTTTAAAATACTTTATATTATATAAAACAAGCTACTTTTCTCATTTTTTTCATTAATACATTTAATACTTGATAAAAGTAAAATGTTGTTGTTCATATTAAAATTTAAAAGAAAAAATTCAAAAGACATTTTATCTTCTTCTTTCTTATAAACAACTTTTTTTAATAAAAAAGTAAAGAACTATTTTCAAAATCCTTGTATCAAATAAGTTTGTTGTTTTTTGAATCTGGATTACAAAAAATTGTATCAAAATCATAAAATAAACGCAGTTTAAGTTTTTAATATGGAAATATAGCATTTTACATTCAAACACAATTTTAAATACTGTCTGCCCTCCCTTTTTTTTTTTTTTTTTAATTAATACCTTCCCTATTTTTTCACTGAACTTGATAAAGAATGCTTGAGCGCTGTCCGCTGCTAACATTTTCGTCCAAAGTCACTTTCCAAACGACGAATTCCAAGGCTTCTCTTCTCTTGCTTTTAAATTGAAATCATATATACATCCATATAACCAATAGTTCCTAGCAACCATTTCCAGAGATCCACTGTGTATTCTACAACTTGAAAAATAAGATGAATCCAACAATGATCGATGTACGAGCATACCAACTCACATTAATTACGCTTTTTCCCAACTTGCTTTTCAGATATCTTACCCAATAAGAACTTACGAGCAAGATTTGATTTGAAAAGGCACCCAGTAAATCTCACGTAAGATCCTCGTTGGTTTGCGTCATTAATTCCAGTTTGTCCCATTTAACTCGCTTTGCTACCCACAACTAATTAATTAATTCCTCCCGATTGGAAATGGCTTGTGATCACTGCCTTTCATTGGAGGATCACATAAAATGTGCCAAGTCCTTCATGATAACAAGTACTCTCACTTCAATCGAGATATATATTAACCGAACCCAGCAGAGAAAAGACACCAAAAAAAAAGAAGGAAAGAATCTCGTCAGTAGCATAGAAATGGCAAATGACAGCCTTATTTCATTTCATCAAACACTTACCGTGCTTTCACCACCACATCAAACGCTTACCACGCCACGGAATCATCATTATGATAATGCCTTTATATCTCTATATCTATCCATATATATCTGGCTTCGATGCTGAGACCACGAAGCCTGTACCCTAAGAAATGGGGTTCTTTTTTGTCACATTTTTCCATGTAACATCGTTTCAGGAGCTACTTCGATTACTGATGGAATGGATCTCCCGTTTCAGCAAAGCATGATTTCATGTCTAGATAACCCTTTTTTATGTAAAGCTAGCGTGCACGTTTCTATGTTATTAAACTTTCAAAAACTCTTTTTGTTTGAAAAAAGAAAACTCTTTCTTAAAAACGAAGAAATTTTAAGACGTTTAGCTTTCTGCCTTAAATGATGCACGTCTTTTAAGGCCTATAGCTTGCTGCCTTAAAAGACGCTAACTGCCTTAAATGATGTGCGTCTTTTAAGGCATGTCTTGCTGAGCAAGTTACCTACATTAAATGAAAGGAAGATATTAAACATGAAATCTCCAATTTATTAGATTCTAAATCAGAAATAATATACATGCTATTCCCTCTTTTTTTTTTTACAGCGCAAATTTGGATATATCTTCTTTCTTCCTCCAATAACTAAGAAGCTATCCAAAAATCTACATTATCATATCATAAAAAAAAAAAAAACTATATATATATATCCACCGCTTATTATACATACCATATCCATATCAATATGGTTTTAAATTTATGTTTTAAGTTGTAATAGTATTTATAATATTACCAATTAAAATATTTCTGCAAATTGTTTGATTAATTTAATTAATACAAAATAGGTAATTAGAACATCTTAAAGATACATGTCCCAAGCACTTGGAGATCACTTGCTTACATCACTGAGGTAACTATAATGGTAATCTTCGAGAGTAGTTAGATTAGAATCTATTCAAAACATAATTCATGCTTCTTTGAATCATTAGGCATAGACTTTCAAGAGGGGCATGTGGGAGGCGTGTTTCTCATCATTAACCCACCCAGTTAATGTGGGGATTAGTTAGTTTTGGATCGGACCCAATATTAACCAATTGAATAAATTATATCTTTTCAAAAGTAAATAAATAAATAAATCGCATGCACTATGATTAGAGGAAAATCTTAATTTAGTGGCCAAAGAAATATCAATCTATAAGTAATTGATTTATATATATATATATATATATATATAGAGAGAGAGAGAGGTATGTTAAAAGGAGGCTTGGCCTTTGGTGCAATATAATAAATTCATAAGTGATCCAACTCTTCTTCGGGGAGGCTGAGACCTCACAATATAGGTCTCTCCAAACCAAAAAAAAAAAAATGAAAGTTTTTTTCCATCAACATCATACATATCTGCTTTCGCATTCTTTACATTATGCTTTTCAAAGATTCTCAAGGATGTGTGGTGCAAGATTACTCGACTTTTAGAAAGTACATTACAATTAAATGCCTGGCCACGGTGCCAGATGCCCTAACCGAACTTAATTACATGTATTACGTAGATGCAGGCCCATGCTTCAACACTATCAACAATAATACCAAGCTAACATAAGTGTATTACATAAATGCCCAACAACATTATTTCAGTAACGGCGTGAACAAATTGAATGGTTTCGTTACACACTAGAGAAAGCAAGAATCTTTCTTAAAAAAAAAGATGAAAAAGGAAAGTGTGAGAGATCAGGAAGGGACAAGGATGGTGAGGAGAATAAAAAAAGGAATTGAAATTGCGCCATGGCATGCAAGACCAATTGGTAAAAGCAGAGAGCACAGTTAGCAACAGTTCGATCAGTCATCGACAACGAGCAACTAGAGTTAGCAACTGAACTTCAAATTATTTTGATGGTATACGTGGCTAGCATAGTAAAAAATGGCGAGGAACTGAAGAGGGAAGTGATGACAATTGAAGAATTCAAGCAGTGGTTGATCCAATTCGACGACAATGGCGACAAGCGTATAAGTAGAGATGAATTGATAGATGCTATGTGCTACCTTGGAGAATGGTTCACTGGTTGGAAGAGCAAACAAGGATTGCGTTCTGCTGATTTTAACAATGATGGAGTCATTGACGAGAACGAGCTTCACTACCTTGTGGTTTTCGCCAAGGAAACACTTGGTTTTAATATTGTCCTCTACTAGATATTTAGTACTCTATGATACATATTAATTTGCAGTTTTATATATATAGGTAGTAAGCTTTGTGACTCTTAATTTGCTCCCAAGCCCACCACTTTCACGTGTTCTTTGTCCCCACGCCAGGCATCTTTTACCATGTATTATTTTCCTTTCCAATGTCCTGATTCATGAACTAATTTATTCGATCTCCTAATCTTATTAAAAGAAGGAAAAGAGAAGATATATATCGATCCTGTGCTCTATGGATCTAATTAGTTACCCATGACCCTTATAATATGTTACCCAAATTCTAATATTATTATCTCAACTCAACTTAATTAATTATTTATATATTTATATAGGTTAGCTTGTTGAGTTAAGTTGTCGTCATATAGTTAATTCCACAAACTTTCATTTGGTTGTCAGCCACTTAAAACAATTCTCTTTGTTATTTAAATTTATGAATAATTATATTAGTGGGTATGTAAATATACTCAGAGTTATCTCTAATTCTATTGCATCACAAAATTATTTTTTTTCTTTAATTTTTTTTTATTTATAGGAACTAAATTCAAGAGTTATTGGAATAGGTGGGGCAGGTTAATAGAAGAATCTTGGGGAGCAGGGGATCAGTTTAACACTACTGAAATTAACCCGTATAGTAACAGAGTTAAAGGGCACAAATGCAAAAATAAACTAAAGAAATGATTTTGATTCTATTTACTTCCCTTTTTCGTCCTTATCCTGTGTGCCCTATAACATGCTGCCACTTGTTATTTGCAGGAATCGTCTAATTGGGCCCACATAAAACTCTATTGAATTGCGCGTCGACACGAGAGTGTGGTCCCGGAAGTCGGACAAGAACTACGCTGCTTTGTATATATCAAAGAGAGCAAATTTTGTAATTAGCTTAAACAGCGCCTCGAAATCTGCACCGAGCAACTTCTCGACCGTCGGATCAACCACTCAAGCTTCAAATTAGCGCTGATGTGTCCACATGGTAAAGGGTCAAGTCCTTTAGAAGAGTGCTTGCGTGAAGGCTATTCACATCAAATTTATAATAATTGTTAAAAAATTTATAATCTTTTTAACATTTTTTTATATATTAATTTCGCTCCATGTTAATTTACTGGTCAAATACATTTTTTATGCATGCTCCCCGTCCCTCTATAAAAGTCAAAAAGAATAAAAAATAAAATAAAATAAAAAGAACCAATCTAAAGACGCCACGGTGCATAATACCAAGGATACACACTTGACCATGGCCGTTAAATCACCATCATCATCATGATTTGATCAAAAAAAAATTAAAAAAAAATAATAATCATCATGAGAAATACGTCATTCAATGGCATTATGGTGGAAATTTTAATAGAGAATCTTATTCTAGCTACAAAATATAACAAATATGCCTTTATTCTCGTTGGATCATTTGTTTCATGCATTAAAATGTGTAAAATATGTTAGAGTTAGAAATAATTTAGATTATAATTTTATTATATTTTGTTTTAATTAAGGATTTAAGATGTGTTAAATTAAAAAAGTTAAATTTGTGTTAGAAATTAGGAGGCTATGTTAAATTAGAAAGTCGAGTTGTTTGATTAAGTTTTTTATTGTAAAAGTTTAGAAATTAGATTTTGGTATAAATTATCTAAAATCCACTTTAAGAAGAGGTTTTAGATTCGAGTATGTATGTCTTTTATTATTTGTTGGCCACTGGTCTTATTTTAGTTAGTGTCACAACATAGAATCAGTAGGGTTCCCGGTACACATTATCTCACAAAAAAAATAAAAAAAGTAGAAGAAGAAAGAAATAGATTTTAGTGAATAAAAATATAAGTTTAAGAGAAAGAAACGATTCTTTCCCAATTTATTTTTTTGAGATATAACAAAACATGCACATCTCATGAATATAGAAGTGTACTTCTAGTTAAAATATCATTTTCCAATTTTAATTTATAGTATCACATAGGTCTTGGGCATGCTATGAGTAAGAAGTATAGAGTGTGCAATATAGAGAACCAATATTATTTCTGATTTTTCAATAACTTCTCAATGCGACAAAAAACATGAAATAGATAAGAAACAAGCAAGCAGTTCTAATAGATGTAGATGATCGCGTAGAACATTGATCAAATAATTATAAAGATGGATTAATTGATTGATTTCCCTTATATTACTTATTTAATTTCTCCCACCCTAGCTAGCAGTATATATAAGAAAAATGTTTTATGTACCTCGAGTGTCAATGTCATTTCTTAATATTGGCACTCAATTCTTTTAGATATTTTGAGAATGCCCTGACACCCAGTTCTTTTAAATATTTTTGATATGCACATCTCAAAAATATTAAAAAAAAATTAGGTATTAGCATCAAGAAATAGTATTGACACCTAATATACATATAACATTACTTTATATATAACTTAGGCCGTAAAAACAAAACCTCATCTGGGCGTATTCCAAGAGCTCTTGGAGCTCTCCATCTCCATCAATAAAACCATTAGAGTCAGCATCAACGTGTAAAAGTGCACGCCTTGCTCTCAAGCTTTTGAACCACAGTCCTTGGCGACCAAGCGCTTCCACAAGCTCTTTCTTGCTGATACAACCATCACCGTCCTTGTCGATGCTACTCAGACATCGCTTCACCTGCTCTGTCGACATCTTATGGTACCCAATTACGGGCGCTACGGGCAAGTTAGAAGAAGGCATGGGCATATGCGTATAGTGTACTGTTGGAAGATCGTTTAATATAAGAGTTAGAGATCAAGAATTAGATATAGTAATATTAAAGAGTTTTGCTATATATATAGTAGTTAGTAGTAGAAGGATCACTACTTCTCATCATCTAATTCCCCGGCGCTCGTTAACTTTCATTCCTACTGCAGTATTCACTCAAGATTCCCCCACTAACTTAATTCTCTGTATATGATTAATTATTATGTTATTTTTTGTATAATGGAAAGAAAAATGATTAGGTGATGTTAATGTATACTATGGAAAGGAATATTGAAAAAGCTTGCACGTCTATGTGCAAATTATTAGAAACTATTTAATCCAAAAATTATAATTGTCAGATAAAGCCTCAACAATACATATTAAACTACCAACAATACTTTTTTTCATGTGCAGCCTCATTCTGTACGTAAAGAACCAAAAGAGAGATAGAAAAAAAAATACTAATTATACAAATGAGAAATATGTAAATATTAATAATAAGACTTAAATTCATGCTAATAACAAGAGTTAAACTCAAAATCTCTTATAAAATTAAAATTTTAATATCATATTAAAAATTACTTGAACTAAAAATTATAACTATAAGATAAAGAGCCTAATAATATATATTAAGATATCATTGTAAGTAACTACAGGAACTAAAATCATGATAAGTAAAGAATAAATATTTTATAGTTCCTCTTAATCATTTTTAAAAAATAAAAATAAAAATTGAAAGACGTTCACCTTAATCTAATCACTTGATTTCCTGTTTCTATGGGATGCTCCATATGCGCCAGTATATTGGAAAGACGTGTGATTGATTCCTTCATTTTCACATCAATTACCATCAACTGTAAAAGATGTGAAATGCCCACCTCTATTGATTCAAAGATGCCTCCTTTTAACCCCAATAATTAGCTCTTTGTCTTTATACCCTCCAATCCCCAAGGGCCTGAGTATCTCATCTAACGCAAATTTAAGTGAGATATGGTTATTTTAAAGATTTGTATCACAAAAGCAAGGAATATATCCATTTGCAATGACCACATGGTATGATGCAACGTGTCACATATGAGTCATCAAAACCATTTGTTGACTTGGATTGCAATTTTTTGTGCTCTAAGATGAGAAATTATGCATTAATGTACATCACAAGCTTTAACTGCCTTATTTCTAAGTACTTGCATTATCAACATCCTTATTTATTTTTCTTTTCTTTTTTTAACTTAGATGATTGAGGATGTCCTAGTGCGCCTGGCAAACTAATTCCTTAGGATGCCGTAAACCCGTCTACTAGAAATCCGAAGAATCAAACTTGAGATTTCTAACTTGACATGAAGTGGGTTAAAGTAAGATGTTTACATGAATTATGTCCAAAGTATATAATGTTAGGTACAAGTCGTACACTTCTTCTTCTTTTTTGTTTATACACCTTCTATTAATTTATTAAGTAGGCGGATAGAATCAGTGTTTTTTTTATTTTAACCTTTTTTATGTCACAAAATTAGAGTACATAATTATTTTAAAGAATATGCAGACAGAATGCGCACCTTATAAAGGTCATGGAGACAAAATGAATGCATAAGCCTCATCTGAAAACAAGCAAAGGCCAAAGGATAACGGGGCAAAGTCATGGACCAAACGTTGAAAATGGTGAATTTGAAATTGACACCATTAAAACCTTTGTAATAGCTAAACTGTTTAAATTTTAAAACGATCAATTTAATTGTATTTTAAATTTAAATTTAAATTCAAAAATCATTATAGGTTTTAATTGAATTTAAATTTGTAAAGTTCGCAACGTTAATATGCTCTTAATGTTCTCTACTAGTACAAAAAGAGATGCCCTTTACTTTTTTACGTACTAATTGTCTAAGCTCTCTTATTTACTTTTAAAATTCTTCTCTTCTCTCTAGTTGGTTTTTTTTTTTTTTTAGCTATGGTGATAGTAGTTTTTCGTTAAGCTCAGTCCATATGAATAGCGATGAAGTACTAGTCAGCTGGTCATTTATTATTTTATCCTGTAAAAAATAGAAGTCGGTCCATCTCTTGCACTAACGTAAAAGGCAAATTTGTTTTAAAGAAACTATGTTCTTTTCCATCTTATTTAACCTATGTTCTGCTTTAATTTGATTTATTTTTTAAACTCGTGCTATTGTTTTTCTATTATAAATATTATAGGCATGCATATTGATATTTAAATTTTAGTTATTTTATTTAATATTATTTTAATTCTTATTTGCTTATCTTTACATTATTGCTAATATTGATAAGGATTATAGGCTCACAACAATAATATAGAGAGCAAACAAACACGGCTGCTCCATTTATTTTGTTGACAAGGGACTTGAATCCTCTGCATTAGAAAGCACAGCAAGCAAGCATTAATAGACATGTTAAACCTTCAAATAAAGTAAGCAGCTCTCATACCATATTTTAATAATTGTTGGAGAATGATGATTTGCATTTTTATTTCTTTCGTTATTCTGGATTTTTATTCTCTATACACATGTATAATTAACTGATGGCTTGAGTTTAAGGGGTTAAGAATCAAATGGTTGGCATACAAAACCTTTATATATCTGAATGATGGCGAAATATTTTCAAATAAATAAGAAAAATGGTGGAACAAGGATGTGAAATTGCAACAAGATTTACATCCCAAGTAGTCACGAATTAATCCAATAATATAGTAATAAAACAGGAAGATTCCTATTGTTCACCAAAAAAGTTAGATTTTATAGATTCTTGAACAACCACTCTTGCAAGTAACAATAAGAATCTTCACAATAAACAAAGACTGCCTTATTAGCTCAATCAATGCCTTCAGTTTTTATCCCTCTATATCAGGTTAATTTCTAATTCATCAACAATATAGATATATTGCAACTATTTTGAATTTACTTATAGAGAAGAAATTTATTCAAACATCAGTTAAGAGTATAATCAACGGTGAGTTAGTTCAGTGGTTGGAGGCAAGCACCCCCAACCTTGAGGTGGAGAGTTCGAGTCGGAACTCATGTCACCCACCAATATGTTGGTCAACGATTTTAAGAGTGTTTGTGGTCATGTCCTAGAGAAATTAGTAGGAAACTAATCCACTTCAAAAAAAAAAAGTTAAAAGAGTACAAAAAGAGGTTGCTCAAATTGTTAATTTTTCAGATTGATGAACTCCAATAAATAAATAAGAAACTTAATCGATCTGCTCTCCAAATGGCAACATACTTCAAAAAACTGCACTTGGTGAAAACCAAAAATTAAGCAGTGTTCATTTCTTCTCCAAGTTTTTTTTGGCTGAGATTCAGTAATTAAGCTGTAACACATGATTTTGCCTTACTAATTATATCTCTTACAATAGCTGAAAAAAAATTTCTTAAGAAAATATAGTTTTCTTGACAAATAATTTCTCAAGAAATTTTTTCATGTTTGATTGTACATTAAAAAAATATTTTTTAACACTCTAATGACAAAAAAAAAATTAGATAATGAGACCCTTTATAAAAATATAAATGTGAACATAATCTAACAATACTAAAAATTTCTCGTGAGAAAATCAAATTTTCTTACCTCTGCAAATAAGAAAATAAGAGGGTTGAGAAAAATTTTCTTAAAAAAATATTAATAATCAAACGCACAATTTTTTCATTTTTTTGAAAAAAATATTTTATTTTCTCTAAATAATAACAATTTTCTCGTCCATGAAAGAGGAAGAAAGTACTATAAATACAGAATTAAATTTTCACATTCAGTAATAACTTCTCACACTGTAATAATTAACACAAACCTGAATTACAGAAGGAAGCCATATGTGGGATTGGACTGAACAATCTACACCTCTACATATAACACAACAACAAGAAGAAGGAAAAAAAAAAGTAGCTACCTTGCTAGTGATAGACCTAACAACGGGTGCTAATACATATAAACAAAATGATATGTATAATAATAATAATTCACAGTTGAACAGTAATTTGAGTTTCTGGTACTGGGATGAGAAAACAAATCCCCAGTGCTTCTGGGCATACTCCATAAGCTGATCGAACTCGACAGCTCCATCAATGAGACCATTAGAGTTAATATCAATTTGGGCAAGTGCACGCCTTGCTCTCAAGTTTTTAAACCACAGGCCTTGTCGGCGCAGTGCTTCAACCAGCTCTTTCTTGCTTATGCGACCATCTCCATCCATGTCGATGCTACTGAGCCAGTGCTTAAATTTCTCCATTGATATCTGCTGATGGGCAAGCAGAGACTTGTGATGGACTATTACAAGCATATCTGTTTGTTCTTCTGTATATAGAGAAAGAGAGAGAGAAAAGGTAGAGTTAAGAAGACCTGTACTGTATTGCAGTAATTAATAAAGAAGAAGTAGCTCAAGTGTGAAGAAAAGGGTCTGATGATGATCACTCGCCATCTTCTTCAGCTTGTTTTAAATTTGATTCCTGCTTATCAGGATTGGCATTCGAAGAATATTTGGTAAGTTTTTATAAACGGGAAGTGATATTCTAACTGCAATAAGTATAATTAAGTTGGGAGAGGGAACCCCCAAAACGCTCACCGATACCCTTAGTCCAAAAGAATTAGTCTCTGCGTAAAACGAAAGAAGACAACTATTGAATACCAAAAAACCAGTCAACAATAAAAAAAATAATAATAATAAATAAGTATAATTATATTAACAACTACACCGTGATGGTCACCGAATATGCATGTACTACCAAGTTAAAATAATTTTTTTCTATGAATTTCTCATTGATGATTTTTGGATGCTGGGTAGTGGGTAGTTACACCTTTGTTGATACTGTTAATTGGAGACAAATCCAAAAATGTTTATGGTGGTGCAATTAGAATTACAATCATTTTCTTTCAAGAAAATTTGATTAGTGTGTGTTTGATTTATGATTAGTATATAATTTTTTGTATTCAAAATCTTAAAATACAAAAAACGCATTTGGTAAGTTAAAATTTGAAAACTGTTTACAAAAAAATTATATTATTTTTAAAAAATAACAAAATATTTTTAAAATTTTTATTTTTTAAAATATATTTTAATTTCTAAATTACGAATCAAAGGCTAAGATACTGCCCTAAGAAATTTCTTTAGGGATCCATAGATGGGCATGCGATTGTGTTCAGATTCTCTGATACACACCGATAAAGTGGTGACACGGCAGATGAAGGCCGGTTCCCATTTTCACCCAAAAAGAAAAAAGGCCCTGTGCTTTTTTCTTTTTATCCTTTTACAGGAGAAATAATCAATCAAATATGCTAAAACTTCCAAATTCTCGAGTAAGATTTACAAATATCATAAAAAGTTCAAAGATTTCTTGATGCCCATTAGAAAATAATTGCAACAAGTTTTATCTTTGAGAGATAAAAGAGAATTAAAAGACTTGTTATGATAACACACTTTACAACGGTTTTAGAGTTTGTGTCATCATTCTCACGAACTCATTCATGTCAACAAAGTCATCACCATCTGTATCTACAGCCCTCACCATCTTCCTGCAAGCTTCAAGGCTGCACCTCTCCCCCAACCTCGTGAACACCTGACACAGTTCCTCTGCACTGATTTTCCCATCAGAATTTAAATCAAAACTCCAAAATGCGCGCCTTATTTCACTTTCATTTATACCGCCACCCTTCTGATGAACATCCATGAACTCTTTGAAATCAATGAACCCGTCTTTGTCCAGATCTGCAACCTCAAATGCCTTTTGCACCTCTGTATCCACGTTCTTCTTGTCCAATTGTTTTAGAATCAATTTGTATTCATCCTTAGATATCAACCCATCCCTGTCTTTGTCGAATTTGTCGTACACTTTCTTCATTTCATCAATGTTAGGCTCATAAGTGGTATATAAAAACGAAAACTGCCCATCTTTTGAAGCCAATCTGACCGGTTTTGGAGGGAACCTCCTGGAAATACTGTACTGAAAATTCAGCAAACTCAACTTTGACATTGTCTAATGGCAGGAAAGAATGAAACCAGGATTAGATGAAATTCTGATGCATCATGCTTTCTATATAAATAAAATGTTTCAACTTTTACGATAGTTTGCAAAGGAGAGATTCCAATTCAGTAGTCAGGACCAGAAGAAAAAACTTAGGTCCATCTTGTTTGGACTACTATATTCCTTCCTCAAATAGAGAAAGAAAAGAATCTTTTTCAAAAGCACAAGCAAACATGAAAAGAAAGCAAAGGTTCATAATGGAGAGGAAGAAGAAAAGGATCACATAGTAACAACATTGTGTTTTCTACAGGGGAAATTACCGGAAAGGTTGAATTTATGGAAGAAATGACCACAACTGATACATGTAAAGAACCTTTTTGCTTGACTTCAAGGAAATTATTTAAAAAGTTAGCAATAGAGCCCCTTGAACGAGTCTTCAAATACCCTTCTTATACTCTTTCACAAAGACATAAATACTGTATTGAAGTCTTGAAGACCATGTCAACGTGTTTTCTATCTCACAAATTAAGTTTGTCTTGTTTTGAAATGTTCAAATGACAAAGTGAATAAGGTAAATTTGTTGATCTGTTTTTCTTTAATTTTATCTTATCTTTTTCTTAATCTAAGTACCACGTCAAAGCACCAAAGATTATCCCCAGGCAAGTGCATATCAATGACAAGTTAAATACATATGAACAGTGGACCTTTCTGATCCATGATAAATTCTTCTATTAGATAGAAGTCAAGGTTGTGACTGAAAACATAAATCTATTTTGTGCACATTCATAAAAATGAAAAGAAAAAAGAAAGAAGGTTCAGTAAGTATCACACCCAATACAGTGAGGCATCTGACCCAATACAGTGAGGCATCTGAATTTGGCACTAGTATTTTCACCAATTGGTAGAGCGTAAAAAAGAGTCGCAGTTCTTGCAGAAATCATTGGAGTATATGATGATATGATTGTGTTGAAGTGTCAGCTTAAATCCCACCATGTAACAAATCTATGGTAGTCTTGATGATAGAATTGTGACAGACCATCTTCACAGGATCTCAGAAATCTGCATGATAACATGTATAAGGTTTAATGGACTCCGAGATGTAAAAGCACGAATCAACACAATGGATATACCTGTATGGGCATCTCTGCTATGACAAGGCCACTGCTTTCTTCAAGGCTTTTCAAGGCCACCACTTCACCCCCAACAACCATATTGATCACAATTCCATCTGCACACATTAACAAAAATCCTATCAATACATGGACTACAGGAAGATCTAACTCAATTCATAACATGGTAAGAAAAAACCTGCTGCCAAACAAGTTGACACACGCCTGAAATATGTCTCCTGAAAGCCACCAGGTAATGAGGAAATTTCATCAGATTAAAACTAACTAAACCCAATTAAATATCAACAAACCATGAGCACAGCCAGGTTGATAAGAAAGTGCACACTACGATGAACAGGCAACTAGATCATTCAAAAATAAAATGGTAATAAATTACGACAGTTAGATCATTCTTTATATGATGGATATGCAAAATGCAGTCCTTTTGTGAGGAAACGAAGCAATTGTACATCAACATATAACAGATGCAAATCATCAGAGAGATGGGTGCTGAAGAAAGAATGGAAACTGCACCTTCTTTGTTGGTAATTCATAATTAATCAAGAGACGTGCCGAAACAGGTGACTCCCCAGATGTAACAAGAGGCAAGCAGGAATCTGTCAAAACAATCATAGATGATTTATGTTCTTCGTTTCCACTTTCACTCTCAACCCCCAAACGAGCAGTATTATTATGGTTCCATTCCACTGTTGCTTGATGGAACTTCTCTAATACCGAAGCACATTCTGATTCAGCAAGATCACTATACTGCAATATGAAAAATGATACTAATTTACATACTAACATGTTCCTAAAGTACTAGAGTAAAGCAATGTAAAAGAAAACTCAAATTATTTGGTCACGTCCGGAGAAATCTGCACCATAAATCTCAACAATATGTAATGAAAATGGAGACACTAATCAACAAAACAAAGATGCTACTGCCTCAGACAACAATCTGAAGTTAAGAAAAGGTGAGACTCCTCAATGGATGGTAAATCCTTTCTTTTGACTGTGTAACTGGGACAATCACCTTAGAGATTGTATAAATGTCAGACAAGTATGAGCCATGGTCAAACCCCAACAGGCATAAAAAAGGTAATGTGTGTTTTTGTTGTCAAATCATAATAGAAATTTCTTTTACAGGTTTACCAGAGAATGGTAATATGCACCATAAAGGTGTTGTACAGAATGCACGAGGCTCCCCCCATTGTAGGATATGGTGAAACCTTACATTCACCTAGAGAAGTTGTTCCCAGATTCAAACCAGTGACCTCAGGGTTATAATGGACCATCCTCAACTTTTGTGCTAAGGGCCGCCCTTCTTTTAGGCATTGAAAAATTAAATTTCTAAGAAATTTAACACTAGAAACCTACTATTTTATGAAACATAAGCCAATCCAATATATCAATTTAAGAGAAATTAGTGATTTACCACTCAAATATTATGGGATATAATGCTAAAAAGCGACACTCACCTCACTCTCAAGTCTATGGCATTAACATTCACATACCTCACCACATTTCCAAGTTCTCTTTTTTTTTCTTTTTTCTTTTTTTATAGGTATTTCCAAGTTATCTCCTTTCATCAATAAATTCGCATAAAATAACATTTTGACACCAGAAATAATTGAAAACAAAAATATATATTTATCGACAATTTTCTCTGTTACTACTGCAAACTGCAAAAGGGGGGAACGAGAGAATACAAGAGAAGCCAAGGAAATGTTTGGAAGACTCGAAACAGCGTAGTAGACGGCATCGAGTTCATCCCTTGTATTGCAACACAGAACAATTGGGAGCGAAGAACGTCGCTCCACCACACCCAACAGATCCACCAATGTTTCCTACACCCAAAAAAAAAAAAATCAAATTTTTAACCTAATTTCGCAAACACAAAGACAAATTAAAACAAAAAAAAAGACCGATACAAGAAACAGAGAAATCATCAACCATCTTGAATTGAAGCCTATCGACGGCCAAGAAAAAGTGTCTCGGCTGACTGCAACAAAAAAACAAAAAAAGATTTCGTGAAATTGTGTGAGATTTAGGAAGAAATTGCAGACAAGGAAGAATTTCATTGGCGCAAACAGTAATACCTGAAATGAGAAGGACAATGAGAGGGAGATGAGGGGGCTTCTATTGTATCGATCACCATTACTGTTGATCTTAAACCGAATTGAGAGAAGAAAACTCTGACAGTTTTTCTAGGGTTCTAATAAAATTGCAATCGATCTTGAGCCACCACCGGATCTCCTGTGAGTCGCGGTGTACCCTTGCCTGCGCCACGTTGTCTCCTTACGTGGCGCGTGTCTTGCTAGTTTGGATACTGGATCGATTTTTATTGTTATTTATTTTCAAGTTGATTATTGATAATTCTGTCTTGAATTGAGACAACTTCTGTTCTACAGGCGTATTCATTTGAATTTGTTGATTAATAAATGGACATGCTTATCTATATAACCACGCTCCCCTATTTTATTTAAGAATATCAAATAGAATAGAAACGTGAATGACGTGATCAGCACTCTTACAGTACTTAATATATTATTCAATTTTGCAAAACAAAAAAAACGTCGTGGTACATCTCGGCCTCAGTTCCTTGGAAGTTTTTGAATTACAAACTTTCTTAATCTTTTATATTCCACTTGCAGTTGTTTGTGTTGTGACTCAGCCTCACAATTAGTCTAGTTAATTATTTTAAAAGCAATATTCAGTAAAGATTCTCACCATATAGTCAATAATAAAAATAAGACAATTATATTTCGCTTAGGTACTCGTAGTATATGACACTTATCTCTTAATATACAATAATTTTTTTCTTGTTACAATAACATTTCAACTCACAAGAATAATCGAATCAAAATTAGTTGTACTCACTCACAAAAGAATTCTAAAAGCAAAGAAGAGAGAAGATAAGAAAATTCAAAGATTTTATAATTTTTTAGGATGAATTTTTGAGTTATGGAGTGCTTTATTTATAGCCAAATCATGATTGTACGTGTTGTCTATTTCTGTATTGTTGGATCGAATCTGATCGGCTTTAGATGCGATCTGACACATTTGATTAATGGACCCGATCGTTTGATTGTATCTGATCGATTTAGGCACAATCTAACAACCCTGCTCGTTGCAACCTATCCCGCATCGTTGGATCTTGCGATTTGACTACCTTGATCAGCGCATTTGATCTCACACTGTTGGATCTTCATACATTGCACCTAAACAGATAACTACATTCATTGTATCTGGAAGTCTGAGATCCGATCTTTCACGGAAGCATCTCATTCGTCTGATCTGTCTCGATTTTTAAAAAAGAAAAACTTCATCCCTAAGCTTTTCTTGTGTATGTGTGAGCTGAAATTTAAGTGTAGTACTCTAACTACACTTATAAGTAAATAATTAAAACTCTATCTTTCTCGTGTAAGACTAAACTATTATTTTTAAATTTCACTACTTTATACATATTAAATAAGCTATTTTAGACTCAATTTCTCATTCATATATAAATAGATATAGCTAAATACTTATATATTCTTAATCATCACTTATCAAAGATTAATAATCAACTTGGTCTCGCTTAAAATCACTTATGGGTTCTATTTTAATATTTAGCTGAAAATGGTGAAAAATCATGTTTAATTACTCATTTTCCAACAGCGCAGTCATTAGCTGAAATGTATTTGAATTTTAACATTTCTTCCTCTACTTCAAGTATTAAAGGGGCAATTTTGAAATGTTGCAAGGCAAGAGCCCTCTTGTCTGATGTACATTTGTCTGCTTGTCTGTCAATTTGTGCTTCACGTTAGCCCTACCGGCCTACTAATGTAGTGTAACGTAACTTTAACAAAAAATAAAAAGGTTTTTTTCTTTTTAACAAAAAATAAATTTACTTTTTACTCTACTTTTTTCAGGAACAATAAGCCAGAAATCATTATCGAATGATGATACTAATTGAGAACAAGACAAATTTTTGGATAATATGGGTCATAGTCCACAATAAGTGATATTCTCTTATGAAATAATATTCAGGAGAATTAAACCCATATCTTTATAGGTGAGCATGGGGTGCAATTATACCTAAACTGTAGGTGATTTGCTACTTCTACTCTACTTTAACAAAGAAAGAGTTGATATTAATATTACAAGAATGTGTCAACCTTAGTTTGTAATTCAATTAAAATTTGTTTTAATTGAATAATTGCAAGCTGCTCTTACATAAAAAGTAATTTTTGTGGCATTTGACAACATATTGACTAATAAAATTAATGTAAAAAAATAGGTTTTTTTTACGTCTTAGTAGCTTCTTCAAACCATGCTCGCATGTAAGAGAAGGTTCATGTGCAAAGGTTCTCATGAATATCAAATTGTGTCACAGTAATATGTCAATTGCTAAAAAAAGAAAAAAAAATTGAAAAACATTGAAAAACTTTATTCTAACTAATAAAATAATACAATTACACGATGCAATTATAATTTCATTTTTACTGAATATTAATTATACACATTAAAATATATAAAATACACACGCATGTATATAATAGATCAGCATTATCTTTGAATATTATTTTATTTAAAATCTGTGTTTAATTATTTCCATGAAGAAATGAGAACCCGAGGATCCGAAAAGCATCGATTCGACAAAACAATTACAAGCGAGGACATTTTGGTAATTCGGAAAACGTTGCACTTCGACTGCCCGCGGAGGACATTGACTTTATGACTGGTAGTGATTGGGCGGTGCATTTTTATGTCTATTTTAAGGTACAGTCAACATTTTCTTCGTGATCAATCTGACAAACTAATTAAACAATGAGGACATTTGTGTAATTTCGAAGCGTTGCAATACGTCTTCCACGGAAAGGAATTGGTTTCGACCGTTAGGGTTTGCGCGGTGCCTCCTTATTATCCATTTTCCTTAATAAATATAAAATAGCTCCCCATGTCCCTATGACCGATTATTTTTCTTATATTCTACTCCCTGTAATTAAAAAACAAAAGAGTATTTACTACACAAAAAATGAGTTTCTTAAGTATATCTTACACTTGATCCTTTTAATGATTTTTAAAATAAGTTAGTCTACAGTACTTAAGAAAACAATTTTATACCTTTTTTGTTGCAATTTTTTTTATTGATATACATGATATATCCATATATTATTAAAATTATATCAAAATAGAAATGTATAATCAGAATCAAACAATACACCTAAGAAAAAAAATATTATCAGGTTAAGAGAAAGAAAATGATAAGAGAATATACACCATAATCAAAGGTTTTTTTTTTTGAATTATTAAAAAATGATAGGTAACGATACATTAAACGATCTAACCCCACAAAATAAAAATGTATAAATAGGCTCAGACAATATATCCACGAAAAAAAAAAATTATAAGGTTAAGAAAAAGAAAATGACAAGAGAATACACATCAAAATCGAAGGTTTTTTTAAAAAAAAAATTATTAGGAGATGAATATGTAACGAGACACTAACGATCTAACCCCATAACATATTAATTTTGAGACTCAAAGACTTACCTAATTCTATAAAAGGATCATAATCCTAATTTTGAGAGGTGTGACGTGGGTGGTGTGATATTAACATCATTAAAGTTAAATCAACAAGGAAACAAACAAATGCATAAATTGAAAATATAGGAAATATGGTTGAAATTGAGGAGTGGAAACAAATAAAACGAGCATGTTTTTTTTATTATTACAGCGAGGATGAGGTGGCAATATGCGGTCCGACTAAAACATAGAATGCTCTGCCTCCTCACAGGTCATGGAAGTCAATATACACACACCCCTTTCCAGATTCCTCCCTCTTTCTCCTCCTCCTCAATTAACTTTTTTTTATTTTTTTTTATTTTTTATTTTTTAGGAAATAAAAAAGAAAAAGAAAAGGAACAACAAGAACAACAATTTCATACTCTTTCTCTGTCTCTGAAATCATCTTGAAATTCAACATAGACGCGCAGGTGGACAGAGAGTACAGAAGAGGATCCGGGTGTTCAACGCCTGCCTCTCAGGTACGATTCCATTTGATTATTATTCGTCAGCACCTCTCGGCCTCAAAGAAACTTCCTTTGTTACTATAATTATTATGTTTCAATTTCTTTTCTTTTTTGACTTTTTAGTTTTCATGATTTTTCAGGGAATTCCAGGGGAGTTTTTAATCTTTTTTTGTTTTTTTTTTTTAAAGTTCGAATTGTAGATTATCTCCGGTCTTGTTTCTGGTGATTGTTGATTACATGTAAGCTCTCTTTTTCTCCTTTTTTTGTTTTTTTTTAATTCGTTTGATTCTCCAGAGAAAAAGATTTTCGAGCTTTTTAAATTTGTAGTTTGATTATAAAACTTGGAGTTTGCTAGATAATTTCAGTTATTACTTGCATAATTTTGCTAAATATAAAAAAAAATTGGTCTTTTGATTTTGTTGTGTGAGATGAGGTTGAGTTGGAATCGATTTGTCAAGTTTGCTAGAATGATGGATTAATGAACCGATTAGATGTCGTAATCCGGTTTTTTATCATCAAACAGATTGAATTTTCCACGACAATATAAATATCCCGATCTCCTCTGACTCTCTATTATCAGATGAGAATCAGGGTTTTCTAAAAGGATTAGCTTGTCGTTCTTCTGTTATTTCTTTCTTCTGAAGATTTCCAGACTCTCCTTTCTGTTTTAGAATTGAAATTGGAGTTTCAGCTAAGCCAAATTGCTGTAAACTTACATCAAATTTTAGAACGCTTTAGGAGAATTGAAGAGACCTAATTAACTTCTTTTATGATAAATCTAGACTCCTTTTATAGTTGTCTAGTATCAATTAATATAGTCATAAAATTTTTTTACTTTACAATTTTTTTTGTTCTTGATGATATTGCTATTTACAATGACTATGTTAGTGAGTAGAGCTCGGCTATAGACTTCTAGTTGTGGCAGATGCATTCCTTCTATAGATAGTATAGATAACAAGGGAAAGTCCCCAAGGAAATTCGGGTTGTGAAATCAAGTTCAAATTCATGTTAATTGCAACTTGCAAGGCGGGGCACATGAATAATGTTTTGCTATTTTACCATCCAGAGCTATATTTGTTTTGGTATTTTCATCTTTATGTTGAGTAAAATCCTCTACTGATTAACAGGTTTCTTGTTTATGCAGAGTAGATTCTACTAATTAATGACTAATTATAATTGACGAGTTTTTTGCTTGTCTTCTTCATTACCCCTTCCCCCTTTACAATAGTTCTGTAAAGACCATAGGTAAGTAAGAAGATACTGATAAAAGATTTTGCAGTATATGCTTCTGTTGCTATCGTTGTTCTTAAGTAACCCGTCAGACATGGTCTAATTTATTTTGTTATATTTTTTCCATGTCTCATCCTTAGTTTAATTATAGGTTTTACTGCAAAAGTTTATTGCAAATATATTTGTACATGCCCTGTTCTTATAATTAGATTCACAATGCTTCACTTCCATTCAAGTGGCATTTTTTAACTCCCAAAGTCTTGATGACTGGCTTAACCAAAGAAAAAAATCTAGTTTTTTGAATGTGTCTGTGGACATCTATGAAGGGGTTAATGCCTTATAATTCACCAAAACAAGAAGTCTCTTTGATTTCTGTGAGACTGATCCTCCCTTTGGGCAGTTTTTTCCTCGGTTTCCTATCTAATCTTCTTTAAACAAAATCTGAAAGTAGTTCCACATTTATTCGATTTTCTTTTCACTAGGACTTTCTGATCTTTTGTGGATGACAAGCTAGTGTATTCAATTCACATGGCAAAAGCATCCTTATCATTTTTGTCACCAGCACCGAGGCTTGACGTTTCAGTAGTAACTAGATAAAACAACTTCTGGTCCCTTTAGAAACTCTATTAATTTTCCTTAGCCTATCATGATTCTCACATTTCTGATCTTATATTCAATCTTTCCATTCATCTATCTGAAGATCCTTGATTTTTCTATGACCATTCTATCTCCCTCTCTACAATTCACTTCTACTCTTTTTTTAAAATCTTTCCAGACATTACAGTTCATTTACTCTGGTGTAAAAGACAATTGATCCATCTAGCTAATGTTCATAAACTACATAAAGTTTTCAATATTATAAAAAGATGCAATAACAACGCAAACACCAACAATGACAGAACCTTATCCCTGATATTTGGGGCGGCACCCTTTCAACCCGAAATACCCACCCTTCACGTTTTTATCATGCATACTTATGATGTAGGGGGTGGAAATGAAAATTTGTGTAAACTGCTACTCAGTGATTTTGTAAGGCTTCTTTTTTCATCTTTATGGTAGACCAAAAATTTATGTGGCTAACATGAACCCTTAATAATATGCGGCATAGATTTTATTCTGCTCCACTTCATCTTGCACGTTTCACTTGCCATGAAATTTACTGCAAGAAACATGCTCTGAAGGGATTTTATTCTTCGTTTGCTATTGCTTTGTGTCTGTGTGAAAGTGAAACCAAAATTTTGAATTGTTTAAGGAGCTTAAATAATTCATCCATTGTTACATTATTCTCCACTTCTGAGGCATTGATTTATATTTTTATGCAGATACTCACTTGGGAATTCAGGTTCATATTTGAGTTGTCATTAACAAATGAAGAATGTAGAAGGAAATTCCCATACTGATTCCTCTCTAAATACAAATTTACGTTCTGACGATGAAGCTCAAATTCCAATAGAATCCTTTAGCTCCTTGATTATTGATGAGAAAGACATGCCTGAAGACCAGAGAAAAAATATAGAAGATGCTGAAATAGCAGTTACACCAGATTGTTCTTATGACGTGCCACTGAACCAGAATGGACTTGTAATTACAGAAAATCAAGAAAAATTGGATCCCGAAGTTCGGGAACTTCTTGTTGAGACCACAAGTGCTCCAGATAATCCTTCTTCAGCCTCTATACTAGAAACATCAAATGCACATACTAATGAAACTGTGCAGAAACCTGAGGATGGTGGTTCTGTTAGTGTTTCTAATGTAATTCCTTCTAACGGCAGCAGTGAGTTAAAATCCTCGGAAGACGCTGGAACCGTTATGCAAGCAGATGAGCTTGGTCAACACCAAGTGGAGATTTCAAGCATGCCCAACAAAGTTCCTGAGTCTATAGGACTTAAGGATGTGAATCCGGTTCATATAAGCAGAGGATTGGTGGATACTGCAGCGCCGTTTGAGTCTGTTAAAGAGGCTGTTTCCAAGTTTGGGGGAATTGTGGATTGGAAAGCTCATAAAATCCAGACAGTGGAGGTAGGCATTATCTATAGTTTTTTATAAATTCGATATTATTGGTTTCTTATACCTTTATAAGTAAAGATTGGATAGCCAGTTCTTTAACTTAAGATCTTTCATGATTCTAGAACGACCAGATCATCTAGGTTCTTTCGGATCTCTTCTCCAAATTTTGAACTATTTTTAAGTGTAGGAAAAACAAGATAAACATATGGTCTCATGTTTTGTTTTCTTCCCTTCCCCTCTCCTCTTTTCGACCTTGGTTTACTCATTTTCTGGTTCAGATTCTAACAGTCCCATTTGTTACAAAATTAGCCATGCAATGAATTGAAAACCTGCAAACTAAACATCTCTGTAGAATGGTTCTTAGCAAACTTTTGCACTACATAGTAACCAAGAACTCTCTTTTATTGAGAAGTGACATTTAAAACATGAATTTTGATAAATGAAAATTTTCCAATTTTTTCAGACTTAGACATTATGACAAAAGTCTGTAATTATTTTCCATTCATAATGGTGATTTTCAAAATAGTTGCAGATTTTTGTTATAGGTTTCTCCCTCTTCTCTTGCTTTCCTTGCTTTCCTTCTATTGTACAATTTAAAGCATGGAAGACCAAAACACTAATACACCTTAGTTCCTCAACAATCTAGTTAAGCACAAGAGTCTACACTGTCTCTTCAGCTATCTGTCTCGTTAGTTTCTATATCTTTCTTCATTTTTTTTTTCTCTCGGCTCCAACTCATCTCTCTCTCACACACACACATCCATACCCACACCCACATACGCGCGAGCACACATCTTTTTCTTTGCCCATTCACTCAATGCTCTGTACAGTTGACTTTTCCATGATTTTCTGCCTTCAATTGATGGAGGAAGAGGAAATTCCTTCTTAGCACCCTAACCCTCATCTTGTTAAAAATGATTATAGTGTGCATGTTGTTGACTCTCAATATTAACATTGTTTGAATCGGTTAACTATACTCCTATATGCTTTTGATGTTTAAATTTGAATGTGCCGATGAATTCAAGATTTATGGTTGAATATAGTCTTTATGATACTTTTTACGTTCCAATTTCTTTTTCCTGTATTTATCATCTTAATCCAGAGTTTTTTTTTATCTGTTCCAATCTGAACCATAGATAACCCTCTTTTGTTCCCAATTTTACTGAATTTTTGACGCTTTGCGTTTTCATGAACAATTTAAATTACGAAGGACTGATGTACAACAGTCTTACTTCCGCATGGGAGAGGCTGTTTCTGGATTTGAACCCGTGACCTCTAAGTCACAATTGAGCAACCTCAACCATTACTCCAAGGCCTTCCCTTTGCCTTTCAATCTAAAATATTTTGAGAATTTTATTTCCATGTTTAAGCAAACATCTTTCATCTTATGAGTATGCTCTCAGCTGCATTATATGAGCACCTAAATTTCAGTGATCTCCCTGTTTCTAGTGAAAGAATCTCATATTTTTGGATGTATTGCAGAGGCGCAAGCATGTTGAACATGAACTTGAAAAAGCACGAGACGAGATTCCTGAATATAAAAAACAGTCTGAGGCTGCTGAGGATTCAAAGGCCACCGTGCTGAAAGAATTAGAGAGCACAAAGAGACTCATAGAAGAACTCAAGCTAAACTTGGAGAGAGTGCAAACCGAAGAGCACCAAGCAAAACAGGATTCTGATCTTGCCAAGCTAAGAGTGGAAGAAATGGAGCAAGGAATTGCCGGTGAAGCTAGCGTTGCAGCCAAAGCACAGCTCGAAGTTGCAAAAACCAGGCATGCTGCTGCAGTCACAGAATTGAAATCCGTGAAGGAAGAACTAGAAAAAATAAAGCTAGATTATGCTTCTTTGGTTGCTGAGAAGGACATGACTACGAATAAAGCTGAGCAAACTGTTTCCAAATCCAAAGAAGTTGAAAAGACAATGGAGGAACTGACCCTTGAACTTATTGCGGCAAAGGAAGTGTTGGAATCTGCACATGCTGCACATCTCGAGGCAGAGGAGCAAAGAATTGGAGCAGCTTTGGCCAGAGAGCACGATTCTCTCAATTGGGAGAAAGAGCTAAAGGATGCAGAAGAGGCGCTGAAGAAGCTGAACCAGCAACTTGAATCATCAAAAGACATCAAGGAAAAACTAGATTCTGCATCGGCTTTGCTACTCAATCTAAAAGCCGAATTAGCAGCTTACATGGAAGCTAAATTGAACCAAGAGAAAAGTGAACAAGATGAAACCTCAAGAGGAGAAGTTGGTGAATCACCAAGGAATGAAACTCATACAGAAGTTCAGGAAGCCATTGCTGCAACGAAGAACGAGCTTGAACAAGTGAGGCTTAACATTGACAAGGCAACGGCAG
The DNA here is from genome assembly GCA_035771175.1 of Paratinospora sagittata. Taxonomy (NCBI): domain Eukaryota; kingdom Viridiplantae; phylum Streptophyta; class Magnoliopsida; order Ranunculales; family Menispermaceae; genus Paratinospora; species Paratinospora sagittata. The sequence goes on from CM069594.1 coordinate 34,391,269, forward strand.
AAGTCAACTGCTTAAAGGTTGCAGCAGTGTCTCTTAAATCAGAACTTGAAAAAGAAAAATCGGCACTTTCCACGATGAGACAGCGAGAAGGAATGGCATCAGTAGCTGTAGCATCTCTTGAAGCTGAACTGAACAGTACGAGGTCGGAAGTGGCGGTAGTCCAAATGAGGGAGAAGGAAGCTAGAGAGAAGATGGTTGAGCTGCCAAAGCTACTACAGCAAGCAGCTCAAGAAGCAGATCAGGCAAAGTCACATGCTAAATTGGCCCGTGAAGAGCTGAGGAAGGCGAAGGAAGAAGCAGAACTGGCCAAGGCAGGCGCAAGTACCGTGGAGAGCAGATTACATGCAGCTCTAAAGGAGATAGAAGCTGCCCGGGCATCAGAGAAATTGGCTGTAGCAGCAGTGAAGGCATTGCAAGAGAGTGAAATAGACAGGGAGGACGAGCATACCGGGGTGACCATTTCTTTAGAGGAATATTATGAGCTTAGCAAGTGCGCCCATGAGGCCGAGGAACAGGCAAACCTGAAGGTAGCAACTGCCATCTCCCAAATTGAAGTTGCTAAGGAATCTGAGCTTGGAAGCTTGGAGAAACTAGAGGAAGTGAATAGAGAGAAAATCGCGAGGAAAGAATCACTGAGAATTGCAATGGAGAAGGCTGAGAAGGCAAAGGAAGGGAAGCTGGGAGTAGAACAAGAGCTAAGGAAATGGAGGGCGGAACATGAACAGCGAAGAAAAGCTAGTGATACTGGTCATGGTGCAATAAACCCGTCTAGAAGCCCGAGGAGGAGCGTTGAGGAGAGAAAAGAACAGAAGAGCTTTAACATGGGACAAGACGCTTCTAATATTGTCCAGCCCGTGTCTAGCCCAAAATCATTTACGACATCGAGCTATTCTATGTCTGAATCTTCTCCTGAAGTGAAAGTGATAAAAAAGAAGAAAAAATCGCTTTTGCCACGCTTCATAATGTTTTTGGCGAGAAGAAAAGCACAGGCAGCAAAATCAGTATAAATTTCCATCTCTGAGAATTCAAGTTGTTATTGTGTTTAATTCCAGCTATCCTTTGAGATTGGTTTAGAGCAGAACAGGGTATTTAAAATGCTGTGGGATTTTACTGCAAAACCATCTGCGTTGTATAGAAATGTGGGAATTTCATGTGAGATAAAAAGAGACTGATTTGTTCAGGACTTATATGATGATGCATGGGAGGAAAAGAAATAAGCATGGCAGGTGGGCAGGAAGTGGTAGTAATTTGTGCAGTATTTGTATAGAGCCTTGGGAGTTCATTTATATTTATATGATGTGTTTATCTTGCTTTGAGTTTTACAAATGTGAGGCTTTTGGGGTTTTCTTTGGGTCATGTTTCTTTGTATTTTACTTAAATTGGTGTCACAGGCAGAAGTTTGTGCCATGGCTTCTTTCTTTTTTTGGTATCCCTGCGAATTCCTTTGCAGGAGGCGAAATTATTTTGGAGTCAGGAACGGTACGTGACATTAGACAGTCTCTTTTCAGAATAGGCGCATAAGCGTGGGCATTAACTCGGACTCGAAACTAAGACTTTGTTCAACAACAGCACATACTCGTTCCGTAACTAACGTGGCTACCCAACTTTGGGTGTACGATGGCTTCTTTCTTTCTTTCCAATTCTAGAGTTAAAAACTGGATTTTCAAGATTTTTATTAGAACCTCATCATCTCACCATTCTTTACTCTGTTTTCATTTGATATTTTGAAGTTCGATAGTTACTTTTAACTTGTGAAAAATCTAATGAAAGGCCAGTTGTGGCTTGTTGGTGACATTATTTATCTTGTACTTTAATTATAGAATGAACCTTTTATCCATAATAATTGTTTACATTAAGTCAAAAAGCTCAGGTGTTGTTTTAATATTATTTTTGAAGGATGATTTCTTCAGTTAGCAAGTGAGTTTATTCTTTATGTCTTTGATTAAACTTCAAGTCCTTAGAAAAAAAAATAAAAATTATAAGATTAATTTTTCCTGAATCTCTTAGTTAGGTTGATTACTTATTTTTAACTACACCAAGGAGCTAAATATAATTATTTTTTAACTCAATAAAGGCATTTCCTAACTACACAGTCTCAGCTACCTAATTAACAATTAACAAGTTGATGTCTTGTTACTATTTTTTATTGCATGAAAACACCTACTAATTACTCAAGGTATAATTTCGAAAAGAAAACCCTACCTTCCCCTAAATATCTGCAAGAATAAGAATTGGAGAGAAGAAGTTCAGGAATCAAAAGACGCAGAAAATGAAGGTATTCGAGGTTAATGGAAGTTCGCTTTCTCTCGCTCTTTATAGCAACGTCGCCAACTCCAAGTACACACACTCTCTCTCTCTCTCTCTCTCTCTTTCTTTCTTTCAGTTATGTCTTAATAGAGTTTTTAGCATCTAAAGGCGTTTTAATCTTAGTCAGTGAAGTTCAAGTTTTCTAATTTGGGATATTTTTAGAGCTAAAGTGCCGGTAGTTTCTACGATCTTAACTGAAATCTCTGAAGTTCGAAGTGATTTTAGGGGTTTCGGACATGGATTATTAGGTTGAACAAGTAGATTGGGGCCTTTGGGTTTGTAAAAGCAAGGGTTTTGCTGAAAATGGTTGAAAAGTTTTTAATTGTTTCACCTAAAGTTTTGACATTCGTTGTGAATTATTAGAGAAGCCTGCGACTGATTTGAGTTCGCAATTCGACTTTTTCCTGGTTTATCCATCTGCTGTCCATTATAAGGATGGGTTATTTGCTTAAACCCTAGAACTGAGACAATGATTTGACTCAGGGTATGTTATTCCTTATCATCAGAGGTTTCTTCTTGAATGTGTTAAGTTTAGATTTTATGATTAGGAAATTTCATAGCTAGCAAGCATAGAATGCTTTCAGTCCTCAAGTTTGTGTTATGATTGCGGGATTCGAAATCGAGGGGGCATGAGGAATGAGTCTATGAATTATTCGAACAATAAATTGTATTGGAATTATTAGTTCCAGTAGAAGTATTTCGCATTTGATTTTGGTTGTCCATATATGCTTCAGATTACGCTTCTGGTAGATTCATTATTCGTTTAATTGGATAGTAGTATTAATCAAACTTTGCTCATGTAAAAATTGCTAGCTTGCTTGATTGCCTTATTTGGTGCCAACTTAGATTCAAAACTTGCTTTTATCTGATTGTTACCGATAACTATGCAGTAAGCTATGTTTCGTCTCTCTGAAAGTCGGATAACAATGATATACCTTTTTTGCCAGATTTTTGTTGTTGTTATTGTTACCCATTAGAACTCATCTCTTAATTATATCTTTCACCAGCAAAATGCATTCTTCTTGGTTGCAAGTGCATGTGCATTTGCTTGTTATTATGATTTGAGTTTTTGATATTGCCTTGGATCTTTCCTAACACTATTTACTACCTTAAGTGTGGTGCTCAATTGAGCCATCAGTCCTAGTACCTAGTAAACTGTAGTTTAAATTTTATTTCTACTAGTCAGTTTATATTACTAGAGTTAGGAAAAAGCTTTGTAGAATTGAGTTGAGTCGTTTTATATTACTTCCTGCTAAAAGAAAGAGTGATATTGTCGAATCTTTTCCAAGTTCTCCACCAATTTGCTGTTTTTAAGAAATGGAAGTGTTTGTTTTGACCTCATATTTAAGTGGTTAGGTTCATCTTGCCTGCCATTGAAAACGCTGCTCATTTTGATCAATGTGGATGAGAAGGAAAATCATTTATTTTTTTTTATGTCCTACGAATATTAATCGGAAAATGTCTGTGAAAAGAAAAGGAATAAAATGTGAAACTCTAAATCTTGGGTAAAGTTGGGTTGGGTTCAACTTAGATGATTGCGATTTCATTCTTTTACTTTGGTAGCTTGGGTGGAACTAGTTAAAAGATGTTCATGGTCAAATTCAAGCAGTTCTCAACACTGTTGTTCCAATGTTGATAATTTTAGTATCTCAAGGATATGTTCCTGATTCTGTTTTAGTTTTAGATTCTTCAATCTATGTTTTCTGATAAATATGATGATCTCTGCAAAGTCAGCATGCAATTTATTATTCCAGAAAAATTTGAGGTGAAGAGCATGTAAGTTACTGATGAGCTCACGACTGGCAGGGAACTACTTAAATCCATGCAAGCTGGAACACTAGAGCCGGAAGTAGCATTTCTTAATGCATCACTTGTAATTACTTTTGCCTAGTTTTAATTCCTTCATCATCCTTGGCATTTGATGTAATCTCCCCGTATTCTTTTGCAATTTGCAAGGCTTCTCTAACATTTTTGTTTGTCAACCAAATGAGACAGATACCAGATGTATTCCCTGTTCTAGCAGCTGCACACAAGACTCTCTTAGCCAAATTGAGAGAATCATTGACAACACGAACTCTTCATTCCGAGCTTGTGTACAACTATTCAGCCTCTAAGCATGTATGTAGCATGCATTATTTTATTTGCCATGGTTGATATTTTGCACTTTCCCTTTTTCTACTGTAATTGCAGGCTTGTACTCTAAATTCATTTGTAGATAACCGAATCTTTGAAAAGATGTGGCATATCCGAGACCTCTACCTACGTTCTTGTTGCTCGTTTTGATGCTTCTCCTGATGAGGTGAACTTGTTATCATTTTGTTTCTCAATACTTTTTATCCTCCCTTCATGATCTATCTAAATAAATAATTCAACAAATTCTATTAATGAAACTCTCTTTACTGTTAAAGATGAAAGCAATAGAGAACCTTGTTGGTGGGAAAGAGATCGACTTGGAGGAATTGGAATCTAGAGCTGACAAAGCGCAGATTCAGAAGGTTTGTTAAGGTTCAAAATTGACCAACTTCTTCTTATTATGGTTATTATTATCTAATACTATTCAATTTTCCCTTCTTGTTCAGCTCTACAAAATATCAAGCCTGGAACTAGGGATATCCTCGCTTGCAGATGCCATCACATGCCGCATTGCTGCTCGAGATGTGCTATGAGGAGTGCCAAACAAGTTCAATTTCATTCTTATAATTTGCCTATTTTTTCGATCACTATAAACTCTATTTCTTTCAAAATTGTTCATTTCATTTGGTATTCATTACGTGCTTCAAGGAAAGAAAAAAGTAGGCTTTCTTTGCTTTGTGATTTTTAGTTCAGTTGCTTGGCCCTGAACTAGGTCAAATGTACTACTTGTAATAGTATCAGTAGATATGAGTTATTCATTTCTGAACTTGAATGCTATCTAGGATGATGTCTATAAAATTTTCAGCTAGAATCTGTAGCAAGCTTGGATGATGTTCTTCTAGCAAGTGTTAAATCTATTTTATCAAGCACCTTCATGCCATTCTGTATAGAAATAGACATTTTTAATGGAGAGTTACCAATAGCATTGTTGATTGAGAGCATATTACAGGAATATTCTTATTGGCTGGAATTTCTTTTAATACAATTTAATAATATTCATTTTTTTTAATGTCATCCTTTTTTTAACATTGTGCTTATTTAACTTTCTTAAATGATTAATGTATATTAGCTTGAATTCGACTCACATTTATTTGGGAATTATCATTTGAACTATCATTTTAAGTTATCAATTATAATCATACTACTGTTAAATAGTTTACTTTATTTGAGCTATTGGAACAATTTTAGATTATTTCTTAAGTAAACAATATATATATATATATATATATATATATATATAAGGTGACCTACAATTAATATTTTAAACTTTTTTATAAAACAATGGTTTTTTAGCTTTTTGGAAATATTTTTTTTTCTAAATAACAAAAATATCTCTTAACTTTTTTTTTTTGTTTTTGTTCAAGCCCTCATATTTCTTGAGATGACATTATGGTAAAATAGCCTTTTTTATTCTGAAAATCGTTTTTGTATATGTTTTTCAGACAGCTTTATAAACCCTTTTGACATTAATAATGTTTTTACAGCTAAATAAGACTTTATACTCAGAATTTAATTAGAGTCCAAGTTGGGTCATTCTGCAATTACAGTGATTTTGCACATTTCTTCAAGTTTTTTTTTTAAAAAAAAAGAAAAGAACTCCACAAGTTTAAAAAATATCAATTATAGACCAAAATTGATTTTTATTATTATTATTTTTTTTTTTTGTTAACGAGGTGGTGTTCCTGACCTAGCTTTCGTACACCACAAAGGCATATTATGGTAGTATCCCCACTGTAACAAATGAAGTATCGTCATTTGTGAGTTATGACATAAAGACTTACACCCTGAGTAAGGATGCGTCACATTCTTCTTGTTCTAACGTTAAAGGTAATAGGTATTTTGGTGATAGTAAAAGCTTTTTCTAATAAAAACCTACCTCGTAATACCATACCAATTGTGAAATCATCACTTGTTTATTGCTCAGTTAAGTGCGAGCCTTTTGAATCATTTTTCGTATTTCATTTTGTGAAGTTAAATAAATGCATTTCTCAAAACAAAAATAAAAATAAAATGAAACAAATTCTTGGTGCCGGTCGATCAAGTACGTCTATCGTATCATCCTCTCAATACGCTCCATCCAATCACCTTTCTAAAAAGCACAACTAGAAGACAAAATACATTTCCTTCCCCTTCCCTCTTTTATTTGATAATTCCTGTATTCATCTCTTTCGTTCTTTTTCTTCTTCTCTTTCTTTTCTCTCCTTCTCAACTGATTAGGGCGTCGACAGTGTCGCTAATCTCCACCGGCGCAGAATAGCCACCGCCACAACCATCTAACATACGCCGCCGGAGGTAACATTCTTAACCTACGCACCACCGCTTTCTCTCTCTGCATCTTCTTCTTCCTTTTATTTCTCACTTTCTCAATCTCGATCACCAGCTAGAACAAAGAAAGAAAACCCTAATCAAAAGCATAATCTTACACTATTTCTTCATCTGATTTGTTCTTATTCTTGTGATCGATCTCCGGATTTCATCGATCGTAGGTATAGGGGAGCTAGGTAGGTTAAATTTCTAGGGTTTGATATTTTTTAGGTTTTAATTTCGATCGTTGTGTTGCAGAGTTTGATTTTGGAAGGGATTCTTGACATTGGTTGTGTTGGAGAAGAGATTTTTAAGGTTAGGGTTTGATGCTGCTTTGGATTTGTGGCCGCAGCGGTGCGAGTGTGTGTGATTGATTGATGGCCAATCCCGGAGTCGGGGGGAAATTTGTATCGGTGAATCTGAACAAGTCGTATGGTCAGCGTCCGAGTGTTTCCGGCAATGCCATCGTCGGAGGTGGTAGATTCCGGTCCGGCGATCATGCCGGAGGTGGAAGTGGAGGAATGGTGGTACTTTCGCGATTTCGGAGTTCAGTTGGCGGTTTTTCGGCACAGAAAACTGGATTTAAACTATCAGTTCCGCCCCCCTTGAACTTGCCTTCATTGAGGAAGGAGCATGAGCGGCTTGATTCTTCTTCAGGTGTTGGTTCAGCTGGTGCAGGTGGTGTTGGGGCTGGTGGGAGGCCATCTTCTGCTGGCATTGGTTGGACAAAGCCAGCTCCAGCGCCAGTGCAAGTGCTCGTGCCGGTCCCTTCGCTGTTGCAGGAAACAGATGCTGGAAATGGGAATCAGTTGTTTGAGATTGGGAGCCAAAGAGTTGATGGGAATGACGCTTCGGCGTATTCGTCGTCAAATGGGGTTGTATCTAGAGGGAATAGTGTTTACATGCCACCTTCAGCTCGGTTGGGATCGTCGCCGCGGACAGCAATGGCTGCTGCTTCTGTTGCTGTTCCGCCTCGCGATTTCCCTGCAGTGGAGAAAGCTGTGGTTTTGAGAGGTGAAGATTTCCCTTCATTGCAGGCAACCTTGCCTACTGCATCTGGGCCTACGCAGAAGCAGCAAAAGGATGTTGGGCATCAGAAGCAGAGTAGGAAAGTGAATGATGATGCATCGGAGGAGCAGACGGATGATTCTTATTTGAGGCCGTCTCTTAATTTGAGTCTGCAGAATTCGATTTTGCGTACTTCTGTTGGCAGTTCTAGAGATGAAAAGGGGGGAATGAATCGTGGGTTGGCTAGTTCTGCAGCAACTGGGAAATTTCGGAAGCAGGATGAATTTTTTCCGAGTTCTTTGCCGCTAGTTCAGTTAAACCACACATCTGATTGGGCTGATGATGAGCGTGATGTAGGGCATGCTGTTCCGGACCGGGAAAGGGATCATGGATACTTGAGAAGTGAATCTTCTTGGGGTAGAGATTATGATGGTCCAAGGGGCAGCTCTGTTTTGCCTCGAAATTCAGTTCATGGTCTTTCTGATGGACGGAATTTGCGTGATGAAGAAGCTGGGAGACCTTCGTCGAGAGACGTTGCCAGGTCAAACCTGTACAGTAGAGATGGAAGGGTCCCTAGTAGAGAAGGTCGCGATGGAAGTTCTTGGAAAGCTTCACCACTTGTAAAAGATAGACCAAGTGCTTGGGATGCTGGATTTGACAGAACTGGTGTTAATGCACGGCCATTGAGTCGTAGTGAAGACACAAGAAGAGAAAGTAAGCACAATCAATTTTCTAATGGAGACACTGGTTGGGATAGTTTTAAAAATGGATTCCATGGATCTCAGGAATCAAGGTTTGGGAGGAGGGATACAATTTATGGGCAGGGAAGCAGACAAAATGGGAATCATACAGTTGAATCATTTAGTGGCAGAGGAGCTGAACGAAATAAGCTGGACCACCATGGTAGTGATCACTCAAATCGATACAGAGGTGATTTCTTCCAGAACAGCTTAGCGCCGAAGGCTTCATTTTCTTTTGGAGGTAAGGGAACTCCTGTGGTTGATCCAATACTTAATTTTGGTAGAGAAAGGCATTCGACTAGTGGAAAGCAATATCTGGAGGATCCATTCCTGAAAGATTTTGGTAGTGGTCCAAGTTTTGATGGAAGAGATCCTCTCTCCGGAAGTCTGGCAGGGATCATCAAGAAGAAGAAAGACGTGCTGAAACAGGCTGATTTCCATGACCCTGTTAGGGAATCTTTTGAGGCTGAGCTTGACAGAGTTCAAAAAATGCAAGAGCAGGAGAGGCAACGGGCCATTGAAGAGCAGGCAAGGGCCATGGAGCTTGCTCGAAAAGAAGACGAGGAGAGAGAGAGGCTAGCAAGGGAAGAAGAAGAACGGCGGAGAAGACTTGAAGAAGAAGCGAGAGAGGCTGCATGGAGAGCTGAACAGGAGCGCTTGGAGGCCATGCAGCTTGCTGAAGAGCAGAAAATGGCTAGAGAAGAGGAAAAAAGGAGGATGAATCTCGAGGAGGAAAGGAGGAAAGAGGCTGCCAGAAAAAAGCTTTTGGAGCTGGAAGCAAGGATTGCAAGGAGGCAGGCGGAAGATGTGAAGGGTGATAAGTTTCCTGGAGCTGTTAGGAATGAAAGAATGTTGGGAGCAGTTAAAGAAAAAGATGTCCCCAGGTCTGCAGAAGTTGTAGATTGGGAAGATGGTGAAAGAATGGTGGAAAGGATAACTAGTTCAGCATCTTCTGATTCCTCTGGTCTAAATAGATCCTTTGAGATAGGCTCTAGGCCTCAATTTTACAGAAATGGAGATTATAGCTTCCCTGACAGAAAAATGGCAAACTCATGGAAGAGAGATGTCTTTGAGAATGGGAGTAGCTCATCTTACCACTTGCAGGATCAGGAGAATGGTTACCGAAGTCCTCGGAGAGATGTGATTGGTGCTGGGAGAGCATTTAATAGAAAGGAGTTCTATGGAGGCCCTGGGGTCAATTCTGCTCGGTCATATCCTGAACCTCATATGTTAGATGATTTTCCTCATCCAAGAGGGCATCGTTGGAATCCAGCTGGAGATGCAGATCATTACAGCAGGAATTCAGAAATTGATTCTGAATTTCATGATAATTTAGCTGAAAGGTTCTATGACATGGGATGGGGAAATGGTCGTTCTCGTTCCAGTCCTTATGCTCCTTACCCAGATAGACTATACCAGAATACCAAGATGGATGGGTTTTCTTCCTTTGGGAGGTCAAGGTATTCCATGAGACAACCTCGTGTTCTTCCACCTCCTTCTCTGGCTTCCATACAGAAAGGTAACTTCAAAAGTGAGATGGAACACCCACATTCTTCAGCTTTTCTAGATAGTGGGACGAGTTATCACCAAGCGCCAAGAAAAAGTGAGTCAAATCTGCACACAGCATATGATGGTAGTTTTCAAGAGCATGAACAGTCTAGAATGATGGATGTTCAACAAGAGAATACTGCCCCTCAGGCTCGGAAAGGAGATAATAATACTACACCAAGGTGTGACTCACAGTCCTCACTCTCTGTTTCTAGTGCTCCTAGCTCACCTACTCATCTTTCACATGATGACATAGAAGATTCAGGCTATTCACCAGTGTCAGCACCTGCTGCTGAAGGTGAAGACATTCCTTTGTCTGATGATAAGAATGTTGTGTCAGTTGCTGTGTCTGGTAACACCAGTAAGGTTACAGGCCCAAGTTCAGTCTCTCAAGTTAAAGATGAAGAATGGACTATTGAGGATAATCAAGAACTGCCAGAACAAGAAGAATATGATGAAGAGGAAAATGGCTACCGGGAAGAAGATGAACTCCATGAGGTGGATGATGAGCATATTGACTTACCTCAGGAGTTTGAAGATTTTCATTTGGAAGAGAAAGATCCATCTAGCAAGATGGAGCAACTGGTCTTAGGCTTCAATGAGGGTGTTGAAGTTGGAATAACAAGTGCTGACGATTTTGATAAATTGTCTGGGAATGGAGAGAAGATGAGTGGAACACAACAAGGTTCGGTTATTGTTTTGGATGAAGCAGGATCTTTTGATGGTTTGGTTGATGTTGGACAAGACCTCCAATCAGAAAATGTTTCATCTGAAATTCCTGCAGACGCTTCTAGAAATGTCCAAGAAAATGAAACAACACATGGAGATTCGGTCATCCCTAATATGAATGTTCCCCATAGCTCAGCGGCGTCTACTGGTTATCTGCTTGACAGTGTAGCATCTTCTTGCAGCTCCTGCCCACCATTATCTCAGCAGCCGGTTACACCTGTGAATATGGGCCTGCCTTCTTCAACAGGGCAGCCCATCATGCCCTCGGTTTCTGGTGGTTCAAATCAGGCTGAGGCACCTGTTAAGCTTCAGTTTGGCCTTTTCTCTGGTCCTTCTCTGATTCCATCTCCAGTTCCTGCAATACAGATAGGTTCCATACAGATGCCTCTGCATCTACACCCACAGGTAGGTCCATCTCTTACTCAAATACACCCCTCACAGCCTCCATTCTTCCAATTTGGTCAGGTCAGATATGCATCTCCCATTTCTCAGGGTATTTTGCCCCTGGCTCCTCAATCAATGTCCTTTGTTCAGCCATCTGTTCCTGTTCATTATTCTTTGAATCAGAACCATGAAGGTTATGTGCATAATCAAGCTGGGCAAGAAATGCAAGGACATGTTGTTAAAGACAATGTATCATCTGTTGAGGTGGATAATCAACCTAGTCTTGCACAATGCATGGATCAATCTGAGGATATACATGGGGGGAATGTATTGCCAACAACACAAGGTGAAGACGATGAAGTTCTGGGATCACAGTGCCAAGATCAACAGCCACTTATTGGTGACAGTATGATCAGTTCTGGGCTGATTTCACATGTTGGGGGCAAAGGATTCCATTTGGACGAGAAGAACATCAGGTCCGCGGTTAATAGTGATGAAACACAGAGTCATCTGAAATCAGAACACACTACATCTCGGTTCATTTCCAAGGCCCCAGGCTCATTTTCTGGTAGCAAAGGAAAAAGATTTATTTATACCGTCAAGAAGTCTGGGTCTAGACAGTTGCATCCTGTTTCTGAATCATCCAATACAGATTCTAGTGGATATCCGGGAAGGACTCGGCAAAAATTTCGGCCTAATGAATTTAGAATTCGAGAGAATATTGATAAAAGGCAAACAGAAGGCTTACTTTCGTCAAAATACTCTGGGCCAGATGAGAAGTCAAGTTTTAATGCAAGGGTGTCTGGAAAATCCTTACAAAGGGTTAAGAAGGATGCAGTTTCTGAAAAAACATCCAAGAATATTGTTGAGTCAGATAGCTTGAATTCTGATCTAGGTAGTTCCAGCAATATCAATACTGAAAGAAAGATAGAGAAGCAGTTTGACAAAGAAGTGCCGACAAAGAAGCCCACATCTGCAACTAACATCTCACACTCTGGGGAGGTGAATGCCAAAAGGAACAGCAGTTCTGAAGAGGATGTCGATGCTCCTTTGCTAAGTGGCATTGTACGTGTCTTCAAACAATCTGGTATTGAAATCCCAAGTGATGAAGATGACTTCATTGAAGTGAGATCTAAGAGGCAAATGCTGAATGATCGGCGAGAACAGAGGGAGAAAGAGATTAAGGCTAAGTCTAGGGTCATAAAGGTACCTTTTTTTTTGTTGCATTTGATGCTTTTCTCATCTATTTCCTTTCACAATCATTTGTTGCAATTAAGTATTATTCGGTTCCTTTGTGAAGGCACCTCGAAAACGCCGTTCTATTTCGCAAAATATTATGGACTCTACAAATTCAACTAAACCATTAACGACGTTGGGTGGAGAAGTAGTAAACAATTTTCACTCAAAGTCTGTTGTCAATGAAAGCCGGGCTTCCTTGAATGCTGAACTGTCAACTGGATTTGGTACTGGAGTGGTAGCACAACCTCTAGCTCCAATCGGCACCCCTGCTGTAATGACTGATGCCACAGATAAAAGACCCCAGGCCCCAAGTTATGCTTGCTTGCTTCGTATGGTAATTACTTTTCAATATTATGACAATGGTTTGCTTTGCTAAAAGTTTGCTTTTATAATTCTTCTCCAGGTCCCTGCGGACTGGTTTCGCTCCTGTCATGAATAATGGTGGAACCAACCATTTACCAGTATTACTTGAGAACAACAATGTGGTTTTGGATAATGTATCTTCATCTTTGAGTCATTGGGGTAACATCCGAACTAATCAACAGGTATTCTCAAGTTCTATAAATGCCTTAACTTTTGAAGATACACACCTTCACAGTTTGTTCAAAGATACTGGACATTTTTTTTTCTCATGGGTAAAAAAGTAAACACAGTAAGAGTGAAAGAAAGCATTATATTCATCTCCAAATTAGTCAATGTTTTGATGATCTTGTCCTTTGGATTGTTGATTGGGTCTTCTTTATCTCCTAACTTCTGGAAGCATGTTTATATGAAGCTTTTGAGTGGTTGAAGTGCTCTCTTCCATGTATTGTTATTTGGATTTCATTTATTATTTGATGGAGAAGGTGATTTAGTTCAGAACTTTTTTTTGATTTATGACTTTTGAGCTGCTAGTTGATTGGCAGAATCTCTCTCTTTCTCTCTCTCTCTCTCTCTCTAACCCTTCATCCCTTTTCTATATCCCCTCACCTCGGCGTGCTTCTCCTCCTTTGAAATGCTACATTGAGTTTTCTGGACACCTTCTAATATTTACATTACTTTTATATTGTTGTCTTTTGGTGTCTCAATTGACGCAATTTTTGAGCGAAATCAGCATATAATTGTTTTTCCAGGTTATGGCGCTGACTCAGACTCAATTTGATGAGGCTATGAAGCCAGCACGGTTTGATACGCTTCCTGTTTCTATTGGTGATCACACTAGTGCTGTTATTGAGCCCAACAAATCATCCGCCTCGATTGTGACACAGGACAAATCTTTATCTTCCTCGTCAAGTCCTCTCAACTCCCTGCTTGCTGGGGAAACAATTCAGTTTGGTGAGTACTTGCTGTTGTTGTCTTAAAATCACTTGCATTGTAGATTTGGGGCTGAAGCCTCTAGGTGTAACTATGAGGCAAGCTTAGGCCTCACTTTTTCATATTAAATTTGATTTTTTTATAAAAATATTTTCCAAAACAGAAGTGTGATTGTAACTTGTCGACAATTATAACCAGCTCTTGTAGGTTGCGTTTGGTATCAATATAAATTTAGTTTTCTGTATTTACAAAACAAAAAGTGAAAAAAGTTGGAAAAAACTTGTTTGGTTTAGCATGGCTCAAAAACTGATTTTAGAAATAAACTCAAAAAAGGGCTTGTTTTATGAAAACATATAAAAACTGTTTTTTGAGTTCTTTCTGTGGTTGATTTGTGAAAAGGGGACGATGATGGGACCCACAACTTTTTTTTTAACTTGGTTTATGTGAAATCTTAAACAAACCAAACAAGTTTTCCTTGTTTTAAAATTTTGAAAATGATTTTTAAATATGATGCCAAACATATTTTTGGAAACTATAAATCAACTAAAAATGAAATCATATTTCATTGTTTTTAAAACTATTTTTAAATCGCATACCAAACATAGCCTTAGTTTGTAGGCTTTATTCTCTCTCATGTAGGATAATTAATTCGTTTTCTGTTAAATTTGAAATTTTGAACAAATTTGATGGGGGTGCTGTGCCTGAATCTTTTGATTGAGCCGTTTGGTGGCGTTTATGTTTATCAACAGTAATACATATAGGGAGTTTCTAAATGTACCTGCCAAAAATACTCCCTCTTCCCACCTACTTAATAAATTTTCAATGATGATGCATAGGGCGTGGGTAGAGTAAGTATTTTTGGTGGGTACTCTTAGAAATGCTCTATATTTATTAGCCTATACAACTTACACCAAGTTCTATTTAAAATATGACTAAAAGATGGTGAGAAGTGGCATTGACTTAACATTTTTGCTATATATTTGTTAATTTTCTTATTTTTTATTTTACTAGTACTATAATAGTTAAAAACCTGAAATTTGGAAAGTTTGACTTATGATATGTCCTTATTTGGTTTTGGTAATGTTGTGGCAATTTGGTAATTATTAAACATTGAGACCGACCACTTGAGTCCTTCACACTTCATAAAATAGTTTCTAGTTTTTCTTATTTTAGTATTTCATAATTTATAGTAAGACGTCTTCTAGATTTTGTGAAGGTTTTGTAATTATTGGGTTTTTTTTTTAAAAAATCTGAGGCTTACCCCTGTGCCGCATTGAAGCTTATGTGTACCTCACAGGGCATACTGCCTTTTTACTTATACATTGCAAGTTTTAAAACCTTGCTTGCTCTTAGCATGCAATTTTGTTTTCTCTGGAGAAGTTTTCTGATTTCTGAGCCAATTAATTGCCATCCAGGTGCTGTGACATCTCCACCGATTCTCCCACCCAGCAGCCATGCTGTTTCAAAAGGGCTTGGACCTCCTGGTTCATCTAGGTCAGATGTTTCAGTTGACCATAAGTTGTCAGCTATTGAGAGTGATTGCCCACTGTTTTTTGAAAAAGAGAAGCACCCCAATGAAGCCTGTACTCACCTCGAAGATCCTGAGGCTGAAGCTGAAGCTGAAGCTGAAGCAGCTGCATCAGCAGTTGCTGTTGCTGCAATTAGTAGTGATGAGATAGTTGGCAATGGGCTTGGTGCATCTGTCTCTGTTTCAGGTGCAAAGAACTTTCGCAGTGGAGAAAATGAAGGGTTGGATTCAGGTAATAAACAATTCTTGCAGCTAGTGTTACCTGGCTTTACTGTTTGTTTGTTTTTTCTTTTGTTTTTTAACCTTATATTTAGGTAATTCTTTCTTCTTCTTTTTTCAGTAAAAAAACTGAAGTATTATTGAATATCTGGCAGGTGGAATTGGTAGCCGTCAATTGACTAGCCAATCAAGGGGAGAAGTGCCCCTTAGTGTAGCTCTTCCAGCTGATCTTTCCGTAGAGACACCATCACTATCCTTGTGGCCACCTTTGCCTAGTCCACAGAATTCATCTGGCCAAATGGTTTCACATTTCCCTGGGGCACCACTGTCGCATTTTCCTTGCTATGATATGAACCCTATGTTGGGGGGACCCATATTTGCCTTTGGTCCACACGACGAATCTGCTGGAACCCAATCCCAGGGGCAGGAGAGTAGGTCCTCCAGTTCAGGGCAACTTGGGGCCTGGCAACAATGCCATTCAGGTATGGACTCCTATGGTCCATCAGCTGGATTTACTGGTCCATTCATTAGTCCATCTGGAGGAATCCCAGGTGTCCAAGGCCCTCCACACATGGTTGTCTACAACCATTTTGCTCCAGTTGCGCAGTTTGGGCAGGTTGGCTTGAGTTTTATGGGTGCAACATATATTCCCTCTGGGAAGCAACCTGACTGGAAGCACAACTCAGCCTCTTCTGCAACAGGTATTGGTGAGGGAGATATCAACAATCTGAATATTGCTTCTGCTCAGCGCAACCCCCATAGCATGCCTGCTCCTGTTCCACATCTGGCCCCAGGATCGCCACTCTTGCCTTTGGCTTCTCCTTTAACCATGTTTGACATGTCCCCTTTCCAGGTATTTTCTTGTTCTTTTAATTTTTCTATTTTTTTAATGCAATTGTGTTTTTTTAAATTATCATTTGGACTAGTTACAGTATTTTTATTTCAATTCCGCATCTAAGGTTCTCTTGATAGTTTAGGCAATATATTTCCTAATGTTTTGTTGCCAGTTGTTCAATTTGGTGATGTCACTTGAATTTGTACTGAATCTCTTGCTCTTCCTTTTTCCTCAGTCATCTACTGATATACCTGTACAAGCTCGCTGGTCCCATGTTCCAGCATCACCTCTTCATTCGGTTCCACTATCACTGCCGTTGCAGCAACAAGGAGATAGTGGATTGTCATCACCATTCAGCCATGGACCCCCCGTAGATCAGCCAACAGGCAATATGTTCCGGGAGCCACGTTCTTCAGCAACTCAAGATGGTGGCAGGAATCTCTCTGTGGCAACTGATGCCACTGCTACTCGGTTCCCTGATGAACTTGGGTTGGTAGACCCATCAAGCACCAACACATCCCGGGTATTACCCACCAAATCTACTTTGTACAGCACAACTGTTGGGAACAGCAGGTCGCAGAGTTCTGTCCCAAAGGGCATGTCCAAAAGCATTGGTCCAAACACTGGAGAGAGTGGAGTATACGGCAACAGCAGTAATAGCTCCAGTAGCAGTCAGGTTATGAGTTACGCTCTTCAGACTCGGTCCCAGCAACAGAGTTCATCAGCCCAGCAGCAGCAGTACATTTATTCCGCAGGGCATACAGATCACAGAGGTGTTGTAGGTCATCATCATAAGGTGGGTTCAGAAGGCGAATGGTCCCACCGCAGAATGGGGAGTTTCCATGGAAGGAACAACCAATCTTCAGGAGCAGAAAAGAAAGTTGCACCTTCTAAGATGAAGCAAGTTTATGTGGCTAAGGCAACTAGAAGTCAAACTTAAAGCAGCAAGGTGAGTGCTATGGTGGTGATTTGAAAGTTTGGGGATGCCCGAGAGAAGTTGGGTTTCTTATTAAATTTTTCCAAGGTCTGGGATGAATGTGGTACATTGTTTCAGATGGGAAGATGGTTGGTTTGGCCGTGGCAGGTGAGGTGGTAATAAGGGAAGTTGGAGTGCTTGTTTTTTCCCCATGTCTCTATTGGATAACTAGAAATGGAGTCCGATATTTCTGAGTGTTTTGATGTGTGAAATAGGACTTTTTTTTTTAGCAAAGCAAGCGCGGGGGGGATAAAATTTTCCTGGACATTGTGCTTTCTGACATGTACAAGAGAAAGCCGAACTTCATCACTTTTTCTTTTTATTATTCTTTTTTGGGTTGCTGGCTTGGAAGTGACGATGCGTTGGAAGGGGGAAAAAATCAATTAGCTGTTGTTATTTTTCTATATTAATTATTGACAATAATGTTTGTTTGCTTCTGTCTTTGATTTTCATTTTGCGTATTCAGTAAAACTAACTCTTCAGGCTGTATTTGGGTCCTCTTGTAAGAGCAGTAATAAGCGAGTCGTGCCGATGGCTACGCGTCGTAACAAAAAAGCGTATCAATTCCTTTGGTAGGTACACTTACAGTACTTGAACTGGTGGGAAAACATATGGACATTGGGGTGGTTCCACTTACAAAACCAGCATCACATCAGCCATACAAAATTTAAAAAAAGGAAAAAAAGAAAAAGAAAAGAAGCTAATTTTTTAAGAACAAAAGCCAGTAGCCGTATACCAAGAAAAGTACAAGCAAGCATATGAACTGCATACTGTAGCAAAAAATCCTACTACTTTAATTGTGCATCAATAAACTGGATAGACTAGCAAAAATGGCAATCACTTCTAATCTACAAACAGATTTTCAATCCTGATTAATAGGTCTCCAGAGGTACATCCAAGGCAACATCAGCCCTAAATATCCATGTTTCATACCGTCCAAATGATTTCAAAGACTTAATTAAATGATATATCTCAAACCTAAATAGCAGTCTTAGGCTTTTGTCTGATGCAAACAAAATTGAATCTGCACTGCATTCATAGAGTAGTAACAAATCTCAGTTGCTGTAAAGTGAAACCTGAATTTACATGTCTGGGTATTCTGTTCATTTTTTTTTTCCAATCATTCAAGAAAATGTGACCCAACAGAAATACAGTAAGCAAAACTGAAGCTATCCCTTGAAAAACTAACTGGCAACAAGGACGAGGTCAAGACAATGAATTATACAGTAGAATCTAATGTACATTGCACGAGATCAAGTACAAACCACCCTGTCACAAAATTTTTAACCCCTGATATCCACCAGTGGGGTATATATTATGACTGACTGATAGGAAAATGAATTCGATCAAGAACTTCCTCTCTTTTAACTGTCCTCATCTTCTGAATCTGTATTTTGCAGCAGAAGATGTTATGACGACGTTGTTCCAGCCACAGATATGTGTAAAGAACAAACTTTTTGGAGATTTAATCCAATATAAAAGGAAAAACAAAATCAATATTGCAGTGTGTCCTTGACCCTGTAGTTGGTTTGCCTTAGCATTGGCTGCGCCCTTTTTACATAAGTTTTTTGTAAATCTCTTTATATCCACTAAGACTCTATGATCATCACTTTTAACATACAAAATATTCTTAACTTCAGTTTTTATTTCATATTAAGGCTTGAAAACTTTTGTAGACACTAAAAAACAAATGATGTTCTGTTTTTTTTTTTTGGTGGGGGGGACACATTGAAAACACCTTTTGGGACAGCAATGCTTGTACCCACTATTGATCTTCCTATAATCATGTACTACAATGTGATTTTAGAAAGATCAATAGCATATAACAATTGCTGTTTCGAAAGTTCTCAACCTAGCTTTGCTCTTTCTTTTCTATCTATACTAAGTTTTCCTTCAACAAGGACATCAACTAAAATTCCATAAAGGTTATTTGTATTTTAAATATTGAAAGGCTCATAGTAGAATTACCTGATCGGATGTCTTCTCCCACTTTTCCTTTATTTTGCAGCTGTCTCATGATCATTGAATATATGAGGATCCACCAGTATATGTGGAATACAAGCAGTGTCAATAGCATTGTGTTGAAAATGTAGTAAATGAATCTTGGATACAGCACAGATACGTCCAAGACCTTTATCGTATTATAGCTGAAAATTGCCACCTTTAAAAGCATAAGCAAAACAAGAGCAGAGTTTTAAATGTACCGAGGTCTGTACGTAGTTGAGTTGACTAACCTGGAACTCCAGATCACCCAAAATGGGAAGATTATTAACCGTAGTATAAGCCAAGAGACGGCGAAGAATCCAAAGAACACACTAGCTGCAAATTCCTTTTCAGAGTATTTGAAGACTTTAGCAGCTTCCATGAACACATCACTAGTGTCATGCAAAGCAAGAATAACCGCACCTATGCGGAAAAATCTACAAGATAGGTGACTTGTTAGCAGTTTTGTCAATGAATACACACGAAATCTGTAAATTTGTCTCCAGTTCAAACTTTCTAAGAAACAATACTGACGTAATATAGTTTTGACCATGCATACATCACAACAATCACTTAACAAGAAAATAGCCAAAAAAAAACATCAATTTTATTAAGGTTTCCAAACATTGCCACCCATTAAAAAAGAGTGCATATATTCCAATAAGTAGTAAATCTGACATAGAAGTAAATAATAACAGCCTTCAATGCAGCACGGCTGAGTGGTTCATCCCACTGATCGGAAAAAGAAAATGCCAAGAGGAAAATATTTGGGGACTTAAGATTTTCATGACAGTCCAAATGCACTTCTATATGAGAAAAATACAACACCAGTTTTCAGATATGGGAGCCCTGATGATGAGTCAAGCAAGTGATGTCACTATTCTCGAAGTCACATGATCATTTAGGCCGGAGATTTCGTGACACAGTAAGAGATCTAAGACCACCTTCTGTGAAGATTGAGTTTACATCAAATGATCAGAACAGTTCAAAAAGCCTATTCACAAACTTGGCTTACTGATCAGTTCTCATTCATACAATTGAATCTTTGCATTCTATTTGGGAAAAAGCAAACAATTAATTCTTCAAATCCCAGTCAATTTTAGAGATTGAAGCCATTTATAGGGGACAGTTTGATAATCTCACATATTAAGGGGATATTCAAAATTGCGCGAATTATAAAGGCATATTGATGAGTTGTATAATGGAATTAAGAGAGACTAATAGAAAATCGAGTAAGAACTGAAGTTTTTGAGTAAAAAAACTAACTTGGATTTATGACTAAGAGATCAGCCACGAAAGCTATTTCTTTATTAAGGAGATAGATGGGGAGGCATAGGAAGGAGAAGAAAAACCTTCACGTAGTTTTTATTGATCTAGAACAAACCTATGATAGACAGAGTATCTATAAGAACTGAAATTTCGGAGTGACAAAAACTAACTTTGATTTATGACTAAGAGATCAACCACGAAAGCTATTTCTTTATTAAGGAGATAGACGGGGATACAGGTAGTGCATGGCTGTCGTCAGCTCATACCATAAGGTGTTGGGTTAACTCCCGCAACGAGGGATAGGAAGGAGAAGAATAACCTTCACGTAGCTTTTATTGATCTAGAACAAACCTATGATAGACAGATAGAGTATCGATAAGTATAATATTTTGATGGCTTTTAGAGAAAAATAGATTTGCAAATAAGTCTATTGACTTGATAAAGGATATATATGAAGATGCAATAACCAAAGAAAAAATAATAGGAGAAACTAGTAAATTTCCGTTTATAGTAGGTTTACACCAAGGATCAAGCTTCAGCCCTTACCATTTTCAACTTAATCATGCATGATTGACCAAACATATTTTTTTTTGAGAAGAATGATTGACCAAACATATTAAAGAAGGTATTGGTATATGTTATTTACCAATGATATAACGCTAATTTATGAAGGTAAATTGGGAGTAAATGTCAAATTAGATGTTTAGAGTGAGACTTCAGAATACAGAGAATTAAAAACTATGATTATAATATGACCTCGCGGATGGAGAGATATTCGAACCCTCGGTATTCCTATCAATACTTCGGTTTTCAAGACCAATGAATACATTAAATGTAATTTTAATAGAAGTTATAATACAATAGAGACATTGTGCAAATTGAGAGCCAAGAGATCAAGGAGCAAAAAAGTTTGGTTTGTGTCTTAAAAATAGGGATACGATCCAAAAACGAAAATTTAGAAAACAACTTCTCATTGTTTTCTGAAAACAAGTTTTTTTTTTTGGGGGGGTAAGATCTTGAAAAACTGATTTCAAATTTGACCAACAAAATGCGTTTTTTGCATTTTCAAATACAGAAAACGGTATCTGAATCATGAACCAAACAGGGCCTTAGGTATTTGTGTTCAAATACTAATTAGGAGTAAGAAATGGGAGATGTATGAATCATAGAACTAAAAAAGAATGGGTTAAGTAGGGGAGTGTCTTTTGAAATATTTTATGATCGGCACATCCTATTGAAGTTGAAAGGACATTTTTACAAGGCTGTTATTAAGGCAGCCATACTTTATGGAACAAAGTGTCAAGCAATTAAGAAACAACACGTTAATAAACCAAGTGTAATGGAAAATATGAATATTAAGATGAATATGTAGTACAACATTGAAAAATAAATTGTAAACTAACACATACTCAAGAAATTGTAAGAATATCCCTAATTAGAGGTAAACAAGAGAAAATAAACTAAAATTATTTAGCCATAAACAACGAAGATCATTATATGTGTTACAGTTAAGAAGACTTAACCTAGCACAAATAAAGGTAATTAAGAAAGATATAACTAATTGTAATATAACAATCGACTTACACCTTGATAGAGCAGAGTAGAGGAAGTGGATTCTTATAGCCAATCCCATGTAGATGGAAAAGGCTTTATTGAGTTGAATTTGATAATTTTACTTATAAAGTCTAAAATGAAAAGCACAAATCATAATAGAATGTTGAAACCAAAAAAATTAAAATAAAGAGAAATATTAACTTATTTGTTTAAGGTTTGATCTCTACTTCTTAGATGGAGAAGTAAATGATATACTTACTAAATAGACTTGATAGTAGAGTTACCACATGCCATATTAATACTAATTTTTTTTCTTCTATTTGGGACTTTTTTTGGCGGGGGAGGGAAGCACATGAGTTATATTATCAGCTTTTGTTCATTTTTTTTTTTCTTTCTAAACCGACCTTGACAACATTCAATCACAGACCTTTGTTGAAGGAATAATGATTAAGATGGTTTTTACTAGCCAAACCATTGTGAGAGAGAAAACATGGGACTTTCTACGCTTCCACTAATGCCAAAGAACTGATTTTTCAGCTTGAAGATAAAGTCTGCCACCTAGAAAGGTTTAAGATCTCAACCACAAATCAAGAATCATTAGGAGCCATAATTGATGCCTTGGTGATGAGCTCCATCCATTAACTATATTTTTATCCAATTGAAAATGTTGAAATCATGTGCATTACACATTCAATGACTCTAAATACTACTAATAATAATATTTAGTTTTGTATGAAATAGTTTAATATGTCCAATTTTTAATTGGCAGAATCTAGGTTTAGTTTGCCTTGAAGGAGAATCGACAGAAGCAGCAGTGAACGACAACACTCAAAGATTGTGTTGCAAATAGACCAATGAATTTAGGGACAAATCTATAGCCTATGAGCCATGCTTGAAGAATCATTTGGAAAACTATTAGCCATGAGACCACATCCAGTAATGACATAGGAATTATGAACTAATGGCATGATAGAAAGATGGTCCACTGCCACAATAGATGAATACCTTGTAATGTAGGAGTAACTAATCAGGATAACAGTGACTATATGATGAGACATCATTATAAAGAAATCCTTCCTTCTAGTCTCCCAAGTAAGAAGGGCTGCAGTGCTGTAGATGTAAAATCCACACTGGAACATGTAGAAAACCTTCAAAGTTAACCTGAAAAAAAACATGTCAGGACCAACTGAGGAAACCGGCAGACAAAACTTTAATCAAAATACATGAAATATATATATCAAGGCAAGTGAAGAACTAGGTTCAAACTTTAAAACATAAACAGGGATTTGATTATTCCCTGCTGAAATAAAAGCAATGTCTAAAGCCCTTTCTATTCCTTTTGCTTGTCGATGGATGCAGTTCCAAATTTTGAACTATGCAAAAAATAAACAATGTCTAATGGAAAGCAAAACATAAGATCCTAATTGCCAGCTATGTAACAAGAACAATAAACCTTTTAAGGATTGTACCTTATCACAATAATTCATGTTTGAGCATATAAGGCAATTTGAAAAGGATTGGCGTAGCCCACCTTCCATAAGTATTTGACAAGTTAAAAATGGCATTTGAAATCTCCTCTTTTATAAAAGCTTTCCGAACTGTTCATATGTCAAATGTTTTTTAACATCTCTGTTTAGATAAAAAGAACTTCTAACTTAACGTAAAATACTACATTGTAAACTGTAATACAAATCTACCAACACTTCAGCTTTATTTGCTTCTAAACGGCGATGATTTAGACATAACACATCCAAGTGGGAACCCTACAGTAAACAGATGTATTGTTATTACTGCATAGATCACAACATTCAACTCCTTCCACTTTTCAAGCAACAAGTGGTGAAATCAGGGAAAAAATAACCATGTTCCCAAAGATGCAAGAATGAGATGGATGAATGAAATATTTTATTGGAGCCCGAAAAATTTCCATCAACAAGAAGCTTATTAGGGACCAGTGAGGATCTTGCCATCATACTTTTAGCAAGTTGCACCTTCGTGTGGGTGAACTTGCTCCTTTTCGACTCCTTGTCAGTGTCTGTTCATAACCATTTTCATAGTAAAAATTCAAAGCAACCTTACTCCAGCTCCTTAACAAAGTATTTGTGAATCTCATATCTCTACATTCTAATATGACAAAAGAATGAGTTGATGATACTCTTCAGAATGGCAAAAAGTAGTCCCATTACCTTCTCCATGAGTCCAAACTTCAAAGCAAAAGCACTAAAGACTTTATAAAAACCTTCTGCCACACTATTGTTTCTTTTTCTTCCCCCAATTTTCATAGAATAGACTGGTAATGATTGTTGCCTTGAATAGAAAGCTCCCAAGAATCAACATGATGATCAAGTAGAAATTATGGAGCAACCGTGATAAAATTGGGACAACTTAACAGGCACTATTATCTCCTAGTCCAAGGGCCATATAATTGTCTTGAATGGTTCGCCATTCTCAGTTGCAATGGTCCCAAAGCAATAAAAGACTCCAAAATATTCACCTCTTCTTAAGCCATCTATCAAGGATTCCCATCTTTCCTTATTTCATTGTGATATGTTTTGCTACAAGTTTATCACTACAAGCAGTATCATATAAGTATAAAATGAAAAGATATGCCCACAATTCACAAGAAGTTCTGTATATCAGTAATCGGGATCTCAAAGTTAACGTGTATTCAGTTTCAAGGAATATATTGCTATGTGTCACACAAATCATAAAATCAGGTAGTATACAAATCAGGTAATATCCTTCTAAACTACAATAGCAACAGAAAGTGTCCCGATCATGTGGATCAGAGAGGTTAGATACATTCAAAGTACAGAACAACAAGAAAGCACAGTACTCACTGGAGCTCCTGATTGGGCCAGCCTATAAAGTATTCATTAATATCAGTGAACCAGGGTTGATGGTAGGCAAATGTAAGCACCCAAGCTTGAGCAGCAGCATAGTATGTCAACTTCCACATAGATTCTGAGCACTTGACAACCTTAGCATGTTTAGCATCACTAACCCTAACTGGAGCTTGTCCATCGCTCAACAACCAGGTAGCCAGCCTCTGACAGAGAATGGAAGAAGAGACTAGTAAATACAATTTTTTTCATTAAAAAAAAGGAAAAGAAAAAAAGAAAGAAAGACAAGATGATGTGGAGGGATGAGACTTTTGCTTATAGATTATTTGACTTATCAAGATATGATTCATATTCTAATAAGTTTGCACTAGCACACGTTGGTTTCCTCATCTAACAATGCTTAAATTTCTTTAAAAACATTGGTAAAAAATTCTGTCAACACTGACATATGTTAATCATTAGTCATATTACTGGACAAAATACCAACACAAAATGAAATATTCATTATTTTGCCAAATCACACAACTTCAACTTAATGTTTTAATTTAACATCTGGATGTTTCAATTAACTTCTAGGAGTCCATACTCGAGTCACAAAATGAAATATTCAATATCTTGACTTGCAAAAGAGGAACACGACAACCAATAATTGCAACCATAAGTCATGGTCCTTTAGCTCTCTAAAAACAATAATATCTCTACCTCAAGAACTAAAGCACGGACTAAATATTCTAAAATTTGAATAAGGACCAATTACTCAAATTAAAAAAAAAAACCCATAATAAACCCCAATTAACTTTACCCATGCCTTTTTTTCTTGGGGGAAACCAAGATTTCAAAAGCGTCAGTCCAACTTAGATTGTCTTGAGTTAGAAATAGCTATTTCACTAAGCTAGGTAGAGCAATAATTCATATTGCATATGAAGGAACCTAAACACCCTTGCTACATGTTTCAAAGCTTTTTGACCATCCATCCTTATGCAATAAAACACGTGTTTTGGCCTCCAGATTCATTATTTCCTTTTGTTCATAAGATTCATTTGTCTCCCTAACCTAGAACACGTCATACCGGGCTCAATATGAATCTCTAGTGAGCACAAAAATAGTGCCTAGTGACGATAACATTTTTAACTCAATTTCTGATGACAAATAAAGATTTCATATCATAATATAAAGGCAAAATTTTAAATTACAGAAAAGGTGAATTCAAACCTAAAGGGTTCTATGTTTTGTACTAAATCACGTTGCACATGTAATTGATATTTGTGATGATGAAAGAGCCAATTATTATTAGAAGGAAGAGCCTCATGTGTTATTCTCAAAATTTAGGTTCTGCAATTTTGTGGACTAGAATCTATCTTTTAAGAACTTAGGGACTATCTCTTTAATATTCTTTTTCCCAAGCTAAGAAGATTTTTACAGTGGAGAACTTGATGTAGTGTCTGAACAATATTTTTAGATTGTTTTCTCATTCTCATTCTTCTTCTTCTTGTTGTTTATTGTTTCTTTCTAGATCAATGTCAATAGTAAATTAAAGTACGCATAGTTAACAAACAAGCACATCTCAATGGTTTCTTGAACTCCCTGTCATAGGATTACACTTTTGTCATGAGAACCTCCATAAAGCGACAACTTAGACTTATTTTCTTTTTTAATGTTCCGGCAGCCATCTGATTACCAACTACTATCCACAAGTTTAACTCGATAAAAACACCTAACTCAGCCTTCGTAACCAAAACGAAATAATCTTTCTGCTAATAAAACAAGCCATTGAGGTGCGAAGAAGACAACCAAGCGCACTTCAGAAAACTAAGCGATTAGGCATTGTCAAAGGAGTAACTAATTCAAGCTTCAAGACACCAAAATTATCACCAAGAACCTTATAACAATAACAAAACGATTCAAAATTCAAACTATAAAAGAACCAAACTCACAAAAAAAAATGTAACCGCAAGATCTACGAAACAAAACAATATTAAACAATCGAAATCCAGAAAAAAAAAAAAAAAAAAGAGAAGAAGAAGAAGAAAAGAGAGTTATACTCGATAAACGAAGCTGTCCAGGAGAAGCCTTGCACCGAAGAAACCAAACGCGGAGTACACAGCAACGAGGAAATGCCGAGGATCTGGCGCGCCATAGTCGCTCCAGAAAGGATCCATGACTTGTTCTTGAAAGAAGCGAGCATCAATCGACGAACGAACGAACTAACGGACCAATCAACTCTCACTAAGATCTCCAACAAACCGAATCAGCATAGCAAAGAATCGCATCAAATCGATCAATCGGACCAAATGTCGCAGCCCTAGCGTCGCGTTTCAGTGTAACAGAGCAAAGAAGAAGAAGGAAGGAGAGAAGACGCTTCGCTTGTGTTTGGGGGGAAAACTGAACGAAAGAGACTAACGAAAGTGAGTGAGGAAGAGAGAGAGAGAGAGAGAGAGAGAGACCGCAACCTGAGTGGGAAAAGGGTTCCTCTTCTTTTATAACCGCCGAAAGTGTGGGGTTAAAATACGCGGTATCTGAAACGCTGTTACTCTCTACATTCCGAGGTTAATGGAGCGGGAAAGGTGAGTCACGATCATGCTGAACTCAGTGACTCAACTCATTGAAAGCGGCCCAACCGGTGGTGTTATCATACATAAACTGTGTCCATTGGGTTGGCTCTCCACCACACCATAAGACCCTTATTAGAGGTTATATTGCTTTTTCATTTTTTTTTTTCTATAGTTTTTAAAAAGCATGAAAAATGGAGAGAAATGGCATTTGAAAAGTTAAAAGGTCAATTTGATTCACTAACATCTATTTAGAATTGGAGTATTGGAGTATTGGAGTCATTTATCTTTACAAGTTTTAAATTTCAAATGTACCATTAACTGTTTCAAAACCTAATGTTGTTAATAAGACACTTATAAGGATAAATAGTGAAATCATGCGTTGAAAGAAAAAACATAACCTTAAAAATTATTTGACTGAAGGGCTTCTTCATCCATGCAGGTTTTGCACGCATTCAAGTCACATGGCATTTC
The DNA here is from genome assembly GCA_035771175.1 of Paratinospora sagittata. Classification (NCBI taxonomy): domain Eukaryota; kingdom Viridiplantae; phylum Streptophyta; class Magnoliopsida; order Ranunculales; family Menispermaceae; genus Paratinospora; species Paratinospora sagittata. The sequence continues at coordinate 34,419,184 of CM069594.1, forward strand.
TGGATATAAGAGGGGCTAACCTCTTTAAGGGCTATCACATAACCTTTTGCCTTTTTTTTTTTTTTTTTTTTTTTTTTTTAAGAGTATTTTATCAGAAATAATTGTACTTGATTAATGAATGTAAAATGCAAGATAACCACTATTTCATTATAGCCCTATATATATATAACCAGAGTTTAACATGTTTTGCCCTAGTCGAGAGTGTATTCAATACTTCTTAGAATATTTTAATATTTTCCACCGATAATTTATTTTAAAGAAAGATGTAAATGTCTTGTAATAAAGTGAAATGCCATGATGTACACATCATCATAATATTATGATAACACATGAAAAAACCATTGCAGAAAATCTGCTACACAGGAAGGAAGACCCAACTTCCTATACACGCAAAAGTCCCCACAATGATAATTGGAGAAGTAGGGAAAGTGACAATTTACATTACTCAATTGAATTCAAATTCTAGAGAACCTCATGAAATAGATATACAGGGAGATCTGTGTGCAGAAATTATATGCAACATCATGCCCTGAAAAGCTTAGGGAACAAATGAGCCTCTGCAAATAAGACCCCCAAGCTCAAATGCTCATAGTGAATCATCTATGCAATGAGGTAACAGAAATGAGAACTCAGTCGTTGGCACAAAAACTTTCTTTGATGTTTCAACAGAGGACTGAAGGAGATCATAAAATGAAGCATTCAATTTTATTTGCTACAACCAAGGTGTCAGATGGAGTGAAAAAAAAAAAAAGACTAGAAAAGTTGTGCCATATCCAGGTATCCAAGATTTACTAAAACTGGTTTTGAAGAAGCAGAAACAGTTTTAGAGTTCATTAAATGGTTCTAATTTGACGTACTGCAACGTATATTTTGGTTATGCATTCATCAGCCTCTTATATAGTTTTGCGCATCACCAGCTACCATAGAACCAAGATCAGGTGGATCCAACCATGAAGTAAACTAGATCACTAAGGAAGAGCTTTTCATCCTATAAAGAACCATCACTAAGGGCTCCATATATCATTAACAAATTAAGATGTCGTTTTCCTGAGAAGACCGGTTACAAAAGGTCTGAACAAGAGTACTTAAGGACACCATTAGCACCACTACCAAAACTAAACAGTGCAGTTGTAAGGAAGGATCCCAGAAGTTTTTTTTTCTATGTGGTCATGAATGTTCTCTGTCAGAAAGTAATCTCACAGGAACAAGCAACCAAAAGAAAGAAAGGATTTCAAAGGAATAGTTCTGCTATCTTAGTGACCATATTAACTGATTACACCCAGAATGCCCATGGGAAGAATGTTACACCCAACATGTTCCAGGGACACTCCTCTAAAGAGGAATTTCTCCAATAAGCATCACAGACTCCCCCCTTCTTAACTGACCAACAATTTATTATAGTACAATCATAGAGTTTTCAGAAGCATTAATCAACATCAAACATCTCCTTAACTGTATTTGATGGGAGAATATCTAGAGAATTGAAATAAAAAAGTGTTTAGATGGTTCAGAAAGTTAAGAATATTCTTCTCAAAAAAAAAAAAATGTTAAGGAATATGATAAGCTCAAAATTGGGAAAATGGACACTGAACTCTAGGCGGAAAGAAGGGAAGCATTCAACTTCAACCAACTATGCCATATAACCATGCTAACCAAAACTAAGAAAAAACAAACTTCTATAATATCTAGGTGAAAATGATGAACCATTTCAAGAGAATTCACTATCTTACATGAGATCCAATATCAGCCAACATAATTTCCTGTAATTATTTTCCATATCTACGTTATAATCCGTTCCTAAATATTATTCATATGATCTTAATGTATATCAGATTCTAATCTTGAGTCCAATTATCTCTCTTTTCTAACAAGTTACCAATAAAAATGGTCTCAAGTTCAATAAAATATATGCTGAAGGAAGGCTGGTTGGCAGCTTGGCTTGTGACATTCAACATGAACAAGACATTGGCCTGCCCCTATTTTACAACAAGTTTTAAATATGTATGGAAAATTTTATGCCCCATGTAGTAATTAAAATAAAAAACTGGATAGCAGAGACAGAAATTATAACAACAAATGAAGTTCTTACCAAAGAAAGAAACACATAATTCAGATTTCAAAGGAACTGTCATCTCAAGGTACGTTATTAGTTTCTTCTCACAATAATCGGGAATAATAGTCCGCTAGAATTTATGTCGTAAAAGATGACGATAATTTTTATTTATTTTTTAACTAATCAACTCCACCCGTTATTATCATGGGTGAAGCTTTTGAAATTCAGACTCTAAAACAAACTAATTAAAACCTAAAATAACTTCAAGCTCACATCTTTGAAGGCTTGGGGAAAATATCAGGAGTGAACTTCTGCGCCGCATTAATACTACCTTTTATCTTCATTGCTCCCCTGCATCCATCACACACACAAAAGAAAATAAAAATGTTAAACAAAAAATCCATTAGAACAACACGTAATTTTAAAAAGAAAAATCAAAATCAAAACACAAACCTCATAAAAGCCATCTGTGGGTTCATCTTCCCGGTGGCAATCTTAATAAAATCCTCATCCTTGAAGGAAAACGTGGCATCAGGCTTCCCATCATACGGCCCTAATTAAAAATAAAATAAATAAATAAAATTAGAGCAAAAAAACCATTAAAAAACACAAATTTGTAACAGTTCTAGCTAAATTAGACATAGAATATACTCGATAAAACAACATCACTCCTTCCTTCTGTTAAAGATAAATTATATAGCTAAATTAGACGAAAAACCCTAACCTTTGGTAACTTCGCCTTTCTTGAGATCAACCACGTAAATCTCTTCCTCGAATCCGATTTTCTGGTTACAGAAGATAAAACAAAAATTAGGGTTAGGGTTTAGGAAAGAAAACGAGGAAGTAATAGAGAGAGAGAGACAGAGATCTACCCTAGGAGCGATGTTGAGCTGATAAACGAGGCCGATTTTCTTGGTGAGTTCTTTACCGGCGTCAGAGGCGAGATGGAGATTCATCAGGTCGAGAAAGGCGGCTGATTTGAGAACGGTGGAGGACGCCATGGTTCGACTTCGATTTTGGGGTGCGATGGTGGAGAAGCGGCGAGACTCTCCGGTTAGTATTTATCGTTACAGCTGCGCGGGTGGGTGCGAGTGTCATAACTGCCATAGCAGCAGAATCGTCACACAAACCAACGTTTTCTGGTATTTTAAGTGACGTCCCCCCCCCCCCCCCCCCCCCCGAGTTTTTTATTTTTATTTTTTTGGATTATTATTATATGATTTTAGATATTGTAAGTGATACTGGATGTACTCGTCAAAAACATTTCCTTTATCCACATACTTTATAAATCTTTTTTTCGATAGGAAACTGAAATAAAAGTAACTATAAGATAAGATATAATTAGACTAATTTTAATGTTATTTGATGTTGTATAAGATAGGATTAAAAATTTTAATTTTTCCCTTAAAAAAAAGTATCATCCCATTAATTTCATCATATCAAATTTTAACTATAATCAACATTTGAAAAAATTATAAAATACTTAGATTTATTGCAGAAAATATCCAAAAATTAACTTACAAATTACTCTAGTTTTTTTTTAAAAAAGGCAAAACCTAGTTTCTAGGTTTTAAATTTTTCTTTTTTTTTTCTTTTTTTTTAAAAAGAAAAGAGAGAAGAAAGAACGATGAACAAAGAACGAAAAAGATTATTCTTAAACTTTGGGTTATTACTATTTTATCCTATTAAAATAGAATAAAAAAGTTAAATAAAATTATTTTTTATCTCATCTAACTTGACAACCAAACATAAAAATTGAACTAATAATAATTATATTTTATTTTATCTCGCATACTAAACGGGCAATTACAGATCAATTACATAAGTGATCTCATCTAGTCGTTACATTCGTAGCCTTTTGAAAGCTTGCTTGTTGCGGTCCAATAAGAAGTGAGGTACATAGACTAGTTCCATACTGAATCATTGTCAAACGCGACCTCTTTGAAAATTTTTTGATTTCTTTCTTTCCAAATGCTCCTAACAACTGCCAAGGTGATGGTAATCCAATACTCATAATGCTGGTGCGGTCACGATAAACTGAAAATTTGAATAAATCCTATACCATATTTAGAGTTTGGGTGTGAAATGAAAGCAACGTCCACCACCTTTCCCAAATCCGGGGACAGGATCACGCTAGGACATCTTTATATATTTTTAATAATGATATGTCATGAGTTGGTGTAGAAAGTATTTTTGTAGGTAAATTTAGAATTACTCTAATTTTATTTATTTATTTTTTATGTAATTGGCATCCCCCACAGTACAAATGCTTGGTGATGAACAAAAGCAGGGCCACTCCATCCATGCAGTGAAGATGGTCTACTCATCAAGACATCGTAGAAAGAAATTTATTTACCTATCACCCTGCCAAATCGACTAGTGATTATGCAAGAGTTATTTGGTACTTAAAACTCTAATTAATACTAAAGCTGGAATTTTTAACTTTGTAAATTGACTAATTTGTTGGTTTCAAGTTTTAGACTATTTATAAACTATAGTCTCAACTACACAAGGTTCACCGACGCTCACTTGGCTCTAGCTTTGAGTGTAGTCACGTCTACCATTAACTTGAGTAGTTGTAGCATTTCTTTATTTGATGTTAGAGTTTGTCTCTCTTTAACCTCAAAAGAACTACCAAGAAGTTGTTGCCCTCTGTTGTCTAGTTTCTATGACCAGTAAGTCTATTGAGTTCGGAGAATTTGAATGTATAAAATCCAATAAAAATATTATAAAATGACAAAAAAATAAAAAAAAATACAAAAAACTTCAGTCACTGTTTTTTTTAGGTCGATGGCTACAAACATCTTTAAATACGATTAATTAATATATTAATAGATGATATAAGTCTCACTTAAACTTTTCACTGACATTGTCACCGTTAGATTTAAGTATGTAACTTTTTAAAAGGAATACAAAGATTTTATGCTCATTGATTACATAATATTTTATTAAAAATATATATTTAAATATAATATCACCCCTCCCATCAGTTTGTTTTTCATTAATGGTCCACAGTGCACATGCACCATTAATGTCAGTTTACAATCAAAACCTCCTCTTAACTTGTGTAATTTGAGTTTTTTTGTTAGTTTGTTGCATTAACAAGTCTAACTAAACCCGCAAGCTTGGCCAACGGCCTATTTTTATACCGAGAATATTAATTTAATTATAAAAATATATATAATATAATATTATTAAATTATTTATTATATATTTTAAAATATATAACACACATTTATATAATGATTGTGAGTGTATAATTATATTTAGAATTATACATTTTATAGTTAGATTAACATTTTTTTTATTAATAGCTAAAAAAAAAGATTTTTGGGCTTTTTAAAGTATCAATGGTTCAGTTTAAGCCTATTTGATGCTCATCTAATCTAAACATTGAGTTGGGTTGAACGGTTTAAAATTTTAAATTTACATACATTAAATAAATAAAAATAGTTATGAAAGTATATATATGAAGTAATCTTAAATATTGAAAAATAAATAATAACATTTTTTCGTTTATAATTGGTTCGATTCGATTTAGATCAATTTTTAAAATTTTAAATTATAATCCGAACTAAACTTATTAGGTTATACTTTTTCGAAACTAAACTCAAATAGTACTTATTAAAAAATTTAATTGAACTGAACCAAACACATTAATTTTTTTCAATTTTATAATTTAAGCCGATTCATTAACATTCCTATTTAAAAAAATAATAACAACATAAGTAGCGTGTACTGCTATAAAAACTAACCACCTCATCATTTTTAAATTATGCAAATTCAAAAAGTGTTGAGGGTATGCAGTTTCATTCTAATTACACTGTCGCTCTTTTATAAATTTTTATAGTATAAACAAAGTTCCTGACTTTTTAATCACTTGGGATTCTTAAAAATAATTTAATATTAGTTAAAAATAATATCTAATGATTCACGAATTTAAAACTATTTAATTTGATCACCAGACAAGTCTAAGTACTAACACATACTCATTGTAGAAAAAAGAAAAAAAAAACCTTGTATTTGATTGTACGGATTTTTCTAGTTGCTTGGTACTTGTAATACCGTTTTCATTTTCAAATGGTCAAACTAGTTGCTTTAAGAATCATTGGGTTGAATTAACTCTTTTGGGTGAAGAGGTTGTTTTTATTCTCTATGCACTATTAAATGAAAAACCACTTGTTGATGCTTAAATTCTTCTTTATTTCAACGCCAATTATCAATATATATATATATATATATATATATATATATATATATATATATATATATATATATTTCAATAGTTTTTATGTTTGAGTAGCCTCTCAGATTAAAAAATAAAAATAAAAATAAAAATTAAGTTTATGAAAAACATCTTAATTATAAAATCTGAATTATGAAAAACATCTTAAATTTTTGAAGAAAGCCCAAAATAAGGTAAAAATGATTGAAGCTTGTAGGGAACATCAAATGACCCTATCGTTTTTGTTTTAACTCTGATTTTAGTGATTTAATATTCGTTAGAAAGAACAAGAAAAGACATAGCAAACTAGGTGCTTTAAGTTACTTTTCGATAACCGGTGACCAATCCTGTTGTTATCAAATATTTTATGTTGATTATTTCTAAATTTAGGATGCAGTCTGCTGGACCAAAACTGACTTCGTTGAATTTTAAAAAAAAAATTGGTTAGATTGATCATTGAACATGTGAAATGTCGTTGTCTTGTCATCAGGAGTTGACTCAGTTAGTTCAAATATTCAACTTCTCACCGTAGGCGAGGGTTCAAATTTAGCGTTAGTCGTCCTCAACTCCGAAATTAAAAATGTGTCCTTCGTTAATGGGCTATTTGTAAATATAACTATAAGCTTTCTTTAAAACTTGTAACATGTTCTAATCTTGGACCAGATAGCCTCTTTTTTCCTAAATTTATTTTTTATTAAAAAAAAAGAAAAAAAAGAAAAAGAAATGGGTTGTTAGAGATCCTATCATTTTGTAACGAATCAGCATTACTGGCTCAATATTTTAAATTCATTCGCAAGAAGGCCCATTCAAGAAAGTAGAAACACATACTGACATGCACATTCGTAGATTTTAGTTTATTTTTGTTGGGCTCAATCAATTTAGCCTCAGTTGTGTTGCGCAGCATTTGACCCATTAGAAAATGACAAAGTTTATAAATGTGTTCAAAATAGCTATCCCATCCCATCCCATCCCATGCGTGTTTTGCTCTTCCACATGCTAGTCATGTGCTTATCCATATTCAAACTTTTAATATGGGCCATTAATTTCTGTGTTTTTGTCAATCAATATCAACCATTCTAATCGGAAGACTAGAAACAATAAATTGAAAAGATCAAAAAAGTAAACTGAGTTTTAAAAATTACCTTAAGATCAAGTAGAAAAACTTTTATTTCAAAATATCACTTTTATACAGTTTTGAAAAGTAAGGAGAAAACTTTTTTTTTTTTTTTTTTTAAGATAAGCGGCGCCGTTACCTAATAAATGGAGCAAGATGTCTTAAACTTGAGACTTTCAAAATTAGTGTACTCAATTACTGAACCAACCTTCTCTCGGTTAGTTAAGAAAACCTTTGTTTTTTCAACATTATTATACTGTACTTAGAATTTAACACATCTTATTTTGGACAGAAGATGAAATCTTGGCGTTGAACAGTTAAAGGGTCTATTCAATGTATAGTAGGTTATTGTAGATACTGAAAATTAATCATTTGTTTAGTACTAGTGGTCTATGAGTAAATGATGAAACTAAGCAATTAACAAATACATGGAAAATGAGTACATGCATGACTCTGTTGGTGCAATTGATGATAGTGAGATTAGACGTCAGAAGACTTATCATAGTAATAAATAAATTAATTACTGTTATGAGATTAGACATTAGATGACTTAAAGTGACATAATTGATATGCACTTGTCATCCTACCAAAGGAGAGCTGCTTTAGGAATTTGGATTCGAATCATTCTTATATTATGCTCTGTAAATTTGCAGATCCAATTGAATTAACATCACTAATACAAGTCAAACATCACTAATACAAGTCATTTATCGATTGGCCTGTCATATTCGAAAACATTAATATTCGCCATTCTTATCATGATTTTAGGTAGGTGACATTGTTGTGTGTTTCGGATACCTAAAAAATGATGTATATATTGTTTATTGAAGATGTCGCTAAGTAGTAGGAACTGTAATACAATATTAAAGTCACTTTCCTTGAAAACTAGAGATTAGGTGAGGGATGTGTTCTCTAGGAACATATGTTAAATCCTTGTAGAAAAGTAAAGGGAAAGAGCATTCTAGAGGCATTCCTTCATTATTAGGAATGATTCCTAGAACCCAGTTCCTAATGAATTAGAGAAACACAGAGAACAGAATCATCACTTAAGCAATCCAAATACTACACATAATATTTATTGCCAATTAAAATGCGATATGATTCTGCGGCTTCCTAACAATTCTAACGAAGGGTCATCCATCAATCACTTATGATAAGAATTGTTCTAAGTGCAATCTATTCCAAGAATATATATAGAATCAAAGAATTATTGCGATTGAGACAAAACAGATCCTTAAGGCTATCTAGAACAGTAGATGTTGGCATCTCACGCTGTAGCAACAAACAAGGAAAATAAACCTACAAAGGAAACAGTTCTAAATGGTATCTCATCTTATGAGCTATCAGGTCTTCATGGTGTAGAAATGGCTAAAAGGGTTCTTAGAAATGCATGTTAAACCACCAGTTTCAGCATTCAAAGGAATAAAAAAGTCCTTGTAAATATAATAAATTCTGATTGAGGGCATATTGATATTGATATATATCCAGACATGACTCAATGGGTTCTCTCAGAAATGGTACTTTCTTCTTCTTGTTGGGTCACAGATAGATGGGTCTCTAATTCACAAGCAACGTGTCCTAAGTATCACAAAAAGAGGCCACTGCCCCAAAGCATCAAATCTTCAGGGCTATATATCAGTCTCTAGTTAGCCACATCTTGGTGGTGGTCATAAGGAAGCAGCACCAAATGTGGTGTACTTTTCAATGGGTCCCATTTTTGTGTTCTTCATGAGAGGATATATAGTAGTGCCCTAAACTTTTAAGAGGGTGCCCTCCAGCTTATGCTTTGGGGCTGTTCAAAACCAATCAAGCAAAGCTACTGAAACGTGGAAGTTTCGCAGCCTCTCTTGTAAAACATTAACCCTCCTCGTGAAGCATGCAATATATGCACACCACTCTCCAAACGTAAGGAGACACTTGGCAATTCTAAGATAAAATGACATTATCTGATTTCAAATAGCTAAATTGACCTCTCTTTATTTTTATTTTTTTAAACTAACTATTGTGTTTTCAATTTAAGGAAAAGATAGAAACTACCCAAATTGCAAATTGGGTAAAGAGTCCAAACTGCAGTTCCTGTTCTTTCTGTGGATGTGATTATTTTTTTTTTATCTTACAAGCAGCCCTTAGAATACCATATCTTTATTTTTTAGGTTTGCTTATTTGAAAGTGTTATAAACTAATGAATGGGTAGAGACCCGATAATGCATATAAAGCTAGCTGCTATTAAGAGTGTCCTTTACATGCAGCTTTATGCCCGGAAGATCTCATACAAAACCAATGTTCTTTTACCATGTTAGAAACCAGTGAATGCAAAAGCTATAACGGCCGAGGCACAATAATACATATCAAGCTATTGTTAGCCGAAAGAATCCAAAATTAGGAGAACAGAAAACTTTATTATATATCCGATATTGAAATGAAAGTTACAATTTGCAGTTGGAAAGGTCATAACAGAGTTGAAGGAGATTGGTGGTGAGGAATGGAGGGGACCAGAAGTGAAAGAGAGAAAGAGACAAGAGGACCTAAGATGAATGAAATTGATCATATAACAAGAAACAAGAAGAATAGAAATAAAAAGTTAAAAAGAAAGAAAGAAGGGAAGCATCTTTCTTTTCCAAGATGATGAGTTTGGTGGGGGGGTTAATGAGCTGATGATGATGCTATCTTATCTGATATTTCTTTCCAAAACCTTGCTGGGAGTCCCTTCTGAGGGACTGGGAATGGACAATACTGAACTCTATTTTGGGATTTTTCCACTTCCCATCTGCAATCAAAATCACCACAAAAAATAAAAAATAAAAGGAGGGTCATCAGAATCATTTACCAAGATCTTTTCCAGCTGTATTCAATTCATCAAACACCGTCCATGCCTTTGTCTCTTTTGGTTCATGAAAAAAGAAAGTATTCTGATCATGTTGTCCACCTCAATACATCAAATTATACAATTTAATTTGATTCTAGTACTTTAATTTTATGTTCAAAATGATGTTATTTCAAAAGGGTAGGCTGAAAATGTATTAATTAATTAAGTATTGCATTATAAAGATCAGAGGAATAAAGATTTTTGGAATTCAAAATATGATAGTACATCAAGAGCCAAAACAAGTTTCTTTTGTTCTAAGTGGTGGATGTGATGTGTTAAGAACTTAGTCATTTTTGTGGTAGAAAGAAAGTAGTATGATTCCAAGAAGAATGATTCAGTACTGTTGACTGTCACTACATCATACCTGAACTTGGTGACCAAATGGTGGACCACAATAAGCATCTCCAACTTGGCCAGTTCATTTCCAGGACAAGAATGTACACCATTGCCAAATGGCATAAATGTATTGGGTTTTGGTGCTACCTGCATATATAACATTAAAAAAAATAAAAATAAAAATAAAACTTAGATATCTTCTAAGAATTTAAGAAAATAACACACAAGACAATGAGACATGAATTGAAATTAAAATATATAGGTAGAAGTTGTGATCTCATTTTGAGCTTAACAATTTGAGAGACTTCTAATATTGAATGAACAACCTGCATCAAACTTAGATCCTTGCAAGCTACCTAACTTTGATTGATATATAAAGGAAAATTCTCCCTCCATTTTCTAGCTAGTGTCAACTGAGACTGGTTGGATCCCGAACGATGCGCTCATCGTGTCAGGTCTAATTAGATAAAACGATGTTTCAAAAGATAATGTAAGACGTGATGTCACAGCCTACAAACCATTGAGCTCACCTAGTGAACTACATTTGGAGAATAATCATCTTTCCTGTTCTAATTTGCATAGGATTCGGAATGAGTTTAGTGTTTTGGGTTTAAGGTTTCGAATAATTTGATCTAAGAATATACATTAGAAGAAACTAGCTTCATACTGCAATTTTAGGCAAATTTGACAAGGAAAGCTAATACTGAATTGGGTTGAATTCTCATGAGCCATACCTCAAATCTTGACGGATCAAACTTGTGAGGATCAGGGAAAAACTCAGGGTTATGATGGATGTTTCTGAACAAGGGCATCACCTTCCAACCTTTGGGAATAATATATCCTGTCACAGTACTCAAAACCCAAAACACAATCCCATTTAAGCTGCATTTTGGAACAGAACACAGAAGAAGCAAACTTTTTATATGAATTAAATTTCATTATATATATAGTATTGACTCTTCCATACCCTTGTATTCAACATCAGCCACAGCTTCCCTAAATGTAAAAGAAATAATGCTTGCCATTCTCAAAGTCTCTGAAACAACCTGATCATGAAATCAAAACTTAAAAGACTTTTAATGCTGAGCATACCCAATTTGGAGAAACATAAAAAATACTGATTCGCTGAAAAAATTGTCTTATTTTTATCTAAAACTAGCTCTTACTCTTTGAGTAAGTGGCATGTTTCTACTTTGAGCCCATGTCAATTGTCTATTTCCTTCGTTGTTCGTTTCAAATATGGCATTTTGTTCAGCCTGTGGGAGAAGATCATAGAGATTATACTAATCAGAATCAAATTTAAGATGGGAAAAGAGAAGTTTAGTCGATAATATTAATTAGAAGGGGTCTTAATTAATGGAGTATATTACTTTTATTGATTCGAGAAGTTTTGGGTTGTCGTGGAGGTACTTGAGAAGCCATGTGAGAACACTAGCAGTGGTGTCTTGAGCGGCAAACACAACGCCAATAATATTATCAGCAATTTGATCATCTGTCAAATTTTTTCCCTTTTCATCTTGGGAATTCATCAGAGAACCTAAAAGATCTTTCTCTACTACTTTCCTCTCCTTCCTTTGACATATAATCTCACTCAAAATCTGACTTAGCCTCTTCCTTGCCTTAACAGATTCAATTCAAACACAGCAAGAAACACAAATTTTCAGCTAAACTCCCTCGAACAACAAAATACACAATCATAAAAATCCTAATAGTGTTGATAAGCCTACCAAGACAGCATTTCTGTAAGGAGTTCCGGGTATTTTTGTAGGAAAAGAATTGTAGCCTTTATCGATTATGCAGTAGTTCTTGTTCAGCTCTTTTTTGTAATAATCATCTAAATGACCAAATATGGCTAGTATAGCAACGTGGAACGATAACTGCAAAAGAATCAAAGAGGCCCTTGATCAGAAAATCATGAAAAAAGAAGAAAAACCCATCAATAAAAACAAAATTCTAAGAGAACCCATCAAATAAAATTAAAGAATAAGACGACAACATCATCTCCCACATCATTTAAAAAATGCCAAAACCATTTATAAAAAAACAACACGAGTTTCACACTAATAGCATGATCTCTCTCGTCTCCTACATATATACATATAATACAAATATCTACAAGAGCCAATTTGACTAACCTTCTTCATTTCATTATAAATATTAACAATGTGACCACCAGCCCAAGAGTCTAGCAAGGACATGGCTATGGCTTCAATGTCTGGAACAAGATTTCGAATTGATTCAGGCGTGAAGGCGCCTTGAACAAGCTTCCTCAGCCTAGTATGATAATCTCCTTGTTGGTAAAACAGAGCAGAAGGTCCAATCAATTGTTCCTTGCTCTTGGGATAAGTTGGCTTGAACAAATGTGCTTGTGTCACCAAAACAAACCTAGCAGCTTCTGGACTTGCTAACATAACACAAGGACAACCAAGTATATTGCTCTTGAATAGCGCTCCATACCTGTGTTTAAATCATATATATATATATATATATATATATATATATATATATATATATACATACATATATATGAATTTAATAAACATGAAACATTATATATAATAAAAAAGAAGAAGCAATTAATTAGTACTGATGATGAACCTCTTTTGTTTAGAAGCAAAGAAGAGATTTGGGTCTTGGGAATAGAGCTGAAGAGTCTCTCCTACATAAGGCCACCCCATTGAACCAGGTGGGAGCTTGGACCCTTGTTGAGATTTTCTCTTTTCTGTCATCAGAAAGACATATAGAAGAAGAACAGGGAGAGAGAACAAGAAGTATACTAGAAGAAGGGCCATCTTCAGCTTCTCTTTTTCTCTCTATCTTTCTTCTTTGTGTTTTAGGATTGTTTCGAAGTGGGGTTGAGAAGGGTGTGTTTATATAGAGTGTTGATGAGGAGATTAAGTTAATTCAAGTATGGCTTTTTGCAAACCAAAATCTCTGCTACAATAGAACATTTTGTCTTCAAGTGTGCTGTGCTTTGCCCTCTCTATAAGCTATATATATATATATATATATATCTATCTGTGATCTTGACTGATTCAGCACAGGAAGCTGGGTATATATATAAGATCTTCTACACTTATTTCTGAAGATACTAGTTACCATATTGAGGCTTGTCTCCATTCATGAATCAATCCATTTGAAAATCTTTTGGAATCTTTCATTCATTCAATCCTCCCATGAGTGTGTATAAATCACATATGAAATTTACTCAGCTTTATTTAAACCTTATAATAGAAACAAATTTCTTACAGTGTTTTATAGTTATCTACAATATCAAACCACATATTTTTTAAATTTTATAAATGAAACAAAATTTATTTAATTGTCAGTTCAACATATTAATGTTTCTAGTAATTATATATGCTTTCAGGTTTGGGAACTTGCATTTTTCATAATTATTTTGGTATGTTTTAAGGTTGTAGTGGAATTCGTAAAAGTCTATCTTATTATTACCTCAAGAAAAAAGACAATGTATAATGTATAAACCACAATGGTTTCAACAATTTTCTAATTAATTAATTTTTATTTTCTTCTTGGTACTATTTTAATAACAAAACAGTATTATTACCTCAAGAAAAAAGTCTATGCAATAGCATGATTAGTTATTGCTTTTTTTTGGTTTTCTACGCAGTGTCCCTATCCTTCAGGTGAGACTAATATGTATTTGAGCACTATAAGGGCATTGAGTGACTCTCTCTAAATGGGCGCGAGTTTCGATCCTGAGATTTTTATCCCTCAATCGCCTTTAGTACAGACCTCCGACCATATATGTTACACCACGTTAGGTGATTAGTCATTGCTTTTGTAGTTAAAACAACCTTTCTCTTTTAATACGCAGTTTCTTTTTTATTATTATTTCGGGTAAAAAATTATTTTCTTTTCATATAATATACATTTTGTTTTCTTCCTTTCTGGAACAACTTCTTTACTTTCCATTTATATTCTTCAAGCAATTCTCTAGACTTATATTTACTAGAATCCCAATAATGTATTTAAGCTTATGGAGAGCTTAGTAAAAAGAGTATTCTTCCTCATATTAAAATAGTACTGTCAAACACAATATTTGGGGCGTCATTCTCTTAGTCTCCTCATACTTTTTGCCTCTTTTTCTTTGACATTAAAACAATTCAATATTTTTTTCCTAATCACACATAAAATACGATTAGACATTATCTAGTACTTAACTGTACAATCATCGCTAGATAACTATATATATATATATAGCTATTTTTAATTAATACATTTCAATTTTCAATAGAATTAAGTACTCCCACAACATTTTATTATAAACCCGTTATGTAATTGAATTATTTAGAAGTAAATTAAGTTGAATAATGAGTAATATTTCTACTAAATATTTCATTAAAGTACTCTTTATACAGGTAACTTACAAAACAGTTAATATCTTTGATGACAATCTAAAATATATTGACATTACTATAGTGTTATAGCAAATGCCGACATATTAATTAACTTGCCATAACTCAATTTATAATACTAATTTTTCAACCTATTGCCCATCAGTTCGGATAAACTAGAAAATTAGAAGAATAATACAAGAAAACATATTATTTCGTTATTTCTCATCTCTTGATTTCCTTAGAAATTTATGGTTAAGTTCATAAACTTGCATGTAGATGGGATTGCAAAATCCAAATGAAATTGTCTCTTCTCATCCAAATCCCACGGTGCTCTCTAGCTAGCAGTTGTGAAATAAAAAGCTCCATCCTACGTTTTTTAACCAGCGTTTTTCTCTGACCTTGGACCACATTTTTATATTATTTTTTTGGTCAAAGATTTGCAAAATGGAAGCATTGTGTTGAATTACGTGCCACTCTTCAATTTTCCGTTAAGCCACGTGGCGAACCCCACACGAGTCATAGCACGTGAAGACCACGCGTATGAACGTTCACCTCACTGAATCAAACTTTTCCTTTGAACCAATTACCAAACGAAGCAAAAATGTCTGGGGGTACTTTCGTCATATCCTTTTCCAGAGACCTTAAAGGACAGGTGTTGCGTATCTGTTAGCTGAACCCAGTGTTGTACAATGAGTTCCTGGTTGAACACGCAAGAAGCTCTGCCGTAGGATCTCAGAATAATCAAATCAGGAAAGCGGGGATTGGTACAATCCACCGACATGGGGCCAACAAGAAAAACCGAGTTGGACACGTGTCAAAGATCGAAGTGGTTAGTTTCGCGAGAGTTCGATTTGCGACAGATACGTATGGGACAGTCGGTAAGCTGGTCGGCAAAATAATAAATGTAAGTCATTCTCTAGTTCTTTTCCCTTGGAGTTGGGTGGTGACGTTGCTCTGTTAGGTAAAAACAAAATGAGAAATTAAGGAAAATAATATTAGATTTTTCTATTAGAAATAAATGATGTATTAATTGCTAGGGATAATTGAAAAAAAAAAGAAAAAAAAAACTTAGTACCCAAAAATAAGTTTTCTGTTTTCACAATACCCAAATCAGGAAACTAGAAACTTTAAAAATGACTAAATGTCATTTTTTCAAGTTTTCTTCTTTTTATAAAAAAAAATATTAAATTCAACTTCACCAAACATGTTTTTGTACATAATTTTCATCTTTTTACTATTTGAAAACTGAAAACTGTTCTACTTCAGTGATATATTTAATTAATAAAATTATTAAATAATATATGCAATTAATATACATAATTTAAAGAAAATTAGTCATAGTCTAGACTGCGATATATATAAAATGTGGCTTTAGTAGATTGTTAATAACAATGTGCTATATATATATATATTATATGATTACTCAAAAGAAAAGCATAAATATTTGTAATATAATCAAAGATCTGACCATTACTTAAATAAGTACCTATGTACCCAAAAAAATAAATAAATAAGTACCTATATTCATTAAAAAAATGTTTAAATATTGACTATATATATATATAGTCAATATTTTTTATTTTTTTTGCATAATTGCATGATTAAGTATAATTAATTCTGCCTCGGTCAATGCCAAACTCAGTAAAGGAGGAGGGTTGCATTAAGTAGTCGACAATCAACGTAAAACTTTGTTTGATCAATTATAAACATGAATCAAAATCAAACTATACGAAGTGCTAAGACATCTTTGTTAAGTGATGTGTTACACCTGTCTCTGGGCGTTTCGAAAACTAGGGAAAGAGTGTTGGCATTGGCACCCGGATACAATGATAAATGAGCTGCCCTGCACTATAGATGAGTGTAAGTAAAGAAGCTAATTCAAAAAGAGAATAATAGGCTCAAGGTATCGATTGGGAACAGAGGAACATTAACAAGTAAAGGAATAGAGATAATAGATACTATGATTAGGATAAAAGTAAATATAATTAATATGCTTATAAGAGACTAAATAGGCAGGTGAAAAATTTAGAGAAATAGGGAGGGCAAGGCATAAATTATATTATACTGGGGAACATAAAAATAGAAATAAAATAAGAATAATGGTAGATAGAAACTTTAAAGAATATGCAGTTAATAAGGTAAGTAGGGAAGGTTTTAGAATTATTTTAATAAAACTTATTATAAAAGATAACATAATCAACATAATTAGTGCATGTGCACCCTAAATAGATAAAATTGACAAAGTAAGTTTAATATAAATGTGAATGTTAAGATGAATATGTAGTAAAATGTTGAAAGATAAAATAAAAAATGAGCATATTTTGAAAATGGTAGAAGGGACACTAATTGAAGATAAAATGAGAGAGAACTAATTAAAGAGATATGGATACATACAATATAGGTCTTTAGATGCAGCAATTAACTAGCGTAACCTATTAATACTAGATGGTATGAATGGAGATAAAAGTAGTTAGAATAATATGGACATATATAATTAAGAATTTTTTATAATTTGAATATCGACGAAGAAGCGATTTCATGTAGCCAACCCATGTAGTTGGAAAAAAACTTAATTAAATTGAGTTGAGTTGTACTGCATAATTAAGTATAATTATCCATTATTCATCTTGATATAAAAACATGAGCTATATGTCTAAGAAAATATTGTACACAAAGGCTTTAAAACTTGTGAAAAACATGTGATGACTAAGCATATGGATATAACCAAAACTAAATAAATCATTAAAAAAAAGGAAAAATAATGAACAATGAATGGAATTGATCACCACGCACATGAGTTGATATTTTGATAATGTGGAGGTAGAAGAGCCACAGAGAATGGCTAAGCTGAGGGCCGAGTTGAAGTACAGTTTGTTAGATGAATTGAACTTTCCGAACCATCACGTTAGACATTAATGTAGTTAATTATATCGTTAATCTTCTTTGAATCACATCGTAGAACATAATAGAAAAAAATTTAAGATTATACAAATATATATAGTATAGATAAGATTATAAAGGTGAGTTCGGAGGAGACAGTATGCGAAGCCTCGCGAACGCGTTGAACGGTCATGGCTGACATGCACGGAATTAGCATTCTGGTATCCTAGCAAATAACGACACGACATGCTCGCTCTAGTCCTTTTTTTTTTATTATTCTTAGCTATTATTAATGTATATGTATGCTTGCCATGGCTTTGTCCTTATCACACTCCACATGCTCTAGTCCATCTTTAGTTATATCCACGCAACTCCTCCCCTTACTTGGAGTGACATTCTGACACAGGTCCCTTCTTCATTTTACAAAAAAAAGAAGATCCAAGTTGGTCTTCCACCATGGGAAAATAAGTATTAAAACCTTTCTAATGGTATTCAAAAAGATTTACTTGTAGTTCACAGCCTCATTGGCTCACTGTTAATTCTACACAGGAGCTATATCTCAATCTAAGCTCGCACGTCTTTTTTTTTTTTTTTATATGTAGGATTAATCATATCGCCTTAATTAAGTAGGTCACCCTCTTTTACTATGCATGTCAACCTCCCACATCAAGTAGATCATGACATTTATAACTAGGAAATTAAAAATCTTTGAATATATATTGCCAAAAGCAGCTACTTTGAACAGGGTTTTTAATTAATAGCTAGAGTAGTGTTATTAAACACACTTTTGATATTATACATTCAAGAGTTTTTGAATCACCACGAATCACGAAGTTAACATGTGATTCAAGACGATCTAACAATACTTGAGGTCGTACTGTCAAAATGAGTACCTCATGTGTGTTTCCAAATTATTTTTCTTTTTAGTATATGAAGATTGAGAGGTTTAAACTTTTTTTTTTCTTTTGGTTTGGAGATTTAAACACTTGAATAAAGTATTAGCAATAATAATAATTTAGAATCTTATTATAATTTGGGAATAAAAGTATAAATATTGGATTAATTAATTAATCAACATGCATGTTTTCTTTTGTGTTTTTCATTAATGAATCAGTTGAGATTTGGCAACTTAATTAATTATGTATATATACATATAAAGAAACAAGGGAGAGACAGTACTTGGTGTAGCCATGGCGACCTTTTTGCATTAAATTTACCACCTCTATTAGCATACATTTGGTTGAAATTTCAATTTCAATCAGCATTTGCGGCTCATCAACATCATCATTATCAATACCTCTTTTTTAATGTGGTTGAAAATCTGGCAGCAGTTAGACCTAGAAGAGAATAATAAATAATATGCCCAACTCGGTCTCCAGCTGAAAGAGGTGATTCCAAATGGCACAAATGGAGCACTAATATTGGGAAGGACAACTAATATTACTGCCGGAGTACATGAATATTGTTATGGCCACACATATGGTGCAACCACATTGGGTCATATTTTGGCCACCTGTTATTCAAGACTTGTTCTTTTTCCAGCCATGCATGATTTCCTTGGCATATAAAGTCATTGCTAATATATTTCATATATATATATATATATATATGGCATTATTTATTTATTTATTTGAGGTCGGCAGGTATAAGGATCATATATATGGCTATCTTTATGATGCCAATCTTGCCGAATTCTCAATATCCCCAATTTGAGAAAATCTGCAACTTACAATAATACTTCATTTGAGCTAGTACTATGTTCATCTCAAGTTATATGCATGATAAATTAGTTTATATCACAAATTTGTTAGTAGGTTAATTAGATGTCAACTTATATCCCATTTGATAAACTTTATGATGTGAGACTAGGATTTCAGTCGGTCCATATACACCTAACAAAATTTGTCTTCTTTTACGGCTCATCTTTATTTCTCAACCCCTAATACTAGCTTTCAATCAAACATATTTGTAGTATTGTTTCCACTCTTAAAATGCATGCATATATGTCCACAAGCTAGCTTATATATATACATATGATACAAAACAATCTAATAAACACATGAGTTAATTTATAGATACATATGATGCAGCTCTGTGTCTTTAATTCGGTTGGGTTCACTTGAGCCTTAAAAATCAAGGCCCAGTCAAATCCAAAATCCATTTGTTTGGATTGATTTGAGTCGTACATGCGTAATGCATGTATATCAGGAAAATGAGGCCTAGCCTTAATTAGCTATGAATATAGGCTACATATGCATAACTTTTATTGCGTGTAACCCACTTGATCACTCGGAAGTGCTTATTTCCAAACTTGGAAGAATAAAGAGAGAGGATAAATATATATATATATATAACCAGCAAGGTGATCAAGAAAGAAACAAAAAGAGTTGATGAGGAATACACGCAACAGATGGAGGATTAAAGAGTGGGGGAAAAGACAAAAGAATGCAAGAACAAGAAAAGCATTGGCAGATAGATAGATAGATAGATAGATATGTGAAGACCCACATGAACCAATAGAATAATTCTAACAGTAATAAGATATGGAAAGATTCTAAGTTTGTCCCTGCAAAGCTTACATATCATATAGCTTCCATATGGATGTTTTAATTCATGCTATTGCTAGCTATATTGCTGTTGTTGTTGTGACGCTCTTGACGCATATATTCTAATCCTCTTTGCCGCTTTCCAAAGTTGGAAAGTCCGCATGCAAGCAACTTCCGAAAAAAACCAATGAATATTGAATGTGGATGAGCTATATGTATGATCCTCTTAGATCTTGCACAAATGAGATCGAGAGGTGCAGCTTCCAGTTGACACACGCATGATTCTTTAGTTTTGACCCCTGATAGCTAGCTAGGACCCAATAGCCATATGCAAATATGACTGATATATATTATAAATAATATATATAACTATGAAGAAGATACCTTAGAGTTATAAAGAAAGTTATTAAAGTTGTATTTGATCTGTGATTCAGATGCAGTTTTTTGTATCAAAAAATTTAGAAATGTAAAAAATATATTTGATTGGTTGAAATCCAAAAATAATTTTTCAAAATCTCCAAATAAAACATATATATTGTTTTTGAAAAATGATAAGAAGTTTGGATTGTATATTATTTTAATTTTTAACTCATAAACCAAATACAGTCTACTCATAACTCAACTAAACTCAACAAAGCTTTTCTTCCCAACTACATAAAATCAATTATATAAAATAATTTCCTCCAATATTCCACAATGTGAAACGGTGAATCAACATAGTTATTTAATTAAGTACTGTAGTATAATATATGATACAAAGTATTACTTGTTTAGTAGTGTTTATATATAATTCACTCTAGAAAACAAAGGAAAAAAAACGAATATTCTCTATTGGAAGTACATTGATTTTGTTCATTAACATCTTGAAAATTTATCACCCACGGTCCGGCATTTCAAATCAATTCTCATGTAAGTTGTCCAAATTCATTCATCATAGCCTAGACACAGGTTACAGCTTCCTTTACATAGTGTTTGAACTCGTGACTTCTACGCATTATATACCAGCAGCCCTAGCTATTAATAGACTAAGGTAATTAATTTTCACTGCTACAAGTGTATATACACTTCATTAATTATTGAATAAATTCTCTCTGTTTTATGTGTAATTGGTAATCAATTTCATGAGATGAATTAGAAATTGACTTTCTAACATATATATTATTTGATTGTCTCAAAGCCCAAAACGCTGGCTAATTGAAACGTAATAAATCAATAATTGAAATGTCAAATTAATTAACTTTTTTTTAAAGAAGCAACAAAAAAAAAAAAAAAAAAAGTGCATGATGAGATGTCAGGCCTAATATGTGTCCAACATTATAGGATACCACGTGTCGCTTATGTGCATCTAGGCGTGAGTCAAAAAGCTGACTCTGCCCATACAAGGTTTGGAACATACGGCGGCGTCTAAGCTATATATTTATTCCCACTTCTCTATCCTCCCTCGTAATAAATATTTTCCCCCTTTTTTTTTATGAAAAAAAAAAGAAGAAAAGGCATTCGACAGATATGATATTTCAGGGTCCAAATAATTGATCCAGTGCTCATCGATGTGAGCAGCTATCCAAATCCACATCTCTTTCGCGATGTGGAATACAATCTGAATATATGGCATCGAGCCATCAATACCTAATTCCATGCCATGCAAAATAATTAAAAGGTCCGCCAGTCTATATCTTTATTAATATTAATATTATTCCTAACTTAATTATTTCAAAATTTTAGAATTTTATCTAACTTTATCACGATCACACGTTACATAGTTTATGTCAAATTAACATATTGCATGATTTGTCAAATTAATTATTGTCGTAATCATTTTAAAAATGAGTAACTCAAGAAATCATCTACGACTATATGAGCACATATACATGTTCTACTTTAACATAAGTACATCTTAGTTGAACTATCATGATATCAATGTTGGGCAGACCTAAATCTCTAATAGCTTTGATATTGTTTCAATTTAACTATTATAGGGCTTAACTATGGAGTTATACTCTAAAAAGCCTCGATACCAATAAAGTGAAATCCAACTTATATTCTTTTTAATATGCTTATATATTTATGATGTAAAACTATTATTTTAGTCCACATATATTCAACAGCTACTGTAATTTACATTACGATATCATCCTATTTAATTTTGCATTATCCTTCTTTTTGTTCTTTTTTATTGATACATCTACATATTCAACACTTGTTCAAAGGGTATAATTTAATAATTTACGAGTCATATATTCTGCTTTTAGAGAATTCAAGAATAGTATAAATATCCCACTTTAATAAAATGCACTAAAAGATTATGAGTTCGAGTCTTATTCATTTATTTGTGCTTTCTTTAAGATATGAGTCTGAATAATTTTTTTTTTTTAAATTTTAAAGGTGTCTCTTTTCGAATTAGGGACTTATAACTTGAAATTAGTAGATGTACATAAATTGGACAAAATATCAAAAAAAAAAAGAGTAAGGTGCGTAGGGCCACACACATACTTCTTCGTATGTGAGTTCTCCAATATATTATTAAGTACACGCGGAGGGAGTGGAAACTGGAAAAGCGAGTGGAATTATTGAAGAAGGCCGACTGGGAGTTGCATGGAATCTGCGATATGTGGGACTCTTCCCGGATCCTTTTGACATGATAGGCTTTGTTTTGTTTGGCCCACAAATTCACAAAGGTAGTTCGTACTTGCGATTCGAATGATTCGCTTCATAATGGTTGCACGGTTCCTCTGCCTCTCGCCCAACTCTCCAACAAAAAACACTCCTATTTCAAGGCTTCATGATGATTTTTTTTTTTTTTTTGTAAACCGAGAAATTGATGTGGGCCCGGATAATGGCACGATCAATTTAACTCCACATGGACTCGGGCACAAACTCAGAGTCTATATGGACATAAGCACGAACAATTTAATACCACTAAGAACTTCAGCACAAACTCACATGTTCATACTCATATTAGACATGAAAAAAGAGCACGACCAATTTAATGCCACAAGGACTCTGGCACAAACTCAGTTGTTGTACTCACATAAGACATGATTCATAAATAAGAGCATGGTCAATTTAACGGCATAAGAATTCAGGCACAAACTCAGTTATTGTACTCACAATCAACTCCCATATATAATTTTGGAGCCATTCAATAAATGTGACTTTAAAATAATGAAAAGGATTTTTCATGTATGATTAGAAATAAAGATATGGCACAAAAGCAAAAATTTAAATAATAATTTTTTAATTTTTTATTATTTTTTTGATATTTCAGAGATGTTATTTTTTCTTTTAAACGAGACTAATTATTCTGAATTCGGATATAATAAAAAACATTTAGAGTAACTTTTCTAACATAATTAGATAAATAAGAACATGCATAAACTAAATAATAATTTATTTTTTTAAATTAGGTTTGTTTAAGACTAAATTCTTTAAAGACTAGTGTCTCCAAACTTTGGTCAATTAAAGGCATTTTTTTATGTTTTTAAAATTTTAAATACGGATAATTATATTTATTAAAATCATGAACTAAACTATACCTAAGAAAATTAATTCTTAATTTGAAATGGATTAAAATGATAAAATTGTTGTCAATGTCTACCTCAATATCACTTTATTATTCTCTAATTTGTGAAATAAATTTTAAGTAGGTAATTCCTGCTAGGGGCTACTTACTCCTTAGGTTATACTTTTTTTTTTCCTTCCTTTCAGGATTAGGTTAGTTGTGTTTTATCACGAAAATTGTAAAAGCAGATCTTTTGGAATCACTTGTATTTATCTCAAATCATATTTATTGATGGAATCCAATAGTAATTTAAACACATATAACATATCCTATTATATGAATTAATTAGAAAAAAAATGATGTATTAATTCTAGTAACATTACTGAAAAGGAATAAAGGTAATCAATTAAAGTAACGCTATATGTTGTCAACATTATTTTTGACGCTAGCATTCAATCTCTATTAGATATTTTGAGAATGTGTCTGTATTTAAAAATATTGTACAATACACGCGTACCCGCAAAACAACTAAAGGAGCTAGGTACCAATTATGTCAAAAAATAATGTTGATACCTAATATACATAAAATATTTTTTAATAAAAAAAAAGAGTATATTAATCAAATTACATGAGATTTTCTAAGACATGAATACAAATATTTGGTAATACAAACTTATAAAACTTTCAATGAACAATTTGACAAGAGATGTTTTGGATCATTTATTTCCCTACAAATGTTTCTCTATGGTTGGTGGTGATCATTTTATTTGTAACAAGATTTTGTAGTTTTAAGGGAGTGGGATATATGCAACAAGGAAAACAAATGTTGCATAAGTGAGACCTCACTAGGAATCTGATAACCTACTTTTGAATATGGAAACTCTTGTAACCAAGCAAACATGACATTTCGCCCTCCGTGCATTTACCAGCAAGAGTTTCAGAGAGACGGGGCTCCTCGTTTCTACTTTCCAACCATTTATTGACATTCATTCCATCATCAATCAATATCTTTTTCAGAAGACTGTTTGAACACGCGATAAAGAATTAAAGATAAAACTAAAACTTTTGACAAGCTTTGTCTTAATTGTTCATAATTAACATACGTCATTGTGAATTGCTAGGGAGATTTTTGGAAATCTTGGTTTATTATTATTATTATTATTATTATTTAAGAGTAATTATATATATACAATGATTCTCAATTTTTTTTTATATTGGTACCTAATATTTTTTAAATATTTTAAATATATATATATTTTTTAAATATGTTACATAATATATATAAATTTTTAAAATATTTAAAAAAATTAAATGTCATTGTTATAAAATATCATTTTTATGACGTTACCATCCATCATATATATATATATATATATATATATATATATATATATATATATATATAATATTTTATTTTATTTTTTTAAGACGAGGAGGTTGAAATATAGTTAATTGTGAGAGACTGTGAGATGTCAAACTGCCGTACCAAGGGCTCAACCCAATAATGTTTGAATTTAAAGTAATACCATTAGTCAACTTATGTTGTCTATTATTAGCTATATGTGTCATTCTCAAAGTCTCCAATGCCCTTTTTTTCCTAAATTGAGCGAAACACATCATCTCTCACATTCAAAAGAGTATGTGAAAAAGTCTATGATGTGTTTTATCAAAAAGTGTGCAACATCATACAAATCCTCTTATCAAAAATATTAAAAAAAAAAAAAAAGTTATGGCACTGTTTCTGCCACGATTCATATATCCAAAATCAAACAATGACGAATTTAACACACTAAAAGTGATGGTGGGAGGTTCTGAGCACACTGGAAATCCATCTGTAATCCAAATACACCATAAACATGATTTGCATCAAGACAAATATAAGTTAAAAATCTTAATTTATATTCTGGGTGCACATACAGAATAGATTTCATGCTCTAAAATTACATTAGATGATAATAGGCTTCCTATTACTTGTAATTACTCATTAGATTACACTGATTTCATAACAAATGCTAATTACATATACAACATTTAGTTGAACAAAAATTGCATCACTTCGATTGAAAAGGAGAATGGGGTTCATATCTCAGGGGAAAGGGGAGGTGGTGGAGGAGATTATTGCATACTTCCCCAAGGTGTATAGTGCGGATAGGTGTTTTGTATGAGAGATGGAAGGACTGGATTAGGGGGTTATTTCTCTTGAGAATTGAGAGTTCCTTGAACAATCATTCTAAAAGAAAGAGGTAAAAGCTAAAATTTTTAGTTGTGACCGGTTTAAAGCTCCGGGACCAAACGAGTTCTGTAATATCCCGTAATTTTTATTATACATTTATATTAATTTACACGTATACCGATGTATATATATACACATATTCTATATGTTGGAGGTATGTGCGTATGATAATGCATAATAAAAATGCAAATTAAAGAAATTAAATTATATAAATTAGAGGAGTTAAATTAAATTATAGGAATTAAATCTAATTGGGGAGGTTGTTTAGTAGATGGCTTTTGATACATGGAATAAAGTGCATAAGGACAAATAATGTGTTGTCCATTGTAAGCTACCTTAAACTAACGGATGGAAAAAGAAAAAAATAAATAAAAATAAACAAAGTTAAACAGAAAAGAGAATGTATTGGATGTTGAGGCGGTGGGGAGTATGCAATGAAGTTGAAGTTTTTATGTTTCAGCCATTGCAATTAC